>OY856412.1:1302635593-1303283093 GCA_963693085.1 Alisma plantago-aquatica
ATAGAAATAATAACAACCAAATATACAATTTGTAATTTATATATTTACAATTTTAAATATGATTTTAGTTTGCATTTCCACCATTCTATGATTCTAGGTAAAATAAAATATATAGTTCTTAATAATATGTTTATTTTTACATACAATTTCATACTTTTACTTCAATGGAATTAATATCACCTATAGGAGCCTCTGAGTCTGACATGGATGGTTAATACATCATGAAGATTACACTGAACCCTCAATGTAGCCACATCAGTAATATGATTCCACTTGAGGTATAGTACCTTAGTGTTTTGTATATGTACATTCATTGTAGGAGGGTTGTAAAATTGGACTAGTAGTATTATTAGACTCCACTAAATGCTTAGTCCTATGAAGTTTTATTGGTCTAAGTATGTTGGTTAATGTCTCTTAGTATCATATGATAATATTGTTGAATAATATTTGAATCCATGCTTGATCTATTTCAAATGCATGTATCCATGGTTTGGTGTTATGGAAATTGGATAGTAATTAATTAGGTCCTAGGGGAATTTCAATGTGTGTGTGTGTGTGTGTGTGTGTATATATATATATATATATATATATATATATATATATATATGTGTGTGTGTGTGTGTGTGTCTGTGTGTGTGTGTGTATCTTTGTGTATATGTATATATATTAATACAAATATATGAAGAATAATCTAAGTATTACCCCACATGTTTCCATAATGAGTTGAGTTAACTTGGTTGTGCCTTGCAACTTGGTGACCTTTGAGTCTCTAGAGAGATCCATTTGGGTCGACCCCAATATTTAGATGTGTATGCCTAAGTTTCCCATAAGTTTAGTTACCTACAAGATTGGTCAATAAAATAATGAATCCAAAGTAACTGTAGGATCTTATATCAATTCCTAATTGGGAAATTTCTAGTGTAATTCAATATTATATAAAATTCAAAGGCAGTCAATTGAGTAATGGGATGTTAGCAATAGAGGATGAGTATTACTAGTTTTTTATGGACATAATACTTTGACTTACTACTAGTTGGATGTTTAGCCATACAAATAAGATCTTAGTTGATTCCAATTTCATTATTCTAGTAGTCAAGATGGGTGGTATCTATTAGGATGTTTAGATATCTCTAATCTCTTAGGATGTGACCAACATGGCTAGTTAGTGAGGCTGATGAAAACCCATTCCTAAAAAACCTTTCATAAAATCTGAAATTTTCTAATTGATATATATATATATATATATATATATATATATATATATATATAGTCAGGCTAGAATACACTCGAGTGTATTCAGAGCAGAATACACTCAAGTAGTTTTTCATGATGCAATAAATTTTTTTCAAAAATCTAATATGTTGATCTTCTTAATAATCTTGTGAATGGCTCATATAAAAAAATTGAGCACACTTGGACATTTATAGGTCATGTTATAAAGACCGCAATAATTATGCATTTCAAATTAATTTCGTGCATCAATTTTGTTGCCCTCAGATGAGTGACTTCTACTCATCCAAATGGGCTCAAAATTTGTATGTAGCCTAGTTATACTATGACAATGAAGATGAATGGTTTACATTTTGTAAAAAAATAGTCTTGATATGGAAACACACTTGAGTGTATCCGTGCGATCTGTACACTCGAGTATATTCTCCCCTGACTATATATATATATATATATATATATATATATATATATATATATATATATATATATATATATATATATAGAGAGAGAGAGAGAGAGAGAGAGAGAGAGAGATAGATAGATAGATAGATATATGCATATACATATATATACATATATAAATACATATATATATATACATATATATATGGACACACATGTGCGCACACACTGACACATGCACACATACTATGCACATACCCACACACCCATCCATTCACTCAAGCATGCACACACAAACTCACATCAACCCATGCATCCAAGCACACACACGAGATATATACATACATACATACATACATACGTACACACACAAATATATATATATATATATATATATATATATATATATATATATATATATAGAGAGAGAGAGAGAGAGAGAGAGAGAGAGAGAGTCAGGCTAGAACACACTCGAGTGTATTTGGAGCAGAATACACTCAAGTAGTTTTTCATGATGCAATATTTTTTTCAAAAATCTAATCATTTGATCTTCTTAAACATGTTGTGAATAGCTCATATGCAAAATTTGAGCACATATGGACATTTATATGTCATGTTATAAAGACCGCAAAAATTATACATTTAAAATTTGTTTTGCACGTCGATTGTGTTGCCAAATGGGCTGAGAATTTGTATATAGCCTAGTTATAGTATGACGGTGAAGATCAATGGTTTACATTTTGTAAAAAATAGTCTTGAAATGCAAACACACTTGAGTGTATTCATGCGATCTGTACAATCGAGTGTATTCTAGCCTGACTCTCTCTCTATCTATAAATATATATATATATATATATATATATATATATATATATATATACTAGTGAACGCACACGTGCACATGCATGTGACATAATATAAATATTAAATTTTAAAATATGAAAAATGTTTTTTGTATCTTTTCGTTAAGACTAACGACACACACTTGTCAAGTTTTTATATCATTTAGAAGTTGGATCGAAATTTAAATTAAAACAAGAGCTATATAAGTGGTTTATAAAAAAATGAGATTTTGATCCTACAAAAGTATCATTTGAATATGATAATGTCATAGCAAAAATTACTTCTAAGAGAACACTTGTCAACCATATCAATAGGAACAAAAGAATCATAATTGCATTATTAAATAATATTTAGAAAAATAAAACACAATACTATGCTAACTTATATGATTCACCTTTTAGATTTCCTCAAACACAGTCTGGTATGAATTTAGACTATTTCTATTATGAAATTAGTATTAGAAAAATTAGTTTATTATAAAACTCTATATCTCTCTCTTACTATATTTTAAACATTTTTCCTTTTTTTCTTTCTAAAATGTTATCCATTAATAATGGGAAAGTATATTTCTTCAAAAAAAACTATTCTACCGCAATAACTCATTTTCAAACTCTGTCTTTTTCTATATTCCAATTAGTATCTTCCCCATTAGTCTATCTACCTTAGAAACTCTTTCCCACTCTCTTCAATTGCAAAATATGATATTTTCATTATTTGTGTAATTATTTTATATAATCATTTGTTAAGGAATTTGTGTATTTTATAAATTAATCAAATAACAAAAAATAGAATTAAAAATATTGGCATAGATCTCTCTCCCCCTTACTTTCTCATGTTTACATGTTGGTCCAACAACAGTTTCAGTCAAATAAAATCTATAAGTGTGTCTCTAATGACACATGAATCTTTTTTCCCTTTCTCTCCAATTACCTAACATATTGATTACTGACAAAATAATAATATTCTCAATGATGTCTAACTTTTCCCTAGACTCGTATGAACTATCAATCATGATTCATATTACCAAAATTCTATGTCAAGGATACATCAATTGCACCAACTCTCTCTCTCACCAACTTACCATTACCTCATGTTCCTACTCCCAATTCACTTGTGACAAAACCTAAATTATACTTAATGTATATCCCCTTACTCTCTATGTCCTTAGTTTCCTCTTAGTCTATGTTTGTTCTTTTGGTATAATGGAGGTATGACAAATATATTGGACATGACCCTTGTTTGTTACGTTGTTAGAAGGACAGATAAGATACCACATGGTGTAATTAACCAAAAACTCTTTATTTAATGTTCCATGTAAAATCCTCAAGTAGATCTCTCCCCCCCTACTTTCACATGTTTACATTTTGATCCAACAACAGTTTCAGTCAAATCAAATCTATAAGTGTGTCTCTAATGACCTATGGATCTATCCACCCTTTCTCTCCAATTACCTCACATATTGATTACTAACAAAATAATAATATTCTCAATGACATCTAACTTTACCCTAGACTCATATTAATTATCAATCATGATTCATATTATCAAAATTCTATGTCAAGGATACATCAATTATACCAACTCTCTCTCACCAACTTACCATGCTCATGTTCCTACTCCCGAATCACTTGTGCCAAAATCTAAATACTCATTGTGTCTCCCATTACCCTCTATGTCCTTTGTTTCCTCTTAGTCTATGTTTGTTCTTCTAGTGGAATGTCGGTACGACAAATAAATTGGCCGTGGTATATTAACCCTTATTTGTTATGTTTTTAGAAGGATAGATAATATACCACATGGTGTAATTAACCAAAAAATCTCTAGTTAACGTGTTGTGTAAAATCCTCACTGTAGAAAGTAGGTACATGTTGTGGTAATCTATTTCCCACATAATCCCTCTAATAGATTCACAATAATTATGATGATCTTTATGTGCAAGACATAATAAACTTTATATATAAATAAAAGGGTAACTTATTTGTGCACCAAACAACAAACATCTTATCATCAAGTTTATTAGTCTTATTTCAAACAACAATTGTCTTACAAAAAGTTAAATGCCATAGGTTAATTTATCCACAACAAGTAAACTTACCGTGATGGTATGTCAAATGCAGTCATAGTTGTCTTAGTTTGTGTTCCCAACCAAATAACCAATAAAAATATATAATTGTTAGGCTCCTAAAAATGACAACTCTCTCTTTCTCAGTATTTTATTCATAATTCATGTGTAGTAAAATAATTACTTATATCTATGTTATACTAAAAATATGTAAACCTTTCTTGATTCACTCCAAGATTATAAAATATAGTATTTTAATGCATATATAAGGAAATTTATTTATCATAATAAGACATTTCACCTTACATTTGTATGTATTTACCATAAAATATACTAAAATTTTGTATCATGGAAAATCAACAGATGGTGAGGAATGAGGACCGTAGAGAGATTTGAGTTATTAGGAATATGGGATGAGATAATTAAGAAGAGAGGAGGGAGAGAGAAAGTTTAGGGAGAGACAGAGAGATTAAATTCCAACTCATGGATCATAATAGATGGTGAAAGCTACTAAAGGATAAGAAAAATTAATAATTTGGCTTGCGTTAATGTAATAATCTGAAAGCCACTTATATGCTTTACGTAGACCAAGATTATACAATATAATAGGATAAGAAAATGTAACTGACTAATATAATATGACAATACAATACCACTAGAAAAACCCACACCCCATCCTTCTGAACCCAACATAACCCCTTCTCTACTTCATGTAACCCAAACCCTCGACATGGCTCCTACTTCCCACCTTGAGTCTACTATTCCTTTTGATCTCCCAACCAACTCTATGAGACTTCTGAAGGTCTTCACAACTAGAAGTGTCCTGGCTACTATAGAAAACAACCTGGATAACAACACGGTCAATATTTTGGATGTCACTAGAGCTATTGCCCTGTTAATCCCTGGGTACATTGTGCTCAAACCAAAAATTCTCTCGCCCTCACAACTTTTATACTATGTCCCTGAAGGTACAAAGATAGACCACCTCTTCGGACAGGTCCTCACGATTCCTTGTGGGTCTAGCATTGTTCAAGATGATCTCTCAAAATGGTCATCTGGACAAGGGGCTTTTGAGGCCCAGTCGGGGGGTCAGGGTGGGTTTCTATATCCAACCTCCCTCCATACCTTTGGGAAGTCGAGGTCTTTAGATCCATAGCTCATGTAGTTGGTGCTACTCTACAATACATCAGTTCAGAGACTTTACACCCCTCGCAGTTTATTAAAGCTTACTGTCTCATCTCTATTAAACAAACCACCTCTCTTCCATCTTCCCTGAATATCAGACTAGGAGAAATCATCTACAACATCAAACTCTCAGTAGAGCACCCCTCTGACATCAAAACCTCTTTCTCTGATCTTTCTGTCCATCCCCCTTCCTAGTATTCTTCGATCCACAACAAAAAATATTACAATCCTATCCGCAAACCAGGTGAAAGGAACTTGGTATGGGAGAGAAAAATAGCCACTTCAAAATCCTCAGCTGACTCTAACATATCTCACTGTCTCAAAAGACAAAGAACAATTTATCCACCTGCGAAAAATTCTTTTAACTCCCCCAAGGGCACATATCAACCTTTCTCCTCGATTCCAAAAGATGAATTTTTTCTCAAGACAGATCCAGACACTATTAAGAAGCTCAAAATAGCAACCATTGACGAGATTAAATCTTTGAAGAGTCCAAAGAAGAAGGGAAAAGGAAAGGACACAAGTATCATCAAGTCCATCAACACCATGCAATCCAGCCCAGAAGGGATGCTCAGGAGAAACATCGTTGCTGCTCTGGAAATAGGTACTTGTTTTTCTTCTTCATGCTCAGATATTATTTCAAATTCTAGTTTATCATTGTCTACCTCCATTGAAGACCATGATATTGACAATATTGAAGACTTAGTGTCATGGCCTGATATTCAAAGTTTTACCATCTTTGCTAACAAAATAGGAATACAATTTGAAGAGGAAAACATAGCAAACACTACATTGAATGACATAGAAAAATTTATGAACTGGACAAACTGAAGGCCATTAGGAGAGATAAACCTAAAGATCAACTTATTGAGCATTACATAACTACCTTTCTTCTTAAATCATCTTGATTTGATTATCCTCTCTTATGAACCAATGAGAATAACATCCCGGAATGTATGTGGTGCGGCCAACGTGCGTAGAAGAAAAGAGATCAGAAAACACGTCTACAAAAACAACATAGATATTATTACCATTCAAGAAACCAAAACCACACTTTCTCCTTTTTCTTTAAAAACTATACGAGGAAATAAGATTATTGAATGGTTTCAAATCCCACCAGATGGTTTCAAAGGGGGACTCATAGTGGGATATAACAATAACACTTTCACTCTCTCTCATTGGGATCTCAACACATTCTCCATTTCTATCTCTCTAACGAACTCATCTGATCACTTCAACTGGACTTTTACCGGTATATATGGGGAGTCGGGACACAACAAATCTCTTTTTATATTGGAACTCTTAGAAGTCATGCAAGCCAACTATCATAAACCATGGCTTCTTGGAGGGGAATTCAACCTCATTACCAGGGTCAACGATAGGTAGAACTCATTCTCAACATCATCAGCCCTTACTCCAGCTGACAAAACCCTCATACACCTCCTTTCTAAACACAAAATGATTGACCTCCCTCCATCTAATGTTGGTTTCACATGGACTAGAAATAATACCAGAGCAAGATTAGATCACTTCACATGTTCCTCCTCATGGGAAGAACATTTCCCTCTAGCTTCTATCCATATTTCCCATCAGCCTATATCAGACCACTTTCCCTTAATTATTGACACCCATAGAGAAGTTTGGGGGGGGGGGGAAATCCTTTCGATTCAAAAACTTCTGGCTAATAAACCCCCAATTTGTTAAACTCTGTGAAAAAAACTAGATCTTGACATATCACAGAACTAGAAATCTGGGGTTCCACATACAAAGAAACATCAAACTTATGAAACACAAGATCTTAGATTGGAAACTCAGACAACCCCAAAACCTTGCAAACTCTCTCAAAGATCTTGAACAACAACATCTTTTTGTTGATAGTGACCCCTCAGCTGACCTAACTCTTGTTCTTACTATCAAGTCAGAGATTGACCATATAAAAAATTGTCTAGACATCAAGTGGAGACAAAGAGCTAAAGTCACTTGGGCTAAGGAAGGTGATAAAAATACAAAATTCATCCATAAAGTTTGCAACAATAACCATAGGAGAAATATCATTACTTTTTTAAACATTCAAGGGGTCATCACCACAAACAAATACCTGATCATTTCTCATATTGTTGAACACTTTAGAAAGATATTTAATACCCACCACACTCCATCCTTAACTCCATAAACTGACATATTCTTTGCCCGATTAAGATTGATTCTCCATCAAACTTAATCAAACCTTTCTGTTCTAATGAGCTTGATTCTGCTATTAAGTCACTCGAAAAAAACAAATCTTCTGGGCCTAATGGACTTAACGTGGAATACTACCTTGCTAATTGGAGACATTACAAGAAAGACTTCTTATCTTTGCTTTAAGAAATCCACAAACACAACAATGCTCACAACATCCTCAAACACCTAAACAAAACTTTCATTGCTCTTATAAAAAAACTGATCATCGGGAGCATATATCACAATTTTGTCCTATCAGCCTCATCAACACATCATACAAAATCATAGAAGAAACCTTGGCAAATAGATTGAAACCTACATCAACAACATCATACCTCTTAACCAGAATGCCTTTCTTAAAGACAGAAATATCCAAGATGCATACCTGATGGTAAATGAGACGATTCATCTGTTCCACATAAATAAAACCCCTTTGGTTGCTATCAAACTTGATTTTGAAAAAACTTTTGACTACATCAACTGGAATTGTCTCATTAAAACATTGGTTGGATTTGGTTTCCCAAAAACTTGGATAGACTGCATACATGCTTGCATTTCCACAAATCACTTTTCCACTATCATCAATGGCTCACCTCTTGGATACTTTAAAAATACAAATGGGCTCAAACAAGGTGACCCACTTTCCCCTTACCTATTTATAATTGTGACCTCGATCCTCACAAAGATGATCAAACTTGCGGATGATACTATCATCCTGGTTTCACCAAAAGATGACACCATCATAAACACCATTAGAATCATTAGAATCTTCTCTTACATCTCAAGATTGAAACTTAACCTTCAAAAGTCTTCCATCTTTGGTGTACACATTGATCATCACATCATCAACAGATACAAAACTCTCCTCAAATGCAAGCATGAAGAGTTCTCGATCAACTATCTTGGCTTACCCATTACCCCTCTAAACATCACTCACTCTTTATGGGTTCCCATCATAGACAATATTAACACAAGACTAAACTCATAGAAAAATAACTTCCTCAACCTTACTGGTTGCCTAACTCTCCTAAATAGTGTCATTACCCCCATCACAACACACTACCTCATATGCATTCCCTTACCTACCAAAACAAAAAATATCATTGACAAAATCAGGAGGAGCTTTCTTTGAAATAATCAAAATTACCCACATGCTAATAGAAAATATTTTCACCTGGTTAACTGGAACACCATCTCAGCTCCCGCGAGCTTTGGAGGATGGGGCATCATCGACCTTGAAACTCATGCTCTTCGTCTTGTGATTAAAATCATCAACACCCTGGAAAAAATAAAATCAACATTTGGAGCGACCTCATCCAGCATAAATATTAAAAAAAAATACCACCATGGCATAGAACCACGAAACACATTGCTTCTCCTCTCTGGAAATATATTAATAGACATATCTCCCTGATCAGGAATATCATACATACCCCTCCACACGCTCACTGCCACAACAACTTCTGGAAAGACCCTTGGTTCCATCAAAATACCATCAAAAACATGCATCCACAATGGTCTATCCTAAAAAAATTATCTTATATTACTACGACCAAAGCACTCAATCTCCTTACAAGCAAAAAAATAAATTCTCTCAAGCAGTTCCTTCTCACAAACCTAGAAAATTCAGAAATAAACAACATCGTCCATGAGTTGGAATTCAACACAAAGAATAAGATCTCCTGGAGATGGGGGGCGATATACACCCCCTAAGGAAGCTTACACTTTCCTCACCTACAGAGGCATCATCCCTAACTACTCCCTCACATGGGAAAAAATGGTCTCAGAAGCACAAACTTTTTTCTAGCTCCTATAGAACAACAACATTCTCACTAACCAAAACATCACAAAGAGAGGATTTGTTGGGCCTTCCAAATGCTACCTCTACCTAGCAAAACAACAGAACATATCTTCAAAAATTGTTCTGTCTCAAAACTTATCATAAAAAACTTTCTTAGTATTAGATCTGATAATCAAAATCTTTTCTCTATACTTTTCAATATAAAATATCTTCACAGAGTAGTAAATTTCTACCCAGAAGACATCATTATCACCATTTTAATGGAATATTTGAATAGAAAGAAATCATACAAAATTTAATAATGCCAAAAAATCATTTTATATCATTTTATCAAAGATAACATCAGATCTCACTATACAACATGCTTACAGGACAGACACTGATGTCATGTAGAATAACTCCAGTAGAAGAAAGCCCGGAAAACAACACAGCAGAAGGAGATGTCTTCTACACCCTGGAGGAGATTTTAGAGGAGGAATCAGACTTCTGATAGAGCGCCTTGGCTAGACTAGTAGATGTTTATCTTTAGTTTTCTTAGCTCATGATCTTCAACTTTTAGAGGCTTGTCTAAGGAGTGCCTCCCCCAGAAATATTTTCTTCATCGCAACTTTTATCTCATCATATCCGTAGCTTCCGTTTGTACCAAACATGATCTCATGCAGGTGGTAGCCTGCATATCTGTAGTTTTCTTTGAATGTATAATAGAAATGCATGACCTTTTATAAAAAAAAACAATACTAAAATAATGGTCAAGCAAATCAAAATTACACATGACATACCCGACATATAGAAACTAATAAGTCCAATGCCACAGTACGTCTCTTACAAACCACACGCTTATCAATGAGGTTGTAGTTCTTATGGAAGCAATACACACCTTGCCTAGTAGTATTATTCCTCTCGGCGTATGAGCTTGTCCTCGGAGATCCATGCAGGTTCATGCCTCTTCCCACGGGCTGCATTTGATCAAATCATCATACAATTTTTATGTTTTACAGAAGAAAAAAACTACCACCTTTACCTCGTTTGTTGTCAGATGCATCATTGAATATATGCCATCTGATCAAATATGGTCATCATTCCCGTCCTCCTTCTCTGTTGCGGTGTGCCTGCATCTAACATTATGACCTTTTGATTCTTTTATATAAGCTTGGATAGCCCTACATTAACGGTTTCATCTTAATGGTGTTATAATGTAGAACATTGGCCTACCGTGTTTGGTTGTGTCATCATTCCTGAACCGCTTACATTTAGGTAAAGCCCAAGGAAGTGAATGTCGAAGCCACAAATTTCAATGGCATAGAGATGTCATCAAAAATATAGAGGAGACAAAAGCATTCAGGACTTCAAAATTGGAAAACATAGATGATGTAATCGTCAATAGGGAGAAGGTCTTCTACAGTAGTAACAGATGTTGTTGCTATTACATGTGTAGATTTCGTGCGAAACTCAAATTACAGTGAACAAAGTACAAGGGGCGTCTGAAGTCTCTGTCTTATGCTGGTACACAGGATCGGAAGTAGTAACAGAATGCGGTTGGATGTGGAAGTAGCAAGAGGATATCTAACCACTGGCATCAGTAAGAAACTGGTGTGCATCTGTAGTGATTTGGTGATAGATTGGTGTGGTACACGTCTACTTCTAGAAGGGAAGAACGTGGGATTTGCTTGAACGTTATGTAAATTGAAAGTGAGTGTGGTTTACCCTTTTGGATCGTAGTTACGGACTTTGAAGGCGGAAGGATCTCACAGTGTTTTGGTACGTGGTGGTGTGTTGGTAATATTTTAACTCGATAATTTTTAGCATAACAATTACAAAAAAAAAAAAGCTAAATGTGGACAAGAAGAAATAGAGTGCATATTTGGTTATCTCAAGAGGCAAATAGAAAATCCAAGCTTTTGTTTAACAAACTGAACGAACGAAGCGAGTTGTAATGTTGTTGAGAAATTTTAGGAAGGAAAAGAGATAAGGTCAATGTCGGGAAGGCGTTTGAAGGAAATATTCGGGATGGGACTAAAATTAAAAAATTAAGATGTATTCTCCTATCCCCTATTTATTGTTTCCTTCCATTATACATATCCAAAATAAGAATTTGGTTGAAGTTTGTTCCATTTTCTTCTAACGACTAGATAAGGAGAGCGAGTCATTATTTAAATCTAATATAATAAATTGATTTCTGTTCATTCCTATATTTTAACGATGGATAATGGTGAGGGAGATCGTAACTGTAATTGAAAAGGGAAGGGTGTAAGGGAATTCAAAAAGCAAAAAAAAAAAATAGAACGAATTATAAGAGTTACAGTGGGGAAATTTCAAGTTTCTTTGATCGAAGTTATTTGCTTTGCGATTGGAGTTAAAGAGGACAGTGGGTGCAGATGGGTTTAGTGGGAGTAATTAAAGGGGGAAGGTGTTGGGAAGTTTTGACTTGAGATTTTGTGCCCAGGAAGATTTGCAGAGAAGGGGGATATAAATTGGGATTCCCTTGAGGAGGTTGTCTCCCGCAACATGTCTACTACCTTTGGTAATGATGAGCCCATTTAAATTTGGAACTTCTAAAATAGAAAATGAAGACTCCCGCACAATATGGAGTCGTGGATTTAAGATGGTTAAAGACGATTAATGTAACATGTGCCTCGTCAGTTTTAATTTTGAGAAAACTAAGAGTCCCGCAAGTGGGTTAGAAAGAGAAGTTACTCAGAATTGCGTGAGGATGTGGTAAGAGAGGGGTAGTAAGAGTGGAGTGATGGGTTTCGGCTGGTTTTTATGGAAGGAATGAGCAAATAAAAGTAAAAAACCTTAAGAAAAGGAGAAAATAGAGAAATTTAAGGAGAGTTCACCATTTTGAAAATGCTACATTGTGATTGGATGTTGGCATTGTTTTAATTAGTGGAACTTATTCACTCTTTTTATAGTAGTATAGATACATATATATGAATGTATTTGTGTGTGTGTGTGTATAAACTATGTTTTACATTCTTATACAATTTTGGATGTCAAATCCTTGGAAAATCAAGTGTATGAAGGTGTTCTTGTTGGGATCCACAATATCTATGCTAACAATAAAGACGTAACCAAATAGAGAGCTACCTTGATAATTTTTCATAATTTTCTTCAAATAGTCACTTATTTTTCTTAGCTCTACCCTCTTGGATAGAATTATATATAATTCTTGGTAAGCCTAGCTCTTCATCTCAAAGCCCTCTTTTCTTCTTTAATAAGATGCTCTTGCATGTAAGTTTAGTAGAAGAGATCTCCTATGGAGAATATTTTGAGCTAGGGTTCATCTTATGATCTTGGATTGTAGAACATATTCTAAAGATAGATTAGTGACATATCTTCTTTGCTAGAGGGTTTTGTGACATAATTTCGACATAAATAAATAAAGTCATGAATTTTCATATTATACAAATTACAAGTGGGATCGATAAGTAGTTTGTGGGTTAGAATATGGAAGTTTTATTAAGCTTCTCTCCTCTTGCTTACTTATTCTGAAATTTATGATATTTCTCCTATTCTATACTTTAAATTACAAAACCTTGTATGATTATGCCTCAATAGTCTAATTTAGGTCTAAATGTCATATTTTGATCACCATGAGTTGACATAGAGGTGATTCCAGGTGTAAGTTTCAATTCTATTTCGTAATAGGATGTCATAATTCTTCAAAATTTAAAGATGGTTTATGATCCTACCACATGAATCTAGACATGCTTATGTGATAAGTTGACAAGAATGATGACTATGACTAAGTATGAGATGTATGGATGTTGTGCTAGGTTTTCCCTCTTCGCTATTGTGTTATTTAAAAAATTAACATGGAACATTAAAAATATGATACACTTCCTTAAAAATGAGTAATATGACTTAATAATAAGACAAAACCTAAGCAATTTAGTTAGGATCCATGTCATCGTAGAACTCCTCATGATCTAAATTCATAGAAGAAAAATGGGATACTTTGTAGAGATCCAAGAATCATGATGATCTATGCCATTGACAATGTATATTAGGTATAACCCCTTAGCTCCCTGAGATCACCCATTTATATGTGCTCTCAAGATCATATATACGTGATAGACGCAAAAATCTTGTTGATGTGAAAAAAACATTGAGATATGATGATTACTTGTGAGATAGTTTGGTGTCGTTGAGTGAATATGAAGACAGATGTACAAACGATTTGTAGATCTCAAGCCCATAAGACTATATTATTTATATACTAACATAGACCAATGATTGGGGAGTTCTTATAGGACCAACAATACTAGGATCTTATATGATGGGCCAAGTGTATAATTGTCTAATAGATGTAGGATACATCCATGTTAACTACAACCAAAAAATTTAATAAATATCCATGCATAACATCTTTGCTCTGTATGAATGTTCTAATGCCTTTTGAATGTACTAGTTGTTATTATTGCAAAATATGGTATTGATTATTTGATCCCAAAATTTACATTTTAGGTAGTATATCATAGTATGCATACACTTAATCCAATAAAACTTCTATATCTCATTGGGATTGTTGCCTCATACTCATTGTTCCAAACATTTTTAAGATATCAATAGACCCGTTAGGGCTTTCTCAATGAGGAAATCTCTTCTGTAAACAATTGTAGGAGGAAATTCTCTCTTGACATGTGAGATGATAACTTTTGGCTATCTTTGGAGTCATTTGTGTATGTTTTGGGTTCTAGGAAGGGTGATTTGAGCCAACATATTCATGACTTAATTTTTTTTAATATGATGTCATATATGATATTACTATATAACATGTATATCATCTTTTGTATAAAATATATTGTATGGATTTTTTGTATATGGTGTTATGTTATTAGCTATTTGTAAATAGTATAGTGTGATGTAACTCTTATCTTTTAATTGTTGAACCCAAGGAGACATTATCCTAATATATATTTTATTGATTTCTTCATCGTATCATCAATTTATCTCTAATTATTCTACTATATATATTTCAGATGATAAGGACTATCCAAATTATGCTAAGATGGACAAACTTTATAATTGGATACCATGAAAAGTCATGAGATAAGTTCAATCCTTAAAGAATTGGATATCCTATTTATGTAAATCAATGATTTGAATTACATGGATTGTTTGTACGACATAAAATTGATTTCATGTATCAGATTGAATTAGAATGAAATGTGAAACACTAGTTATCTATAGAAACCCTAAAGTGACATAACATATTAGTTGAACCTTTATTGTTAAAATTCATATGACATAATACATGGGGTTTCATTGAATACGTACATTGTCTAAACTTTCTTTTTAGATATCTGTATAACCAAAGAAACAACTTGAGTCACAAGGTTTCATCGACTAAATTATCATTTTGGATCCTCATTCAATAAATGTATATAATATATTCAAAATTATTCAAAAACTGAATTTCTTATGATAAAATGAACTAACAATGTCTTGTTTACATCTTTTCATCAGTTCTCAATCAATTGTTAGGGAGGGATAAAAGTTGGAAATGTATATATTGCATATCCACCTAATTCCCCTAGAATGGCCATACTTATCTAAACCAACTCTAATTTCCTGTAGATATCATCTACTATAAATAGGATTCAATTCCCAACTTCTAATGCTACCAAGTGTCCCTTATGTTATAATTGTGATATTTTTTCCAAAGAATCCCTAATCTTTCCCTTAAGACTTATTACTTGACTACTTTGATGACAATGAATATGACACATTGTAGATAGATATTTCTAATTGTAATCTAATGAGTACGTCATCACTCTCTTTTAATCTCTCTCTATATGCTAGTGACAGTCTTCCTTGTATAAGGAAGATGTAAGGAAGGTGTTCCTAAATGAGGGTAGTTTGATCCATAGATAGGCTCTTGGATTTACCCAAAAACACAAGTATTTATTTTGTGTGTAAGATGAGAAGCTTGCTTGGTCAATGCCCTAGTGAGGTAAGATAAGGTGATAATTAAGTGATTAAGAAACACTAGAGGAGAACCTCCCTAGGTATTGGAGCTAGAACATTTCAACATGTAACTAGTACAAATCCTTGTGTTTATTTGTTATTAGTTCATTTATGATTGTTCATTCTCTCTCACCCTTGATTAGTTTAATTATATCATTAATTAATTTGAGATAGTAACAAACATTTTAAGTTTATGATGCTCACCTCTCCCCACTTATGCTAGGATCCTAGGATAATATTAATGAATTTTAAGATGAAGACATTTACTAGTGAATATAATTTTTATGCTTGATTATCATTCCATGCTTATTTTTATATTTTATTTTTATAATGTGGCATATGTCTCAGGGAGTGCTAATGTGTGGATCCTAGGATATGATGCCAGAAGTATAGGCCGCTCCATGTCATAAATATTTTGTAGTTATGATTGTACTAGCTATCTTAATTGGAATGTTAGGGTTTACTTTTTTACAAATGAGTTAATGTGAAAGTATGATATTATATTCCAACTAAATTATATATTGATTTATTCAAGTTTTAAATTTAAATATTCATGTACATTATCAATTAACCCACCATATAAGGATATTTAATTTCTTATATACATGTAGTTAATGTACTCTATGGAATCACCACCTATAAAAAGCTTAGAAGTAATCATGGATTAAGATGACATACATTATGTATTAGATATGGTTGATAACTAACTTAACATCGAATCATGTCAAATAGACCTCAAAATGTGATTATCGTACACACAAATAAATGACTAGAAAAAGTAAGTTCAGAATGTTCATATACCTAGAGAGTGATCATATCATCCCATATATGAAAAGGGAAACATGGTAAGTCACATGGGGACCCTCAATCACCGTGTGGAACAAGGAGATAAAGGAAAACCATAGGAATAAAAGAGGGTTATTGGTTGTTCTTTTTGGATTTTATGTGTCACTAGTAGATTCAATGACCTAAATGTAGTCATTTGCTAAATAGACATAGATCCCTATCCATGGAAAGAGATAACAAAGAAATGTAAAGAAATACTTCCAAAAAGACTGGTCAAGGATTTTATGACTCAACATATATGATTCTATGGTTATCAAGGTGCAACAATGAGGTGTTGATCCAAACTTACAACACAAGTTTAGGGTATCATATAGAAACTGTCCTAAAAATAGAGTCACAAATGAGGTAGTATTGAAGGTAGATGACACACCCACACCATAATATGACAAAGCCTCATAGAGATAATTACTTTATCTTTAAAGGAAGGAGATGACAAACCACATGTAATTTTGTAATTGGTATATTTATCCATGATTCTAAAGTAAGTCGAGATACAAGTTATGTGTGGTTCAAACAAGTCTATCTCACAAATAATTTTTTTGGTTTCTTGGAGGAGAGGTTTAAATTGAAGGATTTCCTCAATGATCACATAGGTATCATTCAATGAAGGTGGTTTCGTATGATTTAAATATTGCTAATATAATAAACCTAGGGCTATAAGAACCCTAAATCATGATTATAAATTAAAATCTAATCATATTGGTCTTGTGTGTCTTAACAAGTGAATAAACTAAGGCCTAGATAACTAAAAAACTAAATAAATTGAACTTATTTCTAGATTTATTTTTAATACTTTAAACTAACCTAATATTATGTGTGGTAAAATTGAATACATGTTAGATGTATATGATTGAATCACAATAATATATGAATGCTCTAAGGACCTAATGTAAGATAAAATTAATAAGTAATAAGAATTCTATGAGAAAACTAGAACATATATACAAAATTAAATGCTTCAAAGTATGTCTATGTACCTTAGGCGGGGTGTAAATTACATAAGGGGTTGTTTCACACTTTGGTGATTTTACTCTTGGTTGCCTAGTTGGTTGAATGACTAACAATGTGAGTTAACTAAACAACCAGTAATAGAGAGGTATCCATGCATATCTAGTTAGAAATGGGTTGATAGTGGTAAAGTGCCTTAATTGTAATTTAGTTGGCTATTGGAAAAATCTCTACATGTATAGAAAGTAAAGAAGTAGAGTAGCAAATTTGTTCGTGTTCTAATCTAGATTTGTCTGACAACTTATCATAGTTAGACTGACTGCTTCCCACTATATAATTGAATGGTGATGGGAGGTAGAAACACAATGACAATACTTGTTAATAAATTGACTCATGAGTTCTTGGGTGAACTAAATCAGCTGGTAGCAGTTTGTAGTGCATAAACATAAAAATTATAATACATGGAGATACTCTTCACATCACACACACACACACAAATATATATAAGTTTTTTTAACACAACCTACACATACAAACCCAAAAAATAACTAGTGACTAAGACGGCATTTTTTTTGGTACCATAGAAGAGGTGAAGAACATGGAATAATAGTAAAGATAAAGATAAATCTCACTAGGGTATGTAATAATCTTTGTTTCTATTCTCTTTTCTTCTTAATTGAAATCCAACTAATATCAAGAAACCTAATACATTATCTCTTACATTACATTGTCCTTTTCTTACATGTGTAGAAGGAACAAATGTATGGGAAGTAGATATAGAACACCATATGAGATTTTATCTCAAATTTGAGTATCAAATGGTACAATCAATGAATAAATATGATTGATAAACTCATGTGACAACAAATTTCATCATAACCAAGTTTGAGAGAATCTAAGATAAACATGATAATGATGTCCTTAACATCTGAATGTTTTATTTATATATTGTTATTTTATATGCTTGGAAACAAGATTTGTACAAGAATATGAGTAAGTATTTGAGTGTATTATGTATGAAATTGGTAGCTGCAATAAGAGTATATGCATTTCTATCTTCAGATACAATGGAACACACAACATTGACATATGCAAGTTTTCCATTGTTTTATAGAAACCACTATTAGTTTTTATCATACTTAAAAATTTTCCTTCTTATCCTCAATACGAACCAAATATATTACCATAGGATTCCCACATAAATGATCATATATATCCATTATTTGATGGAAATTTATATGAAACCCCTATTACTATAGTTCTAATAATATTTTAGAAGGAAATGGAAATGTTATATATATATATTAAGAATAAATAAATAAAGAAAAAAATGAAATTAAAGATAAGTTAAATTTTCAATCAGTCATCGATGCAATGAACACCACATAATCTCATGCAAGTCTACTATATAGGAGAAAACTATTTACACATAGGCATAGTCTAGGATTACTAGTGTACCTGTAAGGGACTAGGACCCGAGAGGGGGGATCCACACCCTATTAAAATAAATTTGAAGAATAAAATATCCATTCCAAACACACTAAAAGGTATGGTAGAATAGGTGTAAATTTTTCAAATTTCAATAAATGGTATTAAAAATAACCAAACTATAGCAGTGGGAATAAACAAATGGCTATATTCATTTTTCACAAAAGATTACAAAAGTACATCATAATCTCCCATAAGAGTTTACATGTAGGATACAACAAAAGGATCTAAGTAGAGGGAAGTCTAAAGTACTTCAAATCTGTCTCTAATCAACATCTCTAAGACTTAGGTCCATGTTGGAAGCTATGTTCTCCTTGATCATGTTCAACACCTCGATCTAAACCGGGGTGGTAGGGAAATTACCCAACAAGACAGAGAAATAAATGTAGGTGTCAAATAATGAACAAGAACAAAATATAAGGAAATAACATGAAAGTAAAGGTTAAGATTTCATCATAAGATGAAGAGAATAAGAGTATGAGAAATAATAAAAATAGATCCTTTCCATAACATTAAAATTGTAAAGGAATTGCATGCATGATTAATATTGACCACATTAATTAAGTAGAGTTGAGGCACCTACCAGACCTCAACTTATAGGTGAGGGGAGAATTAAAACATTACCAGTCACCTATACATATTTTAATGGGGGAGAATAAGACATTCCCCAGGGCAAATTAATACATGCCCTATCTATGGGTGGTTGTACATAAGTACCACTACTATAGCTAAATAGTCCATAAAACCAACATACTAGAAAAGAAATCATGGAAAGTAAAAGCATCATATCAATTAGAATATGGCAGTGGGGTACAAGACCCAAGAAAAAGAATATCATTTCTAATTTTGAGGTAATTTAACAAAAGAATCATAAATAGAGGAAATAGGGTTCATTAAAGCCTCATTAGGGAAATATAGGGTTTGGTTACAATCATACCAACATAGGGTGTAAGGAATGCACATACCTCTCTTACTAATATCAATTACTAACTTTCACCACATTAATTGAGTCCAAGTTCAACTTTTCCTATTTTCAATGTATTAACATGTATTAGAGTACGTAATGCACATTAATGTATAGAAACCCTAATTTTAGAACTTTTTAGCAAAACTCAGATTTAGATTATGAAAACCTCACGAATGAACTTATTATGTTCTCCTAATCAAGAAAACATATTTTTATGTTAAATTTGGAGTTGTGATGATTAAGATATATTCATGTATTTTATGCATTAAATTCATTTTCCAAAATCACCCTTCATAAAACCTAGAAATCAGACCTTGAAAATATTTTAATAGATAGGGATTAATTTTCCAATTTCAAAACATATTTATTTGTCAAATTTGGATAACCAGACTAAAAGATATGAACTTTTCAATTGGAACCAATCAGGAAAGGACAAGTTAGAAATCTTTGAGAGAGGAAGAGGGAGGGATATATATATATATATATATATATATATATAGAGAGAGAGAGAGAGAGAGAGAGATAAGGAGAGAGAGAAAACACCATTTGACCCAATATTAGGGTTGTAGTTGCATAGGCAACCAAACTAGAGTTGCTAGAGAAGGTAAAACAATAAGAAACCAAAACCCTAGAAGAACAATGTAAATAGAGATGGAGATCATCGATTTTAATCATAGAAGCATGAGTTTTAAGCATGTAGTAAGCAATATATGAGAAGGAGGTTATAAAACTCGCCTTCTAGGAAGGTGAAAATGTTCAAGAAGAATGGTTCCCGACCTAGAGTGGTTGGTTTCTCAAACAAAGCTCCTATCTCGAGCAAGAAGTACCTTCTCCACTTTAGTGGTGAAAAACCCTAGCAAAAGAACATGGATATGATGTGTTTAAGGGCTATAGGTGGGGTTTCTCAAGGAAGGACATGATCGTGACCTGGAAGAAGGTGGGAGGAAGACTAACAACATGAAAACAAGGAAGGAAAGGAGGAAACTTACTATTTTTGTTTGAAAACACCAAGAAGGAGATTTATAAACCCTAAATAGAGCAAATTTGGAACCCTGGAAGCCTTCTTCACCAAGGTAAGCACTCTCTTTTACCTCGGGACAACATCTTTGTGGCCAAACAGAATAAGAACAATGCTCTAAGCTGGGGGAAAGAGAAGGATAGCAAGTGTTTTTGAATTGGGAGGTGGGAAGGGGTAGATATGGCTTTATAAAGAAGGGGGAAAGCATGAGGTGTCTATGGGACTTTCCATGTGTCCTTAGCCTAGGGCTTCATGGCCATGCAAGAGGACAGCTCATAAAGGCTTCTTGTAAATAAAATGTCAGTTCTAAAATCCCATGGAGACTTCTAGGACATCCCACTGTCCTCTAATCAAAGAAATAACCCCATTGGTTGATAGCTTTTAAAGATACGCTCATTTATAAAGAGGGCAATCCCTAAAATGCCCTAGGAGAGAAACACCTTCAAATGAAGGTGCAACTAGGTTACACATAGTTCCAAATAATGATAATGGTAAGGGAGTATCTAAGGATTATAATGAATGTGATATTTTGCAAAGAAAACCTCCCATTTGAGTAAACTGCATAAAAGTCCAGAGTGTACTAAAATTGCATAACTTGCACAACATCAAAATTGAACCAAATTTGAAACTTCGGCTCACTTTATTATTTCAAAACACATAAAAAGTTACATTAAGGTTTAGAACACCTAACTAAGGTCCTTAAATAGACTTTTACTGAGGTATTTATGCATAAACCCTTTTATTGGTATAAAATAGTGAATAAATGTTCACCAAACCACTATAAATTCCACTAATTAAACATCAAGGACATCAAGGACATAAATGAAAGGGAAACTTGGGGAAAAGGATTACATGGAGATTACATCTAAGATTCAGTATGTTACAACACTCCACCCCTTAAAAAGGATTTCATCTAGAAAATCTCAAGAAAAAAGATAAGGGTGAGCATGTAACATCCCAACACTAAACGCCCAGGTTGTTTCCATAAAACTTTCACTAACTCAAACTCCTCATTTTTCAACTACTTAACTTGGGAGTTCAGAATCTTCTCAAGAAACTCCACAGAGGTCAAGTTCTCGTGGATCAGTAAGGGTTCCGCGATTAAGATTTCTTTTTATGAAATATACCACATTTCACATTTTAGGCCTATTAATATTATATTCATTATGATAATATATCATACTTATTATTCTTTTAATTGTGTCATGTTATATTTACTTTGTTGCCAAAAGAGTTATATTTTATTATTATACATAAAGTCCTAGATATTTCTTATTTATTTCATTAAGAGTTTTAGCACAATTATGTTTTACTCAATGATCTCAATATACTTGATTGTTATCCTTAATCGTTTGGATTTAGTCTTCGTTATCAATGTATTGAATTATAAAATATTGTTTTACATGAACTAAGACATTTTATACAACTTGTTACAATTAATCCAAATAATTTTAGATTAATTACTTATATCTATATTAAACACTGTCACATTACCTTTTTACATTGATGTCATCATTAATCATTTCTCATATTTATTCACTTCTTATTATTGATTATGCACATTTATGTGAATCAATTACTTCTTATCCATATTGAAGTCATTATATGTATTTTAGTGGTCAAGGTGGGACATATTACATATTAATGATTTGATTCACATACTAAGTAATGATTAGGTGATCAATTAGGTGTGTATTAGAGAACAAGGTGATATGCATTTCATATTGATGACCTAATTAATCTATGATTAGGTGATTATAAATCATTTATGTGCATTACAATATGTTATCTGATTATGACACCTAATGTCGCTAATGTACCAAGAATGTCACTAAGGCTGTATAGTTTAAGGTTAGATGATTACAACTTAGGGTTTAGGTCAATATGATCATAATTCTTCACCTATACATTATTAGTATGCACTAAGTCCAATATTAGGTTACAATTATCTTGCTCATCATATCATTTGGGTTTATTGGTCCAAGAAATGTTTAGCCTCATGTGTACTTACTATTAGTATTATATGTGAGTTACTCATATTATGTGCATTAGATATTCGTTAGGGTTCAACATGTGAACTATTCATTAGGTGACCATTATATGTTCATTAGTATATAAACAAGCATGTCAGGTTATAACTATGACTTGTTTGGTCAAAACTAAGGATCCAACCAAACTATCCTCCTAATCACAAAGTTAGGTTTTCTAGAGCTAGTGTAGCTAGATTTTGGTATGTTATAGGACTCCATCCCCTTAAAAAGGATTTCATCCTTGAAATATAACTACCCAAACATCATGAAACCAACTACTCTCCACCCCTTAAAAGGTTTGACCTACCAATCCAAACTAATCTAGAGGTAAAATGGTGAGTCTAACTAAACCATGTACAAGATCCATCACACTTCCACTGTGTACTTTGTTTGCTTACTAAACACCAAACTTTAAAGTCTAGGTTCATAGGGATAGGCAATCTAAACATGTGGTTGTAGGGGACATAAGAGAACTATATTGGGTATCCATCCTGAAACAAGTCATTACACCTAAAACACAAGGTTAACATATTAGGTTCTTAGGATTATCCAACTTAGGTGCCTAAGGGTACTACTGTATAGGCATGATATTCTAGACAGTCAATATTAGCTCATGCCAGACAGGTATCATATGGATCTGGGAGTCCTCGTAAACCAATCTAGTGGTGTGGAGGAAAATCATTCCAGCCCTCAAACCCTGATCCTTTCTAGACATCTTTGCTTTCAACTTATGCCCTAATAGCTACCTAATAGGCTCATCACATTAAGGCAAACTAAACATGTTTCTAATGTGATACTCTTATGATCCTAAATCAATCTTTCATCATCTCAAGAGCAGCATATATCAATTCTAGGGCAAAAATGTCAATTAAAGAGGAACTATATGAGGCAAGGGTTCTAATTAAGGAGACACAATTCAAATAGTTAGATTCAGACTACCATGGGATTCGATACCATGATGTTAGGGAGTGGGGCCCGAGAGGGGGTATCCACTCCCTATGAAAAATAAATTTGAAGAATAAAACATCTATTCCAAACACACTCAAAGGTATGCTGGAATAGGTGTAAAATTTTCAAACTTCAATAAATGGTATTCAAAACAACCAAAGTGTAGCAACAGAAATAAACAAATGACTATATTCATTTTACACAAAAGATTACAAACGTACATCATAATATCCCATAAGGGTTTACAAGTATCATACAATAAAAGGATCTAAGTAGAGGATGTTGGATCTAAGGGCTCTAGATGGGGGGTGAATAGAGATACGAAATTTCTCACAAAACATATTGGACCTTGGCAATTTGAAGTCCTATCTAACAAGCATGGCAAGGATGAGAGAGATTGATAGAAAGCACTTGACAAAGGGATGTAGAGTGGTTCCACACTTCAAACTAGAAGTGAGTCAGTCCACTACCTAGAGAGGTCAACCTCTAGGTCTTTGCAAGTACTTTTCTCTATTATATCACCACAGAGATTTATAGCAATAGATCGCCAAAGGACTTACCCATCCAACCATAAGGAGATCTCCACCTTAACAAGGAACTTACCCGCTTATCTTGAATCTTCAACCTTCACCTAGGTCTTACCCATTCAAGCTCAAGTCTTTCGCCTTGAAGGACTTTGCTTCTTCTCTTGGATCTTCAGCCTTTGCCTTCTCCTTCACCTGGAGAAGATCACCACCTCTTCATCAACCTTGAAGAGGACCAGCTACAACTCCTTCTTCACTCGATGGAGCTTGCTTCAGCTTTTCTTCATGAGAGAAGGGGATAGGGAAGTAGTGGAAGATTTGAGAGCTTTACATGCACAAAGGTGGAGCTCTCTTACAATAATCCTAACTCTTTCATAAATCATGAAATGATGTGTAAACTAGAGAGAGAAAGGGGCTCAAGGGGTGGTAGCACACTCAACTATAGCAAGGACCTTGTGTGTAGTGAATGAGAAACCTTAGAATGAACTCCAAGGGGTCCTATTTATAGTTGGGGTGATCCCTTGAGTTGGGGAACACTTAGGGCCAAAATATACCCTTTTTCTCAAGGAAACAGATCTATTTTTGTCCAAATAAGTCACCAACAGTTAGAATCACTTTTTCTGCATTTTTTGTACAGTACATTCGATCGAGATTCAATAAAGGTAACTCGACTGATCGGCTAAAAGACAAACACAATTTTCAAATTATCGATCGAGTTTGTCCTGGGAAACTCTACCAATCATTTAAAATTACATTTGGTCAGTAAGTCGTTCGGTCGAGTTCTGTGAATGCACAACTCGATCGATGCACGCATTAGAAAATTGATCCATGGGATCAGTCGAGATTGAAACTCAACCGATCAACAACGTGTGATCAATTTTCTAATTAGATTAAAAAGTGATTAAAACTTGGTACTAAGTGTCCCACATATTTTTCTCATCTTAGTTACAAGTCATATCATCAATACAAGTGATCACAAAATTCTTCTAAGGTCATTTGAATGGATTTCTTTATTAGAAGACTTGCATTGCATTTGACTTGAACTTTGACAAGCTAGGGCTTGTGTAATTTGATTTTTTTTCAAGTACATAAACCTGAGATCAATCTTGAATACACATATTAGATACATATGAATATAATGGTTGAGTCATTATCAAAATATGGACAATGTATAACCTCTAGGTCAACATTCTCCCCCTTTTTGACTTACAAACCATTCCTCAAACATATTGAAAAGAATATTGAAATTATACCTTTGCCTTGTAAATTAGGGGGATTTAAGATTTAAACAATGTGAATTTCTCCCCCTCAATCTATGCTTACTTTAACCTACATAGTTACTCTTTCTACACAAAGCAATATAACATGCATGTACTATATGGTCCTTTGCGAGTCACATGATAAAGCAAATAATGAACAAGAAAATGATCTCATAAGCAATAAAAAGCTATATGACAAAGGATAGCAATATGATTGAGTTTCAAGACATTAAATTTCTCTCCCCCTTTTGAGATTTTCAAAAAGGAAGGGGGGTAGAAGAGCATACAAATAGTCTTCTCCAAGCACAACTAAGAAGATATTTAAACATGCAATCTCATGACATATATCAAATAGAGACAAGAGAAACATACAAGCTAGGGCATTATCAAAATATGGTGAAAAATGGCACTAACTGATAAGATATAACTGATCAAAGAGAAATAGTGCACAGATAATAGATTACAACTCAGAAGAACGTTCTCATAAAAACAACTACAAGAAAGAGTCGATGAAAGCTAAGGATAAAATAGTACATCTCAGATCATGTGCCCAGATGTTTTTAATACAAAATAGACTAGAAAAATATATATGATCAGCAAACTAGACTAAAAACTAAGAACATCTAGACATCTAAGCTATCTATGTCCACATCATCATCATCATCATCCTCAGCATTAGGATCGTAGTCATTTTATCTGTCTGAAGGGGTAGCAGTAGTGCCTTCATCACCGGAGTCACCAATGAAGCCATCACATCCATCACCATCATCATCATCATCATCCTCACCAACATTCTCATCAGCATCAGCAGTCTCGGCATCATCCTAGTTAGGCATCTCCTCATCCACAGAAGGACCGAAGCCACGATTGGGCCAACGAGCATTCTGCTCATCCTAAGTCATACCAAGAGCATAAAGCTCATTGGCCTGAGGGAAGGAGGGAGCAAAATCACCCAGACTGGCAAGCAGAGTGGCCAAGGGGCCAGCAGGTAACGACAGGAAGACATGAGTAGGACCACCAACAGCAGAGGATGTGGGAGCAGCAACAATAGGGTAGAAGTGATTGTATGCAAAGGATGCATAATCACTACCAGGGTATGGCTGGTAGGTGGGGTATGGGTGTGTACATGATAAGTTCATGTTTGACATGATTGAACATAAATCATGGTGCAGATGCTCCTGGACCTAGAGGTTGTATGCTTGTTGGTGCATCATGTAACCCATGAGGGCTTCATTGGATACATGGAACAAGGCATGGCTAGGTCGGGTAGGCTGAGGAGGTGGAACTCGGGTAGAGGTAGAGGTAGGTGCAACTAAGGCAGAGGCATAGGGTGAGGCACCGGGTGTGGAGGAGGAAAGGATAGGTATAGATTTCTGAATGGTGGTCTCACTGATACACACTCCCTTCCTGGCAAGTTTGTAGTGGAAGTCTGAGAAGAGTGATTTCTCAGTGGTGAACTGGAAAAGACCACATATCAGGGCATGATAAGGAGGATGGGTGCCACATGTGTTCTTGACAGAGTCAAAGAAAGTCATGTGATGGAGGATATATCTAGACTACTTGACTCTGATACTCTCTAAGATGTAGTACAATATTACCACAGTGTTCTCTGCAGTATCTGTTTGATTTTTCTTTGGGTGGATGTTGTAGTTGACCACTAGGGCTAATATACACTTCTTGAGATCTAAGGAGGAAAAGGTTAGGGTGCTCTTCTTCTTATAGGGAACGTCAGGTTTCTTCAGATAGAGATGGATATCAGGAAGAGTGATCTCATTCTACTTGTAGAAACCTTCCGGGTCCAAAAGGTCAAAATATTCACCATAATCCTTACGCCAGGTATCATTCTCGTCGACTCCTAAAAAGAAAACATTCAAGATATCCTCAAAGATTTGGAATTTCTTCCCAACGATCATCGAAGTAAGGATCACTTGAGTATTCAGAGGAGGTACAAGGGATTCGTAATTCCAATGTAAATTTGCATAGAATTTGTGAACTGCTTTCATGCTTGACATGGAATTGTGAAAGCAATCACGCTCGACAGCCAGGGTGGATAGGTGATGAATGGTAAGTAACCTCACCACTTGATCTATGATGGCTTGACGCTTAGGGCTAGGCTAAAAAAAGGCTCTAAACGAAAAAGGACTCCTAGGAAGAAGATCCTTATACCTATTTACAGCCTCTATTGAGACAAAGAGGGTCTCATTGAATGGAATCAAGCGAGAGGACAAGGAAGAGGATGGCACATTGATAGGGTCGGGTCTCTTTCTTCTATGTGAAGACATGGAGGTGAAAAGAAGGAGAAGAAAAGAGCAAACGCAGAAACCAATCCACCAAAAATGTTCAAACACCAAGATAGAGCAAGGGGGAAGGTCTGGGAAGGTCTTTTTAGGTCGTATTAGGGCTTGTTTAGGGAAGGGAAGGTCTGGGGTTGAGAGCTTAGGGCTAGAAGAAGGGGAATTAGTTGACTATTCTCTAGTTGAGAGGGAGAATAGTCGGTCAAATCCAACTTAAGTTGGCTTCAGCCCATCGATCGGTTGAGTTCTGTGAATCGGAAACTTGACCTATTGGTCCCTTTTTTAAAAAGCTCTTGGCCATGGATCGGTCGAGTTTGTCCTAGGGGAAACTCGACTGATGGTCAATCTGACCTAAAACCATCAAACTTAATTTCTAGCTATTTGAATGTTGATGCAATTTATTTTTAAAGTCCATTATACATATTAAACATACTTAGGCACATATCACTCATCATTGGGTACTATTTTATGATAAAACAAGTGTTTATGAAAAATACCCAAAAAAGAGAAAAATAAGGCAAAAAGAACATGAAAAAGCAATTTTAAGCATACTAGCACTCAAAGATGATCAAGATAGATGAAAAACATATAGGATAGATGAATACTAGCTAGAAGGCATATCAGATTCGTCCAAAGCAGTTATAAGAAATTTTGATCTAATAAAATTAAATTACTCTCTAGCTAGAGGTTTAGTGAAAATATCTGTCAATTGATTTTCTGTGTCCACATGCGTGATATAAATATCCTTCTTGGCAATGTGATCACAAAGAAAGTGATGGCAGACCTCTATATGTTTAGCTCAACTATGCAATATAGTATTGTAAGACAAATTAATTGCACAGTATTATCAAAATAGATAGGAGAAGCATCAAAATGAATGTTAAAGTCTTGGAACATTTGCTTCATCCATAGGACCTGGGCACAACAACTCCTGGCTATAATGTACTCAATGGTTGATAATGCCACATTGCTCTATTTCTTGGAGAACCAAGACACCAAGCATGGTCCTAGGAGGAAACAAGTGACACGTGTGCACTTTCTGTCAATCAAGCAGCCTACATAATCATCATCACTATAGGTAGTAAGAGTAAAGTCCCTTGACTTGGGATACCATAGTCTAAAATTTTTAGTTTTTGGCTAAGTACCTTAAAATCCTCTTAATAACTATAAGATGATATTTCTTATGATTAGATTAAAATCTAGCACACAAGACAATACTAAACATTATGCCAGGTCTAGAGGAAGTTAAGTAAAGTAAACTTCCAATCATTCCACTATAGAGCTTCTCATCTACCTTTTCACCTTCTTCATCTTTATCAAGTTTGGCAGTGTTTGACATGGGTTTGTTCATCGGCTTGGTTTTCTCCATCCCAAAGTGCTTAAGTAGTTCATTTGTGTACTTGCCTTGGTTGATGAGGTTCCCATCTTTTGTTTACTTGATTTGAAAGCTAAGGAAGAATGTGAGATCACCCATCATACTCATCTCAAATTCACTCTGCATAAGATCACTAAATGCTTTGCAAAGATCAAGGTTAGTTCTGGCAAAAATGATATCATCAACATATATTTGAATGATAAAAACATTGTTAGAAGTGTGCTTTAAAAACAAGGTAGAATCCACTTTTCCCATGATATAACCATGATCTAACAAAAAGTTCTTTAATTTCTTATACCAAGCCCTTGGTGCTTGTTTGAGTCCATAGCAAGCTTTTTGCAACAAATAAACATGGTTAGGTAGATTATCATGTTCATAGCTTAGAGGTTGTGCAGCATATACTTCCTCCTCAATTGTACCATTCAAAAATGCACTTTTAACATCCATTTGATACAAAAGAAAGTTTTTGTGACTAGAAAAAGCAAGCATCATACGAATGGACTCAAGTCTAGCTACAGGTGCATAAGTTTCATCAAAGTCAATACCTTCCTGTTGATTGTAGCCTTGGGCCACTAACCTTGCTTTATTTCTTACCACTTTGCCACTTTCGTCTAGATTGTTGCGGTAGACCCATTTGGTGCCAATGATCTTTCTATCACTTGGTCTTGTCACAAGGGTCCAAACTCTATTCTTCTCAAATTGTTCCAGTCTTGCATAGCTAGAATCCATTCTTCATCCCCAATAACTTCCTTGACATCTTTCGGCTCTAGTTGTGAGATGAAGGCGTTGTTGGCTTGTTCTTTGTTGAACGCAACCCGCGTCTTAACTCTCTCAAATGGATCACCTAATATCAGCTCCTTAGGATGATTCTTTGCAAATCGGGGAGTTGGATCCTTCTTTTCATCATCTTTTTCTTCTTCTTGAGCAACCACCAATTTTCCCTTTTGGGTGATGTTGAGTTCTTTAAGAATAGGAATACTTCATCTGTAATATCATTAGTTGAAACAATATATTTGGGAATAGAGGGGATAGTCTCAATAAATTTTACATTAATAGATTCTTCTACCTTAGCAAGATCAACATTATAAACTCTATATTCCTTGCTAGTAGTGTTATAGCCAAGAAAGAAAGCCTTATATGATTTCAGATCAAACTTGTTAAGAGAATCCTTCATGCTCAAAACAAAACAAGGACATCCAAAAACATGGAAATACTTGATAGAAGGCTTCCTACCAAGCCATAATTCATAGGGGGTTTCTTAAGTGATGGATGAGTAAAAACGTAGTTTTGCACATAACAAGAGGTATTGAAAGCTTCAGCCCAAAACTTCTAAGGAGTATCAAACTCAAGAAGCATGGTTTGAACCATCTCCTGTAGAGACCTATTCTTTCTCTCTACAACCCCATTTTGTTGAGGTGTTTGAGGTGAATAAAAGTTGTGTGCATAACCCGATTCTTGGCAAAAATTCTCAAAAAGCTCATTTTCAAATTCTCCCCCATGGTCACTATGGATGGAAACAATCTGGCAAGAAGCTTCATTCTCGACCCGCTTGCAAAAACTAGAGAAAACATCAAGCGTATCACTCTTTGAAATGAGAAAGAAGGTCCAAGTATATCTAGAGAAATCATCGACAATAACAAGGCAATACTTGGAACCACGAAGCGATTGCATTCTCATTGGTCCAAATAGATCAATATGAAGAAGCTCAAGAGCTCTCTTAATGCTAAGAACTCCTTTGGATTTGAAGGAAGACTTGGTTTGCTTTCCTTGTGTACAAGGTTGGCATTCCTCATCCTATTCAAAATCTAATTTAGGAAGTACCTTGACTAAGTCCTTTTTGCTCAACTTCTTTAATTGATGCATATTTACGTGACCAAGCCGACGGTTCCAAAGAGAAATATCATTTGAGTTGGCTACAAGGCATCTACCAACCACAGGCTAAATAGAGTTAAGATCAATAACATAAATATTACCACTTCTAGTTCCCTTATATATAACTTGGTAGGTAAGGGAATCTAAAATCAAACATTCAAAAGCAGTAAATAGAATAAGGTAACCATTATCACAAAGTTGACTAACACTTATTAAATTTTGATGTAGGCCATCCAAAAAAAGAACATTCTTGATGCATAAGGATTCACCTACATCACCCTCACCTTTGACTTTACCTTTCTTGTTGTCCCCAAAGGTGACAGATCATCCTTTCTTCTTTGTGAAATTGTTGAAATGGCTTACATCACCCGTCATGTGCTTTGTACATCCACTATCAACAATCCATCTATCTTTTCCTTGTAAGAAAGGAGAATTTCGGTTCCCAACTCAAACTTTGGGATTCGGAGTTCGCTTGGGGACCCATTTCATCTTTGAGTTGGTCCCCTTAGGCTTGTAAGGACAATAAGTGTAATAATGATCATCACATTTGCAATAAGAACAAACCATAGGATTCATAATGCCATAAGATTCTCCTACAAAGAAATAGATCTCCTTTCTCTTTTTATTACCTTTTACCTTACTCTTGCCCTTTAAGGCTCTCCCTACAACTAAACCACTAGTACCACTTTGTTTGGTAGAATGATCAAGGATTTCATTTAGGGAGTTTTTCCCTTTGAGGAATTTCTGTAGGGATGCTCTCAATCTATGGTTATCATCATTCAAAGAAACAATAGTAGATGATAAACTAGATATGTCATCCCTAGCATGCACAAGATCAACCTCAAGACATAAAGCTTTAGTAAGATATGAATCCTTTTCAAGAGAGATGGTAGCTACATTAACACTAGGAAACAAAGGTCTAGAAGATAGATCATTTACTTGACTAAGCAACCTAGCATTTTCAGATTTTAGCATTTAAATCTCTTTGACATAAACATCTCTCTCTTCTCTACGAGCATCAATAAGCAACTTAAATTCAGCATTTTTAGTCTTAAGAAATTCACTTTAATTTAGGAAATTTTGGTTCTCTTCCTTAAGATTTTCAATGTTCTTAAGATAGATACCATTCTCAACTTCAACCCCATTGTAGTGGAGCTCAAGATCAAGGAATTTCCCTTGCAAATTATCAATACTCTCAAGGTTGGTTTTCTCATTCAATTCCAAAATTTCAAGCTTAGTATAAAGATCATCAATGATTTTTCCTAACCGTTTTCTTTTTAGATTTACATTTAGCAAAAGAAGAATGGGTAGTAACATGCATGTCAATAATAGCTTCTTTAGGAAATTCATGCAAGCTTGCCTCACTTACATCACCAATGTCTTCACTTGTAGAGGCCATGAGAGCAAGGTGGCACTCTCCATCTTCTTCAGAGCTAGAGCTTCTTGAAGATGACGCTTCCCAAGATGCATTGGATGCACTTTTGTGTCTCTTTTCCTTCTTGTCCTTTCTCTTGTTCTTGCTCTCCTTCTTGTAATCCTCTCCTTTCCTTGAGTTTCTCTTATGGTGAGACTTTCTTGAATTTTGGAATTCACTCTTGTAGTGCCCTTTTTTACCCCATTTGTAGCATCTCGGAGTAGAGGATGAGGAGGCTTGCTTTCCCTTAAAGTGCTTGCCCTTGGTGTAGTTGGCTTCATGCTCACTAGGGCCTTCATATTCACTAGAGGAGGGAGAAGAGGTCCAACAAGCAAGTTGTTGTTGAAGGATGACAGGCTCCACTTGTGCTTTGAAAGCACTATCTTTGATCTTCTTCGCTTCCTTCTTTTCTTACATAGCTTCTTCTTCTTGCTTGTCAAGTCTAGGCTCATGGGCTTGAAGATTGCCAATGAGTTCTTCAGTTGGGATGTCACCAAGGCTCCTCACTTCTTCAATGGAGGTGACCTTTCAATCCTATCTCTTTGGAAGAGTGGTTCCACACTTCAAACTAGAAGTGAGTCAGTCCACTACCTAGAGAGGTCAACCTCTAGGACTTTATAAGTGCTTTTATCTATTAAATAACCACAGAGATTTACAAAAATAGACCACCAAAGGACTTATCCATCCACCCACTAGGAGATCTCCACCTTAATAAAGAACTTAACCACTTAGCTTGAATCTTCAGCCTTCACCTAGGTCTTACCCATTCAAGCTCTTCCGCCTTGAAGGACTTTGCTTCTCCTCTTGGATCTATAGCCTCTGCCTTCTCCTTCACCTGGAGAAGATCACCACCTCTTCATCAACCTTGAAGAGGACCAACTACAACTCCTTCTTCACTCGATGGAGCTTACTTTAGCTTTTCTTCATGAGAGAAGGGGATAGGGAAGTAGTGGAAGATTTGAGAGGTTTACATGCACAAAGCTGGAGCTCTCTTACAATAATCCTAACTCACTCATAAATCACAAAATGATGTATAAACTAGAGAGAGAAAGGGAATCAAGGTGTGGTAGCACACTCAACTATACTAAGGACCTTGTGTGTAGTGAATGAGCAACCTTATAATGAACTCCAAGGGGTCCTATTTATAGTTGGGGGTGCTCCCATGAGTTGGGGAACACTTAGGGCCAAAATATAGTCATTTTTTCTCAAGGCAACAGATCTATTTTTTTCCAAACAAGTCACCAATAGTTAGAATCACCTTTTTTGCATTTTGTGTACAATACATTCGATCAAGATTCAGTAAAGGTAACTCAACCGATCGGCTAAAAGACAAACACAAATTTCAAACTATAGGTCAAGTGTGTCTTGGGAAACTCGACCGATCAGTTAAAATCACATTTGGTCAATAAGCCATTCGGTCGAAGTCTGTGAATGTACAACTCAACCGATGCACACATCAGAAAATTGATCCATTGGATCGATCAAGATTGAAACTTGACCGATCAACAACCTGTGATCAATTTTCTAATTTGATTAAAAAGTGATTAGAACTTGGTACTAAGTGTCCCACATATTTTTCTCATCTTAATTACAAGTCATATCATCAATACAAGTGATTACAAAATTCTTTTAAGGTTGTTTGAATAGATTTCTTTATTAGAACACTTGCATTGCATTTGACTTGAACTTTGACAATCTAGGGCTTGTGTAATTTGATTCTTTTCATGTACCTAAAACCTGAGATCAATCTTGAATACACATATTAGATACATATGAATGGAATGGTTGAGTCACTATCAAAGTATGGACAATGTATAACCTCTAGGTCAACAGAGAAAAGTCTAAACTACTTAAAATTTATCTCTAATCAACATCTCCAAGAGCGAGGTCCATTTTGGAAGATATGTTCTCCTTGATCATATTCAACACCTTGATCTAAACCTGGGTGGTTGGGAAATCACCCAAAAAGAGAGAAAAACAGGGTATGTGTCAAATAATGAACAAGAACAAAAGATAAGGAAATAACATGGAAGTAAAGGCTAAGATTTCATCATAAGATGAAGAGAATAAGAGTATGAGAAATAATCAAAATAGATGTTTTCCATAACATTAAAATAGTAAAGTAATTGAATGCATGATTAATATTGACTACATTAACCAAGTAGGGTTGAGGCACCTACCGGACCTTAACCTATAGGTGAGGGGAAAATTAATACATTCCCAGTCACCTATACATATTTTAATGGGGGAGAATAAGACATCCCCAAGGGCAAATAAATGCATGCCCTATCTATGGGTGGTTTTACATAAGTACCACTACTATAGATAAACAGTCCATAAAATAAACATGCTAGAAAATAAATAATGGTAATTAAAAGCATCATATCAATTAGAATATGGTAGTGGGGTACAAGACCAAAGAAAAAGAATATCATCATTGATTTTGAGGCAATTTAACAAAACAATCATGAATAGAGGAAATAGGGTTCATTAAATCCTAATTAGGGAAATATAGGGTTTGACTACAATCATCCTAATATTCGATGTAAGGAATACACATACCTCTCTTACTGATATCAATTACGAGTTTCACCACTTTAATTGAATCCAAGTTCCACTTTGCCTATTTTCAATGTATTAACATGTATTAGAGTACATAATGCACATTAATGTATAGAAACCCTAATTTTAGAACATTTTAGCAAAACTCAGATTTATATTATGAAAACCTCACCAATCAACTTATTAGGTTCTCCTGATAAAGAAAACAGATTTTTATGTTAATTTTGGAGTAGTGATGATTAAGATGTAATTTTTATGTATTTTATGCATGAAATTCATTTTCCAAAATCACCCTTCATAAAACCTACAAATAATAACTTGAATTTTTTATAATAGATGGAGATTAATTTTACGATTCCAAAACATATTTATTTGTCCAATTTGGATAACGAGATTAAAAGATATGAATTTTTCAATTTGAACTAATTAGGATATGACAAGTCAGAAATCTTTGAGAGAGAGAGAGAGAACACCATGTGACCCAAGATCATGATTGTAGTTGCATATGTAACCAAACTAGAGCTGCTAGATAAGGTAAAATAGTAAGAAACCAATACCCTAGAAGAACATGGTAAATGGAGATGGAGATCATCAATTTTAATCATAGAAGCATGAGTTTTGGGCATGTAGTAAGCAATATATGAGAAGGGGGTTATAAAAATCTCCTTCTAGTAATTTGGACACTTCAAGTAGAATGGTTCCCAAGCTAGAGAGGCTAGTTTCTCCAACAAATCTCCTATCTCGAGCAAGAAGTACCTTCTCCACTTTAGAGGTGAAAAACCCTAGCAAAAGAACATGGGGATGAGGTGTTTAAGGGCTCTAGGTGGGGTTTCTCCATGGAAGGCCATGGTTACGACCTGAAAGAATGTGGGATTAAGACTAAAAACATGAAAATAGGGAATTAAAGGAGGACACTTACTATTTTTTGTCGAAATCACCAAGAAGGAGCTTTAGAAACCCTAAATATAGCAAATTTGGAACTCTAGGAGCCTTCTTCACCAAGGTAAGCACCCTCTTTTACCTCGGGAATAGAACCTTCATGGCCAAACAGAGTAATAATGATGCTCTAAGATTGATGAAATAGAAGGAGAGCAATATTTTTCAAATTGGAATGTGGGAAGGGGTAGATATGTCTCTATAAAGAAGGGGGCAATCATGAGGTGTCTATGGGACTTTCCATGTGTCCTTAGCCTAGGGCTTCATGGCCATGTAAGAGGACAACTCATAAAGGCTTCTTGAATATCAAATGTCAGTTCAAAAATCCCATGGAGACTTCTAGGACATCCCCACCATCCTCCAATCAAAGAAATAACCCATTGGTTGATAGCTTTCAAAGATAAGCTCATTTATAAAGAGGGTAATCCCTAAAATGCCCTTGGAGAGAAACACCTTCAAACCAAGGTGAAACTAGGCGCCCCATGGTTCTAAATAACAATAATGGTAAGGGAGTATCTAAATATTATAATTCATGTGATATTTTGCGAAGAAAATCTCCCAATTGGGTAAATTGTATAAAAGTGCAAAATGTACTTAAAATTGCATAACTTGCACAAACAACATCCAAATTGAACCAAATTTGAAAGTTGGGCTCATTTTATTATTTCAAAAAACATAAAAAAGTTATATTAAGGATTAGAACACCTAAATAAGGTCCTTAAATAGATTTTCACTTAGGTATTTGTGCATAAACCCTTTTATTGGTACAAAATAGTGAATAAATGTTCACCAACCACTATAAATCCCACTAATTAAACGTCAAGGACATAAAAGATAGAATTGAAAGGAAAAATTGGGAAAAAAGATTACATGGAGATTACATATAAGATTCAGTATGTTACAGTGCCTATGGGATAGGGTGAGTGGTTCAACATGAGATAATCACTAGACATCAAGTACGAAAGAAAGAGTGAAAATATGGCATCTAACATAAAATAAAAGTACTACCGATACCCATATACCTAAATAATATACACCCCACACAATATCATGTCTTTAGTGGAGCCCTTGTAGTGAGTCAGAGCCACTCCACCTAAGTACCCACGCTAGTGAGATGTCAACGCTAACCATTATAAGATATAATCAACAATTCTAGATGTGCGTTGCAAACTAGGGGGCAAGTTAGGATTTAGTCGCTAGGGTCCCTAGGTGCATACTGACAATTGCAAGGTGAGATTCTAGATTAATGTGATGTGTTGACATGTTGTTGTATTCAAGATAAAAATTACTAGAATATAATAAAAAATATATTTATTCTAATTTTATTGTCAAATGTTATTACTTCAACAATCTTCCATGCCTAAATGAATTATAAGTGTCTACTTCTTAAGTTAAACTACAACCACTATAACAATTATGTTTGTTTTTGGTTAATGAAATTAGATGTATATGAATGGACTAAGTTTTAGTTGCATATTCTGGACAACACTATTAGGAATATCATGAAGAGGCATATTAGTATGAGAAAATGTTTTTTTAGAGGTGTAGTAGATGAATATTAGTATAGAAGGTCTCTTATTAATTGGGAGGGTCTAGATATGCATGACAAAGTATGTTATGTGGTATGATTTTTTATCTATCTCAAGTGTGCATGCAATAAGTATTTCCATATGCTTCTGTAAGTATTTTTGTGTGATAACTCTATTATAATGATGGGTACCAAGTAGTATGTGTTTTTATTGTTTTACAACCTTTTCATGTTTTATATGGAAAATTTTAACATAAGAAATGAAATAAAATTAGTTTGGGTGGTTAGTCTTAATTTCACGCCTGGTATCTTCTACCTAATCCTTGGTTTATGTTTTGGGTATAAGGGTGCATGTTTATTCCCCTACTTTTATAGGGATTTATTTAAGGTCAAACTAGAAATCCTTTCCTTAAGATAGAAAAATTTTGATCCACCTTATGACCCAATCTAGGGATCCAAAATGTATTGGGATAGTCTTGAAATGAGGATTTAGATATAAATAAGTTGGTTGATTATCACATTATAGTTCAATGGCATTAGAACACCATCACACATACAACTTACATTGACAAATGCATACATGGAGATAAGCCCCCCTTTGGGTAATGATCGGAGGTTACTAATCTAGAATGGCCAATTTTAGAATAAGGATTTATGTAGTAAGGATCTAGATAAATAGTTTTTTGGGAACTCATTTTGATTCTGGTGAAAATCTTATGTCACATTGATACTAGAATAAAGAGAATTAACTATGCTAGATTCCAAGCCCCTCTATGCGGTAGTTTGAACCTAGACACAAAATTGATCAGAGTTTGTCTTTTCTTAGTATAACTATGTCCTAGCTTTTATGACATAGATGTGAATATTGACTACAATTTACATCAAGAAGGTTTGTTACTTTCATTTTAATCTCAACATCACGTTGAACCTAGATGAGAAAAATCTTAGTATGAGCATGATTCTAGTGTTTGTCATGGACTAAATGTCTTTGTTTGACATTGATGTGATATAAAATTCTAGCTTGATGCAGGCTGAATTCCCAAACTACGTTAAATGTGGATCTAGACTATGTCATTCCAAATAACATGGTTATGCATGCCCATATTTCATTAACTAAATATGTTCCCAGACAGAGGCTGAAATCTTGCTCATAGCATGATCTTGTTGATATACATTAACCTAGAACATAGATTTTTGTCAGATCAAAAAACTATGTTAGTTTCATTTTACATTCATGTTTCCAAAATTTGTTCACATTCACGTAAATGTATTTATAAGAAAGATATAAATCATACCCAACTTGGGTTTTTTTCTTGACCATAAGATATTCAATATAAAATCACATTTTTACATATGAAACATGAAATAAATACATATTATTTACACCATCCACTAATACGAAGAAATCCTAGGGCCTAATTATTTTTAGTTTAAACAACACAACCTCACAAATCATCTGAGGATTTTTTGAAGGAGAGGCTAGAGCTTGAGGATTGGCTCAACAGACACACATGAAGAAGACAAAAATAGTAGGTGAATGCCAAATTTTCTACTTTTCTTGTAAGGACCCTGACCTTCATTTAGGGCTTACCCTATTTGCTTTGCTTAACCCTGGTGCTTTGGTGCTTGCTAATCACCTTTTAGTGGTGATTAGGGTTTGGTTGTGCTTTGTTGAGAGTTGAAGGTGCTGCTTGCAAATAACCCAAGTCTAGGGTTTTGTGGGCAAGTTTGCCACCTTGTGAGGTGTTCCTCCCTCTCTTTCCTTCCTCTAAGGTTGAGAGGAAGGATTGAGCTTGTTTGGGCCTTGAGGTGCCTTGGCTGGGCTTGGTTGAGCCTTGTATCGGCCTAACAGTGCTTGTGTCGCCCAAGGCAGGAGTGTGTCGACCTAGAGTTGTTTGTGTCGGCCAAGATGGTACATTGGTGTGTCGCCCATGGTGCTTGGTCCAACCTTGACCTTGTTTAGTGGACACATGGTGCACATCTTGGACAAGTGTATAAAGCTTGCTAGGGTAGGTGGATTGAGCTTTAGGACAAGTGTCCTTTGGGTGGACGACACCTTGCCATGCTCCACCTTGTTTTCTCCTCCCTTTCCTTCTATATAGGTGGTTCTTTCCCTTGATTTGAGTTCCTTTGATCCTTTGGCTCTTTTCCACCTTGAGTGCACGACACTCCCTTCCTTCTTGCTTGTGTTGGCTGATACACCCCTTGAAGGAGCAGCTTGGTGGCCGACACACCTTGGAGAAGAAGAGGTGGTGGCTGATACACCCTTGGAGGAGCACGTGGTGGTCGACATCCCTTGAAGCTTGGATTTCTTCTTCTTCTTTGAAGCTTGGAGCTTAAGGCGGGTTGCATAATTTCTAACCCTAACTACTCTATCTCTTGTTATAATCTGTTTACATGTTAGTAGCTTAGTTCTTGCCTTATACCCTTGTTGGCCGATCCATGTGAGTTATGGTTTGTAGGTGAGCAACACTCCTTTCTCCCCTTTGGTCTTGAAGAGTGAGTTTGGGTCCTAGTTCCATGAGCAACACCCCTCCTTCCTAGTCGATTGAGGTGAGCTTGTGACCTAGTGACTCGAGCAAGACCCTCTTCTCACCATGGGCTAGAAGGTGAGCTCATTTTGGTGGTGACCTTCTCTAGGGTTTTGGGTGTTCATGTGTGAGGTATTAGATGACCCTTGTTTAGGCGAACCTTGGGTGTTTGGTGTTGTGGAGGTGCTGCCCGACATCCTTCTTGACCTAGTTTCCTTTGCACGGTTTGCTTACCTCGACAAGGGTTGAGAGTTCTGTTTTGTGTGGGGCGCGCGAGCCGACCCTTAGTTGCCCGGCAGGCTGCACGCTTTGGAGCTGCTCGCCCGGTGAGGTTGCTTGCTCGATAGAGATGCTTGCCTAGCTGAGTGTATAGGACCTTGCACAGATAAACCTTGTCGCACGTTGTGATGTTGAGCGGGTGACCACTGCCCTGCACGCTTGGCAGCCTTGCTTGCCCGGCAGAGCGCGTTGCCACCCCTGCACGGCACGTTTGAGTAGCGTCTTGCCTGATAACCTTGTTCGTCCGACCGAGTTGCACGCCAAGTGCGTCACACCTTTGCGCGACACCCCTGTGTCGCCAGGTACTCTCCTGCATGGCTCAGTGCCCGGCACGCTTGACGCCTTTGAGCTGCTCGCCCGACACACCTAGTGCATGATACCCCTCCTGTGATGTAGCATTGCACTGCTGCACGCGGGTTGCCGTGGTGGCAACGCGGCGTCATGTGTGGTCGTTGGATGATGAGCTTTGGGTGAGGGCAGGTTGCCCGATACATCTCTTTTAGTGAGGGTTGGTATCTTTTGTGAGGGATCCTTGTATCATGGGAATGACTTGAATTGTATAGGCCTTTGATAGCGTTGGTGACTCCTTGCTCATTTAATGATATTGATAGTGATTATGCCAGTAGTAATAACGCTTGTTCTGTATATTTAGCATGATTTTGAAGCAAGGTGAAGTACATATACAGTTGCTTGATAATGTGCATATATATGTAACCATGAGGTGAGGCATAGATGCAATCATTAATGGCATTTTATGTCGACAATATGCTTAACCCTAATTGTCACTTTGTGTTGATAAAATAAGTCTTCTGGTTATTCATGTGATTATTAAATGATGCTAACCATGCAGGTAATGCATAGCCAAATGAAAGACTATGAGGAATGGTTATATGAGAATACTGTGATGACAAGTATATTATGAATGATGTTTTATGATGATGATGTAAGCCTTGAGAGGCAGTGACACTATGAGATGAGGGATTGAGATCCCCTAGTATGTGATGATCCTTGAGATGGATCTGGATGGCTGGCAAGAGGCCAAGTGATAACATGTGATGTGAGATCCTTGTGATGGATCAGTGTGATGTAAATTGTAGAAAAAGCATAATGTTGAGTTTATGTTGTTTACTTTCTGTTATACCTTGCATGTTATACAACTTGGTTGAATCTTGCAATCCATCTAAAAGATACTAACTAATCATAGTGAAATCTATCATGTAGTTTGCCCTGGCCATACATCCATCATCGTCAGGACTTGGTGATGGTGAAACGGGTTCTCCTGCGGGTTAACCCGGAGCGCCTATTTTTGAATATGCGAGGTTTCTCCTAGCCTAAAATAGAGAGGTGAAATGAGTGCAGCAGCGGTTGCAGACTCGGGTATGTGATGAGCATGGTGAACATGGCCCATGGCTCCATATGTGACATGTGATGAGCATGAATGCGTTCATGGCTCAGAGCACGGTGATTAGGCCCGTGGCTCAGTTGTACTAGCCCCGTGACCTGTACCAAAGCGGGCTAGAGGAAGGGTAGCCTGAGGAGTTGACCTTGTGGCTTAAGACCACTTGAGCATGAGACTGCGGTCCTACTTTGTGTTCTCGTGTACTGACCACGAGGGGTGAGTTCGTGGATTCCGGCTCTTCCATTGACCTTGTATGGCATCGGCTATGGGCTTCACAGCCGAAGGTTGGATTTGAACGGTACGGTTCACTTCCTCAGGGCATAATAAAACGTAATCCAGCCGTTTAGTCTTTGTTGATTAAGACAAACACGAAACAATGGTTGAGGCCTTGTTTGTGTAGTTACTCTCTTAATATCTTGCAGTTATTTATATGTTCTTCTATAGCAGTAGAACTTGGATATCCTGTCTTGTTAATCATGTTTCACATGTAGTACTTGGATATATCTGGTAAGCTTAGATAGCTTTACTTCCTAGACTATTCTTGCTATATCTTTTATTAGCTAGCTGCTTAATGTGTATGATCTTATGAGGTTTTGTAGTTTTGGCGGGGAGTTATGCCTCCCACTGGGACAATGTTCAATTGTCTCACTCTACTGGTTTACACCCTTTTTAGGTGGTCGAGCTAGAGGTGGTGGTGGTCACGGAGTTGCGGCCGAGCAGTAAGAAGAATAGTAGAAGGCAAGCGTTGGATGTACTGCTGTTTTGGATGTTTTGTGATAGAGTCTAGAGTCATCCCTGTACTCTCAGGTCCTTAGCGGTGTTTGACGTTGTTTTACGATGTACGATCGATGATGTTTGTATATCCTGCTGCTGCCAGATGTGGGCCTTTATGTATATAACAGGTGATGAACTCATGTGATGGCAAGTCAGCTGTTGTTCTAAGTTGTGGACATGTATCCAGGCTTGTATGGATATGTATATAACATGTTTTCTTGCAGGATGTGGACTGGAATGTAAAAGTTTCTCAGTTATCAACTTTCCGCAATCGGTTTTAATTAACCCGTGTTTTCGATAATTTGTGGTTATGGTGATTTCCGCACATTTTCGCGTAACACCTCGCTGTCTGTGTGATAGTGGGATGTGTTGCCACAAGTTTTGGTATCAGAGCCTTAGCTTCACTGAGTCTACATGGATTTAGGACTAGGTCATCTGTTCTTGTGTGTTGTCCAGATTTTCTTACAACCGTCTTCTTCCCTCAGCGGAAGAAAAGTCAAAATGTCTGGAAACCATGAAGAACACTCAGCTGAGTTCAGCGATGTTGCTTCAGCTGAAGGGGAGGCACATGGAGATCGGGTGCCTGAGGTACTCCAATCTGACCCAGCCATCCTTGAACATCCTGCCTACCAACAGCTTATAGGGAAGATTATGGCCACGATGAATCTCATGGTTGAGTGATTACCAGTGCCTCCTCCGCGAGCACATGTTCCCCATGGAGAAGCATCGGGTATTGGGAAGACCTTCGAGTGGCTTCGCCGAGTCAGAGCTTCGGATTATACTAGAACGGCTGATCCAGCGGATGCAGATCTGTGGTTGACAAGTCTTGAGAAGGCTTTCCGGATCCTCGACATCCCCGAAGCAGACAAAGTAAAGCACGCTATCTGCCTTCTAAAAGGTAGTGCTAGTCACTGGTGGACCATCGAGGAAGAGAAGCGGCCTGGTGAGGTGATCTTTTGGGAGGTATTTCGGCGCGAGTTCGTCACCAGATACTTTCCCAAGATGTATCTGGATGAGAAGATCAGTCAGTTTGAGAGCTTGTGACAAGGAACGATGAACATCACCGAGTATGAAGCCAAGTTTATGGATCTGTTGAGGTTTTGTCCTCACATGGCAGCGACTGATGAGGAACGGATTAGACGATTCGAGAAGGGTCTGAGTGCTGAGTTGACGACATCGGTTTTTGCATTGGAGAACCGGGAGTAGTTTGCTATGTTTGTGGAATCTGTCTGGAGGATCGAACGATCAGTAAGGGATAAGAGAGAGGCTATGGCTAAGAAGAGACCTGCTCCGTTTCATAGTCATAGGTTTGGAGGTTTCAAGAAGCCCAAGTTTTCAGCATCGACAGTGATGAGAGGTTCTGGTGGACCGTCTCAGTGGTCTCTGAGTCGAGGAAGAGGTTATATTTCTTCACCATCTAAGGTGCAATGTTCGGCTTCCATGGCAGTGACAGGGCCACCCAGACCACGAGTTGATGTTAGGACATGCTATGCCTGCGGTCAGATAGGACATGTCAAGTCGAGCTGTCCCTACAGAGATGATGAAGTGACACAGCAGCCGAGATAGAACCTTCAAGGATCGGACCGTCAGCAGCCTAGTGGTAGCAGAGGTCAAGGATGCGGTCAAGCGTCTCATGCCGGATCGTCTGCTCAAGGAAGCAGAGGTCGTGGACAGCAAGCAACGGCTCGATTCTATGCTATGAATCAGCCAGAGACGATAGTCAACCTACGAGTGGTGACAGGTCAGATGGAGTTATTTCATTCTGATATGTCTTCGTCTTGCTTTATATCTGTTTTGGTTGACCCGGGTGCTACACACTCTTTTATCACCTATAGTATGCTTGAGAACTACCGTTAACCTGTTAGTCGTAAGAAGGATAGTTTGTTGTTGGAAACCCCTCTTGCTAGTTCCTTGTTGCTTCAAGAAGAGTGTCCATCTTGTGTCTTGTCTTTCTTGGGACATCGCATTCGAGTGGATCTTATACCACTCGATATGCATGGGTTTGATGTCATCCTTGGGATGGATACCTTAGAGAAGTATAAGGTTGTTCTGGACTGTGGTACCAAGCAGGCAGTGTTTGATGATGTTGGAGAGAAGTGGATCTTCCAAGGAGATAGGAAGATTCTTCTGACGTGTCTAGTATCAGCTATGGTGGCAGATAGGTTGCTACAACAAGGATGTGAGGCGTTCTTAGCCCATGTAGTGATTACCGTTGTGGTTGCCAAGGAGAAGGGTCCTAGTCTTGAGGAGGTGCCAGTTGTTCGGGAGTTTGCAGATGTGTTTCCTGAAGAGTTTCCTGGTGTTCCCCCACCCCGAGAGATTGACTTTGAGATCAATCTGGTACTAGGAACACAGACAGTTGCATAGACACCCTATAGGATGGGTCCACTTGAGATGGCAAGTTGAGTAAGTAGTTGCAAGAGTTGTTGGACAAAGGTTTTATCCGACCGAGCATGTCACCATGGGGTTCTCCCATTTTGTTCGTCAAGAAGAAGGATGGTTTGATGCGATTGTGCATAGACTACCGACAGTTGAAAAAGGTCACAATCAAGAACAAGTACCCGTTGTCGAGGATAGATGATCTGTTTGATCAGTTGCGTGGTGCTACAGTGTTTTCAAAGATCGATCTATGTTCTGGATATCATCAGTTGAGGATAAAGGCGGATGACATACCAAAGTTAGCTTTCAGGACGAGGTATGGTCATTTCGAGTTTGTGGTTATGCCGTTTGGGTTAACAAAAGCACCTGCTGCTTTTATGGACTTGATGAACAGAGTGTTCCGTCCGTTCTTAGATCAATTTGTGGTAGTCTTTATAGATGACATTTTGATCTATAGTCGGGACAGGCAAGAGCATGAGCAACATCTTCGTCGAGCATTGACTCTTCTTCGTCAACATCAGTTGTATGCCAAGTTCAGTAAGTGTGAGTTCTGGTTGGAAGAAGTGACTTTCTTGGGTCATGTGATATCCGCTGAAGGAGTCAAGGTAGATCCTAAGAAGGTGGAATCTGTTGTATATTGGGAACAGCCAAAGACGCCGACAGAAGTTCGTAGTTTCCAGGGTTTAGTAGGATACTACCGGAGGTTTATCAAGGACTTCAGTGCGATCGCCTTGCCGATGATAAAGTTGACGAGAAAGGATGTGCCTTTTGTTTGGGATGACCGATGTCATCAAGCTTTCCAGAGTTTGAAGGAGAAGCTGACCCGTGCTCCAGTGCTGATCTTGCTAGAGCTTGGGAAGGGCTATGTAGTTTTCTGTGATGCTTCCAACAAAGGCTTAGGTTGTGTGTTGATGCAGGAAGATCACGCGGTTTCTTTTGCCTCACGACAACTCAAGAAACATGAGGAGAACTACCTGTCTCATGACTTGGAGCTGGCAGAAGTGGTTCATGCGTTAAAGATTTGGAGACACTATATTTATGGGGAAGTGTGTCAAACCTTTACGGATCATAAGAATTTGAAGTACATCTTTACGCAGCAAGAGATGAATATGCGACAACGGCGATGGATGGAGTTGATCAACGACTATGACTGCACTATCGAGTATCATCCTGGTAAAGCGAATGTGGTAGCTGATGCACTTAGTCGAAAGTCTTATTTTTCTTCCAAGAAGGCACAGTTGAGTTCTCTGGTGTGCCATGAGCGAGATATGCTTGTCTCCTTGCGGAAGATGAACATGTAGATGGAGGTTTCCTCGTTAACTGGACTCTTAACACAGATGCAAGTTAAGCCTACGTTGAGACAGCAGATCAAAGATGCACAGCAGACAGATGATGTGGTATAGTTGATTAGATCAGAGCTTGGTATCGGAAAGCATGATGGGTTTCATGAGTTCGAGGATGGGCTAGTCTGTTATCGTGATAGGATGGTGGTTCCTGATGTTGATGAGCTGAGGAAGTTGGTGCTAGAAGAAGCACACACGTCGATGTATGCTATGCATCTAGGTGTCACCAAGATGTACCATAGTCTGAAGGACTTGTATTGGTGGCCCGACTTGAAGAAAGATGTAGCTGAGTACGTGGCCAGATGTGTGGTTTGTCAGCAAGTGAAGGTTGAACATCAGAAGCCGGCAGGTACGTTGCAACCTTTACTGATACCGCAGTGGAAATGGGATCATATAACCATGGATTTCATAGTTGGTCTACCCAATACAACTAGGCATCATGATTCCATTTGGGTGATAGTGGATAGATTGACGAAGTCTGCCCATTTCCTACCCGTAAAGATGACGTATACAGCTGAGAAGCTCGCTAGAGTATATGTGGATGAGATAGTACGTTTGCATGGTGTTCCAGCGACGATAGTTTCTGACAGAGGTCCTCAGTTCACAAGTCGTTTTTGGGAACAGCTGCACCGAGCGTTGGGAACGCAGTTGAGATTCAGTACCGCTTTCCACCCGCAGACAGATGGACAGTCTGAGAGGACTATTCAGATTCTGGAGGATCTCCTTCGAGCTTGTGTTTTGCAGTTCCTAGGCAGTTGGGATATGCATCCGAGTTTGATCGAGTTTGCTTATAACAACAGTTATCAGCAAAGCATTGACTTGGCTCCTTATGAGGCTTTGTATGGGAGAAAGTGTAGATCTCCTTTGTGTTTGTATGAGTCTGGTGAGTATTAGTTGTTGGGTCTTGAGCTAGTGCGGCAGACGACAGAAAAGATCAAGGTGATACAACAACAGTTGAAAGTAGCACAGGATAGGCAGAAGTCATATGCAGACAATCGCCGACGACCTTTGGAGTTCCAGGTAGGAGACAAGGTATATCTTAAAGTCTCGCTGTGGAAAGGTGTGCTGAGGTTTGGCCGGAAAGGTAAGTTGGCACCCAGGTATATGGGGCCTTACCCAGTTATAGCACGTGTTGGGAAGGTAGCTTATGAGATAGAGTTACCTCCTGAGTTGTACAGGTTACATCCAGTGTTCCATGTCAGTATGCTGAACAAAAGTCATCCAGATTCAGGAACAGTGATACATCCAGTTGAAGTTGAGCTTGATGAAGATGTGACCTATGAGGAAGGTCCTGTGGCGATTCTTGACAGAAGAGTTAAGAAGCTGAAGAGGAAGGACATGGTTCTTGTTAAAGTTCTTTGGCAGCGTCGTAGCATTGAGGAAGCCACGTGGGAGATTGAAGAAGAGATGAGGAGGAAGTATCCCTCACTTTTTTTCTTCAGATTTCGGGGACAAAATCCCTTAAAGGGGGTTAGATTGTAAGGACCCTGACCTTCGTTTAGAGCTTACCCTATTTGCTTTTCTTAACCCTGGTGCTTTGGTGCTTGCTACTCACCTTTTAGTGGTGATTAGGGTTTGGTTGTTCTTTGTTGAGAGTTGAAGGTGCTACTTGCAAATAACCCAAGTCTAGGGTTTTGTGGGCACGTTTGCCACCTTGTGAGGTGTTCCTCCCTCTCTTTGCTTCCTCTAAGGTTGAGAGGAAGGCTTGAGCTTGTTTGGTCCTTGAGGTGCCTTGTCTGGGCTTGGTTGAGCCTTGTATCGGCCTAAGAGTGCTTGTGTCGCCCAAGGCAGGAGTGTGTCGACCTAGAGTTGTTTGTGTTGGCCAAGATGGTACCTTGGTGTGTCACCCATGGTGCTTGGTCCAACCTTGACCTTGTTTAGTGGACACATGGTGCACATCTTGGACAAGTGTATAAGGCTTTCTAGGGTAGGTGGCTTGAGCTTTAGGACAAGTGTCCTTTGGGTGGACGACACCTTGCCATGCTCCACCTTGTTTTCTCCTCCCTTTCCTTCTATATAGGTGGTTCTTTCCCTTGCTTTGAGTTCCTTTGATCCTTTGGCTCTTCTCCACCTTGAGTGCACGACACTCCCTTCCTTCTTGCTTGTGTTGGCTGATACACCCCTTGAAGGAGCAGCTTGGGGCTGACACACCTTGGAGAAGAAGAGGTGGTGGCCGATACACCCTTGGAGGAGCACGTGGTGGTCGACATCCCTTGAAGCTTGGAGTTCTTCTTCTTCTTTGAAGCTTGGAGCTTAAGGTGGGTTGCATAATTTCTAACCCTAACTACTCTATCTCTTGTTATAATCTATTTACATGTTAGTAGCTTAGTTCTTGCCTTATACCCTTGTTGGTCGATCCATGTGAGTTATGGTTTGTAGGTGAGCAACACTCCTTTCTCCCCTTTGGTCTTGAAGAGTGAGTTTGGGTCCTAGTGCCATGAGCAACACCCCTCCTTCCTAGTCGATTGAGGTGAGCTTGTGACCTAGTGACTCGAGCAAGACCCTCTTCTCACCATGGGCTAGAAGGTGAGCTAGTTTTGGTGGTGACCTTCTCTAGGGTTTCGGGTGTTCATGTGTGAGGTATTAGATGACCCTTGTTTAGGCAAACCTTGGGCGTTTGGTGTTGTGGAGGTGCTGCCCGACATCCTTCTTGACCTAGTTTCCTTTGCACGGTTTGCTTACCTCGACAAGGGTTGAGAGTTCTGTTTTGTGTGGGGTGCACGAGCCGACCCTTAGTTGCCCGGCAGGCTGCACGCTTTGGAGCTGCTCGCCCGGTGAGGTTGCTCGTCCGATAGAGATGCTTGCCAAGCTGAGTGTATAGGACCTTGCATGGATAAACCTTGTCGCACGTTGTGATGTTGTGCGGGTGAGCACTGCCCTACACTCTCGGCAGCCTTGCTCGCCTGGTAGAGCGTGTTGCCACCTCTGCACGACACGTTTGAGTAGTGTCTTGCCTGATAGCCTTGTTCGTCTGACCGAGTTGCATGCCAAGTGCGTCACACCTTTGCGCGACACCCCTGTGTCGCCCGGTACTCTCCTACACGGCTCAGTGCCCAACATGCTTGACACCTTTGAGCTTCTCACCCAACACACCTAGTGCACGATACCCCTCCTGTGACGCAGCGTTGCACTGCTACACGCGGGTTGCCTTGGTGGCAACGCGGCGTCGTGTGTGGTCGTTGGATGATGAGCTTTAGGTGAGGGCAGGTTTCCTGATACATCTCTTTTAGTGAGGGTTGGTATCTTTTGTGAGGGATCCTTGTATCATGGAAATGGCTTGAATTGTATAGGCCTTTGATAGTGTCGGTGACTCCTTGCTCATTTAATGATACTGATAGTGATTATGGCAGTAGTAATAATGCTTGCTCTGTATATTTAGCATGATGTTGAAGCAAGGTGAAGTACATATATAGTTGCTTGATAATGTGCATATATATGTAACCATGAGGTGAGGCATAGATGCAATCATTAATGGCATTTTATGTCGACAATATGCTTAACCCTAATTGTCACTTTGTGTTGATAAAATAAGTCTTCTGGTTATTCATGTGATTATTAAATGATGCTAACCATGCAGGTAATGCATAACCAAATGAAAGACTACGAGGAATGATTATCTGAGAATACTGTGATGACATGTATATTATGAATGATGTTTTATGATGATGACGTAAGCCTTGAGAGGCAGTGACACTATGAGATGAGGGATTGAGATCCCCTGGTATGTGATGATCCTTGAGATGGATCAAGATGGCTGTCAAGAGGCCAAGTGATAACATGTGTTGTGAGATCCTTGTGATGGATCAGTGTGATGTAAATTGTAGAAAAAGCATAATGTTGAGTTTATGTTGTTTACTTTCTGTTATACCTTGCATGTTATACAACTTGGTTGATTCTTGCAATCCATCTAAAAGATAATAACTAATCACAGTGAAATCTATCATGTAGTTTGCCCTGGCCATAGATCCATCATCGTCAGGACTTGGTGATGGTGAAATGGGTTCTCCTGCGGGTTAACCCAGAGCGCATATTTTTGAATATGCGAGGTTTCTCCTAGCCTCAAATAGAGAGGTGAAACGAGTGCAGCTGCGGTTGCAGACTCGGGTATGTGATGAGCATGGTGAACATGGCCCATGGCTCAGGATATGTGACATGTGATGAGCATGAATGTGTTCATGGCTCAAAGCATGGTGATTAGGCCCGTGGCTCAGTTGTACTAGCACCGTGACCTGTACCAAGGCGGGCTAGAGGAAGGGTAGCCTGAGGAGCTGACCCTGTGGCTTAAGACCACTTGAGCATGAGACTGCGGTCCTACTTTGTGTTCTCGTGTACTGACCACGAGGGGTGAGGTCGTGGATTCCTTCTCTTCCATTGACCTTTTATGGCACCGGCTATGGGCTTCGCAGCCGAAGGTTGGATTTGAACGGTACGGTTCACTTCCTCAGGGCATAATAAAATGTAATCCAGCCATTTAGTCTTTGTTGATTATGACACACACGAAACAACGGTTGAGGCCTTGTTTGTGTAGTTACTCTCTTAATATCTTGCAGTTATTTATATGTTCTTCTATGGCAGTAGAACTTGGATATCATGTCTTGTTAATCATGTTTCACATGTAGTACTTGGATATATCTGGTAAGCTTAGATAGCTTTACTTCCTAGACTATTCTTGCTATATCTTTTATTAGCTAGCTGCTTAATGTGTATGATCTTATGAGGTTTTGTAGTTTTGGCGGGGAGTTATGCCTCCCACTGGGACAATGTTCAATTGTCTCACTCCGCTAATTTACACCCTTTTTAGGTGGTCGAGCTAGAGGTGGTGGTGGTCACGGAGTTGCGGCCGAGCAGCAAGAAGAACAGTAGAAGGCAAGCGTTGGATGTACTGTTGTTTTGGATGTTTTGTGATAGAGTCTAGAGTCATCCCTGTACTCTCAGGTCCTTGGTGGTGTTTGACGTTGTTTTACGATGTACGATCGATGATGTTTATATATCCTACTATTGTCCGGATGTGGGCCTTTATGTATATAACAGGTGATGAACTCATGTGATGGCAAGTCAGCTGTTTTTCTAAGCTGTGGACATGTATCTAGGCTTGTATGGATATGTATATAACCTGTTTTCTTGCAGGATGTGGACTGGAATGTAAAAGTTTTTCAGTTATCAACTTTCCACAATCAGTTTTAATTAACCCGTGTTTTCAATAATCTGCGGTTATGGTGATTTCCGCACATTTTTGCATAACACCTCGCTGTCTGTGTGATAGTGGGATGTGTTGCCACATTTCTCATGACAAAATTAGAAGGTGAATGCTTTATCGAATGTCAAATGATCCATTAGTATACAAAATACAATCCACATTCATTCCCAATACATTCTCATCCCTATATGATACCCACTAGGATTGTCCTAAAAATGAGTCGTGAAATCATTATATCAGGCGTGTTGTCCCATTCTAGTTTGATGATACCCAAACACCATCATTGGTGTGTCTCGTATTAAATATATGAATAGGAATAGTATAATTCATATTGGTTGGTCCTAACATTGGGATTAGAAAATATTAATAAAATAATTTTTGGATATTCATTTTGTTTCCAATCAGAATATTATGTCATTTAATATAAGAATAGAAAAAGTTAGTCTGGATTGGTCTCCAAATCCCTCCTTGGGACAGACTGGACCCATTCATTAACTATATTTGAGACTGTCTTTTGCTAATAAGTGCATGAAATCTGACAACATTCATGAGGAATTGGACTAAATTTAGTCTAGATGGGTCCATTAGTTTAGTTGAAATCCATGTCTAGGTATAACCCTAGTCATTAGTTTCCTAAGACGTTTTGGATTCCGAGTTCAACTTAGATTATCTTTATGTGGTGTAATGTGAATGTGAAATTTGATTGTGACCAAAACCAAAAAGAACTCTAAAAGGACATTTTATCCAAATTCAGACTACATAACTCATAATCACAAAGTTAATCTCAATTTACTTTGACAATTATGGACTTAACTTTCTCCATGTGCTACACATAGTTAATACTCAGAGGAAAATTGTCATGGAACTGTTTGTTACCCTAAGTCCACACTCCTAATGGCTACATAGACAAAGGCGATTGGACTTGGGCGTTCGTCTGTAGAATGGCATAATATTTCACGCATGCAATATATATGTTAAAGCAGCAGCAATAAGAGATACATGATAAGAGATACATACCCATTTCTAGATTTAAGTATACCCATTTGTATTGCATTTTAGAGCTTAGAGTCTTGAGTGAATTCATTTGGCAAGTACAAATTTGACAAGTAAAACATATTAATGCTAAAGCATCCATTACACTATGAAAATGCATGTAAATAGTTTAAGCATATAGTAAAAGTTGCTTGGCTAGAAGCATGATAATAAGAAAGAAGAAGAAACAAGATGAGCAAACTTAATGACTTTTTTTATACAAAGTATACTTTAAGTTCATTTCCACTATACTTAACAACATAATTATGGTCATTGATCAACTTCCTTGAAGGAAGGGTCTGTAAGGATATTTAACATTAGCCAACCCTTATATATATGTGAGGGGTCTCAAGACCTAAGTAATGAGATAAACCTGTTTCCAACATTCCTTATGCCCTTACCCCAAGAATACAGGTAGGTACACAAGGTTTGAATAATGGACAAGTTCAATTATGTTTGAGGTTTTTTCAACATATTTCAAGAAAAATGGACGTACAAATCATAGGGAACAAGTAGCTCAAACAAGTAAATATCTAGACAAGCATTCATATGAGCATACATTTAATAATGCCAATAACATAGCAGAGTCAAGCGATTAAGCGTACCTTGATAGAATCACAAGATTAATAGTGTGATTCAGAAGACCATATAGCAAGCCTAACTAGATCTTGGAAAAAGAGTCCATGAAGAGATCCTGGGATAAGAAATGAGTGTAACTAGATTAACATCAGCAATATTAGATCTCATTAATCAAATCATGGTAGTTGGATGTGTCACCTAGATATAGGCATCATGACTTCAACTTAGGATTCAACATTTCAACTAGCCATGCTAGTTGATAATCAATTACCCCATACATCATGGATTCATCTAGAACTTAGGGTGGCACATCATAGCTAAGATTAGGGGCATAAGATTGGGGTTGCGTGATCGTAGAAGAGTAAACATGAGGTTTGAGAAAGATTAAGCCACATAAGTGACAACATAGTCAAACTAGTCATTTGAGTCATAATCAAGCACACTAGTCATCATTGTAGTATAGATGGGGTCCACTTGAGTTATGTTTCATAAACATCATTATGATACTGATTTGCAAGTATAATTAAGCATGGTTCATCATTAGAGCAACCTTAATACATGATTTGAGGTTTGGTTATCAACATGTATACTAGATCATATTTCAAGTTAAGATTAGGGCATTTAGGCACATTAGGACACAAGAATGTTCCATAAGGCATATAGGGATACAAGGCATGCACGATTAGTGATTTGTAGTCCACATAATCATATTGAGTAACTTCATATCAATGAAAGCATAGGGTGTAACATTCATCACAAACATGCTCATAAAGCCATATGAAGACCCATTAAGAATAACATGATTATCATTAGTGTCCAAGAAGGGCCATGATCAAGAATTATAGCATTTGAAGGTGAAATATAATTATCTATACCATTCATATACATTTAAATCACACTTGAACAATTTATAACATGAAAGAAGGGATCTTTTGAATATAGGTCCATGTTAGGCCTTGTTGTCTGCGGCGGTCTGTCATGGCTTGTTGGAGGAGAGGTCGAATGCAAGGCCTGCAGACAAGGAATGCTACATATAAGACAACCTATTCCCAAAAGCCTTCCATAATCCTATCTTATAGTTGGGATGTCCAGTGCAAGGTGCCTCGATCTTGCCGCATCTGAATGCCCACAGGAAGAAGAAGTAAGATCAAGGGATCTAGGATGTGTTGGAAATACCAAACAAGGGAGGGGAAAGGATGTCCAAGGAGTTTTAAAGGTTGAGAGGGGCTCAATTAAGGTCAATGTGGTGAGATGGGGTGGTTGGAAAAGGTGTAGAGGCTCAGCTCTCGGGTATAGTATGGAGGTGGAAGGAGGTCCGTCAACTGTTGATTTTAGGTGCAAGCCATGGGGCAGATTTTGGGCGACTCTAATAGTCTAAAACAAAACTCGAGGTATCTGATTGGTTGAATACCATGAGTTTGGATCATGATCTAAATAAGAGGGGCCACCCACCTAAATTTTTGCACCCATGTCGGGCCTGATTAAGGTTAAAAACCAAATAAATTGAGTTTAAAATATCCATTTTCATAGGTTCATAACTTAGGTTCTGAAGCTCAGATTGAGGCGATTTTTGGGCCATTGGATTCATAATTTAATCCTTTACATCAAAAATACATTTGATAGCAAGTTCATCAAATGGGTTAAATTTTGATTGTAATGTGATGATAGATAATAAGCATGCCACTTAGTTCAAAACTCAAGTTAGAGTCACATATAGGTCCAAAGTGATATATAACCAACATCTCTTCACTAATTGAGCATAAAGTGATCTAAAGTCATAAAGGTGAGGGTGAGGGAGGTTTTTGGGTTCAATAGGGCATCTAATGAGTCAACATGTACATAAATTGAATGAGAGAAAAAAAAATCCAGGTTATAACATCCTCCCCACCTTAAAAGAATTTTTATCCCCAAAATTGAATCAAGTCATCGGTCAAGATTGAGTTTTCCTATTCAACATCAAGATCATCATAGTATTTTCATCAGGTATTCTCACCACTTACAATATCCATGTCATTCTAACATCATGCAATCAAGCATCATGGTCAACATATAGTCACACAAATCATCAAATTGGAAGATCATCATATGAGTCACAAATTGTAAGAGACCATCCTATAGATCACAAATTTGGAGAGATTGCATTACTAGGGTCAAACAAATAGATCTCTTTGAGTCAATAGTAAAGCATGACTTTCATTTCCAACATTTAGGGTCCTAGCGTCTACATTGGCTTAGGTGGGGTTATACATCCATGATTGAGAATCCATATTTCAACATAACAATTATCATATTTCAACATCCTGATTTCATGTTCAATATATAATTTTGTGTTCAACATCAATGGAAGGTCCCATCCTAGTTCACATGGAGCTCACCCCTAAGTCATAAATTGAGCGAGTAAACATAATCATTGTTTCAATTTTTTTAAATTTGGGAACATGTAAGTCACCAGTCATACATCAAGGGAGATCTCACAATCCAAATAGGGTGATCATAGGATTTGAATCAAGATCATTAATCAAGAGTCAAGATTTCATTATTCAATACTGAGAGTTAATCTTGGACATCAAAGTCATAGGTCCAAACATTTAAAATCTAGGTTTTAGATTCCTATATAGACCTTAGGGGTGATCATTCATCCCTATACATTAATCGGGAAACAACCAATCAACATTTTCACCAACATTTTGAGCGACATTTAGGATATGAGCAACATTTCAAGATATCAATACCGAGTTCATCATCATGGTGTTCAAGATCGATGAATGATATAGACTTATGTATTCTCTAGGAAGTCAACTACAAGCTATAGTCAACATCATCATATTTCAAGATCACAATAAAATCAAGATTTTAAGATTGAGTATCAATATCATCTTAAATTTGACCTAATAGGGACATAGGTCAAGGAGTCAAAATTGGGTGGAAGGGGTAGCCTCCCTAAACTCTACATAATCAACAAGATAAAAATTTAGAGGAAGTCATAATGGGGATTTGATGTACATCAAGGGAATTATGACTCAACTACCACCCTAATATAGCACATTAGTTCATATTAATCATGAGTCATCAGGCATATCCAAATAGGATAAGTATTTGTTTATCAGTTCATTTGAGATACTACCAACCTCCTTATTGATTGACAAAGTTAGGAGCCAATTTTTTTCATAAGGAGGATGTCAGCCCGCGGGAAAAAGATTTGGGAATAGATGGGAATGACTTAGCATGTCTCAGCACTCTTATGTTACCCTTATGAAGCAGGGGGTTTGAATTTGAGAAGCTTGCAAGACACATTGAATCACAATGAAAATCTGGTGGCATTTTAGAAAACCCGACTATAGGAGTAGAGTAGTGGAAGAGTATCAGTTGTCTTTGTGTCTTCTTTCCCCTACTCAAGAGTTGATCCATCCAAACTAACAAATCTGCCTTGCTATCCATCTTGGAAATCATCTGACAATGAGGGGACGGAATCACTCGGGGAAGCTCATGATATCGAAGATCAAGATAACAACAGGGTGACTATATTTCAAGATTTTTCAAGATCAAGGTCATAATCGTATTCCCTTCCTTTCATGATCAAGGTTAAGGGTTTTAAAATTGAGAAGTCAAGTTGGGCACTCCAACAATAGAGCATAATTGATTAAGAGTGAGATCCATGTCCATCACATTATTTGAAATAGAAGTTTCTGTGAGGCATATGAATCAATAGGGAAGATGCATCTTGTATCAAAGTCTTTCATCATGATTTTGAGAGTCCAAGAGCTTAGTCATTCCATGGCATGATCATGTTACATATCAAATAGGGAAAAATGGTTTAATCATGTTTGAGGTTTGATCAAGACTAGGGCACCATGGGTTTGATCAAAAGGGGACCTCATAAAAATGAGGTATAATGTACAAACCCTCCTTATCTCATCATATTAATATCATTATCATTTTACCTCAAACATAGAAATCATGTAGTCTAGATTTGCTAAATTTGAGTTAACATGATTTTAGGGGTCATACATGAGTACTTAATTACAAGAGTACTTTCATTCATCAAATAGGGTTTTTCATTTAAGATCAGATCGTGGAATTATCATTTTAATCATCTTTCATGATTTCAACTGCATTTGAGTTTCCCCATGTGCATAATATACCCATAATTGAGAATTCATGTGATTAATAGTCATGAGAGAAGAATCACATGAGGAGACAAGAAATATAATTGATCATCATCTAATTGGGTAGCTTAGGTGGTCCATAAAGAAGAGATGAGATGCTAGAAGACTCTCTAAACTTTGAGGGAAGTATTTTAGGTCCTCCTTGGGTTCTTAAGATGTGTTATCCTTTAAACATACATAAAGGCCTATGTGTTTTGCTCTGATACTAATTGTCACATAATTGTTTGTTACCCTAAGTCCACACTCCTAATGGCTACATAGCCAAAGGCGCATGGACTGGGGCATCCATCCATAGAATGGCACAATATTTTACACAAGAAATATATAGTAAAGAAGTAATAAGAGATAACAAGGTACTAAACATGAAGATAAGAGATATGTACCCATTTCTAGATTCAAGTATACCCATTTGTATTGAATTTTAGAGCTTAAAGTCTTGAGTGCGGTGGATATTCATTTGGAAACTACAAATTCGATAAACAAAATGTATTATGCTAAAGCATTAATTATGCTATGAAAAGGCATGTAAATAGTTTAAGCATATAGTAAAAGTTGCTTTTCTACGAACAAGATAATAAGTAAGAAGAAGAAACAAGTTGAGCAAACTGAATGACATTTTTTATACAAACCATGTTTTACGTACATTTCCATTATACTCAACAACATATTATGACCATTGACCAACTTTACCAAAGGAAGGGTCCATAAGTGTGCTCAACATTAGAAACCCTTCTATATACGTGAGGGATATCAAGACCTAAGTGAATGAGCTAACCTTATTTCCAACATGCCTTGTTCCCTTACCCGAGAATATAGGCCGGTACACACAGTTTGTATAATGGACAAGTTCAATGATGTTAGAGGTTTGTTCAACATATTTCAAGAAAAACGAACATATTAGATCAAACAAGTAAATATCTAGCCAAGCATTCATACCAGCATACATACAATCATGTCAATAACATAGTAGGATCAAGAGATTAAGCATACCTTGATAGAAGCACAAGATTAATAGTTTGATTTAGAAGACCATATAGCGAGCCTAACTAGATCTTGGCAAAAGAGTCCATGAAGAGATCTTGGGATAAGAAATGAGTGTAACTAGATTAACATCAACAAGATTTCATCTCATTAATCATATTGTGGTATTTGGATGTCTCACCTAGATCTAGGCATCATAACTTCAACTTAGGATTCAACAATTCAACTAGCCATGCATGCTCATCATCATTTACCTCATTCATATGGATTCATCTAGAACTTAGGGTGGCACATCACAACTAATATTAGGGTTGCATGATCTTATAAGAGTAAACATGAGGTTTGAGTAAGATTAAGCCACATAAGTGACAACATAGTCAAACTAGTTATTTGAGTCATTATCAAGCATGCTAGTCATCACTATAGTATAGATGGGGTCTACTTGAGTTATGTTTCATAAACATCATTAAGATACTAATTAGAAAGTATAATTTAACATGGTTCATCATTAGAGAAGCATTCATACAAGATTTGAGGCTTGGTTGTCAACATGTATACTAGATCATTTTTCATGTTAAGATTAGGGCATTTAGGCACATTAGGACACAAGAATGTTCCATAAGGCATATAGGGATACAAGGTATGCGAGATTAGTGATTTGTAGTCCACATAATCATCTTGAGTAACTTCAAATCAATGAAATCAAAGGATTTAACATTCATCACAAATGTGCACATAAGGCCATAATAAGACCCATTAAGAATAACAAGATTACCATTAGTGTTTAAGAAGAGTCATGATCAAGAATGATTGGATTTGAGGGTAAAATATATTGATCTATATCATTCATAGACATTTGAATTACACATGAACAAGTTATAACATAAAAGAAGGGATTTTTTGCATATAGGTCCATTTTAGGCCATGTAGGCAACATTTGATCATTTTAAAGTTCATAGATAAACAAATTTCGAATTATAGAACCAAAAGTTGTTCAAGCTACTGATATAAGGCTAACATTAAGTTTTAGAACATAAAGAAGCAAGATTTGAGCATTAGGTAGCATAAAATACGTAGAAAAAGGTCAAAAGACATCATCTTTAGAGTATCAGAGGAGCTATGAGCAGAAACAAGTCTTGAAACTAGTTTTATCATGTAGATCATGTTCTCTGGATCAAAAATTATATATTATATGGCTTATTTGGGTCAAGGATTCATCTTTAAAACATTTATGCACAAACATAGGGAAATATTAGAGTGTTACATTTATTGATCAATAGAGGTCGTGGATGGGGTGGCCATCATGGATCCGTTTTGATCCATCGACCCACTTACACGGCTCCACCCATGGGGTCAACACCTAGCCTTGACTCATCCAACGTGGTGTCAGGGAGAGGGAGAGTTGAGAGGGGAGGTACCATGTGGAGAGATCTAGGCCGTTGGTCCCTTACTCAGATCTGACGGATGAACCCTTCACCCTCCTCCCGTGCGCGTTCAGTGTGCAAGCTAGGTGGTGGTCCATCATGGCTCACTTGAGGAGAGGTTGACCGCAAGGACAGTTGACGCAAATTTACCGTGCGTAGAAACGCAAGTGAACGCGTCGAGTAGTACAGGCCTTTGTGAGGCCCGAGTCGAACTCAGGGATACGTGCAATCTTCGGGGACTCCTACTAACTACTCGCGATCAGCTAAGCCGATTAACAAGTTGAGAGTTGTTGTTAAAATTAAAAGAAAATAAAAACAAAACAAAACAAGCAATCAATTAAATGTTGGTTTAATCAATTCAAAAGGAGATCTTTAGGGTTACGGTTTCACCGCGGGTTTTCATTGTATGAAATTCTATATAGCTACTCAGTTTTATCTCTCTATTCGGGTAGTGGCCTGAAATCAGAATTGCCCACCGTCATGGTACAACTCACTACCTATGTCTAGGTCGGTTCCACTGTCGTAGTAACCTATACCCTAAACTAGGTGCATTATAAAGGACCTCTCGGTATCCACCATTAATCTTACACCGCCTTGTTCAAGGGATTTGTCAATTAATGTAAATTCCGTCTCTTTTCAACCGTTAATTCTTCTTTCAAAGCAATTAAGGGTATTAGGTTATTATTATGGTGATCAAGCATAACAATATATTGGAGAACACGAAACTATACCACGGATTTAAGAGATCAGATATGAATTACTATTATAAAATTGTCATACAATGAATCCCCGGGCTACTCCCGGTCCTAAAGATAAAGGGGATTAGCCCCGCATGTTCATCTCAGAGTACAATGTAGCAAAGAAAAGGGAAAACATGAGAAAACAAAATTGAGTGGTGAAACCCCTGAACGGAGAAGGTCCAATCGATCCTTGGCGTGGAATCCGCGTTCTGCCGCCTTTCGGTGGTGGAATTCATCTTCTTCAGCGTCCAGATCAGATGGGGCGTGCTCTCGTGCTCTGTTCTTCTCTCCTTGCTCTCCGGGATGTGTGCAGCGGCTAATGACCTGATACTCCAGTCCAGGGCGCCGTCATTAGGTATATCTCCCAAATTAGGTCGCCAAATTAACCACAGCCGTCCGATTAAGATCATTCTGAATCAAACTGATATCTGACGGTGTCGATACCATCGATGCGGGTCGATGGTATCATCCTAGCGTGGCAGCGGCAATCCTTCTTTTCTTTCGGCTGTGCGTCTGATGTCGTCTCAATACCATCGACGCGGGTCGATGGTATCGACGAACCTGTAGCGACGGTTTTGTCATTTTGTGTCGCTGTAGCTCCTCTCGTCAATAGTATCGACCATCGTGTCAATAGTATCGACTCACTTCTCGCCAGCAACCTGATGGTATCTCGATACCATCGACATCCCTGTCGATAGTATCAACTTTCTTCTGGTCCTTGCGGATGGCAGCCTGTGGTCCGGTCGATGGTATCGACCACCGTCGATGGTATCGACGGAAGCAGATACTTGTTTTTCCTGAAATTAACACACGGAACCACATAAATTCACACAAAATATATTCTTTCGATAATTAATGCTAAAAATGCTTAAATAAAGGGAATTTGACGTAAAGAAGTAGCATAGACCAAAATGAATGAATTATGAAACATTAACCATGAAAATGACTAATAAATGCATAAAACGCATATCAAACAAGTCTATAAATGCGACTCAAAATCATCCCATCAAACTCCCCTTAGCTTAAACATTACTCTCCCTCGAGCAACTAATCCTTAGAATAGAATTGCCAGAGTCAACTAAAGAACAAAGCATCACAACAAACATCCCACATGACTCCCACCGGACATTCGCATAACGGCCCTCACTAACCATAGAATGATAATTACCCTAAAGGTGACAGTAATCATCCATAAAAGATATTAACCTTAAACTTATGAACACTATCACATAAGGCAGTTAACATAATAAGACTCATCGGTCTAGACTTAGTGCATCTTGTGATCTTCTATACTACGTTGCTCGCCCTAACTACCATCTACATGGAAGCAGTTCTCCTGATATTCACTAGTGAGGAGAAATTCACGGTGGCCTACCAATCCGAGCAACAGGTGGATGAAATAGGTGGCTCATGGAAGAAGTGGAAGTATTATACAATTTCAACCTGCATAAAACAAAAATGCCCTAAATGATGCAAATGCACATGAAAAATGCCCTAATGCCTAAGATTAGGTGGAATGATGCATGCACTAACCATCCGTCTCAAAATGAGATGGATCTCTACTTAAGCTACATCATGTACTCACTTATCTTGAAAAATAGGTGAGATTATGTTCCTTTCTCCTTCTTATTCTTGTTGCTCCTGAATCACTTTTTTTCATTTTTTTTTACAAACCCTTATATCCATGATTGACAATGAATACTTATTGGGCTTATTTTTTTCGACATAGCTCGAATATTTGCACTATTTGGAAAGTATGGAACAAATTAACTCACCATTAAAGAATAAATGAGGTACATGACATACTTTATGCATAAAAGTTATGAATGCAACTACATGACATGCACCTAAGGGTAATGTGCATGTATACCTATTCTAATTTTTTTTCTTATTTTTCATGCAAAACGTATGAAGGTGGCTGCAATGCAAGTCCTATATAAATGCCATGCAATCAAAAAGGGTTAAAATTGTACTTTACTTCCAAATCTTGGGTGGATTGTGAAAAGCAATGAGGTGGACAGATCACAAGACTAGTTGACTGAACCTTAGAAAAAAATATTATGTGTCCCTCCTTATTGACCTGTGTAGTAGTTAAAAGGTTTTTCTTCTCTTACTTCAAATTACAGTCTCATTATCATTTGGTCAGTTCAGGCTCAAACAACCATTTTCGTCCACTCTCATGAATCATTAGGGATATACAGTGGTGATTTCCTATTTTAAAGTTGACAAAACCAATCATTTTCTAAGTTAAGTGATCAAGGTTAAACAACACTCAAGCTTGTGAACACTCAAAAATTTTTAGTATCCCTCAATTCCCCATGCACATGCAATTGAAATGACTCAACATTAAAGACATCCACGATTACACTAGATAGATTGTGGATCCTAAAACAAACTAAGATTGTAGAAAGCAAATGACAGGAAACAAAAGCAATAAAACTAAAAATAGAGAAAATGAAAGATAGAACTGTTCCAATACCCCCCCCCCTAAGCGTGAATTCGACTATGGCCTCATAGTCAAAAACAAACTCAAAAGTTGGAACAGTGATACCGGTTTACTCTTGTGGTGGAGGCGGGTACTGTGGAGCCATAGGGTCCCAAGAAGGATACTCCCCCTGGAAGCTTGGATCAAACTAGGCCCTGGGTGGAGGTTGTGGATAACCCCCAAAATAATTTTGTCTCCAATAGTGGTCGTAGAAGGGCTCCTGCTGCATCTCCATCTGATACAACCGATCATGTATCTGTTGTTGGTTGTTGAGGAGAAGACGCTCGTTCTCGAACATTGCCCTTTGGTTGTCTAGTATCTGGTTCGTAGTGTCTTGAATACCGGTATACATTGTCATGTGTTGCTGCTGCGTTTGCTGGATGTCTTGCAGCACGGTGTACATGCCTTGCATAAAATAGGCATCCTCGCTTGGCTACGAGGGCGGTGGTGGTGGCGGTGTAGGCTGTGATGATGAAGATGCACCCGGATGCATCCGAGGACGCTTCCGTGGTGCCACTCGAGCTCGAAGAGGTGTGAATGCCTCCTCTTCCTCCTCAGCCTCGTCGTCATTTCCGTTGTCGCCACCGTCGTTGCTGCCTTCTTCATCGGAGTCGGCGATGGCTATGATTGGCCATCGGAAGTGTTGCGCCCCTTCGATGTTGAAGACCGGATCAGGCAACGAGCACTCCTGATAGGCATGGTTGATGTGGCAATGCACATACGCCAAACCATATCAAAGAAGAATGAGATTGGACCAGTGCAAATGTTGCAAGTTCACCTTGCTCCTAGTAGATAGAGGAGTGAGGGTCTGGAAATTCAAACCGAGGTATGAAGCCAGCTTGGTGATGAACCCGCCGAAGTGAATTGGCACTTTCCTCGTACTCCTCTTCACTGCCAATACTCTCTATAGAAAGAAGGCACCCCAATTGCATTCTTGACGCTTCAGGAGCTTATACAGAAAGAATAAGTCCGTCTCCTGAAACTTGCTGAGGGCCAAGTCACCCCGAGAAAATAGCGTCGAACTGAGCATCCGGTGCAGTATCCGGACGAAAGGGTGCTCGAAGTCAGCTACCGCAGCATTATGGTAGCTAACGGACTTCCCCAGTGGCACCATAACCAGCTCGGCGAAGATGACATCGTAGTCGGTGTGGTTGTCCGGTCGTCAGTAGTCATTTGGTGAGTGGTTCCAGTTGAAGATCGTGTTGAACTGCCGAAGTGTGATGGTGTAGTTATTGTTGTATAACCGGAATGACACCCGGCCTTTGATCCACTCACGGTCGGTGGCTAATACGTCGTTAGGCACGACGCAGACGTCCAAAGACGCCATGAACTCTGCCACCAACTCCTTGTACGTGGGCCAGTCGTCGAAGAATGGTTGGCCATCTGCATGAAACTCTAGCTCATCAGGTCATCTTCGCGTGTGTCGGGCCTGACCCTTGAGAACATAGTTGAGGTTGGCTTCGAACCCCAAGTTGCAGATTGTCGCTCGATCAACATATCGGGTCGGCTCTATCTTCCTCTTCAAGATCTCCTCGTAGATCTTCTTCACCTCCGCGGATGGATGGATCAGCCGCGGGCGTGTAACTGATGCGGTCGGAGGTGGCACAAACACCGGGATGTCCATCGGATTCGCACATGAAGATGACGCACCAGCTACGTGCACCATGTTTGCGAGAGAAAGAGGATTAGAAAGGGAGCTCGGTGAAGATTGGAGAATCGAATCTCCGCTCGATGAAGAACTAGCTCGGTATTGCTCGTCAACGGGCTTGCACATCTCTGGAACTCGCTCGGCACAAGTGGAGGAAGATTGCACTGAAGGTGTAATGTCATCTGATGCAACTACTCCCCATATATAGTTGTGGCCAGCGCTACTGTCTGCCTGTCGATACCATTGACGCGAGTCGATGGTATCGACTCGGGTAGCACGATCTGTACCTCTGCTAGTATCGACGGTCGTCGATGTCTGGATCTGCGAGGCTCGGATTGCTGACGCGTCGATACTATCGACGCGGGTCGATAGTACCGACCCATCCCGCGGGTCGATAGTATCGACCCATCCTGCGGATCGACTTCTTGGCTGCTGCGATCACCGTTGATCTTTCCTCGCAGATTGTTGACGTGGCGCGTCGATACTATCGACGCAAGCCGATGGTATCGACGCTCTGATTAGGGCAAATCCTCGCGAGGCCCGGCCGCCACCTTTTTCACTTGAATGTGTCGATACCATCGACACGCCCGTCGATGGTATCAACTTCACTGAGTCGATTTCTTCTGAAAATCTCCAGAGATCTCGATGGTATCGACTGGCATCTCGATACCATCGACCTTGACTTCGCGATCTGCCTGTAGGTATGTCGATACCATCGACAAGGCCGTCGATGGTATCGACGCAGTGCGATTCCTACAGTCGCCAACCTGTACCACGGTCGATACCATCGACACAAGGGTCGATGGTATTGACTCTACCTCAGCCCTGCACATATAGCAAACGATCACGGTATCTTTTTTACACTAAAAACTAAGTAAAAACAAATTAAACTACGAATGTAAATGAACTAATCTAAGGTACCAATGGTTGGGTTGCCTCCCAAAAAGCGCCCTTATTTAACGTCTTAGGCTAGACGACTTGAGTCACATCATTCATCCAAAAGTGAAATGAGTTTGACCTCATTCACCTTCCTTGTGTAATCTTCTCCAAAATATAGCTTCAACATATGTCCATTCACCAAAAATGTCGTCTCACCATCGCGCACCAAGATTGCGCCATGTGGCTTGACTTCTTCCACCATAAATGGTCCACTCCATCGGGATTTGAGCTTCCCAGGATGCAACTTCAGCCTTGAATTAAATAGAAACACACGATCTCCCTTCTTGAAGGTGCGCATATGAATGTGACGATCGTGGATCAACTTAGTGCGCTCCTTGTATATCTGAGAGTTCTCATATGCAGTCATGCGCAAGTCGTCCAATTCATTTAATTCAAGCAATCTCTTCTTCCCCGCTTCATCATAGCTCAAATTGAGCTTTCTCAACGCCCAGTGTGCTTTATGCTCTAACTCCACCGGTAAGTGACAAGCCCAGCCATACGCCAACCTAAAAGGCGTGGTGCCTATAGGTGTCTTGTATGTCGTCTTGTATGCCCATAATGCATCCGGCAGTAAGGCACTCCAGTTCTTCCTCGTGGAAGCCACCGTACGCTCCAAGATTTTCTTAATTTCACGATTAGAAACTTCCACATGTCCTTGAGTTTGCGGGTGATATGGGGTACCTATGTTATGTTTTACCCCATATTTCTTCAACAATGCCGAGAACTTGTGATTCTTAAAGTGCGTACCCCCATCACTGATGATCATTCAGGGCACTCCAAACCTGCAGAAGATGTTTTCTTTTACGAATCTACACACTACAGAAGAATCATTAGTCCTTGTGGGTATTGCTTCTACCCACTTAGACACATAATCAACAACTAAAAGGATATATAAATTCGAATTTGAGGACACAAAGGGTCCCATGAAATCTATACCCCATAAATCAAATACCTCCACCTCTTGGAAGACATTCAGGGGCATCTCTTGTCTCTTTGAGATGTTAACTGCTCTTTGGCAGGAATCGCATTGTCTCACGAACTCATAGGCGTCTCGGAACAAGGTAGGCCAATATAGGCCACTTTCCAACACTTTGGCAGCCGTACAAGAGCTCACGTGGTGTCCGCCCGTAGGTAGAGTGTGGCAGTGACGAAGAACACTCTCGTATTCCTCCTCAGGTACACACCTGCGTAGAACACCATCCCTACATTGTTTTAAAAGAATGGGGTCATCCCAAAAATAGTATCTTAGAGAATGGAAAAACTTCTTCTTCTCTTGATACGTCCAATCTTCTGGGATGATCCTGCAAGCAAGATAATTCACAATATAGGAAAACCAAGGATCTTTAGAATTCACTTCTAACAATTGTTCATCCGGAAATGTCTCGGTTATGGGTATGTGTAAATCTTTTTCATCTACCCTCTCTAACCTAGACAAATGATCCGCTACAACATTCTCAATCCCCGCCTTGTCTTTAATTTCGATATCAAATTCTTGTAGGAGCAAGATCCACCTAATCAATCTAGGTTTGGCATCTTTTTTCTCCATCAAATATTTAATAGCGGCGTGATCAGTCCAAACAACTACTTTCGATCCAACCAAATATTGCCGGAATTTTCCAAAAGTGAAAACCACGGCAAGCAATTCTTTTTCAGTAGTTGTGTAATTTAATTGAGCATCATTCAAAGTCTTAGATGCATAAAAAATTACGGCGGGTTTATTGTCCACCCACTGTCCCAACATTGCTCCTACTGCAAAATCTGATGCATCACACATGAGTTCGAACGGCTTAGTCCAATCCGGTGTTTGAACAACCGGTGCGGAAATCAATTTCTCCTTCAGCACGTTGAACGCGTGTAAGCATTTGTCATTGAAATCAAAAACAACATCTTTCTCGAGAAGCTCGGATAACGGTTTGGCGATTTTAGAAAAATCTTTTATGAACCAACGATAAAATATGGCATGTCCTAAGAAGCTTCTTACCCCTTTTACCGAATTTGGTGGGGGCAATTTAGAAATTACTTCAATTTTAACCGGATCTACCTCCAAACCTTTGCTAGACACTTTATGTCCTAGCACTATCCCCTCACTCACCATCATATGACATTTCTCCCATTTGAGGACCAAATGTGTGTCCTCACATCTCTGTAACACCTTATCCAAATTATAAAGGCATTCATCGAAAGAAGCACCATAAACCGAAAAATCATCCATAAAGACTTCTAAACAGTGTTCTACCATATCAGAAAAAATGGCCAGCATACAACGCTGAAAAGTCGTTGGTGCATTGCATAATCCAAAAGGCATGCGGCGATACGCAAAAGTTCTATAAGGACAAGTGAAAGTAGATTTCTCTTGGTCCTTAGGGTCGATTGAAATCTGATTGTATCCCGAATACCCGTCTAGAAAATAGAAATGAGATCGGCCGGCTAAGCGCTCTAGAATTTGATCAATGAATGGTAAAGGAAAGTGATCTTTTAGCGTAGCGGTATTAAGACGTCGGTAATCAATACAAACTTGCCACCCGGTTACCAAACGGGTGGTGACAGGTTCATTCAAAATATTTTGAGTGACAGTAATACCCCCTTTTTTAGGGACTACCTACGTGGGACTTACCCATGTAGAGTCTGAAATCGCATAGATGATACCTGCGGAGAGAAGCTTAATCACCTCTTTCTTCACAACCTCCATCATGCTCGGATTCAGTCGACGTTGCGGTTGAATTACCGGCTTGGCTCCCTCCTCGAGCCGAATCTTATGCTGACACAAGGTAGGGGAAATCCCCTTGATATCTGCAACAGACCACCCAAATGCTCCCCGATGGTTCTTCAGTACTTTCAACAATTGGTCTTCCTCTTCCACACTCACATATGCAGAAATGATCACATGTAACTTTTCTTCCTCTGCTAGAAAGGCGTACTTGAGGTGCGGTGGCAGTGGCTTTAACTCTAACTCCGGCGGGCTGATCAATGATGATTGAAGTGGAGGGGGAAGTTCATCTAAATCTTCATAATACCTAGCATAGAAACATGGAAGCATCTGAAGCATCTTGGCGCACTCCTTGAGTGATTTGCTTCTCATCCAATCATGAGTGATGTTAACTAAACAAGCCTCCAATGGTAATTTTGGATATGCATCAAAAACTTAATTTTCTATAGCATCATCCTCCATAGAGGGAGGAATGTCCTCATTCTCATCATTCGGGAATCCTACAGCCTTGCAAAGGGAAACTACTTTGGTTTGATCCATGATGTCTACAGCCAAAGTCCCTTTGTCCACCTTGGTCATTACATGAGCCATATCCAGAAATGGCTTCCCTAGACAAAGTGAGATAGTATTATCAAAATGTTTCATCACGTGGCATTGCTCCTTGGATTTCGGTGAAGTGACGCTGGAAGGCATGACCATCTCAAATCGGTCATCGGCTATACCCAAGGTCAACCGGCCTCTCCCCATCTCGAGTATCATGTCGGCTGTAGCTTGTAATGGTCTTCCGAGTAGTAGCTCATTGCCTTGCTCATCTTGCATCTCCATGACGACAAAATTAGCAGGAAATACAAATCTATCCACTTTCACAAGCACATCTTCACAAATCCCATATGGTTTCACTACAGAGTTATCTGCCAATTGAATTGTCATGTTACTTGGCCTTGACTCCTTTAATCCCAACTTTTTGAATGTAGAAAGGGGCATTAAATTGATGCTTGCTCCCGAGTCACATAATGCTTCGCCAAATTTGACTTTCCCGATATAGCACGAAATGTTGAAACAACCCGGATCTTGCCTCTTTGGTGGCAATGTGCCCATGATGAAGGCACTCACCTGCTCTTTAAGCACAACTACTTCCGTGTCCGGAATTTTCCTCTTCTTAGTGATGATGTCCTTCAAAAATTTAACGTAAGACGGGATTTGCTCAATAGCTTCCAATAGAGGGATGTTGACTGAAAGCTTCCTGAAACTGTCTAAGAACTTTTTGAATTGGGCGTCTACCTTCCTTGCCATAGGACTGTTTGGATAAGGAACCGGGACAGCCTGTGTCCTTTGATGCGGTGGCACATAGGGTGTCTTTTTCTGAGGATCCTCCTCTGCAATAGGGTCTTCAGTGACATCCACAACTGTGTCATCAACTGGTTCTGTGACCGGTACGGGTAGCTCCTCGGTGGTCTCACCTTCAACTTCAGCTTGGGGTTTGCTTGCTTCATCGGCCCTGGGATTTAACAATTTCTTGCCACTTCTTAGCAAGATGGCCTTCGCTTGTTGGTTTCCTCCTGGGACATTAGTATTTTCAGAGAAACCTGGATGTGCCGGCTTCTTCAAACTGGCTATCTCCGCAGCCATATGTTCCATAGATGTCTCTATTGTCCTCATCTGAGCCCCATGACTCTGCAGTGTCTGTCCGAATTGGTTCATGAACTCCCCTTGTTGCTTTATTTGCTGGCCGAAAGTAGCCATGAGTTCTTGGTTTTGCTTTATAACTTGATTGAGCAGCTCTGTGCTCTTATCCTCCGTAGCTGGCTGGGGTTTAGCATCCGGATCCTGCAAGAAGTTATTTGGGTCCTTCTAGGAGAACTTCTTATCTTTCCTCCATGCATAGTCGTTGTTCTTGTAGCCTGGCTGCTGCCTCATGAATTTCACTTGAGCCTCGTCCTCGGACTCAGTATCCTCCTTTGCAAGCAATTTCTTTGTGAGAAGATCCATCTTCTCATTCAGCTCCTTTATTGCTTTAGATTCACCTACTACTCGAACCTGTTCCACAGTGCCTCTTTCACCCCATGATTGTTTCTTCGCCATGTTCTTTAAGATCTCCCAGCATCTAGTGTCTGTGTTATTCAAGAAGAATCCGGAACCGGCCGAATCTAGGTTGCTTCTATCATGCTTGGAGAGAGCGAAATAGAAGATCTTCACTTAGGTCTCCTTATCCATCCCATGATGCGGGCATCACCTGAGCATGATCTGAAATCTCTCCCAGGTCTCAGAATAAGTCTCGCCTGCTTGTTGAGTGAAGTTGTGGATCTTTCTTATCATGTCATTGGTCTTTTCGGGTGGAAAGAACCTCTCGAAGAAGACCTCCACCATGTGGTCCCAAGACTCCACATATTCATCGTCTAAGTTATGTAGCCATTCACGCGCAATTCCCGCTAGTGAACTCGGGAAGAGCTTCAAGTAGAGCACGTCTTGTGGAAATCTGTCGATTTTTACCATGTCACAATTCTCCACAAACTGACTTATGTGCGCGACGGGGTCTTCATTTTTTAGCCCATGGAAGGCATTGGACTTCACCAAGTTGATCAACGCTGGATCAATCTTGTAGATCGGAATATTCAGCGCTTGCTTCTTTATAGGCCCCTTGGAAGCGGATGAGGAAGAAGCCTTGATCTTCTCCCATATTGTATGTGGCTCGTCCATCTCTTCTTGTTCGTGTTCAGAAAGTATATCCTCCAGCTCGTCTTGATTATAATCGCCCTCATCTTCTGGTCTCGGCAGCGGAACCTCTGGTGCGCGACACGCGTAGTCAGTACTACGCGTCTGCACCATGCACAGTACCTAAAAATAGAAAGATTAAATTTAGTACAGTGCTTGACGATTGCAAATATTTAGAAAATAGATTATGAATTTTTGGAATAAAAAAAATAAAAAGGTGGCCTAGAGTGGCCGCTCACAGCACTCAAAGTGCCAAAAAATTGCCGTATCCCCGGCAACGGCGCCAAAAACTTGACGCAAATTTACCGTGCGTAGAAACGCAAGTGAACGCGTCGAGTAGTACAGGCCTTTGTGAGGCCCGAGTCGAACTCAGGGATACGTGCAATCGTCGAGGACTCCTACTAACTACTCGCGATCAGCTAAGCCGATTAACAAGTTGAGAGTTGTTGTTAAAATTAAAAGAAAATAAAAACAAAACCAAACAAGCAATCGATTAAATGTTGGTTTAATCAATTCAAAAGGAGATCTTTAGGGTTACGGTTTCACCGCGGGTTTTCATTGTATTAAATTCTATATAGCTACTCAATTTTATCTCTCTATTCGGGTAGTGGCCTGAAATCAGAATTGTCCACTGTCGTGGTACAATTCACTACCTACGTCTAGGTCGGTTCCACCGTCGTAGTAACCTATACCCTAAACTAGGTGCATTATAAACGACCTCTCGGTATCCACCATTAATCTTACACTGCCTTGTTCAAGGGATTTGTCAATTAATGTAAATTCCGTCTCTTTTCAACCGTTAATTCTTCTTTCAAAGCAATTAAGGGTATTAGGTTATTATTATGGTGATCAAGCATAACAATATATTGGAGAACATGAAACTATACCATGGATTTAAGAGATAAGATATGAATTACTATTATAAAATCGTCATACAATGAATCCTCGGGCTACTCCCGGTCCTAAATATAAAGGGAATTAGCCCCGCATGTTCATCTTAGAGTAAAATGTAGCAAAGAAAAGGGAAAACATGAGAAAATGAAATTGAGTGGTGAAACCCCTGAACGGAGAAGGTCCAATCGATCCTTGGCGTGGAATCCGCGTTCTGCCGCCTTTCGGTGGTGGAATTTGTCTTCTTCAGCGTCCGGATCGGTTGGGGCATGCTCTCGTGCTCCGTTCTTCTCTCCTTGCTCTCCGAGATGTGTGCAGCGGCTAATGACCTGATACTCCAGTCCAGGGCGTTGTCATTAGGTATATCTCCCAAATTAGGTCACCAATTAACCACAGTCGTCCGATTAAGATCATTCTGAATCAAACTGATATCTGACGGTGTCGATACCATCGACGCGGGTCGATGTTATCGACCTAGCGTGGTAGCGGCAATCCTTCTTTTCTTTCGGCTGTGCGCCTGATGTCGTCTTGATACCATCGACGCGGGTCGATGGTATCGATGAACCTGTAGCGACGATTTTGTCGTTTTGTGTCGATGTAGCTCCTCCCGTCGATAGTATCGACCATCGTGTCGATAGTATCGACTCACTTCTCGCCAGCAACCTAATGGTATCTCGATACCATCGACATCCCTATCGATAGTATCGACTTTCTTCTGGTCCTTGCGGCTGGTAGCCTGTGGTCCGGTCGATGGTATCGACCACCGCCGATGGTATCGACGGCAGCATATACTTGTTTTTCCTGAAATTAACACACGGAACCACATGAATTCACACAAAATATATTCTTTCGATAATTAATGCTAAAAATGCTTAAATAAAGGGAATTTGACGTAAAGAAGTAGCATAGACCAAAATGAATGAATTATGCAACATTAACCATGCAAATGACTAATAAATGCATAAAACACATATCAAACAAGTCTATAAATGCGATTCAAAATCATCGCATCAACAGTGGATAGGGACCAAGAGAAGATGGCCTACTCTGGCCTAGTCCCATAAGCCTTCTTCCGTCCTTTCTTGTGGTAGGGATGGCTGGGGCAAGGTGCCTCAAGCGCATCGGAGCCAGCTATCCATAGGAAGAAGGAAGATCAAGGGATCTAGGATGCATGGAAATATGAAACGAGGGAGGGAAAAGGATTTGTGAGGAGTTTTAAAGGCTGAGAGGGGCTCAGTTTAGGTCAAGGTGGCAGGATGGGGTGGTTGGCAATGGTGCAGTGACTCATCCACTTGGTAGAGTACAAAGGTGTAAGGAGGTTCGTTGACCGTTGATTTTGGGCTCAAGCCATGGGGAGATGTTGGGCGGCTACAATCATCTGAAACAAAACCCAAGGGATGTAATTGGCTGAAGACCATGAGTTCATATCACACATTAAACAAGAGGGGCCTCCCAAATAAACTGAGTTGAAAAGATTCATTTTCATAGGCTCATAACTTAGCTTCCGAAGGTCAGGTTGAGGCAATTTTTGGGCCCTTGGATTCATAATTTAATCCTCTATATCATGAAATACATTTGATAGAAAGGAGAGTTCATTGAATGAGTTCAATTTTGATTGAAATTTGATGGTTCATAATAAGCATGACACTTAGTTCAAAACTCAAGTTAGAGTCACATAGGTCTAAAGGGGTATTTAATCAAAATCAATTCATCAATTGAGAATAAAGTAATCTATATTCATCAAGGTGAGGGTGAGGGAGGTTTTTGGGTTCAATAAGACATCTAATGAGTCAAGATGTACATAAATTGAATGAGAAAAAAATCTAGGTTATCACAAAAACCACCCACCTTTATAAAAAAATTCACCTTTCCACCTCCTCCCCGCCACTACACCTCTTCATCTACCCCACATGTTCATCCACTTTCCCTTGATGTACTTGTTGTACATTCCCACATACCAGCCATCCACTTCCATTCATTTGCCTTATTTTATTTTTTGACTCCTTTTTGAAGAGAAAAACTAAAGGAAGAGGCAAGTGATGGAGAAAGGATAGAAGTAATAAAAGGAGAGGAGGGAAGTGAGGAGGAAGTAATGGAAAGAGGGGGATAAGAGGGAAGTAATGAGGGAATAAGAGGAAAGTAAGGGGAGGAGAGGGAGAGGAGGTAATTAATGAACAAAGAGGAGGAAAAGAGTGAGGAAATAGGAGAGAAGTAATGAGGAAAGAAGATGTAAGTAATGGGGAAATAGGAGGGAAGTAATAAACAAAAAGAGGGAACTAACGAAGAAAGAGAAGAAAAGTAATATGGAAAGAGGAAGGAAGTAATGGGAGTAATGAGGAAGTAGATTTGGCGTATGTTTTAAGAAATTTGAATACATGTCACCCACTTTTGATCTTTGTGTGTCTTGTTTTGATCATTTGCGCCCAATTTTGATTACTGTAGCCCAGCTATGGTCTTCTAGGATCCACTTTGGTATTTTTGCACCCACTTTAAGTAAATTTGTGCCTACTTTTGATCATTCTATGCCTACTTCTGATCATTTATGCCCAGTTTTGCTCACTTGAGACCTATTTTTGTCTTTCGGCGTCCGATTTTGATATTTCAAGGCCCGATTTTGGTCAATTGTTTCCATATTTGTTTTAAACACTTCACACCTACATTTGGTCAATTTTCAGCCACTTTGGGTCTTCATCCACTTTTATTTTTTTGTAGCTAGTTTTGGTTATTTATGCTCAATCAATTACTAAAGCCCACTTGTGGTCTTTTGATGCCCATGTTTGGTCTTTTTGCTCCCACTTTTGATCAATTTACACCTACTTGGTCATTTTGTGCCCTATCATTTTCACTTCAATATATTTTAGTTTTTTAGCTCTACCTACCATTTGTTTTGCATAATTTGCACCCACCTTTGGTCAATTCACACCCACTTTTATTTTAACGCTCACTTTTGTTCTTTCGTCACCCACTGTTGGTCACTTTATATCTAGTTTTTTTTGCATACTTTGCCAAATATTGACCTTTTTCCGTCCACTTTTGGTCTTTCAAAGCCCACTTTTGTCTTTTGACACATAATTTTAGTCTTTCGATGCCCAATTTTAGTCACTTTGCACCCAATATTTGTCTTGGGCACTACGTGCCCATTTTTGTTCAAATGCACAATTTTGGTCATTTGCACCCAATCTTGGTGTGCCCATCTTGAATCACTCTATGCTCCTCTATTACTCGTGCCCATTTATGTTCAAATGCACAATTTTGGTCATTTGCACCCAATCTTGGTGTGCCCATCTTGAATCACTCCATGCTCCTCTATTACTTCTCTCTATTACTTCCCTCCTCAATCCACTCATCTTTTCACATTACTTCCCTCCTCACTTCCCTTCTCTTTTTACATTACTTCCCTTCTCTCTTATCTTCTCTCTCCCTAATACATCCCTCATTTTCTCCTCTTTTCCCATCACTTCATGTTGACTTTCTACAGTTCTCCCAATTGCTTTCCTCATCTTTCCCCATAACATCCCTCCTCACTTACTTCTCTCTTTCCTTCTCTTCTCCCCATCACTTTGCTCCTCACCATTATAGTTTTCCCATTACTTTCCTCAATTTTCCTCATCACTTCCACCTCATTCCTCTCATTTTTTCCCACTACTTCCCTCCTCAAATATCTTCTTTGTCCACATAAATTTCATTCTTCCACTCGTCCTTTCCTGTTACTTTCTTCCTCACTTATTATAGTTCTCCTTAATGCTTCCCCCATCTTTCCATTACTTTTTCCTCAACTCCCTCCTCTACCCCTAGTACTTTCCTCCTCACAAAATATCACTTCCATCTTCTTCCCTCTTTACTTCCCTCACCTTTTATCTTTTAATCTATACCAAAAAATGAGGGGTCCACTCACCTCTCCCCCTCTCTTTCTCCTCTCTTCAATCATCATTCACTTCACACCCCCTTCCACCTCACTAACTTCACGCCCTCTACCACTCCGAAAGTATCATACCCTGTCATTGCCACATCACTCTTATTCCACCTTCCCCCCCCATCGAAATCTTTCAAAATCACCCCCACCTGCGGGTAATTGAAATGTGATGCGTGCTATTCATGACATGATCATCTCACACGATTATTCTATAAAACATCAAGGATCACATCACTACATTTATTAAAAAAAAACTAGACCCTAATATTCTTTTATGATAGATTTTAGTTTTCGTAGAGAGGAGGAGAGATCCAACACTATCATAACCGCGAAAAAGATCTTTTACTCATTACTATAAACCTTCCCTCCTAGTGCTCCAACTGGGCATCAAACGCTAAAAACCGACCAAACTTAATATTTGAACATACGGAGAAATGAAATGTAGATTCTAATCTAGTTTGGGTCTAAGTTCAATTTTTCTTATTCCAAAGACGACAATACAATCTCTAATCCAGCCTTGCTTGGTGCCAAAGATAGTAAAACCAAAGACGAATTGTATGCTTATTCTAATGAAATCGGAAACAAATGCGTAGCTTATCTATTATAAGTACAGCACGAATATTGTATTTCTACTAACAAACGAAAATGTTAAAGCAAATATATGGTCCCCCCTCAAATGCCGTTTTGAACCGCAAACGCCTCATCCACATCCGTACTCGGCTTTTGTGGTATACACCATGCTGAGTGTCGGACACCGCAAACATCCTGCACTATCAAGAGTGAGGTCCGGCCACAACTAACGCCCTGAGTCCCCTACCAGCCATGGACGCCGCCGGCGTCAAGAACGACAAGAAGGCCACCTCCGACCCGATCCCACTCCTCTTCCTTTACCCCGGGGCGCCGCTACTTCTGCTGTTGTTGCTCATCCCGCCGGGTGCAGCAGCCGCCTCCGCCAGTACCGGAATCCGCGACGGCAGCTACATCCCGGTGGCTCCTGAGCCGTGGCCAAACTCATTCCACGCGCTGCTCTTCATGAATCTCAGCAGTGGAAATCTCCAGATGACGAATCTATGGTACGACTGGGGGCGGCGTCGGAACGCCAACCTGATCCAGAAGCAACTCGGAGTCCTGCTCCACGACGTGGAGTGGAACAACGGCACCTCCTTCTACTATACGCTGCCATCCTCGGATCCAACATCTGCCGGATCGGAAAACTACTGCCATACCATAACCTTCCCCGTCGGGATACCCCGCCGGGACTTTATGGCTGAGGGTGCCAATTACCTCGGCCGGAGGTACAGCGGCGGGTTCCTCTGCGACGTATGGGAGAAGGCGGAGTTCATATGGTACTACCAGGACGTGGAGACCAGGAGGCCTGTGAGGTGGGACTTCTACGACGGGATCTCGACCCATGTAATGGCGTACGAACCCGGAGCAGAGCTGCTGGACGAGGCCAAGTGGCAGGCGCCGGAGTACTGCTTCCGGGACAGCCTGCTGGAGAGTTCTGAGTTACAATCACTGGAGATGACGCCGGACGACGATGACCAGCTTGTTCGGGAGAGCTTCAGGAGGCTAGCAACTCTCTGATTAATTTGAAATTAGCGCCTTCAGCACTTGTTGCTGACAACAAAAAGTCGGTTGATGCAATTGTAGGAAAGAAAACCAACGTACTATCTCTATGCAGTTCTACCGATGAAAAAGCTCATTTCTTGCAATACATATTCACCTGTATAGTATAAAGGTTCAAATGAGTGGATGGATGAGGTTTAAATTAGGTCGGTGCGCATTGAAAAGGGCCAATTCAAAACGGTTGCATACAAAAATGTTCATATCCTATCCAACAAATTGCCGTCAGCTCAGAAACACCTAATTACGAGTAGCATGTATTACATCACATCAACGTAAATCAAATGAAAAATTCATAGACTGCCCCGGCCGCCTACGAGCCCGCCAATCCGGTGAAACGGGCCAAAGTGAGACATAATATTTTTTATATAAAATATAAGGGAAGTAGGAGAAAACGAGAGAAAATTGTTTCCTCATAACTTTAAATATGTAACGAGTTTTTTTGATGACACAAAAAGCGTTAGATTTTTTTATAAAAAAATACTTTCCAACAAGAGTAATGTTGACATTTTGTAGAAAGAATAATATGAAAATCTAGTACTAGTATTTTGGAATTATATTCTATTTTTTTGGGTACAATATCCGTACAATATATCCGCAAGTAAACATTTGTATTTTACTACAGAGTGAGAGTAATATATCCAAAATACGGATTTTGTACCCATATTTATCCAACTCAATATAGTACCAATACTTTGAGATACAATACCTGCATTTTGAGGTACATTACTCTCATTTGAAATATTATACTACTGTTACTCCTACTTAGGAGAACATTGTCCCTATTTTAGGATATTGTCCTTTTTATATTTCCCTCCTCTCTTTTTATATTTCTCATATTATTTTCTAGTATTTTGATATTGGTCTTAATGAAAAATATTTTTTGTGATGAACATAATGTTTTAATTTCAATAAAAAGTTCTTTACGGATTAAAAGTTGTAAGCAAATAATTTTTCTATCTCTTCTTCTTTTCTCTTTGATAGTGTGTCTATTTTTCCTGCCACATCAATAATGATCCCACCTCACAACAACTTGGTGGGTGATCGAAGGTATTGAGGTGTGAGTAACCTAACTCGAAGCCTATTATTATGTCAAATAAAGCCAAACATATCACTAGTTTAATCATTACTATAAACGTGGTTGTTAGTTAATCTCAAACAAAAGACAATCTCTAGTTTGTGATTATGTGGTTGTTAATTAATTTCAAACAATTACAGTTGGTTATAATTATAACTACTATATGAGGTTTGTATTCAACTACTCGAAATTAGCATACAAAACAAAACTAAATAGATAAAAGGATAAAGAAAGCATCAACAAAACGAAGGAAAACACAACACCATTTACGTTTAAAATTTCAATGCACGACACATATATAAGTAAACACAAACATGTAATTTCATATAATTGTATATATTTTTTCTTCATTTTCATGTTTGTAGTTTTATTTCTATTAAAAAAAATACTTCCCACTAAATTTCTTTTCTGAATATTTTTTAAGATTTCCTCTATGTTGTACAAAAGACTTGTAATTTCTATGTTGTGTTTTAACTATGTCCTCCGGTTTTTTTATACCTCCACCCAGTTTCCTCTGAATTCTCCATCTAAGATTTTTGACTTCTTTTAAATGAAATAAAACATTTGTATTGTAAGAAAGATTAGATATTTATGCTAATATTTATTGTGAACTAATGTAAGTATTTTGTAACATAATGAATTTCGAATGTAATCTCCATGTAATCTTTTTCCCTATTTTTTCTTCTCATTTCTATCCTTTATGTCCTTGTTGATGAATTAACAGAAGGTTTTATGCACAAATACCTTAGTGAAAGCTTATTTAAGGATCTAAAATGTAAAATCACCACTTAATTGGAATAATGGTAAATAAATTTGTGCTAGAAGTGTAAGGCCCCAAACCTTGCTTAATGTATTGAACATGCTTAATTACCATAATTAAGTGTTATAAACCTAAATCTAACCTTATAATGTATTTTGAAATCATGAGATAAGCTTAAGTTTCAAGTTTGGTCCAACTTGGATGTTGTTTGTGCAAGTTATGCAATTTTTATGCACATTTTAATTTTTTTTTTTTGCAATTTACCAAATTGGGAGGTTTATTTGCAAATTGTCACATGCCTAATGATCCTTAGATGTTTACTTATCATTCTCCAGCTTGTGGGGCCATGGGACACCTAGTTATAGTTTGGTTTGGAGGTGTTTCTCTTTAAGGGAATTTTAGGGATTTCCTCCTTTATGGATGAGCTTATCATTAGGAGTTATCAACTGATGGAGTGGTTTATTTGTTTGGAGGTCGTTGGTGGGCCTGGAGAACCTACAATTGGTGGAGAAGAAGACTCTAAGAGATGTGGAACAACTGTTTGTATGGCCATAGAAGCTCTAGGATATGGACACATGGAAAGCTCCATGGACACCTCATGCTTGACTCCTTCCTATCCATTGAGGCATGCATGTCCATGAGAACCACTAGCCATGGATACATGGAAAGTAACTTGACACATCATGCTTTACTTATTCCTTATCCATAAAGGTTTTCATGACCATGGTCAACATTAAACATGGACACATGGAAAGTAGCTTGGGCACATCATGCCTTGCTTCTTCCCTAACCATAAAGCTTTATATACTACTTCCTTACCTCCCAACTGAAATATTGTTTCCATTTCACCTCCCTCATACTTAGAAATTTGTCCTCTCTCTATTTGTCCATAAAGGAGCTGTCCCAAGGTAGAATAAGACACCATCTTGGTGAAGAAAGTCTTCTAGGTTTTAGTCTAAGCTCATCTAGGGTTTCTAAAGTTGCCTTTTGTCATTTTGGACCAAGGCAAGTAGGTTTCTCCCCCTTCTACTCTATTTTCCATACTATTCTTCTTACTTCCACCTTCCTCCAGATCGGAACCCTGGTCTTCCATGGTGAAACTCCATCTAAAGCTCAAAAACTCTTCTTTCCATGCTCATCTTGCTTAGGGTTCGTATCCTTGAGACGAAGTTGATTCAAGCTCGAGTTTGGAACTTGTGCTTGGATCTAACAACCCATCTTGCTTGAGTTTCCTACATATTGGGATTTGATCTTCTTCCTAGAGGTAAGATATGTAACTTGACCCATGCTTATTTCTTATTATAAGCTTGTTAGTTTATATTTTAATGTTGAAATGATGATCTCCACCTTTAGATGATATTCTTGTTTAGGGTTTCGTTTCTTTGTTGTTCTATACTTTGTTACTAGCTCTAGATGAACATGAAATGATTGGTAGATCACTCCTAGGGTAAATGATGACCATACATGGATTGTGGGGGGGGAGTCATGGGTCGTCCCCTCTCCCTCCCTCTCTTCCTTGCTTGCAAATAGATTGCTGACTTGTCATTTTCTAGTTGGTCAAAAGTGGAAAATTCATATATTTTAAACCGCTTGTCCAAAATTAATAAAAAAAATATGTTTTGGAATTGGAAAATTAAGCTATGTCTAATAAAATGATTTCGAGGTCTAATTTCAGGTTTTTTTAAAGGTGATTTTTGGAATATGATTTTAGTACATAAAATCCATAAAAATTACAACTTAATCACCATAACTCCAAAATTGATATAAGGATATGTTATCTTGATCATGAGAACCTAATTAGTCTAATGGTGAAGTTTTTAGAGTCTAAATCTGAGTTTTGTGAAAAAGGCCCAATCTTATGCAGTCTATGCTACAATGTGCAATATGTACACTAATGAGTTTTAATAAATTGAAATAGGCCAAAATTAAACTTGGAACATCTCGAAGTAATGGAACTTGGTATCTGAACACAGTAAAGAGGTATGTGCATTCATACACCCTAAGTTGGGATATTTATAAACCAAACTCTATATTCCCAAATAAGGCATTATATGAACCCTATTTTCTCTATTCATGACTCTTTTTCTATACTACCTAAAAAATAGTATTGATATTATATTTATTAGGTCTTGTATCCCACTGTCATGTTTAAAATATATTATGCTTCTACTTTCCATAATTTCTCTTAGTATGTTGATTTTATTAGACTATTTAACTAATGTAGTGGTACTTATGTACAACCACCCATAGATAGGGCATGTGTTATTTCACCCTGGGGAATATAAGGCCCCTGACCTAGCTTAGTTCTTGAGTATGCTTTGTTTTCTTGATAATATGCTTTAATCTTAATGTAATCCTTTGAGATACTTTGTTAACATGTGACAAGCTTATATTTTTAGTTTGGTCCTGTTTGGATGGTGTTTAAGCTATGTATCCTTATTTTAAACCATGTTGCAATTTACCCAAGTTGAGGGGATATCTTGCAATTTGTCACATGTTTCATGTGACCTTAGTGCTTTAGCATCATCTTAGAGATAATTATGGCACCTTGTTGGACCTTGGTTGATGAGTTGGCATCATATGGTGATGTTTGGGTTTCTATGGTTTTAACCTTGGTTATGTGTATCGACCTTGAGCTCATGTAGGGTGTTTTGCGACCCCAACACCCAATTTGGAGGTGTGTCAGGATTACAACACTTGCTCTAGATGATGCTTGTTTCGACCTGGAGGTCTTGGTATGGTTTGGTCGAGATGGTTGTCTCCTAGTGATGTGTTTTGACCAGATTTGCTTGGTGGTATTTTGTAGTGGTGGAGACAAGGTACCGTGATGTTTGTTTTGACCTCTAGGATGGTGGTGACCCATGTGCCAAAACCCCACCAAGGTTTTATCACCAAAGGTTGCATGCATATGTTTAGTGGTTGCATGGTTGTTTTCTTGATGGACAAGTGTCCCTTTGGTGCCCTCTTGTGTTGACACCTCACATCTACCCCAATTGTCTCATCCTTTGAGTATATAACCTCTTTCTCCTTCATGCAAGTGATCTTGTCAGCCCTCCTTCTTCTCCCCTCTCTTGTGCTCGTCCTTGAAGCTTGGTGGAGAAAAGAAGGACTGATCTAGATGCTTTGGAGGATTATCAACTTTGCATGTGGTGCTTTGGATGTTAATCACCTTCCTTGTGGTGATTCTTGGTGGTTTCTCTTCTTGGTAAGTGGCTCTACCTTCTTGATCACATTTTCCCTTGAGAACCCTACCTTCATTCTTCTCTTTTATTGGTCGTAGACCATGGATCATCCATGGTGGTCATCTTGAGAGAAAATCCTCATCACAAGGGTTGTAGACTATGTTTGACATGGTGGTACCCGAGAGAGAGGAAGCTTTCTTCTCTTTCTCCTTTCTTCTTTTGGTTCAGCATAGAATTTCTTCCCTCTTTTTCTTGAGTTTACTTTGACCATTGTGTTCTTCTGTTTTAAGGTGAACTTGTGGCCAAAGTGTTGATCCAAGTTGGAGTATCTTCATCTCTCTTGTAGCCTTTGATCTAGGATCTTGGATCTCTACATAAGGAGGGTTATATAACTCTCTACCTTCTTCTATTACTTGGACCATAATATTTCTTGCATGCTACTATTTTGATCTCTAAACTTGATACTAATTCTCTACAGGAGCTTATCATGATATAAGGTTTAAGAGTTTGTAGTATTCTCCTATAGATTGTTCTCTTTATTAAACCCTAAGTTTCTTGTACCCGATTTGTTATGTGGTGGTTGCAGTGATTTTGAAACATGCATCACGATCCTTCTTTGTATCATCATGGTATGGTTTGGATATCATGTTTTTCTTGAGGTTTTGATCATTTTTTCTTGAGGTTGAAGCTTGGTCTTCTTTTCCCTTGTTTGGTTTCTTGATGGATTATGTTGGAGATCGAATTTCAAGGTTTTGATGTCCTTTTTGCATGGAGTTTTCCATCTGGTTGATGATGGTTTTCCTTGATGTTAATCTCTATTTTGAACAACGTACCTTATGTTTTGGATATGCTAAAGTGATGATGAGGTATCTTGACCTTAATGGTTTCTACACTCACTTTTCTCCTATGATCGTAACATATCACATGTTGTTGCGGTCATGACCCAAACCCCAATGGGTTGATGGATGTAACACTTAGGGTTGATACACATGTTTTTGTGTTGATCGAAACACATGCTTTTCTCATGGTCAAGACACAAGGTTTGCTAGTGCTTGAGACACATGTTTGAGGGTTGGTCGATACACTCACATGAGTACATGGTCACAACATATGTGAGACATTGTGAGGTTGTTACATATGTAAATGTAACGGTTAGTTGATACCTAATGTTCCTTAGATAGTTAATTAATCAAGTTAATGATGATGTTATAATCCTAGTATGCTCCAAGAAAGTAAGAGATGGTGATACTATGGTTTGGTGATTGAATAGTGCTACGAAACCCTAATCGACTATGTATGAGAAACCTTAACCTTACTTCTAGGGTATGCTATGTTTATTGAACTTGCTTTGATGTATGGCATGTAACTATACATTCTCTCTCCTACTTGTATGGATCTAACCTTGGGGGTTTAATGAATTCCATAGATTTTGAATGACACAGTGATGGTTATGAGCCTTATGAGGCATTTTGAGATAATGATGAGACACAAAGATATATGATGTGATGGGTCTTATGACCTGGCAAAGGCTTAATGCCTAGCGTTGGTTGTTATCCTCCAGTGATGTTATTGAGGGATTAACATCCCATAGTGACGTGACATTGATTATGTCCTTGTGATTGACAGTGTAAAAAGTATCATGTGATGATGTGACAAGTTCAACCTAATACGTTTTATATCTTCTGAAGTTGTAATATGACCTTATCTCTGTAGAGTTTGTTTAAGGTTTGTATGTCTTAACTTGATTGATGCTGAAAGATACCCAATTGGACTAACTAACAAAGTAAAACCTCCATCATGTAGTTTTCCTGTACCAAAGATCGATCTTCAGTGTCAGTACTTGCTAGATGGTGAAATGAGTTCTCCCTTAGGGGAAGCTCAGAGTCATATATTTATGCGTATATGCATTTCATAGGATTGGATGCAGTCATACACTGGCAGGAGAACGGTCGAGGCCATATCTCAATGATGTGATATAATATATACATATATATATATATATATATAATGACAAATCCCAAACATCGAATAATTACATTTGCGGGAGCATTTATTAACAGTGGATTACTGAAAATCACTAAAAATTAAAACATTTTTCAAAGAGATCCACTCATAGGAAAACTCTTTCAACAAGAACCAATGTATTACATTTACATCCTGGTTCATAAGTACATATCTTGTACCATCTTTTCTCGAGGGTCACAATATCAACTGCCTTGTTAAAAGCTAAATACAGACATCATAAGAACCTCGAGGCATCAAGACAAAATCTCAAACCGATTAATTATAAGCACTAACTATTAACTCTGAGGACCTGAGAGTACAGAGACGACACATAGGACTTCTATCCACAAGACACGATAGACAGTACACTCAACTTGAGTTGTCACTAATGTCACTGCTGCTACTGATGTTCTTCCTCTGTAAGATATTCTCAGCCTCCTTCATACTCGTCCACCTAAAAATGTTGGTTCCCACGGGGGTGAGACAATTGAAAATTTTCCCAACGAGAGATATAACTCTCTTCTAGAAACATTATTATTGCAATTTAATGATATAAAACTGGGCAAAGGATAAGCAGTTTAAAGCATTCTCATCTTTTAATGCATTGCAACTATTTATGATAGAACAATAGATCATCTATTCTCTTAATAAGGAATAGGAAGAACATGAATATCATTTATCCATCATATTATACCATCATGTAAAACTTCTCTTGTGACACTCATTATCTTGATACGTCACCCATGAGACATTCTTGTTTCAATCTGTTGGCCTTAGCCAATCTGCTAAACAGATATGGAATTATATCTATCATATACTCATATATCATTAATACATGCATTGGGTGATTACCAATCATGTGTCATCATTATAGGCATTGGGTTATTACCAATCATGTGTCATCATTACAGGCATTGGGTTGTTACCAATCATGGGTTATCATTACAGGCATTGAGCCTCTGCCAGGTATTGGACTCTTCCAAACCTGATTACACCGCCAGGCATTGGACATTACCAATCCTGATTTCATAGTCAGGCATTGGACTTTAACCAACCTTGATTACACAGCCAGGCATTGGACTTTAACCAATCCTGGTTACACAGCCAGGAATTGGACTTTAACCAATCCTGATTACACAGTCAGGCATTGGACTTTAACCAATCCTGATTACACAGCCAGGCATTGGACTTTAACCAATCCCGATTACACAGCCAGGCATTGGACTTTAACCAACCCTGATTACACAGCCAGGCATTATGCCTCTACCAAGTATTAGACTTTAACCAAACCTGATTACACCACCAGGCATTGGACTTTAACCAATCCTGATTACAGGCATTATGCCTCTGCTAGGTATTGGACTTTAACCAAACCTTATTACACAGATCATGGAATATAAATTCCTTAAACTCATCATCGATCATCACACCCTTCTCTAGGCTTTGAACCATGAGGTTAGCCTTCATAGTTTTTCACATTCTTTATTGAATATCATTGTTCCTTTTCTTAAGTTTATTAAAACATTATCATTTCTTACAATAAACTTTTATAATCATCTTGGTACCTCTCACTATGCCACAATTGTTCTTATGGCTCATAAGGCCCATAAAACATCTTGTCACCTCTCACTAGGCAACATCTAACCATATGGCTCACAAGGCCATTAAACATCTTATCACCTATCACTAGGCAACATATAATCATATGGCTCACAAGGCCATTACACATCTTGTCACCTCTCACTAGGCAACAATAACATATTACCTTATGTAATACGATAGTAACACCACTATTCCCTCAACAGGGTTAGGGGTTACTATTCTCATTACATTGGGATTTCTCATGTCCCATTATCCAATTTAGGGTTAGGGTTTCCTATCTCACATTAATTAGGATTTCATATTCATCAAATCAACCTTAATATATTGTTCCACACCTCTAGGAGCATCCATTAAAATCTCGAGTATTCAATCATGTTTATTACTCTTAACATTTATCATTAAATGATTATCAATACAAGGTATGAGTTCATTTCCCATCCTTATCAATGTATGATTACATCATACTCATTAGTTTGACTTAACCCCATTCTCAAGGTATATTAGCCTATACTTATCAAAGTATATCAAACTCATTCCATTTCATTGTAAAAATTTACATAACACACTTCATGTTCTTCTTATCCAAGTATATTGGATTTGAGGTGCATCAAGGTATATCAACCCTGGAATGCTAAAATGATATCTATCACATCTTGATGTATCACTTTCCTCATCACTTCCAACTTTCTTGAGTTATCAGTTTATCTTGGATTAAGGTATTTCCCATCTTAATACTTTCATCCACTAACCTATCACTCTTACCATAAAAGTGCATAGGTCACATACAAGAATGGTCCAACTATCTTTAATGATATGGACTTATTTCAGGTTAAGGCATTGCTTTCTATGAGGTTACCTCTAATCAATTACTTTCGGTATTTCCCTTATCAATATATTAGTCACCATTCCATTATTAGGATTAGGGTCTCCCATACCATCACCATTTATTAGGGTTTAGGGTTTCACATACTATCATACTTCATTAGGGTTAGGATTTCACATACCATCTTCCTTCATTAGGGTTAGGATTTCACATACCATCTCCCTTCATTAGGCTTTCACATCACATTGCCCATAATTAGGGTTTACTATTCATCCCAACTAGGGTTTCTCTTGGCATCACCCTCAATTAGGGTTTCTCATTGAATCACCCTTAATTAGGGTTTCTCAATTCATGTCAATTGGAGATACACATCCCATTACCTAAATCAGGATTATAATTTATCATAATATTGTCCAAGATTAAGGTTTCATATAGCATTACATAGCATCACCGTGGATTTGAGTTCTACATCATATCAATACATCAGGGTTTTACATCACATTACCCTAGTTTAGGGTTTCATGCACTTTACCCTAAAATTAGGGTTTCTTATTCAACTATCCATAATTAGGATTTACTATTCATCCCAACAAGGGTTTTACTTCTCCATTCCCATAATTGGGGTTTTACATTATGTTACCCTGAATTAGGGTTAGGGTTCATTAACCTTCTGGATTAGGGTTTCATGATCTCTTTACTAAGGATCATAACCTAATCACCACATGATTAATACTCATGTATGAATTCCTTTCTATCATCCTTTCAACTTGATTAGGTTTACATCAACCCTTCAATCAAGTACATACATCTATGATTGACATAGTGTACTGAGTTATTGCTTACTTAAGCTTCAAGGATTAACTCATCTAAGGATTATCAATCACTTAGTATCTTAAAGGTACAACCCTAGTTATTATCTTTGAGATAGATCAGTAACAACCATATGGTCATTTGATCTTTCATCAACTTGGGTTTCCAATTGATTTAATCATATAGAATCATCCAAACGATCTTGATCATTGATGTCCCAAACAGTTTGAAAGCATTTGAATCCAAACAGTTCTGAGACCGTTTGACCCCAAACGGACCGTTTGGGCCAAACTACCCTTGAAACCGAAAGTTCAAAAGAGGTACTTCTTCAACTAAACCAATTAGGGTTTTGCATCAACAATTCCTTCATCAATTGGATCATTGAGGTCCATCAATGTATGATCCTTGGATCTTCAACCCTCAATTACAACCATTAAACATCCAAATGGTTTTGGTTTGACTTTGTCCAAACGGTTTGAAACTGTTTAAGGCTCCAAACGGTTTGACCTAAATGTCTAAACAGTTTGAAACCGTTTGAAGGTTCCAATCGGTTTTGAACTTACTTGACCAAATGGTCAACTCAACCCAAACGGTCAACTCAATATGTCCAAATGGTTTGAAACCGTTTAAGGTTCCAAACGGTCAACTATCCCATTCGGTCAAGTTCAAACAGTTTGGAACTCCACCTCCAAATGGTTTGCAAACCGTTTGGTCACCAAACAGTTTGGTGAAACTGATTGGACCAAAAGTGTTGAAACTATTTGCAACTCAAACTTGTTAAGATGTATGCTTAAGATGATTTCATCATGATCAAGCTTCAACCCCTCAAATTCTACTGCCATTACCATGATAGTTTCATCAATTAATCAAAGAAATTTCAAGAAGAACAATTGAACATATATAATTGAGGAATTGAATTCAATAACAATGAATAAGGGTTCAAGTTATATAACCCACCTTCAATTGAGCTTCACGTCAACAATGGTGTATGAAGCTTCTTCAACTATCCCATGGCTTATCCTCAAGCTTTTGAGTGAAAAGATTGGTTAGAGTTGAAGATTGAGTGAAGATAAGAAGAAATCATGCATTGATTTGTGATTTGCACCATGAAATCAAGGTGAAAGAAGGTCAAGAAGCTTACCAACAGGTTGGGGGTCGTCCTCCTGTTTCTCCAAGCTCCCTTGGTCGTTTTTTCAAGAAAGAAGTGAAAGTGGTTTCGAAATTACCCTTTCAACTCATGGATAAAGGAGCATATATATGAATTTTATGAAAAATTCATTTAAGAGAGAGAAAGTAGGGATTATCTCCTCCATATCCTTTTCACTTGCTCCCTTCCCTTCCTTGGTTATGAGGCTATATTCTTTTCCTCTTATTCCTCTCAATTATCCATGTTTTAAAGAAAAGCAAATTAAGCACTTTAACCCTTATAATAATAATATCCATAAGTTAGTGGATATTTCTTTTTGTTTTCTTAATGTGAGTGGGTTCTCCACTCACGTAGATATTTCCATTGCCTTTTCAAGGCACAAGGACGTCCATATATGTGGAATTCAACCTCTACAATTTTGGTTGAAGGGCAATCCATTTAATATAATTATTTTTGCCTTATTTCAATTATGCTTAAATCTTGATTATTTTAATATCAAGATTCTCTCTCCTTCAAAGTGATACAAATGAGACACTTCTCTCATTTTCTTTGCTCTACATGATGCCAAGAATCATTAGGGACTATTTTTAAGTGGTAATTTGCATATTGAACCCTGGGTTTTTGGTAAATTACACAGTACACCAAAACTAGGTTTTAATGCACAAACATTGCTTTATCAGCTCTTTCTTGGTACTCAGGCTTTCACTAGCCATACCTCTGCATCATCTTTATTCCAATGATGCTTCAACACATGAGGAACATATTATCATGCACAATTTGCAATCTAACCGCTCAACTTGGGTAATTTGCACTTTAGTCCAAAATAGGCAAAAAATTATTTCAACATTGTTCAAAAAGGACTAAAATTGAAATATAAGTTCCTCTTGAACCTTAATTACTTTCCACAAGATAAAATCAAGGATCTAATTAACTTGCTTTAAACAAAACTTCTAGGGTTAGGGTATAACCCAGGTCAGGGATATTACAATATATATATATATATATATATATATATATATATATATATATATATATATATATATATATTTTTTGAGGATGGATGTGTTCATACCTCTGAAGGAGTGCAGCTGCAGTTGTAACTCATTTTCATGAGTGTTGTGCCTATATATCAAGGCAGGCTAGGTTGTTTTGTTGTTGGACTTTCTGTGTCACTGCGGCAAGACTCGGAATGACTGAGGGAGTGGAGAGATCATAGGAGTTTGGCTCCTCCTAGATCTTGTATGGCACTAATTTTGACTTAGCAATGGTTAGTTGGATCATGAGTGGTATATCTCATCTCTTTAGGGCATCATAAAAGATGTAACACAGTCGTCTAGTAATTTTTCTTAGGGTTAAATATGAATAACATTGGATGACTCCTTTTTGCCTTATCTTTGTATTGATTTCTTGAATTATAATGTGGTAAGATAAATCAAATGTTATACATGATCTTCATATTTCTTATTAAAGTAATAATTTGTGAGAACCCATTACACTAAATGACATTACTTAAAACACAAAACACGATTACATATCAATTAAGTGCTAATTCAGAGACCAATGTAAATTAAAACTAATTTTAGCATTTCCCAATTGTTCGGAAACATTTACATAAAATCCTTGCATCTTGTTGTATTTCATATGATGCTCAATATCCTTTACCACTACTCTGTAGCCTTAGCTACAACATAAACTTTACAAAGCAACACTATCCACATACAAACATCAACATTCTATCGAAAGGTTGATTCAATAAAAACATCATATATAAACTTTTCACTCAGACATAAGAGTACAAGGATGACTCTAGAACACACTAGACACTAAGCTACAATTTCTAGGGTTCATCACCTCAATTTCCCTTGCTACTATGGTTTTTCTAACACTGTTTCCGATCACCTATAAATATGTGGTTACCCACGAGATGAGACCCAGTCCCAGTGAGAGACATAACTCTCTCCAATAGATATTAATTACATTAGATTAAACAGTAGATAATTGAATAGTTGGAGTATTTATTAATCAATTGAACAGATTGAACAATTCAAGTATGCTAAATAGATTAAGCAAATAATCTTAGCAACAAGTATGATTGATTATGTCTCATAAGTTATGACAAGCTTTGAATGATGACATCTCAAAGTATTCTAGAGATGGTCAGTAGCATGGTTGGAATCTTTGCTAAACCTTAAGAATGTTGAAGCAACTATACTCATGTGTGACAAGTTCAACAAGAGTGATTTGGGGGTTAAGTAGGGTATCCTCTTGGAAGTTATGGTACATACGCTAGGTGGGTTGTGTGAATCCTGGTAAGATGATTAGGAAGTTATATTTGATTATGGTTGAGGACAAGTGCATGATTATTCAACTAGATAGATGGCCAGTCCATCATTGAGGCGATTGAAGAATCTTGTAAGAATATATTCTATATAGTTTTTGACAAATAGGGGATGCTCACCTGATTGATTGAGTTGATAATCACAAGAACCATCAAAGGAGAATAAATATGAAACCTTATGCAATTACATATGATAAGAGATACATGATGTTCCGGTTTTGGTAATAGCCAACAAGTATGGTCTCTAAGTGATGTGTGGTACAACAGATAGAATTGTTCAGGATGACAGATAGAGTTCCAATTTGAAAGGTAGTACTAGACCTGTACAGGTGGCACAACAGTTCTTATGTTGAACCAAGGTGACACATGCAAGAGTTAAGGGAGAAGAATATGTCTTCTATGAGAATTATGTGACATCACCATGTTATGAAAGCAACCATGTGTAATATTGAGGATGATGTGTATGAGAAGTATCCATCTATGTTTACCTTGCATTTTGGGGCGAAATCCCTGTTAGGGGTTTATGGTGGTGAGACCCCTAACCTTTCTTAAATGATTGAACATGCTTAATTACCATACTTTAATTATTATAACCATAAAATAAACTTGTTATATGGTTTGGTATCATGTGACAAGCTTAAGTTTCAAATTTGGTCCAATTTGGACACTGTTTGTGCAAGTTATGCAATTTTATGCATATTTTGGACTTTTATGCAATTCACCCAATTGAGAGGTTTTCTATGGAATTTATAACTTTAATTATGGTCCTTGAATGTTCTATTGTCATTCTTCATCATTATGTAAATGTTCTTAAACAATTGGGAAATGTAGAAATCTATTTTAATTTACCCTATTTTCTGGGTTTGTGTTTAATAGAGTAATCGTGTTTTGTGTTTTGAGAAATCTCGTTTAGTGTAATGGGTTCTCACATAATTGTTCTACTTCTCAGTGGGTACTGCTTAATTTTTTTCTACTTGATTAATACTTATTGTTTATCTGAATCTCCTCAACCTAATAAGTATGTGTAACGTACCAAAACCTAGACATGTTCTCTTTTTGGCTCTTTTCCAAACTTTTCATTTCCTTTCCATCCTTTTTTTAGCCTTGATGTTTAATTTGTGGAATTTATTGTGGTTTGGTGAATATTTGTTCAATAATTATACCAATGGAAGGGTTTAAGCAGAAATACCTCAGTGAAAGCTTATTTAAGGATCAACAATTCAAAATCAACACTTTAGTGGAACAATGGTATATAAATTTATGCCAAAAGTGTAAGGTCACAAACCCTTCTTAATGTATTAAACAAGATTAATTATCATAATTAAGTGCTCTAAACCTTAATATAACTTTGTAATGTGTTTTCAATTCATAAAATGAGCCTAGGTTTCAAATTTGGTTCAATTTGAATGTTGGTTGTGCAAGTTATGCAATTTTAGGTACATTTTGGACTTTTATGCAATTTACCCAATTGGGAGGTTTTCTTTGCAAATTATCACATTAATTATAATACTTAGATATTCTCTTACCATTATAGAGGTTTTGAACCATGGGGCACCTAGTTGCACCTTGGATTGAAGGTATTTCTCTCCAAGGGCATTTTAGGGATTACCCTCTTTATAAATGAGCTTATCTTTAAAAGCTATCAATCAATGGGGTTATTTCTTTGATTGGAGGACGATGGGGATGGCCAAGAAGTTTCCATGGGATTTTATAACTAACATTTTAAATTCAAGAAGCCTCTATCAACTGTCCTTTTGCATGGCCATGAAGCCTTAGGCTAAGGACACATGCAAAGTCCCATATACACCTCATGCTTGCCCCTTCTTTATAAAGTCATATCTATCCCTTCCCACCTCCCAATTCAAAAAATCTTTCTCTCCTTCTCTTTCCCCAACTTAGAGAATCATTCCTACTCTATTTGGCCATGAAGTTGTTGTACCAAGGTAAAAGAGATTGCTTACCTTGATGAAGAAGGCTCCTAGGGTTCCAAATTTGCTCTATTTTGGGTTTCTAAAGCTCCTTCTTGGTGATTTTGACCAAAACTAGTAAATTTCCTCCTTTCCTTCCCTATTTTCATGATTTTTGTCTCACTTACCCCTTATACTATGTCGTAACCATGGTCTTACATGGTGAAACCCCACCTAGAGCCCTTAAACACCTCATCTCCATGTTCATTTGCTAGGGTTTTTCACCTCTAAAGTGGAGAAGGTACTTCTAGCTTGCGATAGGAGATTTATTGGATAAACCACCCTCTATAGCTTGGGAACCTTACTGATTGATCCTATAAACCTTCCTAGAGGCAATTTTTATAACCCCCTTCTCATATATTGCTTACTACATGATTAAAACTCATGCTTCTATGTTTGAAATCGATGATCTCCATCTCTATTTACCATCATCTTCTAGGGTTTTGGTTTCTTGTTGTTTTACCTTCATTAGAAGAACTAGTTTGGTTATCTATGAATCTCCAACCCTGATCTTTGGTCAAATGGTGTTTTCTCCATCTCTCTCACTCTCTCTCTCTCAAAGATTTCTAACTTGTATTTTCCTGATTGATTCAAATTGAAAAATTCATATCTTTAATTCTGCTTATCCAAATTTGATAAACAAATATGTTTTAGAATTATAAAATTCATTTCTGTTTTTTAAAAATATTTTCAAGGTCTGATTTCGAGTTTTGATGAAGGATATTTTTGTAAAATGAATTTAATGCATAAAATCCATAAAAATTATATCTTTATCATCATAACTCCAAAAATTAACATAAAAATATGTTTTATTGATCAAGAGAACCTAATAAGTTCATTGGTAAGATTTTCAAAATCTAAATCTGAGTTTTTCTAAAAAGTTCTAAAATTAGGGTTTCTATACATTAAATGTGCATTATGTATTCTAATACATGTTAATAAATTGAAAATAGGCAGAGTGGAACTTGGACTCAATTAAAGTGGTGAACTTTAGTAATTGATATCAATAAGAGAGGTATGTGCATTCCTTACACCCTATGTTGGGGTAATTGCAACCAAACCCTATATTTCCCTAATGAGGCTTTAATGAACCCTATTTCCTCTATTCATGATTCTTTTGTTAAATTGCCTCAAAATCAGTAATGATATTATTTTTCTTGAATATTGTACCCCACTGCCATGTTCTAATTGATATGATGTTTTTACTTGCCATGATTTCTTTTCTAACATGTTGATTTTATTGACTATTTAGCTATAGCAGTGGTACTTATGTACAACGACCCATAGATAGGGCATGTATTAACTCGCCATGGGGAATGTCTTATTCTCCCCCATAAAAATATGTTGAGGTGATTGGGAATGTATAAATTCTCCCCTCATCTATAGGTTGAGGTCTGGTAGGTGCCTCAACCCTACATAGTTAATGTAGTCAATATTAATCATGCATGGAAAACTTTCTTGATATAGCAAGCATCTATCTGATTATGCCTCATATTCTTGTTCTCTTCATCTTATGATGAAATCTTAGACTTTACTTTGATTTTGTTTCCTTATCTTTTGTTCTTTTTCATTATTTGACACATACCTTGTTTTTCTCTCTCTTACTGGTTGACTTCCCAACCACCTAGGCTTAGATCGAGGTGTTGAACATGGTGGAAGAGGACATAGCTTCCAACATGGACCTAGCAATTGGAGATGGTTGCTTGGAGATAGATTTGAAGTAGTTTAGACTTCCCTCTACTTAGATCATTATATTGTATCATACATGTAAACCCTTATGGGATATTATAATGTACTTTTATAATCTTTGTGAAAATTGAATATAGTCATTTGTTTAATTCTACTGTTACACTTTGGTTGTTTTGAATACCATTTATGAAATTTGAAAATTGTACACCTATTCCAGCATATCTTTGAATGTGTTCGGAATGGACATTTTATTCTTCAAATTTAATTTTTAGTAGGGAGTGGATCCCCCCTCTCGGGTCTTACTCCTTATAGAATGGTATCAGAGCCCATGGTAGTCAGAATTCGACTATTTCACCTTTGTCTCCCTAATTAGATCCCTTGCCTCATATAGTTCCTCTTTAAGTGAAATTTTTGCCCTAGAATTGATCTATGCTACACTTGAGATGATGAAAGATTGATTTAGGATCATAAGAGTTTCGCACTAGAAACATGTTTAGTTAACCATAATGTGATGAGCCTATTAGGTAGCTATTAGGGCATAAGTTAAAATCAAAGGTGTCTAGAAAGGATCAGGGTTCAGGGGCTGGAAAGATTTTCCTCCGCACTACTAGCTTGGTTTACGAGGACTTCCATATCCATATTATACCTACCTATCCTGAGATGATAGTGACTGTCCAAAATAACATGCCTATAGACAGTAGTAGCCTTAGGAACCTAAGTTGGATACTCCTAAGAACCAAATCATGTTGACCTTGTCTTTCAGTTATAATGACTTATCTAAGGATGGATACCCAATATAGTTCCCTTATGTTCCCTAGAACCACATGTTTAGATAGTCTATCCCTAATAACCTAGACTTTGAAGTTTGGTTTTTAGTAAGCAATCAGAGTGCACAGTGGAAGCATGATGGATCTTGTACATGTCTTAGTTAGACTCACCCTTTTACCTCTAGATTAGTTTTTCTTGGTAGGTCAAACCTTTTGGGTAGTTAGATTTTGAGGATGAAATTCTTTTTAAGGGGATGGAGTCCTTTAACATACCAAAATCTAGCTCCAATGGTTCTAGAAACCCTAACTCTATGATTAGGAGGATAGTTTGCTTGGATCCTTAGTTTGACCAAACAAGTTATAGTTGCCACTCCACATGCGTGTTGGTATCTTAAAGTACATATAATGGTCATATAATGAATAGTTCACATGTTTTAACCCTAATGAATATCTAATGTACATAATATGAGTAACTCACATATTAATACTAATAGTGGGCACACATGAGGCTAAACATGTCTTGGACCAATAAAACTAAATGATATGATGAGTAAGATAATTGTAGCCTAATATTGGACTTAATGCCTACTAAGAATGTGTAGGTGATGAATAATGATCATAATGACCTAAACCCTAATTTGTAATCATATAACCTTAAAATATACATCCTTAATGACATTCTTGATACATTAGTGACATTAGGTATCATAATCAAATAACATACTTTAATACACATAAATGATATATAATCACCTAATCATAGATTAATCACATCATCAATATGAAATGCATATCACCTTGTTCTCTAATACATACCTAATTAATCACCTAATAACTACTTAGTATGTGAATCAAATCATTGATATGTAATATGTCACACCTTGATCGCTGGAATACATATAATGACTTCAATTTGGATAAGAAGTAATTGAATCACATAAATGTGCATAATCAATCATAAGAACTGAATAAATATGAGAAAATGATTAATGATGACATTAATGATAATGTGAAAATGTTTAATATAGATATAATTAATTAACGTGACATTATTTGGATTAATAAAATGTCTTAGTTCATGCAAAACAATATGTTACAATACAATATGGTGATAATGGAGACTAAATCCAAATTATTAAGGATAATAATCAAGTATGATGAGATAAATGAGTAAACCCTAGTTGCGCTAAAACTCTTAATGAAATAAATAAGAAATATATAGGACTTTGTGTATAATAATAAAATATAACTCTCTTGGCAACAAAGTAAATATAAAATGACACAATTAAAAGAATAATACGGACGGTATAATATCATAATGAATATAATATTAATAGGACCAAAATGTTAATTGTGTTATATCTAATAAAAATAAATCCTCATAATGGAACCCTTAGTTATCCATGAGAACCTAACCTATGTGGAGTTGCTTGATAAGATTTTGAACTCCCAATTTAAGCAGTTGAAAAACAAGGAGTTTGAGTTAGTGAAAATTTTGGTGGAAGTTTTATGGAAACAATCTGGGAGTTTAGTGTTGGGATGTTGCATACTCACCATTCTCCTTTTGTTTGAGATTTTGGGGACTAAATTCTTTTTAAGTGGTGGATTGGTGTAACATACCAAAACTGGGACATGTTCTCTATTTGGCTCTTTTCCACACTTTTCCTTTCCTTTCTATCCTTTTTTTTGCCTTGATGTTTAAATTGTGGAATTTATAGTGGTTTGGTGAATATGTTTTAAATAATTATATTAATGGAAGGGTTTAAGCATAAATATCTCAATGAAATCTTATTTAAGGATCAAAAATTCAAAATCACCACTTAAGTGGAACAATGGTAAATAAATTTGTGCAGAAGTGTAAGGCCACAAACCATGCTTAATGTATTGAACAAGCTTAATTACCATAATTAAGTGCTATAAACCTTAATATAACTTTTTGATGTGTTTTCAAATCACAAAATGAGCCTAGATTTCAAATTTGGTTCGATTTGGATGTTGTTTGTGCACGTTATGCAATTTTAGGTACATTCTGGACTTCTATGCAATTTACCCAATTGGGAGGTTTTCTTTGCAAATTATCACATTAATTATAATCCTTAGATATTCCCTTACCATTATCGATATTTTTAACTATGCGGAACCTAGTTGAACCTTGGTTTGAAGGTATTTCTCTCCAAGGACATTTTAGGGATTACTCTCTTTATAAATGAGCTTATCTTTAAAAGCTATCAACCAATGGGGTTATTTCTTTGATTGGAGGACGTTGGGGATGGCCTAGAAGTCTCCATGGGATTTTAGAAATGACATTTGATATTCAAGAAGCCTCTATGAGTTGTCCTCTTACCTGGCCATGAAGCCCTAGGCTAAGGACACATGGAAAGTCCCATAGACACCTCATGCTTGCCCCCTTCTTTATAAAGCCATATCTACCCCTTCCCACCTCCCAATTTGAAAGATCTTTATCTTCTTATCTTTCCTCCATCTTAGAGAATTGTTCCCCTCTATTTGTCCACGAAGTTGTTGTCCCAAGGTAAAAGAGAGTGCTACCTTGGTGAAGAAGGCTCCTAGGGTTCCAAATTTGCTCTATTTAGGGGTTCTAAAGCTCCTTCTTGGTGATTTCGACCAAAACTAGTAAGTTTTCTCCTTTCCTTCCCTATTTTCATTTTGTTCCTCTCCCTTCCACCTACTTCTAGGTTGGAAACATGGACTTACATGGTGAAACCCCACCTAGAGCCCTTAAACACCTCGTCTCCATGTTCTTTTGCTAGGGTTTTTCACCTCTGAAGTGGAGAAGGTACTTATTGCTCGAGATAGGAGATGTGTTGGATAAACCACGCACTCTAGCTTGGAGACCTTATCAATTGAGATTTTAAACCTTCCTAGAGGTGAGTTTTATAACCCCCTTCTCATATATTGCTTACTACATGCTTAAAACTCATGCTTCTATGTTTAAAATCGATGATGTCTATCTCTATTTACCACCATCTTCTAGGTTTTTGGTTTCTTGCTATTTTACCTTCTCTAGAAGATCTAGTTTGGTTACCTATGCATCTCCAATGGGCCAAATGGTGTTTTCTCACTCTCCCTCACTCTTTCTCTCTCTCAAATATTTCTGACTTGTGATTTCCTGATTGATTCAAATTGAAAAATTCATATCTTTTAATTCGCTTATCTAAATTTGACAAATAAATATGTTCTGGAATTATAAAATTAATCTCTATCTATTAAAAATATTTTCAATGTCTTATTTCTAGTTTTGATGAAGGATGATTTTTGTAAAATGAATTTAATGCATAAAATCCATAAAATTAGATATTAATCATCATAACTTCAAAATTAACATAAAAATATGTTTTCTTGATTAGGAGAACCTAATAAGTTCATTGGTGAGGTTTTCAAAATCTAAATCTGATTTTTGCTAAAAATTTCTAAAATTAGGGTTTTTATACATTAAATGTGCATTATGTACTCTAATACATGTTAATACATTGAAAATAGGCAGAGTGGAAATTGGACTCAATTAAAGTGGTGAACACTAGTAATTGATATCAGTAAGAGAGGTATGTGCATTCCTTACACCCTAAGTTGGGATAATTACAACCAAACCCTATATTTCCCTAATGAGGCTTTAATGAACCCTATTTCCTCTATTCATGATTCTTTTGTTAAATTGCCTCAAAATCAGTAATGATATTCTTTTTCTTGTATCTTGTACCCCACTTCCATGTTCTAATTGATATGATGTTTTTACTTTCCATGATTTCTTTTCTAGCATGTTGATTTTATGGACTATTTAGCTATAGTAGTGGTACTTATGTACAACCACCCATAGATAGGGCATGTATTAATTCTCCATGGGGAATGTCTTATTCTTCGCCATAAAAATATGTGTAGGTGAATGGGAATGTATTAATTCTCCCCTCTTCTGTAGGTTGATGTCCGATAGGTTCCTCATCTCTACATAGTTAATGTAGTCAATATTAATCATGCATACAAAACTTTCTTGATATGGCAAGCATCTATCTGATTATGCCTCATACTTTTGTTCTCTTCATCTTATGATGAAATCTTAGCTTTTACTTTGATGTTGTTTCCTTATCTTTTGTTCTTGTTCATTATTTAACACATACCTTGTTTTTATCTCTCTTGTTGGGTGATTTCCCCACCACCCAGGTTTAGATCGAGGTGTTGAACATGATCAAGCAGAACATAGCTTCCAACATGGATCTAGAAATTGGAGATGTTGCTTGAAGATAGATTTGAAGTAGTTTAGACTTCCCTCTTCTTAGATCCTTATGTTGTATCATACATGTAAACCCTTATGGTAGATTATGATGTACTTTGTAATATTTTGTGAAAATTGAATATAGTCATTTGTTGAATTCGGTTGCTACACTTTGGTTATTTTGAATACCATTTATTAAAGTTTGAAAATTTTGCACCTATTCCAACAAACCTTTGAGTGTGTTTGGAATGGATGTTTAATTATTCAAATTTCTTTTTAGTAGGGAGTGGATACCCCCTCTCGGGTCCCACTCCTTACAGTATGTTATCTATATGCTTTAATCTACATGTTCTTTTAATAGACGTTGGTGGAGAGTTATATTTCTCTCTGGGACATTTGGTCTCACCCCATGGGTTTCCACATCTTTTAGGTGGTCGTGAATGATGAGGTAAAGATCGTGCGATTGAGGCTGAGTAGTAAGAGCAATAGTTGAGTAATGGTTGGATGACCTTCTTGTGTTTTGTAGTAGAATCCTATGTGTCGTCCCTATACTCTCATGTCCTTGGGGTGTTTTGTAAATGTTGTATATTGAGACGACATTTTGGCTATACACCTTTTGTTGTATAGATATGTCATGTATGTATGTGAACATGTTAGCATATGTACAGGTTGTGTCCAGTGAGCCAATAAATAGTGCTATGTAATAAATCTTTTGGTAGGGGATATATATATATATATATATATATATATATATATATATATATATACATATACATATACACATATATATAGCTTTTGTGGACTCCAGTGTGATTTCCTTCCACTTGAGGTGGATATGTGATAATGGTTTTAATTTTTTGTGTTTTTTTGTAACCTAGTTGATTAATTAGTTACACACTTTGTTTTGAGTAATCTCGGTTTTTGGCATGTCGGGGCATCACATGTTTGGTTGGTATCAGAGCTCTGGGTTCGTTGAGTCTATAGGGACATAGGAATAGGGTTTGTATCTGTTGTAGTGTCCTCTAGTCTTTTAATGGTTACTTCTGCTTAGGAGGAGGAAGAAGAAGAAGAAGAAGAGAAGAAGAAAAGATGGACGGAGAACACAAAGAACATGCCACTGAGATTAGTGTTTTTGTACCAGGAGGTGGTGCTAGGAGGCAAGAGAGGGTTGATGGAGTGCCTGAGATGCTCCAGTTTGACCCTGTAGTGGTGGACAATCCCACTTTCCAATCCATGTTTGGACAGTTCATGGCCACAATGACACATATGGCAGACAGAATGCTCATTCCTCAAGAGAGATCAGCAATCCTCAATGAGGAATCTTTGGGTTCTGGGAAGACCTTTGAATGGTTGAGGCATGTAGGAGAGGTGGAGTATGTGGGTACGGAAGACCCAAAAGATGTAGAAATGTGGTTGATTGAGCTGGAGAAGGTCTTCAAGATCCTCAACATACGTGAAGAGTATAAAATGGAGCATGATGTGTATCTTCTAAAGGGGATTGTTGGACACTAGTGGGCCATTTAGGAGGAGAAAAGGTCAGGTGTTGTGTCAGTCAGGAAGAGTTTGGAAAGGAGGTTGTGAGTCTGTACTTTCTAAAGACCTATCTTGATGAGAAGACCAATCAGTTCGAGAAGATCTGGTAGGGATCCATGATAGTCAATGCGTATGAAGTCAAGTTTATGGAGCTTCTTAGGTTTTATCCTCACATGGCTGCTATAGATAAGGAGATGATCAGATGGTTCGAGAAAGGTTTGAGTACAAAGTTGACGACTCCCATGACATCCCTAGAGAATAGAGAGAAGTTTTCCACGTTTGTGGAATCATTCAGGAGGGTGGAATGGTTAGTTGTGGAGAAGTGTGAGATGATGGCCAAGAAGAGTCCTGGCCAGTACCTAGGATAGTCATCTAGAGGGTTCAAGAAGCCTAGGTTCTTAGCACCACAATCATAATAGAGGTCAGGTGTGCAGACCTAGTGGTCATCGAGTAAGGGAAGAGGCTACAGTTCTCCACCAGTAGGAGCGCACATCACAACATTGTGTCAGTGACAGGGCCATCTAGGCCACAGTGTGAGACCATGACTTGTCACAAGTGTGGACAGGTAGGACATATGAGGTGGGCATGTCTAGTGAAAGATGATGAGGTGACTCAATAGTAGAGACAGAGTCAGTAGGGCTCACAGAGGTAGCAGTTTAGCAGTGGTGGCCAAGGACAAGGACAAGTGTCACAAGTTGGTTCTTCTGAATAAGCCAGTAAATGATGGGGATGACAATAGGAAATGGCTCAATTCTATGCCATGATTCAGTTGGAAGGAGTGGTCAACCTACAAGTTGTTACATGTCAGATGGAGTTATTTCATTCTGATTTGTCTTCCTCTTTTTTAAATCTAATTTGGTTGACCCAGGTGTGACACACTCTTTTATCACTTGAGAAGTGATTTCTAGTTGTTCATTTCTGGTTAGTCATAGACATGATGGCCTCCATTTAGAAACCCCATTGGTTAGTTCCACAGAGCTACGGGAGGTGTGTCCTTCCTGTGTTCCTTTCTTTTTTCTACACATAGCATTCAAGTGGACCTCATATTACTTGACATGCATGAATTCGATGTGATCCTTAGAATAGACACTTTGGAGAAGTATTAGTTGGTCTTGGACTCTAGTTCCAAGGTGGTGACATTGTCTACGGCGGTGTGACATGGGTCTTGCAAGGAGATAGGAAGATCCTTCGGACATGTGTAATGTCAGTGATGGTAGAAGGGAAGTTGATGAGACAGGGTTGCAAAGAATTCTTAGTACATGTAATAGATACCAAGGAAGGGAGTCCTAGTATCCAGGAAGTGCCAGTTTTCATGAGTTTGAGGATGTGTTTTCAGATGAGTTTCCCAATGTTCCCCCACCTTAGGAGATTGATTTCAAGATCAATCTAATACATGGTACCCAGCCAATAGCACATATATCGTATAGGATGGTGCCATCTGAGATGGAAAAATTGAAGAAATAGTTGAAAGAATTGCTTGAGAAAGGTTTTATCAAACTAAGAATGTCTCTGTGAGGTCCTCCCATTCTGTTTGTAAACAAGAAAGATGGATCCATGAGGCGGTGCATAGATTATTGGCAGTTGAACATGGTGACGATTAAGAACAAGTATCCTTTTCCATGGATTGATGATCTGTTTAATCAGTTGAGAAGTGTTGGACTCTTTTCAAAGATAGACATGAGGTCTAGATAGAAGCATTGTGGATCAAGGTAAATGACATACCAAAGTCCACTTTTAGGACAAGGTACAATCACTACGAGCTTGTGGTTATGCCATTTGGGCTAACCAATGCACCAGTAGTGTTCATGGACCTGATCAACATAGTGTTTTGTTTGTATCTAGATTAGTTTGTGGTGGTCTTTATAGATGACATCCTGGTATACAGTCAAGATAGTCAGCAACACGAACAATATCTTTTCCAGGCATTGACTTGTTGAGACAACATCAGTTGTATGTAAAGTTCAGCAAGTGCGTGTTTTGGCTGAAGAAGGTGTCTTTCCTAGGACATGTTAAATATGTTGAGGGTGTTAGTGTGGACCCCAAGAAAGTTTAATTTATGATAGAGTGGGAGAAACCAAAGACACCAATAGAAGTTTGTAGTTTCCTTGGCTTAGTAGGCTACTACAGGAGGTTCATCAAGTATTTCAACGCAGTGGTGTTACCCCTAACTAAATTGATGAGGAAAGATGTACCTTTTTTTTGAGATGACAAGTGACAACGTGCTTTCTGGTTGTTGAAGGAGAAGTTGACTAGTGAATCCTTGCTAATGTTACCAGAGTAGGGAAAAGGTTATATTGTCTTTTGTGATGTCTTGAGGAATGGTTTGGATTGTGTGGTGACGCAAGATAAGAATGTGATCTCTTTTGTATCGTGATAGTTAGAGAAGCATGAGGAGAACTACCCTACTCATGATCTGGAGCTAGTTGTAGTGGTTCATGCCTTAAAGATCTAGAGACACTACCTTTATGGTGAGAAGTGACAGATGTTCACCAACCACAAGAACCTGAAGTACATCTTTTCATAGCAACAGTTGAATATGTGATAGCGTCGTAGGATGGAGTAAATCAAGGACTATGATTGCACCATAGACTACCATCCAGGAAAGGTGAACATGGTGGCACACACTTTGAGTAGGATGCCTTCATCATCATTTGTTGAAAAGGTGCAACTATGTTCCTTGGTGTGCCATAAAAGGAACATGTTGGTGTCCTTACATCATATGAATGTGAAGTTGGAAGTGTCCATGTTAGAAAGGTTTTTGGTACAACTATAGGTAAAGCCTACGTTTAGGAATCAAATCTAAGATGCTCAATAGAGTGATACAATGATACAGTAGATTTGAATAGAGTTTGGCAGTGAGAAGTGTGATGGTTTCTATGAGGTAGAGGATGGGACAATATGTTACCAAAGTAGAGTTGTGGTTCCTGACGTTGACAATCTGAGGAAGATGGTTCTAGAAGAGGCTCACTCTTGAATGTACGCTATTCATCTAGCTAGCACCAAGATGTACTGCAATCTTCAAGATTTTTATTGGTGGCCTGGCTTGAAGCATGATATAGATGAGTTCGTTACAAGGTGTCATGTGTGTCAGCAAGTCAAAGCAGAGCATCAAAACCTAGCAGGAACTTTGCAATAGTTGCCTATACCATAGTGGAAATGGGATCATGCTATGATGGACTTTTTCGTTGGTCTCCCTAGGATAGACAAAGGTCATGATTCCATTTGGGTGATCATTTCTTTTTTCCTATGAAGACAACATACATAGCAGAGAAGCTTGCACATATATATGTTGATGAGATTGTTCATTTGCATGGTATCCCAACTACCATCATGTCTGAATGAGATCCTCAGTTCACCAGTTGCTTTTAGGAGTGATTACACATAGCTATGGGTACATAGTTAAGGTTCAACACTATGTTCCACCCACAGACGGACAGACAATCTAAGACGAAGATGCAGGCTTTGGAAGATCTATTGAGAGCTTGTGTCTTGTAGTTTTTAGGTAGTTGGGATTTGCACCTCTGTCTGATAGAGTTTGCTTTTAATAACAGTTTCTAGAGGAGCATTGATATGACACCCTATGAAGCATTATATGGGAGACGTTGCGAGTCGCCACTATGTTGGTATGAGATTGACGAGTACCATCTTTTGGGTCCTGAGCTTGTGCTACAGATGACAAAAAAGATCAAAATGATTCAAAAGTTGGTGAAGGCAGCACAAAATAGGAAAAAGTCATATGCATATAATAGGCATAGACCACTAGAGTTTCAAGTGTGAGACAGAGTATATCCCAAGGTCTCTCCTTGGAAAGGAGTTTTGGTGTTCGGAAAGAAGGGTAAGTTGGTTCTCAGGTATATGGGACCATACCCTTTGGTGGCACGTGTTGGAAAAGTTGCGCATAAGTTGGAGTTGCCACCTGAGTTACACAAGTTGCATACAGTGTTCCATGTGTCAATGTTGAGTAAGCGTCATCCTGATACTGAGTTGATTTTTCATCCTGTGGAGGTTGAGCCAGATGAGGATGTGTCTTATGTAGAAGGCCATGTGTTGATCCTGAATAGGAGGATCAAGAACTTGAAGAAGAAGGGCATCATGTTGGTTAAGGTTTTGTGGCATCATCGTGGCATAGAGGAATAATTTGGGAGCTTGACCAAGAGATGTGTATGAAGTACCTATCTCTTTTTGTGTAGGATTTCGGGGCCGAAATCCCTGATTATGGGTTTATGGTTGCAAGGCTCATGTCCTAGCTTAGTTATAGAGTATGCTTACTTTTCTTAATAAGATTATTGAACCTTAATCCAATCCTTTGAGATGATTTGATAACATGTGACATGCTTATGTTTTCAGTTTGGTCTTGTTTGGATGATGTTTGAGCTATGTATCCTTGTTTTGAACAAAGTTGAAATTTACCCAAGTTGAGGGGCTATCTTGAAAATTTTCCACATGTTGAGTGTGCCCTTTGTGCTTTAACATCATGAGAGAGAGAATTATTCTATGGGGCACCTTATTGAAACTTGGTTGATGAGGTGGCATCATATGATGATGTTTGGGTTTCTAGGGTTTTGACCTTGGTGATGTGTATCGACCTTGAGCTCATGTAGGGTGTGTTGTGACCCCAACACCCCACTTGGAGGTGTGTTGTGACTGAAACACTTTCTCTAATTGATGCTTGTTTCGACCATGGAGGTCTTGGTATGGTTTGGTCGAGATAGTTGTCTCTTAGTGATGTGTTTTGGCTAGGTTTGTTTTTTGGCCTTTTGTAGTGGTCAAGACAAGATACCTTGATGTTTGTTTCAACCTCTAGGGTGGTGGTGACCCATGTGGTCAAAACCCCACCTATGGTTTATCACCATAGGTTGCATTCATATGTTTAGTAGTTTCATGGTTGTTTTCTTGATGGATAAGTGTCCCTTTGGTGCCCTCTTGTATTGACACCTCACATCTACCTCACCTCTCTCATCCTTTGAGTATATAACCCATTTCTTCTTCATGCAAGTGATATTTTCGGCCCTCCTTCTTCTCCCCTATCTTTTTCTTATCCTTGAAGGTTGGTGGAGCAAAGAAGGACTCATCTAGGTGCTTTGGAGACTGATCAACTTTGCATGTGGTACTTTGGAGCGTAATTACCTTCCTTGCGGTGATTCTTAGTAGTTTCTCTTCTTGATAAGTGGTTCTACCTTCTTGATCACGTTTTCCCTTTGGAACTCTACCTTAATTCTTCTATTTTCTTGGTCATAGACCATGTATCATCCATGGTGGTTGTCTTGAAAGAAACTCCTCATCAAAAGGTTTGTAGACTATGTTTGGCATGGTGGTACTCGAGTGAGAGGAAGCTTTCTTCTCTTTCTCCTTTCTTTTTTTTGCTCAACCTAGTGTTTCTTGGCATCTTTTCTTGAGCTTTCCTTTGACCATGATGTTCTTCTCTTTTGAGGTGAACTTGTGGCTAAAGTACAGATCCAAGTTGGAGCATATTCATCTCTCTTGGAGCCTTTGATCTTGGAGCTTGAATCTCTACATAAGGCGGGTTAAATAACTCACTTCCTTATTCTATTACTTGCACCATTATATTGTTAGAATTCTATTATTTTGATCTCTAAACTTGATGTAAGCTATCATGATCTAAGGTTTAAGACTTTGTAGCATTCTCATATAGATTGATCTCTTTCTTAAGCCCTAAGTTTCTTGTACCTGACTTGTTATATGATGGTTGAGGTGATTTTGCAACATGCATCATGATCCTTGTTTGTATCATCATGATATGGTTCATCTCTTATGTTTTTCTTGAGGTTTTTATCAGTTTTTATTGAAGTTGAAGATTGGTCTTCTTTGCCCTTATTTGGTTTCTTGATGGATTATGTTGGAGATCAAATTTCAAGTTTTTGGTGTCCTTTTCACATGGAGTTTTCCATCTTCTTGATTATGGTTTTCCTTGATGTTAATCTCTATTTTGAACAAGGTACCTTCTATTTTGGAGATGGTAAAGTGATGTTGATCTAGCTTGACATTAATGGACGCTACACTCACTTTTTTCCTATGATTGTTACATATTACATTTCATTGACCCAAACCCTAATGGGTGGATGTTTGTAAAAGTTAGGGTCGATACACATGTTTTTATGTTGATCAAAACACATGTTTTGTTCATGGTCAAGACACGTGGTTTGCTAGTGGTTGAGATACATGTTTGAGGGTTGGTCGATGCACTCACATGAGTACATGGTCACAACATATGTGAGACATTATGAGGTTGTTACATATGTACATGTAAATGTTGGTTGATACCTAATGTTGTTTAGATAGTTAATTTATCAGTTAATGATGATGTTCTAATCCTAATATGATCCAAGAAAGTGGGAGGTGATGAGACCATGATTTGTTGATTGAATAATTTTATGGAACCCTAATCGTCTATGTATGAAAAACCTTAACCCTACTTCTAGGGTATGATATGCTTATTGAACTTGCTTTGATGTATGGTATGTAACTATACTTTCTCTCTCCTACTTGTATGGATCTAACCTTGCAGTTGAATGAACGTCATAGCTTATGGATGCTATAGTGATGGTTATGAGCCTTATGGGGCATGTTGAGATAATGATGAGACACAAAGATATATGATGTGATGCATCTTATGACTTGGAAGAGGCTTAATGCCTAGCATGAGGTGTTATTCTCCAGTGATGTGATTGAGGGATCAATATCCCATAGTGATGTGATATTGATGATGGCCTTGTGATTGATAGTGCTACAAGTATCATGTGATGATGTGACAAGTTCACACCTTATACGTTTTATATCTTATGAAGTTGTATTATGCCCTTATTTCTATAGAGTTTCTTTAGGGTTTGTACATTGTAGCTTGATTGATGCTAAAAGATATCCAATTTGACTAACTAACAAAGTGAAACCCTAATCATGTAGCTGCCTTGTGCCATAGATCCATCTTCAGCGTCAGTACTTGTTGGATGGTGAAACAAGTTCTCCCTTAGGTGGAAGCTCGAACTCATATATTGTTGAGTATATGTATTTCATAGGATTGGCTGCAGTCATACCCTGGCAGGAGAATGTTTGAGGTCATATCTGAATGATGTGATACAATATATATATATATATATATATATATATATATATATAATATCTTTTGAGGATGTATATCATCATACATCGACAGGAGGCGATTGCGGTCGTAACTTGGTTTCACTAGTGATGTGCCTATATATCAAGAGACGCTAGGTTGTTTTGCAGTTGGACTCTATATGTCACTGTAGCAGACTTAGACTAACAAAGGGCATGGAGAGATCATAGGAGTTCGGCTCATCCTAGATCTTGTATGGCACTACTTTCGACTTAGCAGTGGTCAGTTGGAGCATGAGTGGTATACCTCATCTCCTTAGGTCATAATAAAAGACGTAACACACACGTGTAGTGCTTATGCTTAGGGTTAAATACAAATAACATTGGATGGCCCCTTTTTTCCTTATCTTTGTACTGATTTCTTGAATTATAATGCGGTAAGATAAGTCAACTATTATACATTTTCTTCATATTCCTTCTTAAAGTAATAATTATTCTACTGCTCATTGGTAACTTCTTAGATTGTTTAACCTATGCTACTTATTTAATACATATGGTTTAGCTAAATATACTCAACCTAATAAGTATGTTATCTATAAGCCTTAATCTACATATGCTTTTAATAGAAATTGGCAGAGAGTTATATCTCTCACTGGGACTTTTGGTCTCACCCCGTGGGTTTCCACATCTTTTAGGTGGTCATGCATGACGAGGTAGAGATAGTGTGATTGAGGTTGAGCAGCAAGTGGAGCAGTAGTTGAGTAAAGGTTGGATGAGTTGCTTGTGTTTTATAGTAGAGTCCTATGTGTCGTCTCTATACTCTCAGGTCCTTGGGGTGTTTTCTAGATTTTGTATATTGAGATGACGTTGTGGCTATACACCTTTTTTTGTACATATATGGCATGTATGTATGTGAACATGTTATCATATGTACAAGTTGTGACTAGTGACCCAGTAAACAATTCCATGTAATAAATATTTTAGCAGGTGATATATACACAAGTGGCTTTTGCAGACTCTGGTGTGATATCCTTCCACTTGAGGTGGATATGTGATAAGGGTTTTAATTTCCTGTGTTTTTTGGTAACATGGTTGATTAATATTAGTTTCGCACTTTGTTTTGTGTAATATCTCTTTATGGCGTGTTGGGGCATCACAGGGAAAGTGTTATTATCCCCCATATATCATTTGTATAGGTGACTGGGAATGTGTTATTTCTCCCCTCACCTGTAGGTTGGGGTCCAGTAGTGCCTCAAACCTACCTAGTTAATGTAGTCAATATTAATCATGCATGCAATTCCTTTACTATTTTAATGTTATGGAAAGCATCTATTTTGATTATGCCTCATACTATTGATCTCTTCATCTATTGATGAACTTATAGCCTTTACTTTTGTGTTATTTTCTTTCTTTTTTCTTGTTCAAATTGTTGACACATACCTTGTTTTGTTTCCCTATTACTGGGTGATTTCCCAACCACTCAGATTTTGGACAAGGTGTTGAACAAGATCAAGGAAAATAGGACCAGAAGTAGATTTAAGACTTGCTTGAAGGATTTCTAGGTTGCTAAAGCTAGATCCTTTGTTTTCTCATCTTTTTAATCTAAAAAACTTATGTAGTAAAAAATGATGAAATCCATGTAATAATTTTAGTTTCTTTTCCTTTCTATTGTGATTAACATTTTATATGTATCTGGTGCATGTTTATTTACTTGGAATATTATATATCCATCCCTCAATATCTATTATCTCTCTAAAAAGATGGATGTTTAGTATTTCCTTCAAATTTTAGTAAGGAGGTGATCTCGCCTCTATAAAGCATGGTATCAAAGCTTTTAATCATCTACTAGGGCATGATGTTGAAAGCAAGGGGGTCCTATAAAGGATTAAGCTTTGGGGGTTGGCAAGATTTTCCTTCTCACCACTAGCTTGGTGTACAAGGACTCCCGGATCCATATGATACATGTCTGGCCTGAGATGATATGGATTGTCTAAAATAGCATGCTTTAGGTAATAGTAGACTTAACATTCTTTTATCATGTATGTCGCAATACTCCAAGAAACCTAAAATGACAACCTTGCCTTTCAGGAGAGTTGACTTGTTTGACAACATGAACAACAACAACAACCCTAAGGGTTCTACCCACAATGACTCTAGTAGTTTGGACACCATGGTGACACCACAAGGACATAGTGTAATGAACCCTAACACCCTTGTCCTTACCCCGGAATAGGAGTTGGCCATGTTGTGTCAGCTACTCTCTTTTACCCTGGTGGGGCAACTCACTGTTGTTACTACCAATGCTAACAAGCCAAAGGAGTTCATCCTTACGGACTTCATGAAGATGCATCTGTCTTACTTCAAAGGAGAGAGTGAACCGAACATAGTTGACAAGTCTAATGATTGGTTTTTGTACCTGGACCATACTTCTGAGGACATAGCATGTCCTCCTCACCAAAAAGTCCTCTTTGCAACCTAAATGTTGGATGGACTGGCCCGAGTGTGGTGGAACGGCATATCCCACACCAGAGACACAATCACCATGACTTGGGACCAATTTCCCAATCTCTTCAGGGAGAAATACATTTGTCTGGCTTTCTTGAGAAAGAAGGAGGCCAAGTTCTATAGCCTTAAGTAGGGGGGCATGATCGTTGTCGACTATTTTCAATGATTCCTGCTATTATAATGTTATGCCACAGACCTTGGTGTCGAGAGAAGATCGACCATATTCTTGGGGGGTCTGAGCTATCAGGTTGGCTGAAACCTTATTCCACAACTTCCACTCACCTTCCAGTAAATGGTTAACAAGGCCTTGTAGATTGAATCTTACCCTAGATTTGAACCTTTGGGGAACAACAACAATAAAAAGAGGAAGAATCATGGTGACAACCATGGTCGTGAGAGGTGCAACCAATGCTCCTACTACCATCCTCATGGGAGGTGCTCTACCAACAACACCCTTTCTCAAAAAGATGATCAACATGCACCTACCTGCCATGAGTGAGGCCAGGTTAGAAATATTTGACCTTTTTATCCCCAGTTTTAGCAAGGACAAGCTCTAGCCTAGCAACATCCTAGTAGTCAGCACAACAGCTACAACAGAATTTGCCTCCACAGAACAACAATCATAACCAACAATGACCACCTGTGGAGAGGAGGAATGGAAGGGTGTTTGATCTAAATACTGAAGAAGTTGGAGAGGACAATGAAATCATTGAAGGTACCTTACATATCAATATGCATCCTATCAAGACACTTTTTAGTTCTGGCTCTTCAAACACCTTCATGTCTTTTCAACTTGCTTCCATGTTAAAGTTAGAATCTGAATACACAAACTATGTGTTAGATGTAAAAACACCCAGTGGTAGTATCTGCTCTCCTTATCTCAAAATACCTACCTTAGACCTTTGTATATCTAGAAATATCTTTCCTTCATACTTTTTCCCGCTCGACATGTCTGCATTTGAAGTTATCTTAGGCATGGATTTGTCGAAGAAGCATGATGCAGCCTTATTTTTTTAGGAAATGAAAGTTAGCTTGTTGCATCCTGATGGAGAGAGGCTATTTATCAAGAGTAGGAAGCGAGAGGATCGGTAATTCATCATCTCTACCATAAAATCTGAAAAACTTATCTCATAAGGGTGTAGATCATACTTAGCATCTATTGTTATTAATGTCACACCTCCTGTTCTAGATCATGTAGATGTGATGAAGGACTTTGCTTCCATGCTCCCTAAGGAGTTTCTCAGACTTCCACCAACTAATGAGGTGGAATTTTTCATCAAATTTATGTCCGAGACTTCTCCAATCTTGAAGCCTCCTTACTTCTTGGCCCCTAATGAACTTGCCAAGCTTAAGAAGAAGCTTCAGGAGCTTCTTGACATGGGTTTTATCCACCCTAACATCTCACCTTGGGGAGACCGTGACTTGTTCATGAAGAAGAAGGATGGCTTTTTGTAGATGTGCATGGATGACTGCATACTCAATTGATTGATGATAAAGAACTATTATCACTTGCCTCACATCCATGACCTATTCGATCAGCTGAAGTCAGCCACTATGTTTTTGAAGATGAAGTTGTGAAGTTGCTACTACCAAAGTGTATGAAAGATGAGTATGTGATGAATCCAACATTCAGAACTCTCTATGGGCATTCTGAGTTCCTGGTCAAGCCTTTTGGTTTGATTAATTCCCCTATTGCTTTCATGGACCTGGTGAATTCAGTATTATGCCCTTACCTCAATCAATTTGTGGTAGTGTTCATTGATGACATTTTGGTTTACTTCGAGATGGAAAAACAAATTTGTGAACACATGAAGATTGTGCTCAACACACTGAAAGAAAACCAACTTTATGCTAAATTCTCAAAATGTGAGTTTTGGATAAAGGAAGTGATGTTTTTGGGTCATATGATTTTGGTCAGACATATAGTTATTGATCCTACAAAGGTAGAATTTGTGATCAAGTGGAATGCTCTAAAGAATCCCTCAGATATTCATAGTTTCCTAGGGTTAATAGGTTACTATTCGAGATTCATCAAGAGCTTCTCAGATTTGGTCTTGTCTTTGATCTAGTTGACACGGAAGGAGGTCAAGTTCTCATTGACACCTGAATGTGAGGACAGTTTCCAAAAGCTGAAGGAGTGTTTGACATCTGCACCTATTCTTGCCTTGCCTGTTGAAAGCATACCCTATGTCATTTATATTGATTCTTACAAACAAGGCTTAGGGTGTGTATTCATTCAAGAAGGTAGAGTGATCGCCTATGCTTCCGACCATTTGAAACTAAATGAAGAAAATTAGCCTACACATGATTTAGAGCTAGCCTCCATTGTTCATGCTCTAAAAATCTGGCGACACTATCTCTATGGAGTGAAGTTTGAAGTCTTCTCTGACCATAAAAGCTTGAGGTATTTGTTGACATAGAACCTACAATTTCCAAGGTGTATGGAGTACATATCACCTATCATCCCGATAAAGCAAATGTAGTTATTGATCATATGAGTCAGATGAAGGATCTTTTATGTGTTGCTATGAGTTGTTCTGTGTGGAAGAATCTAGAACATGCTTCTATTTGGCAACCTCAGCATGTTTATTTAGTGGATGAAGATAAGTTGTGTGTACACATGGCTATTTTGTCTATTACACCGAACTAGATCTTGGAGGTTGTAGATGCATAGTTGGAGAGTTTTGAGCTTGGGAAGATGAACGCCTTAGCAGAGAAACCACAAATCTGACTTCTCAGTTAGAATGGATGGTGTTGTTCGCTTCCGACATAGGTTGTGGATTCCTAATGTTGGTAATATAAGGTAGAAGTATATGAGTGAAGCTCATGGGTCTAAGTATATGATTCATCCTAGCACAACTAAAATGTACAAGGACCCACAGTGAAGCTTCTGGTGGAAGACCATGAAGAATGGCATAGCTTTGTTTGTTGTGAAATGTTTGACCTGTCAACAAGAGAAGATAGAGCATCAACACCCTGGTGGTTTTATTCATCTGCTTGAGATTCTAAAATGGAAATGGGAGAAGATTACCATGCACTTTGTTACTGGCTTCCCTAAGTCCAAGAAAGGTTATGACGCTATTTGGGTGGCTATTGATCAACTCACAAAGTCTGTCCACCTCTTGCCTTTCAAATCCACTTACAAAGTTGTTGATATGGCTTAGTTGTTTGTAGAGTGGATAGTTCATCTGCATGTAGTGCTTGAAGTGATGGTTTCTGATTGTGACCCAAAGTTTACCTCTCAATTATGGAGTCAGATTCAAGAAGAGATGGGGACTGACCTACAATTCAATACAACATATCATGCTCAAATTGATGGCCAGTCAGAAAGGACAGTGCAAATCCTAAGGGATTTGCTTTGTTCCTATGTGATGGACTGGGGAGGTTCTTGGAATAGCTATCTGCCATTAGTTGAGTTTGCTTAAAACAACAACTAGCAAGCTAGTATTGGTATATAAACTTTTGAGGCTCTATATGGTAGACCTTGTCGTTCACCTTTGCATTGGTATGATGTTGGTGAACGTTGTCTGGTGAAGACAGATGTTATGCAGATGATGATAGATAAAGTCCAGCTGATTAAGAAGCATATGAAAGTTTCTCAAGATCGACAAAAGATGTATGCTGACAAGAAAAGATCTAATGTGAGCTTCTTAGCGGGTGATTATGTGTTCTTGAATATCAAGACTATACGCTCTATTCCTAGACCGAAACTTAAAGGAAAACTGAGTCCCTATGTTGGACCTTTCGAGATCTTGGATAAGGTTGGAGATTTTACATACCGCTTAGCTCTTCCTCATGCCTATGATCAGATTCATAATGTGTTCTATGTCTCTATGTTGAGGAAGTATGTGAAGGATCCTTCTCGTGTGATTACTATTCAACCTTTGGAGATTCAAGAGAATCTAACATATGAGGAGCTACCTATGAAGATCCTAGACTCCCGAGTAAAGTGACTGAAGAACAAGGAGATTGAGTTGGTGAAAGTTTTATGGAAATATCATGGTTTGGAAAAAACCACTTGGGAGTTGAGAGATGAGATATTGCATACTCACCCTTCTCTTTTTGTTTCATATTTCAAGGATGAAATCCTTTTTAAGGGGTGGAGTGTTGTGACATACTGAATTCTGAATGTAATCATCATATAACCCTTTTCCCTAAGTTTTCTTCTCATTTTTGTCCTTTATGTCCTTGTTGATGAATTAGTGAAAGGTTTTATGCACAAATATCTCAGTGAAATCTTATTTGAGGATCTAAAATGCAAAATCACGACTGAAGTGAAACAATGGTAAATAAATTTGTGTTAGAAGTGTAAGGCCCCTAACCTTTCTTAATGTGTTGAAAAAGATTAATTACAATAATTAAGTATTCTAAACATTAATATAACCTTATGAGATGTTTTGAAATCATGAGATAAGCTTAAGTTTCAAGTTTGGTCCAATTTGGATGTTGTTTGTGCAAGTTATAAAAAATTTATGCATATTTTGGACTTTTTTGCAATTTACCCAATTGGGAGGTTTTCATTGAAAATTTTCACATGCCTTTTGATCCTTAGATGTTTCCTTATCATTCTCGAGTTTTTTAGGGCATGGGGTGCCTAGTTGTACCTTGGTTTTGAGGTGTTTCTCTTCAAGGGCATTTTAGGGATTTCCTCCTTTATGGATGAGCTTATCTTTAGAAGTTATCAACCAATGGGGTGGTTTCTTTGTTTGATGGTCTTTGGTGGGACTAGAGAACTAACAATTGATGGATAACAAGTCTCTAGGAGATGTGGAACAACTGGTTGCATGGCCATAGAAGCTCTAGGCTATGGACATGGACACCTCATGCTTGACTCCTTCCTTATCCATAGAGGCTTGCATGCCCATGGGCACCCTTAGCCATGGACATATGGAAAGTAACTTGACACCTCAGGTTTTTCTTCTTCCTTATTTATAAAGGCTTGCATGACCATGGGAACCCTTACACATGGATACATAGAAAGTAGCTTGGACACCTCATACCTTGCTTTTTCATTAACCATAAAGCTTTATATAGTCCTTCCTTACCTCCCAACAAAAATATTTGATCCATATCACCTCCCTCCTACTTAGAACTTAATCATCTCTATGTTTGTCAATGGAGGATCTGTTCCAAGGTAGAATAGGATTCCATCTTGACAAAGAAGGTCTTCTAGCGTTTCATCTAAGCTCATTTAGGATCTCAAAAGTCACCTTTTGGCGTTTCCGACCAAGGCAAGTAGGTTTCTTCCCCTTCTCCTCTATTTTCCCTACTGATCTTCTTCCTTCCACCTTACTCCAGGTCAGAACCCTGGTCTTTCATGGCTAAACTCCATCTATAGCTCAAAAACTCCTCTTTCCATGCTCCTCTTGCTTAGGGTTTGTATCCTTGAGAAGAAGGTGATTCTTGCTTGTGCTTGGAGCTACCATCCCATCTTGCTCGAGTTTCCTACTGATTGGGATATGATCTTCTTTGTATAGGAAAGTTATATAACTTGCTTAACATTTGTTGCTTATTATAAGCTTGTTAGTTGATATTCTTATGCTTAAATGGTGACCTCCACCTTTAGATGATGTTCTTGTAAAGGGTTTTGTTTCTTTGTTGTTCTATACTTGTTACTAGCTCTAGATGAACCTGAAATGATTGGTACATCCCTCCTAGGGTAAAGAATGACCAAGGACAGGTTGTGGGGGGGCAAGTCACAGTTCGACCCCTCTCCTTCTCTCACTTCATCGCTTGCAACTAAATTGCTGACATGTCATTTTCTGGTTGGTCAAATTTTGAAAATTCATATCTTTTAAAGTGCTTGTCCAAAATTAATAAAAAATATTTTTGAATCTAAAAATTAAGCTCTATATAATAAAAATTCTCTTGGGGTCTGATTTCAAGTTTTTTGAAAGGTGATTTTTGGAATATGATTTTAATATATAAAATCCATAACTTAATCACCATAACTCCAAAATTGACATAAAGATATGTTTTCTTAATCAGGAGAACCTAATTAGTCCAATTGTGAGATTTTTAGAGTTTAAATCTTAATTTTGTGAAAAATGTCAAATTTTAGGGGGGGGGGGGGGGTTTGATGTAAACGACGTGTTTCCCTCTTTACTCATTGATAAAAGAAGCTAATATTTACAAGTAACAAAACTGCCAATCGGCATAAAAGAAAAAGTCAAAGGCCAAAACAAAAACTGTACAGCAAGAAAACACTATGACTAGCACAAATTCATTGTGTCAGCTAAAGCTTTACTCCAAATGAACAAAGCATTCCTCTCAAGGCCCCTGAAGACTCTAAAATTCCTCTCCTGCCATAGGTTGACAAGGACGGCCATTGTAGCCAACTTTATCTCACTAGAAAAAGATTTAATGTTGAGTAGACCATCAGGTTTGGTACCATAGGCAGCGAGAAACAAGTTCAAAACTTCCCTACTAAAAGAACACAAAAATAGAGTGTGTTCCTGATCCTCTTCACAAGCTTTACACAAACAACATCTCGACACCCAACATAAATCGATTCTTCTCATAAAATCAATACTAGGAGTCTATTTAGAAAGCACTTCCACTGGAAGCACGACCAGTTACTTGGTACCTCCTTTCTCCAAACCTAGTAGGATCAACTAACCTCAGGACCGCACCTTCTGGCTAACTACCAGGCATCCATGAGACTGAAAGAGGTGTTACCCCAAAACTTAATCTGATCATGGACCTTAGGTAGCATAGAAAATTGATTAAGAAAAGTCATCAGAGGTTGACCACCATGCATATCTGGTAAAGACCAGAAACCATCAGAGATGCATTCACTAACCTTTCAACAATCCCCTTTACCCAATCTAAGAACCAATTGACGATCAAACAGTTCAATAAGGGTTTTCTTCTTTGGAAATCAGGGGTCTTTCCAAAAGAGGAAGACATTCCCACTACCTAAATAAACCTCCACATTGTATTTCAGAATATCCCTACTTTTAATAAGCCTTTTCCATAGCCATGACATATTAGGCTTGCTTTCCACACTCCAAATGGATTCATGTTGAATGTATTTTTCATGGACTCACTTGACCCACATGGATTCTTTGTGGCTAGAAATGTCCCACAAATTTTTAATCAAGCCTGCCTTAGACCAGTCCTCAACCAACCGGATACCAAGGCCACCCTCTCTCTTAGGTCTGTAGATAGACTCCCAAGAAACAATATGGATGTGCTTCAGATCTTCATTGTCATTCCATATAAAATCTCTCATAATTTTTTCAATGTCTGAAATGACTCCTTTGGATAAAGGGAAAGCAGCCGACCAGAACATATGGAAGGAAGAGAGAGTAGAAACTACCAGTTCAACTCTACAGCAAGCAACAACAACTTGCTTTTCCATGAATCAAACTTCCTTCTCATCTTATCCACAATAGGAGAACAAAGAGATTTTGTCAACCTACCAGTGAAGAGAGGTAAGCCCAGGTAACGCACCGACAGGGAAGAGGGGGCAATACATAGAATATCACTGAGCTCCTAACAGCAACAAACACCCTTACTATAGAAAGCTTGGCTCTTCAGATTATTCAATTTAAGACCAGAGACACCTTCAAACTTAGATAAGATCTCAGTAATAGAACGAGCATTCCCAGCATCAGCTTTGACAAAGATGAGAAGATCATCAGCAAATATGATATGCGAGACTCCAAACTCCTTAGAAGCTTTCAAGGGAATAAGACTTTCAACACAGACATAAGAATTGATGATAGAGGTAAGGCCTTGCATCTCAATTACAAAGAGGTAAGGGGCAAGAGGGTCCCCTTTCCTAACTCCATTCTTAGCCAAAAACCTAGTAAAAGGGGAACCATTAATTATAACTTGGAAAGAAGCAGTGTCAAAGCACGTATGGATCCAGTGTAACTAGCATGGGGGGAAACCCATTCTACTCATAAGAAAAAGAATGTAATCTCTACGTACAGAATCATAGGCCTTAGCCAAATCCACCTTAACACAAATTTTATTAGAACCATGAGCAGGAAACGAGCTAAGAGTATCATTGTCTAAAAGAATAGCCTCACCAATGCTTCTCCCTTTTAGAAAAGCCACCTGATTTTTATCAATAACCTCAGGCAGAACACAACTCAAGCGGTTAGCCATAATCTTAGTTATGATCTTGAACATCACATTACACAGAGAGATGGGACAAAAGTCCTTCAATCAAGTAGCACTAGAAACTTTAGGAATGAGGGTAATAAAGGATCTATTACACTCACCCAGCAACTTCTCAGAAGAAAAAAAAGTTTAAGACTTCCTTTACCACATCATCACGAATGACCTGCCAGCAAGATTTGAAAAAGAACGCATTCAGTCCATCTGGACCAGGGTATTTGTCCCCATTAAAGCTATCTACAACCTTCTCAATCTCCTCCTTGGTGACCAACCTTCTAAGGGAATCAAAATGTTCACTAGAAATAGAAGGGATCTTCCAACTCTCATTCTAGATCACCTCAGTTAAAGGCGTATCATTAAACACCTTAGAATAATACTCCACAATGTTGTCAGAAATCAACTCAGGATCCTTAATCACAACATCATTATCATGAAGGACATGGATGTTGTTCTAAATAATTCTGGATTTGAGTGATGCATAAAAGAAATATGAGTTCCTATTAACTTCTTTGAGCCATAACACTCTTGACCTTTGTCTGATAAAACACTCCTCAGAAGACATCGCAAGATTAGCAAGCCTTCTAATTTCAATGAGCTTAAGTTGAAGGGAGTTATCCTCCAGGTTGGAGTCCACCTCACGATGAAGAGAAATAGCTTTAGATTCAAGTTCCTTAGTAGCAGACAAAAAAATCAGAACTGACTCTTTGTTCCATTTTAGGATATCAGTCATAAGGATGTTAAACTTTCTATAGAGCTTAAGCATAGGCACACCATTAGGACAAGAAGAAGACCAAGACTTCCTAACAATATCCATGAACCCTGGCTGGCTGACCCAGGCATTAATGAACCTGAAAGGAGCCCATTTGCGTTTACCTATATTAAGATGAAGGTTCTGCAAGCAATGGTCGCTGACTAAAATAGGAATGATTTCACCCCCACAAAGAAGGAAATAGAGTCTAAAAAGGAACATTAGTGAAACATTTGTCAATTTTAGAAAATGTACTAACACTGCTCCTGCTCCTACTATCCCAGGTAAAGAAATTACCCTTATAAGGGACCTCAAAAAGGCCTGTAATAGAGAGAGAATCATTAAAATCTGACATACTCCTAGCAGATGGTGGATGCTTGCCTTTCTTTTCATAGTTGAACCTGACGGCATTGAAGTCACCCAACACACACCAAGGAGAAGAAGTAACACTGACTGAGTTGAGAGCATTCCATAAGACATTCCTATCAGGATCATCATTGAAGCCATAGACAGCCGAAAGAAAAAAATGAAGATCACCAATAGAAGCTTCACAGTGAATGATTTGCTCATTATCAAACACTTTATTAATCACAAAAGCATCATTTCTCCAAATAAGAATAATCCTGGTATAAGAGTAGAAACCCGAATTGGAAATGAATCTTACCCTTGACCAAAGAGTATCCACCACAGCAGCAACATTAGCTTCATTAGTTCTGGATTCAAGAATGATGTTAATATTCGCCTTATTCCTCCACAGTTCCTTTTGAATGCAAGGGAGCTTATTATGGATGCCCCTCACATTCCATGCAGTAATAGAGATAGGACTAACCATTAGGAATGAAATTAGCACCCCTCTGGACCCCTGAGGTATCGGTCATATTGGCTAACAATGGGTCACTTGAGGGTCGAGAGCAGCCTCAGCAGTGACGCCTTGAAGTCTGACATCATGACTTGGTTTAGACAAATCCACAACCACCTCATCAGCAATGATTTCAACAACATCAAAAAACACTTCAACTTCCTCGTCCAGCTTCTCAGTAGCAATAGGAGCTTTAGGTACCCAAATCATCATGGATTTAGCTTTGGCATCAGCACCCAAGTTAACAGCCAACGGCTCATCACAAAGTGTAGTCTCATGACCAAAGTTCCCACATGCCTTACACCTATCAGGCTCCCACTCGTACTCAAAGGATATAGTATCAGAATGGCCATCATCACTTTGAATGTCGAGATTCTTTGGAAAATGGAAATCAATCGGTATAAGTACTTGCATCCTGGTGAACTCCAACCTTGTAAACTCAGTAGTAAACTTGTCAGTTCACAAAGGCTTGTCAAGAACATAACCAATGTGATTAAACATCTCTTCATCCCATAATTCCAGAGGTAAGCCATGAATTTTAAGCCACACTTGAATCTTCGATAGCTTCATCTTCTCTAATGGTTCAGCCCGTTCCCATTTCTTAATAATCATGGGCTTCCCCGCCACAAACTAGGGTCAACCGTCTATAGCCGTATTCAGATCATCTTCATTTGAAAACATCACTATGAAAAATTCTTTCCCCCTCGATCTGACCTCGATGGAACCTTTCACGCTCCATATCTGGGCAAAATGACAAACTAGGACTTTCCATTGAGGATTCAACCCTACAACATAGCCTGCAGTAGTTAAGCTCCATCTCTTAAGATTCCTCTTTGCAATGTGCTTGGGATACAATAGCTTCCTGTCGACTAGATCGACATCCAGCTTAGACAACTTCCCCGGAGTGAAGGAAGGCTTTGAGGAGACTAGTTCTACCCATGATCTAGCAACTGGTGTGGTATGAATCATTTTGATCCCGGCGCTTGGCTTCACAAGAAGTTGCTTAGTTGCATCTCCAACAGCTTCTTCTCCCCCAGCCACCCCCGACACATCATGATAAGCACCGTCCATCGTAGTCGAGGTCGTCGGGCTCGTACCTTTTTTCGCCAGACTGCTCATCACCAGCCTATTAGGGTTTCTATGCAATAATGTGCAATATGTACACTAATGAATGTTAATAAATTTAAATAGGCCAAAGTTGAACTTAGAACATCTAGAAGTGATGGAACTTGGTATTTGAACATAGTAAATAGGTATGTGCATTCTTACACCATAAGTTAGGATATCTATGAACCAAGCCTTATATTCCCTAATGAGGCACTATATGAACCCTATTTTCTCTATTCAAGATTCTTTTGCTAAATTGCCTAAAAAATTAGCATATATATTCTATTTCTTGGGTTTTGTACCCTACTGCCATGTTTCAAATATATGATGCTTCTACTTGCCATAGTTTCTCTTAGCATATTGATTTTAGTAGACTATTTAGCTAATGTAGTGGTACTAATGTACAACCACCAATAGATAGGGCATGTGTTATTCTACCCTAAGGAATGTGCTATTCTACCCTGGGGAATGTGTTATTCGTCCCCATATATAATTTGTGTAGGTGACCTGAATTTGTTATTTCTCCCCTCACGTATATGTTGGGGTCCAATAGGTGCCTCAACCCTACTTAATTAATGTAGTCAATATTAATAATGCATGTATTTCCTTTACTATTTTAATGTTATGGAAAGCATCTATTTTGATTATGCATCTTACTCTTTGATTCTTCATCTATTGATGAACTTATAGCCTTTACTTCTGTGTTATTTTCTTTCTTTTATTCTTGTTCATATTGTTGACACATACCTTGTTTTGTTTCCCTCTTGCTATGTGATTTCCTAACCACCAAGATTTTGGACAAGGTGTTGTACAAGATCAAGGAAAACATGACCAAGATAAGATTCAAGACTTGCTTGAAGGATGTGTAGGTTGCTAAAGCTAGATCCATAGTTTTCTCATCTTTTTCTTATGAAAAACTTATGTCGTGACCAATGATGAAAGTCATGTAATAGCTTTAGTTTTTTTTTCCTTTCCAATGTTATTGACATTTTGTATGTTTCTGGTGCATGCTTATTAACTAGGAATATTATACATGCATCCCTCAATATTTATTACCTTTATGTAAACATGGATAATTTGTCTTTCCTTCAAATTTTAGTAAGGAGTTGATCTCGCCTCTTTACATATTTTCTTCTATATATTTTATGTTCTTCACTAACTTTCTCTCCATAGTTCAATGTTTCTATCCAAATTTTCTTCTAGTTTCTATTTTTTTAATGTTTTTACTTTCAATAATTTTAGACTTCAAGTTATGTGCCAATTTTCTTTCTGAAATATTTTAGTTCCTTTAAATTTGTACCCAAATGTTATTTTTATTTTATACATACTTCTATCGTATATAAGTTTATAAAAACATTTTCCAATTTTCCTTTAGATAGTACCCAATATATAACTATTAAATATTCATGTGATTTACAATTTTTTTGCATATCAGATTATATTTTTGTTACTGTACCTTTTTGAGGGGTAAATTAGCCTTTGTATGGTATTGCATGGATCTCAACATGACACATTTCCCATAGGTAGGCACATATGGTGTTGTTGGCTTGTCCATGCCTAGGTCAACACACAGGTTGACTAGACTAGAGTCAGTTGGGTTAGATGAACTTGGTTTCACTACCACCACTCCTTTGTGTAGAATCCATCAACTACATACTAACCCAAATAGTTTTTTATCTATCTTGCCTTTAATCCATCTATACCTCCTTTACTATTATGTTGTAGGTGGTGTTGTCATTTCATGGGGAATAAACTCCAATGACACTTTAAACCCAAGTTGGACCTAGGAAAGAGGTATCCAAACTCCTCAACTTTGAGGTGGAACAACCCGTAATGTCATAATGAATCAAGGTTAGATGGGGAGATACAATATTTAATAGAGTATTCAATACAAAGCTACAGTTTATAAGGTGATGTGGGTTGCCATAAGAAACATGTGACATTCATGGTCATATCTTCCTCACCCTCTCATGTAGATTCTCAAAGAGGCAATCAACAACAAAATATTTGATTGCATCCTTCCAATATTATGTGAAGTATGGAATGGACAATCAAACCCAACCTTCATATTTAGTGAAGCATGCTTCAAAGACCACCATACATTGATTTAAAGTCTTTCCTAAGACTTTGTCTAACTACCTAGGCTCTAGGATTCCTTTTTATCTTCATTAAATCTGTTAAGGCCTACTTGATAACCTAGATATGCTCCTATATTGTTGCATGCATCTTTAGGTGAGGATGTAGTAAGGAGGCAAGTTGCCTTCCTCCTAGTACATGATGCTCAGTGTCTTCACATGGAGTGAAAAGTTAGTTTCTAATGAGGAGGGGGAGACCCAAGTTTTCTTGGAAGTACATAGAGAGGTAGAGCATAAGGAAGGGATTCAAGATGTGTGTCCATCTTTTCCTTCCTCTATTTAATATATACCACTTATAAGAGTGGTTAAATTAATCTCTTAGACATCCATTAAGGATCCTACCTTATCTCAAGCTTAGGGGTAAATGAGGAAAGGTAGCCCCAAATCTCAAATACTCCCCTACTTGTCTATTGATTTCATATTTGAATATCTCCCACTTGACGCATACACATACTTCAAATTTTGATGTCCTCGATACCTAAGTAAGATAACTACACACCAAGTTTATAATCACTTTAGTAATATTTGGACCTTGAAGGAATCTCTCTTAGACATCTTCTCATCCAAGATATATATAATAAAATAGCATCAAACATATTTCAAAGTCAATTTCAAATTAAGATATTTTTGGGGTCCCCAAACATATTTTCCAAAATTGGACTCATCTTCACATTTAATTCAACAATAATAATTCTACAACAATAGCTAGATCCTAGTTTGTACATTTCAATTCGAGTTTTAGACCAATTATAATGTGGCCTATTTGGGCTCAAACAAGGATTTGATATAGGAACATAAAAATTTGATGGTCACCCCTCATTACCTTCATGGTTTTTTACAATTTTTCAATTAGGTCATCAAGCTACGACTTTGGTACCTTATTAGAGTTTTCAGACATGATTAATTCCGAATTGGGGGTTTTGGAGGTAAATTCCTAAAACTAGGTTGTTACATGAAATAAATCGAACCTCCAAGATGCAACAAAATAATGGTGAAAAAGTACTAAACTATATGAATCCTTAGTACTTGAGTTGATTCACCTCATGTTTGGTTTGTATGCTAGAGTCAAACCCCATGTTTCATGGTACTATAACTCACCCTAGAGTAAAAGAGTGATAAAAAAGGAATAAACAAAGCTTTACATCTAAGTGAGGGTAGGTCCCCATCATCTTATGGAATTGAATGAGACTTGGTATCCATGTAAGTGCCTCATTGTTGGGTATTGGTCCATGGTACAGTAATATATAGGTTTCATCCATAGGAGAGAGGGTAAAGATATGTTATGGTTGGAATTCATACAGTTTAGAATTCATATTTTTGACTTAGATAGGTCACATACTACTTGACTTGTGTTGGCTCAAATTCTAATTGACTAAACCCTTATTTTGATGATGAATAACCATTCCACTTATTTGTCTCTAATGCTTCTACTTGAGTGATCTCAGATGAGATATAGACACACTCCAAATGCCTTAACTTGCACATCCTAACTTGGAGAAAAGACAAGTCAAAATCAATGCAAGTGCACTTTTGTATAATATGATGTATCTCTATTAGAATCATGTTGTAAATCACTTGTAATGATTGTATGACTTGTAATTAAGCTTGGAAAAAATAAGGAGCACTGAAATCGAATATTTAAGAACTTTAACGACAATTTCCAAAATGCACCACAAGCAATCTGTTCGGTTGAGTTTTCATCATAGAAATTTGGCTGATGCCTAGGATGGGTCTTGGATATTTATAGGTTCGGTCGAGTTTACCCCAGGTCAAACTTGACCAACACCCTGCACAACAAAACTAATTTTAAGCCATAGCTTGAGTTTCATCCAGGATAAACTCGACCGACAACTCAAAATTCACTTGTTGCATAGTGCTATCGACCTAGTTACCTTTATGGAAACTCGACCGACTACACTATAAGGAATGTTCAAATTAATGTTTCTAGCCATTGGGGTGTTGTAAAGATTGAAAATAGATCTGTTGCAACACCCCAAACAACTAGAATTCATTTCTAAGTGCTTCTAATGGCTAGTAGGCATCCCCAACTATAAATAGGACCCCTTGGGCTTCAACCCATGGTTAGCCAAGCACTACAAAGGTCCCTATATAATAATTGAGTGCCTCCAAGATCCTCCTCTCTCTCTCAAGCTTAATCACTTTCCACATCCATTAAAGTGAGTGGGAGATTTGTAAGAGAGCTAGTCCTACATGTATCTTGTGAGGCTCTCATTTCCTCTACCCCCATGTCACTCACTCAACCTTGAAGATGAATATTATCTCTCTTAGATAAGAGAGGTGAAGAAGAATAAGGGAATTAGTCCCTTGGTGAAAGCTTCTCATTGGAGAAGGTGAAATCAAAGGCGGAAGATCCATGAAGTGTGGGTAATTCCTTCAAGGTGGAAGACTTGTGTAAGAGTGGGTAAGTCCTTGGTGAAGGAGGAAAACCCATTGCAAAGTGAGTAAGTCCTTATAGGTGTTGAAGACTCTTGGTCATGGATAGGTAAGTCCTATGGTAGGTTGTTGGCTCCCTCATCCTTAAAGAGAAGGTTGGGTATCCTTGTCCTGAAAAAGGAAGTTTTTATTGTATGTCTTATAATGGAATACAAGTATTCAATAGTTTCAAAATCCTAGAGCTTGACCTCTCTAGGTAGTGGACTGACATTCTCCTAGTTTGAGATTGGAACCACTCAACGTAGCTTTTTTTTATCATATTCAATCTCTCTCCCCCCTGCTATGTATCTTTTAGTTTCACATCGAACTCCATATTTATAATAGTTTCTATTGAAGTAAATTCAATGTCTAATAAATTTTGTTTAAGTGGATTTAGCTATATTAACCCCCCTCTAGATCCCATCATCCAAGATCTAAAAAGTGGTATTATATAGGGTCTTCTCCAAGCATACTTCCACAAGTAGGAGAAGTTGGGCGATTATCAAGGTGAGAAATACCTCGTCAACATTCCGATTTTTAATGGGAGCAATTTCCTCTATTGGAAGAGAAGGTTACAATTCTACATCCAAGGATGAAGTCTTGAGCTATGGAGAATGGTGGACCTTCCATACAAGCTACCGAAGACAAAGATACAAGAGTGAGATGAAGCTACCTTGAAGAAAGCAACTTTGACTACAAGAGCCATCAACATTCTATATGCTTCCATTTCCCCCATTGAGTTCAGTCGCATTTCCTCTTATTAGACGGCCTATGAGATAGGGAGAAATCTATGTGTCACTTATGAGGGGACAAAGCAAGTGAAGGAAAGCAAAGTCTACATGCTTAAAGAGCTTCCTGAAAACTTCAAGATGGGAAAGAAGGAAAGGGTGGAGGATATGTACTCAAGGCTAAAGTACCATTTTAATTGGTCTTGCCATCCTAGGTCATACTATGGCTAGAGGAGAGATCAATTCAAAAATACTTATAAATCTCCCTAAGAGGTGGGAATACAAGATGACTTCCATTGAAGAATCAAAGTCTCTTAGTGATATTCCTATTGAAAAACTCATATGAAATCTTCAAGCCCATGAAGTTACACTTAACAAGCAATAGGAACAAGAAAGAGAACAAGAGAAAGATCTCAAGAGAATGAAGAAGGCTGAAATTAAAGCCCAAGTTGAAGCCATTGTTAGTCAAGCTTATCCATCATCTCAAGTTGAAGAATATGCCACGTACTCCAAGGGTAGACTCTACAAAGGAAAGTCTTTCTCCTCTACCCAGTTCTTAAAATGTGAAAAGAAGGGTCACTTCAAGGAATATTGCACACAAGGAAAAAAGACCCATCATCACAAGAGAAGAGAAGAGAAGCACAAGAAGAAGGAGAAATGGTGCAAAAGATCAAGTAAATCCTCCATCTCAAGCTCAAGTGAAGAATCTAGCTCAAGCTCTAGTGAATATGGAGAATGCCATTTTTCTCTCATGGACTCAACAAGTGAAGACTCTAATGAGATAAATCTAAACTCATTAGATAAAGAGTCTCTAATTCTAATTATTCATGCTACTCGTTCATCTCTTAAGTGTTCCAAAAGGAAAAAGAAAAAGCTTGCTAGAATTGTTGATGATTTGCATGTAGAAAAAGGTGATCTTGAACAAGATAATATTTTCTTTCTAGATGCAAACAATGCTTATCTTAGTCAAGTAGACTCTCTTAAACTTGAAAATGATAATTTTCTTGATAAGATTAGACTTCTAGAAGCTCATCCTTTTATTGCTAGTTCTAATGAAGAGCATAGTAAAATTGTGAATTTTCTCATGCTTGATGTTTATTTTCTTAAAACTGAAATTGAGGACAAAGATTTTGTTTTACAAGAATTAAAATTTAAAAATAGTGTCTATCTTTCTAGGACTATCTAGCTTGAAAATGAGAATGCTTCCTTGCTTACTGAAATAAATGCTCTTGAATCTTATTATAGCTCTTCTAGTAGAGAGAATAGTTTTGTTGCTCTTCATATTAATAAAGATTCTTATATGATCAAATCTCTTTGCTTAGAAACTGACCTTTTCAATTATCTTCTACTATTACTTCTCTTATTTATGACAATCATAGTTTGAGGCCTTTTATGCAAATATTCTTAGATGATAAAAAGAATCTTTATCAGATCCTAGATCATACTACCAAATTGATGGGAAGAGATGGTTTTGGACTTGATAGAAGCCAAATGAACAGCAAAGACAAAGGACATCAATTTTCAATGAAAAATCCTCTAGTTCCAAGTCTAGGAGATCATGTAATCATTGCTATGAAATTGGTCAATATACTACATATTGTCCATTTAGGAAAGTGCCCAAGAGAAATAGGACTTGGGCTGCTAAGCTCACCCCTCTGGATCCAAAAATATAATTGGGGGCCATTTTATCTTTCTTCTTGTAGGTCACTTGCTATTGGATTGACATGAGCTATTTATTTGCAAATTCGTTTATTAATACAGATAAAAGAGGAAAGGTGAGATATGTCTGGGGTGGCAACAAGTGGAAAGAAATGGTACGATCAAAGGTAATGTTATTCTTGCTCATATCAAATCATATGATGTTTTTCCAACATAATATGCACTATATATATATGCTTTTTGAGTCAAAAGGGATATATTGTGATTCTCATCACTTACTTTCTCAGATATTGTTTTTGATGTTTTAATAGTGTTTTGCTAACTTTCTTACACATGTTTGGATATGGTTTATATTTGTATCATGCATCTAGATATGTTTTTCTGAAATATATGTGTTTCGTGATGGTGGTTGTTGTTGGTCGAGTTTGTCCTAATAGAAACTTGACCGACAAGCATCGTTGGGTGTTGTAGATAGCTTAGTTGGCCGATAATTTCAACCTAAAAACTCAACCGACAACACTATGCATAGAATAAACATATGGCTTTTTGGATGAGAACATCCCTCTCAACTAGATTTTCTCAACTAATAGAATTATTCTTATGGAATTACCGATGGTACCTTTATGATATCCATATTTCCATGTTTTACATTTGCCTATCTTGCATACAACTCTATCTCTTTTATTACCCTAAATTGATATCTCCATATCTTGCAATTACTTGACTTGAGTTGATATGCTTGTTTTAATGAGTATCTCTTTAGATCCCTTGGTTGTGATCTAAATTTCTTCCATTGTGCTCTAAATTGCTACATATATATAGATGTATATCTTGTTTTGATGAAAACTTGAGTTTCTTAGTAAACATCTTTTGGTAATTATGCATATTTGCTAGTAAGTTGTATCCTTTCTTGCTTTTAAATATGCCTATCTTTTTGTTTGGATATATCTTTACATCTATTCATATTTTTATCTTTATTTTGTGCCTCTTTTGATATGAACTAGATCCTATTAGTAGTCCTAACTTCCGATATCATCTACTAGTAGTTCATCTACATGTAGTTCTAGTCATGTTTATCTATTAGTATTCAACTATATGCTATGCTTGTATCTTGTTTCATACTTTCTCAAGCTTGTTCCTTGAATTACATATATACTATCTTGAGTTACTTACTTTCATAGACTTATATTGGTTGTTTTCTAGAACTTCATCCAGGGTTGTTCTAATGCATGTCTTGGTTTGTTTTATATACATTGCTTGGACAAGCCCCTAGTTTTTTCTCTTCTACTCTCCTTTCTAACATTTGGTATCTCCTTTTTCTTAAATATTTTGTTTTAGCTCTTCAAACCCCCTCTTTAGAAATGACAAAGGGGTAGAAGGTTTATATTATGTAAGATGAGGAGAAGGAATGTGTAGGGATAAGGTATGTATTATGTTAAGGGGAGAAGACATATATGTAGAACATATATGAGAGAAGATATAGTTTCTATAAATGTTATGAAAGCTAACCATGCATGAGAAATAGCATCAATTCAGGAGGAGTATGAGAACTCCATGAGCATCAATTGAGGGGGGATCATATGAACTCAATCTTATTGAAACCCCTAGGTTTCTTCAAAGGTATGATTTTACTTAAATGCTTTCAATACATTTATGGAATGGTTTGTCATCTTCAAAAAGGGGGAGAATGTTGACTCAAAGTCTAAATGACTCTCAAAGTCTAATTTACTAGACCCTTATTTTGATGATGACTAACCATTCCACTTAATTGTGCATAATTCTTGTACTTGAGTGATTTCAGATTAGGTATAGACACTCTCCAAATGCCTTAACTTGTACATTCTAACTTGGAGAAAAGAGAAGTCAAAATCAATACAAGTGCACTTTTGTGAAATATGATGTATATGTATTAGAATCATGTTGTAAATCACTTGTAATGATTGTATGACTTGTAATTAATCTTAGAAAAGAATTAGGACCACTTAAATCAAATATATGAGCACTTCAATGAAAATTTCCAAAATGCATCACATGCAGTCTGTTCAGCCCAGTTTCCCTCTTAGAAACTCGATCGATGTCTTGGATGGATGTTGAATATTTCCAACTTCGATTGAGTTTACCCCAGGTCAAACTCGACCGACACCCTGCACAGGAAAATTGATTTTAAGCCATAGTTTGAGTTTCATCCAGGATAAACTCGACCAAAAACTCAAAATTATCTTGTCATATAATGTTATCGGTCGAGTTATCTTTATGGAAACTCAAACTGCACTATGTAGAATATGTAGAAAAATGTTTCTAGCCGTTGGAGTGTTGCAAAAATAAAAAATAAATCTATTGCAACACCCCAAGAATTCATTTCTAAGTGGTTCTATTGGCTAGTAGGCATCCCCAACTATAAATAGGACCCCTTGAACTTCATTCCATGGTTAGCGAAGCACTACAAAGGTCCCTATATCATAGTTGAGTGCCTCCAAGAGCCTCCTCTCTCTCTCAAGCTTAATCACTTGCTACATACATTAGAGTGAGTAGGAGATGTGTATGAGAGCTAGTTCTACATGTATATCTTGTGAGGATCTCACTTCCTCTACCTCCATATCTCTCATTCAACCTTGAATATCAAGATTCTCTCTCTTAGATAAGAGAGATGAAGAAGAAGGGAAGGAGTCCCTTGATGAAAGATTCTCCTTGACAAAGATGATTTCAAAGGCAGAAGATCCATGAAAAGTGGGTAATTCCTTTAAGGTGGAAGACTTTTGCAAGATTGGGCAAGTATTTGGTGAAGGTGGAAGACTCATTGCAAAGTCAGTAACTCCTTGTAGAGGTTGAACACTCTTGATCATGGATAGGTAAGTCCTTTGGTAGGTTGTTGGCTCCCTTCTCCTTAAAGGGAAGGTTGGGTATCCTTGTCTCCAAAAAGGAAGGTCTTATTGTATGTCTTATAAGGGAATATAAGTATGCAATGGTTGTGTAATCCTAGATCTTGACCTCTCTAGGTAGTAACCTTCTCCTAGTTTGGAGATTGGAACCACTCTACATAGCTTGTTCTTGATCTTATTCAATATCTCTCTCCCTTTATATGTATGTTTTAGTTTCACATTAAAATCCATATTTACAATAGTTTCTCTTGAATTAACTCAAAGTTATAATCTATTTTTTTAAGTGCATTTAGCTCTATTCACCCCCCCCCCACAAGAGCCCATCATCCAAGATCCAACAGCTTGATCTTCTGAGCTAATCCTGAGATGAAAGTGAACTAAATCCCAGTTCTATGAGGGGTGTTTGAGTGCATGAGTTTCTCAAGGAAATTAGTCTATGCACTTCCCTCATTGGATATATGATGTTAAATAAGAACCACTTAAGTAAGACAAAAACACAATTGGGCTCAATAAATCTAATAGGGTTGTTTTGGTGATAACAGAAATTATTGTGATACAATCCTAGTATGTATAAAATGAAATAAATCACCTTATATAGTGATATTTGGGCAATGTTAGTTATAACCCACTTGATGATGCTAATTTTGAAATTAAAAATAAATGATAATATAATAGCATAATCTCACTTTGTATGGTTTAATAAGATGAATATAGAACATGTAATGATATCTTCTCAACATGAAATATGCATAAGAAACCTCATGTTTATTTATATCTTGGTCTTTCTACTCATAATGTAATATGGCCAATGAATAATACACATATGGCTTGTGAGGTTGAGTATTGACCCTAAGTTTTTTATATGGACCCTATATTTCTATAAATCATTAAAAAAATTCCATGGGAACATGCACAAATGAAGTTAAGAGGTGTAATATTGAAACTTTTGGTCCCTTAAAGAGGTTGCTAAACTATTTTTGATGAACTTAACCCCTACAGCGTATGAAATGATGTAAATCTAGAGGATATGATTTTTTAAGGGGTGGTAAATGTAACAACTAAGAATTTGGGTAATGTGTCCAAATATAGAAATTAGATTTGTATGTATCTCGTGAGACCAAGACCCTAATAGGGCTTAAACATGGTAATAATTGGTGTTAATATCATGTTTCAAGTTTAATGATCCACAACTGACCAGTGGACCTAGACTGGGCCCTCATTTAATTAAAATTGAGCTTCATACTAATTTGGGCCTACAAAGTGTTGGAAATTCATAGAATGGGATCCAAGAATGATTGAATTATTTGTTGAATTTGGATTCAAAACTTTGTGAAATGAGAAAGGTCTATTAATGACCTGGAAATACATTTTCATTGGAGTTGAATTATGCTTTATGGGTCATTTTATGAAATGAAATATATATTAGTATAGGTTTTTTGGGATAATTCTATTGGGATTTATCCTTTCTACCCTCTGTGTGACAATCAACTAGAAAAATTTGAAGATAATTGAATGCTTCACTGGGAACATATATAAGTTTATATTTGAGGCATATTTTGTTAAAAAAAGGTTGGTAGAAGACCTAATTTCCCCTTGATCCAAGGTCTACGTGGGGGTATTTTTTCATTGACCACCTTCTTCACTCACTTGCGTACATGAATAAACTCACAGTTCTCCTCCAATCCAGAGAACCACATATGGAAGGGAGTGGCAGAGGCCAATTCCCTTATCCCTTTCACCTCCACCAATTCTCCCTCCTCTCACAAAACCTATTAGTCCACCGTATTCCCCTAACTCTGAGATCTCCCACTAACCCTTTCTTCATTTCAATTTATAATAAAGTGTTGAAGATTATTCATGGAACTTGATAGAACATGAGGTAGTAGTAAGAAGAGGACAAACCACTATGATGGATATGAGAAGCTTGAGATTTGGATCATTTGAGGTGGGGAAGTCGCTACGGGTTTTGTTGACCCCTCCTTGGTCGACACCAAAAGTAGATGTTGAATTTGCCATTCCAAAAATTTGCATTTCTTGTGAAAGCTTCAGAAAGAACAAAGTGACTTAAAAATCCATTTGAATCTTGAGAGAAGAATAGGGAATATAAGAATGGGGTTTTCCCCTTCCTTACCATCCACCTATATTGTGGCTTATAGATACACATTGTAATGGAGCTTGAGAGCTCTTAGAAACCAAGTCACTCACTGATGAGGTTGGTACCACCTTCATGTAGCAAAGGTAAATGAAGGAGCAAGATTCGGGCTTAGAGAATGGATGATTCCTCATTGGAGGCTTCTACTATGATGAAAGTTATATTCTACTGAGAGGGGTAAGAAGAAATTTGTGAACAGAGGTGGAACCCAAAACCAACATGGTCCAATTAGATGAGATATCTTATGTAGTTATGTTTGGTTTAGGAGAATTTGGAAAGATTAGTTGAGGGACTTGGCATATCCTAGGCGAAAATCCATTCTAATCATTCCTTAGTAAATCCAAGTGTGTACGGTTCATGCATGATGACACCATGGCTGGTGGTTACACAACTAATTAGGCGGCAATGTCATTAATGAACTCTTTTATGTTATTTTAAAGGTAGATATATATTTCCCATTTATGAGAATTCTAGTTGGTACCATAAGTGCAAATAGAGTTTCCAGATACCCTAGCAAATAGATTGATTTTCCAAAATATGCATCATAATATAGGGATTTCTTTAAAATAGTTATATATAGATCATGTATTCCTAATTTGGGATTTTGTTTCTACGAGATTAGTGATTAAAAAAATTAATACGTATAGATTATTTCTTGTGAACAAATAGTTATATATTTTGATATCATTTATCAGAATCATGTAAACGTGCATTACAAATGTATTTCCAGGATGCATTACTAAATGTATTTATTAGAATCATGTAAACCAAAAACATCAAAATCCTAGATTTTCTCCTTTGTCTATCAATCCTAAGATCTGGATGTTATCATGAACTATTAGAGGTGTTTGTTTGTTATATAAATAAAATAAATATAAATAGTTTTAGGTTCTTGGCTAGAATTAAAAACAAGTGCAAACATCATTCTTCCACTTTTATAGTAGTAAATTTATGTTCCATCTAAAAATACAACCAAAAATAAGTTCCTGGGTCACCATGCAAATAATATTATGTTTGATTTGGGTGAGAATACTCCAATTGTCCATAATTGTTTTACAAATCTATCTTTTGTAATTTATATTTCCTCAAAATAATTCTAATTTATCCTAGGGTTAGTCTTTAGTCAGTTTGAATCATTTAATAATAAACTCAACCAACTCAAAAATGTTGATCCACAAACTCACTTAGGATTCATTTGGAACTTTTTCATATGTTAGAAACATCGAACCAAAACATACTATCAAACTAGGTGAAGATTCATTATTATTTCCTAGTGTAATTGTATCAACAGGCCGTCAAGTGCTCCAACTCCCTAATCTTAGAAAACTACATATTTGCATCAACTCTCAATTAATCTACTTATCATAAGTGTGTTATTTGACATATAGTAGAATTTTTATCTCATATTAACATAAACAAATTCAACTAGAATTAGGTAATAATTTTATAACCATGTAATCATATATTCCCAAAAGAATCCTCAAACCAAATTTAAGCCCCCATAGGATTTTACTAGACAAATCCTAACTTGTTCCAAAATTTTTAAATTTAGCATATATTGACAAAAGCCCAATTCACCAAATTTCTTCACATAAAATATAGCTAATAAAGAAATAGACAAGTAAATCAAGCTTTTTTTCCAGTAAACATGCATTACTAAATTTAGTAGAATCATGATCCTCACAATCACTCTTGGTCATATGATTAGTATTGGGACTGAATTCATGTTTATATGTATATTTATCTAGATATAGGTACATTAGTATGTCCTAAGCATGATTTACATGCCTGCAAGGGTGTGGCTCACTGGTGATTGGACCATGAATGTAGGCAGATGTGTTAGGTTAGAATCCTCATGGGTAAGAATAAAATGGGATTTATATCTATATGGTTTGCGTTGGAACTAATGGGTTGCACACTTGATTTGCCATACCCGTCCTCTGTCGGGCCTCCAAAGGTTAATGAGGAGTTGGGGAGAGGAAGTCTCCTTGATGAATCATTCTTTTTAAATATTATTCACATGATTCTAGCCAACAAGGATGTATGATATATACCATGAGTTCCTATAACCATCTAGTTTGGAAAGATTTATATATAAATTTATATGTAGGATAATGAAATGGAATGTGCTTTCATGCAATGTCTTGATTTTAAAATAGTGGATAATAGTTATATTTTCTCTTGATCTTTTGAATACCAAACAATCATATCTTAGTGCGTATATAGTGGCTCTAAGGTGTAGGATAAGATGAAATACATAGTCATCATGGAAAATCTACATTCTTTCTACTATGCACAATCTCTTCATCATAAGAAACATAAGTTGAACATGTCTAATCTTGTCATAGCCCTCCAAGATGAATATATTCACCCAAAAGTAGACACAAAACAAGCTGACTTAGGTCAACCTTGTTGGTGATGTCAAAATCAAGAAGAAAAATCACAAGCTCCACCACTAATACTGACAACTTCAAACAAAATCAAGCAACTCAATCAGAATAAGAACACTAATTCCAAGAGATAAAACATCTTGTATGTGTGACTCAATCATGACCACATTGCATATGTTTGTAAAAATTGCAAGAACTTCCATATGTTTATATTTAGGGTTTTTTTAAAATATATTGGATATTTTCTTTGTCATTGTTTGATGTAGGAAGAAGTTTCAAAAATTCTTTCAGAACATAAACATACTTTGGGTGAGTCTTGAGGAGGATGTGAAATGGAACAATTGACACAAACCATCACATATAACAATATGTTGCTAGACATTTTTTATTTAGTGCTAATCTTAGGGTTAGAATAACCCTAATTTCAGCTTTCAACTTATTCACATAATTTTTTGTTTTATTTTTTACAAATACTAAAAGTGTGAAGACATAATGTCTTGTTGAGTAATTAAGAGCATTGATATCTAAAAATGTTGATCAATTCTCACATGAATTTTAATCAATTGAATGATAAGAGAGGAAATTAAATATATTGGATTTTCAAGTTTGGATATATTGTTGTGTTGAATGAATGTCAGATAAGTGAAACCCAAATCTTTTGTATTAGTCAAGAAATTAATTATGTTTCATCTATATATAAGAATGTTAAAACATTGTTCAAAACTCTTAATTTAGTTAATCTATACTTGGTTGGAGTTTTATCTGAGTTCTCAGAGTAGAAACTAGAAAACATCTACCTAGGTTGTCTTGACAAGTAGATTTATTGAATAAAATTCTAATAGACATTTCTTTATAGTTATCCAATTTGGGGTTTCTAAAAGGGATGAGAGTAATCTATTTATGTCATGTGCCATGTTATTAATTTGGTTGCAATAAAATTTTGTGAAGGGGTCAACTAATATTTTTCATTTGGTTGTTTAAATTTAATGACTAATTGTGGTTCATCTAAAAAAATATCAAAAACATATATACATGTATTTTAGGCCAATGATAAGTTTGTATTTATAATTTATGAACCAACACAGTGCACAATATGGAATAATGTTGATATCAATATAGATCACTAATGGAAATCAATAGACGTTAATATTAAAAATGAATATATTATCCATTGAAGATTACAATGGGAGATAAAACATATTATAAATGAATGCTAACTATAATTAAACATGATTATATGGTATTATGTAGGTTTACTAGTTTTATACTTTTTAGAAACACAAAGAAATTTTCCAAGGTAAACTTGGAAATGTAATTGAAGTAGGATTTCTTAAAATATCTGAAAAGGATAACAATTGACCAAATTATTATTTTCAATAGAAGTTGATCCTATTTCTATTGGGAATTCATATTTCCCTTGCATATATTTTCTTGGATATTGGCATGAAGATGTATTTGTTTTAATGTGATGAACCTTGAAGTTTTGGTACCTATTTGTTATGTTGTCTTGAACTGTCATATAATTTGATTTCCAATTTTTTTTGTGTTTTTACCTAGATCCTAGGTTATGTAAATGATTTTATTAACATCTTAATGTATACATATCTATCATATCTTGTCTCTATAGTTAGTTTTGGACCATAAGAATCATTTTTTAGATTATGTAGGGTTCTTTGAAACACAATATATACCCTTACCAATTATAGCCTTCAAAATATATGCTTACTGATGTTTGTTACTTGATGTTACATTGAGGTATAAAGCCTCCTTCATATGATATAGTTATTAATTTCATCTATTTGTTTACAATTCTTTAGTTTGGTAAGAGCAATTCCTTTTTAGAGTTCTTAATACAAATCATCCACTTGTGATAAACATATTGGTCTTTGATGGGTTTTCAAACACATGGATCTTTTAAAATATTCATGTTGACGTTTTAGGTATGTAGTTGGTTTAAAACCCTATTTTGTTCCCCAGTTATTTTGAAACCTTGTGTTGACTCTTTCCATACCTATATGGGTTGAAACCCTAATTTGACTTGTGGTTCCTCAACCTACTTTCAAAATTATGATGTTAAATCTTATACTTTTTGTTGTGCATATTTCCTAGTTGGACTACTTGATTATCATGTTAGATGTGAGCATTTGTTAAGATTTATTGTTCTAAGTGTTACTCATTTTTGCAAGTATGTGTGGGTATAACATGAGGTATATCTAGTATATAAGTACCACCTAATATTGGAACAAATACATTAGAGGTATATGTCAACCACTAAATAATTTAAAGATAATGGGCAAGTTACAATCACTTTGGTATAGAGACATCATGGTGCATATCAACCTTTTTATATTGGTAGAGGGACATATAGTTGCATATTAATCATTTTTAATTTGGTAGAGGGATATGATGCTTCCTACCAACTTACATCCATGCCTATTTATAATGATAAACTAACTAGAGAGGTATCAGAATACCTACCCATGGTAGAAGGGTATTGGATTTCCAAACATCTAGACTCCTTTAATAGTGAGGTATTGAAGTGCCTACTATTTGTAGATATGTATTAGACCATATAATATAGACCAAGATGTATTTGACCCCCCACCATAACCATATTATAGTGTTGAACCTTCTGGTTACACTTGCTATTGTTGTTGTTTTCCCCTAGGGCCAATAACTTTCTTATTTTTCATCAAAATGTCAATAAATTTTCTTTATAAAAAATATTGATGCATTGACTATATTATATGGAAGGTTTTATTAGTTTTATTATTTCTCATTCTTTATATGCTTCATTGGTCCTTCTTTTATATATCTATTGAGGCATTGCTTCACTTCCAATTTCTTATATGTCCTCCCGTAGTTGATATTTTTATAATTTTTCTTTAATTGTTTTATTTAATTTTCATGTCATCTTTATAGAGTACGTGTGTTCTTTTTTATTTATTTATTTTCTAGTTGTGATACTTTATAGTACCCATAATGGGGTGAATTTGAGGAGTATAATCAAATTGAACCTTATTCTTAGGACTTAGGTTGAGATAGATGAATATCATTCCTATTGGTATGTATGCCGAGAGAGCCAATCATATGATGATTGTAATGTGGCATTAAATAACTAATTTGATAAATCATAAAGGTAACTCCTATTATGTTTGTCTCAGTCACGAGATGAGGACATAGACATAGTAGATGTCTAAAAAATGACGTTACAATGACGTATGTCTTCAAGTATGTGACTTGTTCAATGAGATCATATGGATGCTAAGAGTATATACATATTTGTTATGTCCCTAGTCAGATATTACAGTGGAAGAAAAATAGATGATAGTAATACATAAGACTAGAGTGTGTATTGACTGATGACAGATTATCATTAGTCATTATATGTGATAACAAGTCAAACACACAGGTAAATGTTAGATAATAATGTATCGGACAGGTCCACCATGAGAGCGATACATGGGACCATGGATTGGTACTCATAATCAGCTCTTATAGTGATTGTGATTCTTAGACCTGAAGTTGCTACATTCATCACATGATGTTCAGTATACTTTGACACCATCCAACGTAACCCTAAATACAGATTGTCATAAAAGTGATGATTGGGTAGTCGTAACTCATGGGGATTTAAGTGTGAGTGATGTAGATGGGATTTGTCCCTCCTACATGAGATTGATATCCAGTGCCTCTTGATAAGAGAGACTTAAAAATATATGGTCGTACTCATGTGATTCAATATGTGATATGTGAACTCACATGCATCGCATACAGTCTACTCTAGTTCAAAGAACATGGATTGAACATTGAGAGGATTATGATTCCATACATCAAGTTTAATCATGATATCAGAGACAAAGGAACTATACAATCATGGTAACACTAATCATGGATTGTAGGTTGAAGTTGTTCTCCAACTTTTTGAATTATTTGGTAGCAATGATGTGTGACTAGGCACCGCTCTTTGCTTCTGATGTAATAATTAGTTATGGACATTCATTGTCAATGTAATTTTGGACCTATAGGGTCACACACATGGTATACACTTGGATTAAAGGAGTATATTCATGAATGATGTTTCAATTGAATACTATAAGTGTTTAGGTATTCAGTTAAACAACCAATTAATGACTGGACTTAGAACCATCAATTTTCAGTGTTGGACTAACTGGTTGGAGTGTTAGGTTGATTAGAAATTGAATTGATTGAATTTTGCATAAGTCAGAATACCAACCGATCAGCTCACTGGGTGAACCGATTCATTCAGGTTGGTAAGATGAACATTCACCTAGTGAACCGATTGGCTCATTCATGCCAACCAAAGCTTCTGGTGATTTTTCTTATTTATGGGAATAGTTGATCGTTTCACTTGTTCAATTTGATTGGTACAAGGAATTAATGTTGGACATTAATTGGAAACAAATTGTCAATTCAATTGTTACTAGAAAACACTATAAATCAATTGGCTCATTGTGCCAACTGACTAGTTCATCAGTGAACCGATCGGTTCACCTATTGCAAGATGTGAAATTCATGAAAATTATGGACCCTTCTATTCCCACATCGACTGGCAACAGAAACCCTAACATCTTCCATAAATAGAAGGGTATTGGGGGTTTCCCAATACACACAATTGAGAATCAGTTACTCTGACAATTGCTGTCCTCTTTGGTTGTGATAATCACTAGAGAGCCTGAGAAAGTCCTACCCGTTAAACAGAGGGACAATGAGGGAGAGAGCAATTGAGAAAAATTGTGAGAAAGCATGTCAGTGACTAGTATGCCGATAGAAGGGGACAACTCCTTGGTTGGCTCTGGTAGCTCAATGTAGAGTTCCCAGTGGTCTGTGTGGACTACATTAGAGGCATGAATTTGTTGTCTGTTGCGAGGAGGACATCGTCAACCACTATCTATGTTGCCAGACCAGGAGGCTATTTGTGACGACTGTTCGAGTGATTCTTGGAGAAGAAGCATGTTGCTACTGCATGGGTAATGTCACTGGACTTGCTCCAGGACTAGGTATAACCTTACAAACCTTCCTTCCTAGATACAATGTTGTTGAAGCGATCTTACTATCCAGGGGAATTGGGCTTTATTTTTTTTGTTTCCACTGCCTTATTTGTCACCTGGATTCCCCTACAATGGTATCAGAGCCTCATCAATTTATGATGTATCTAGATTTCAATAGATATGGATGGATTTATTTTATTACATACGATGAAAATATTAAATGATTTAATGTGCATTTCTGAATAAATCACTGCATATTTCCACAAACTAATATATTTGATATGATATATACGCAATTTATATGTGTCACCCTAAATCAGTTTTGATATTGGATATAAAGCATGGTTATGACCAATAACCCTAGATATGTGTGTGCATGGTTGTGGTTGTTTATTCATATTATTACTTGGTCTACATATTGAGTCTCTCTCTCCTTTCCAAATGTAAATTAATGTTCTTCTTCATACATTCCCTCAAATGTAACTCGAGGTTTTCCCTTATACAATGTAATAAGAAATAGGATAGGTTTAAATATATGTTTCATCATGAGAAGACATTCTACACAAGACAAACTAATCGACTCATGTGACGAATCTATTGATTGGAGGACCAAGGAGGCTAGACGACAGGAGGATGAACCAATCGACTAGTGGCCCAACTGATTGGCTGGAGGTGTCCAAACGCTCCTTGGACCTAAGAACCAGACAACCATTTTAAGATCCCAACTGAGTGACTAAGAGGCGAGGCGACCGGTTCAAGTGTTGAACCGAACAACCCAGATTGGTTCAAGCATAGATCTTCATTAAAAAAAGGTTGCATATGATGTGGAACCTAAGTGGTAGTAATTCCTTATGGCTCCAAGGAACTACATTAGTATGGCCATAACCATCGCGTGTGTGTTTTAATTATTGCATGTTCTCCTTTGTGGTTATAGCATGTATATGATACGTACTATAAGTATGTGGTGATTGGATATGTAAATGTACTTATATATAAAATCCCTCAATATAATATTAAGTCTTAGATGCTTTCTATAAGAAGAACACATGAAAATCTTGATCAACCAAGCATAGGTTACTCCAAAGTGTGGTGTGTTATCCATTTTGTGGAAGTGTGATGGTATATATGTATGTTATGCCAAAGAAGGGTGCATATTCTATCGTGTTGGCTTTTGGGTCAGGCTAAACTGTTTATCCTTAATGACATAAAGCACCAGAGTCATGCAGATGACTATGGCAAAGAGTTGTGCATATCATCTATCCAAGAATTTCTTGAGATGCAATTGACAAATGTTGTCAACCTAACTAGTCAAGTTGTGGGCAATCAGCCAAAGATGAGTCAGGATTTGATGAAATATGGATCTTGGCTCACTAGTACGTTACAATATTCTGAATTGATACATGAGAGTTATCAATTTGAACAAAATAGTGGGAGTGATAATTAATTAAAGGCCTAATTAATATCGTCAACTTTGAAAAACCACTAGAGGGGGGTGAATAGGGTTTTAAAATTAATTTAACAATTATTTAACTCAAACAACCACAAATGAAAAAGCAAGAAGGAGACAAGGGATTTAGAGTGGTTCCTACCTTAGCAAATACTAAGGTAGTCAGTCCACTACTTGGTTGCTTACCCAACCGGGATTTTGAAAGTATTAATTTTATTACCTTCACAAGGAATTACACAAAATACAATACTTTCTTACACCCCTTTGAACAACCTTCACTTTGAAGTAGGTGCACCAACTCGAGGTAGCCTTCTTGAAGTAACTCCAAGCTCCCCCTTGAAGTAGCCTTCCTCTTTGAAGTAACCTCTCGTTGCACTAGCCTTCTTGAAGTAGTTCAAAGTCTCCTTCTTTCACCAAGAAGATCATGACCCTCTCCAATCCGCAGCCTCCAACCTAGGAGTAGCAAGGAGAGTACAAGAAATGAAAGTGAACAAGAAAGGAAAATGGAAATTACAACTTATCCTTTGAAGCACAAGGCTTGATTTGCCTATATCAAGCGTGTAGATCTCCTAACCAATGTATATGGAAGTGTGATTGTTGTGGATAGGAGATACTATCCTATAGGACACGAAATTAGAGCAAGGAGAAGAGTAGCCAATTGCAAGTATGCTCGATTGCTCAAAACAGGTTGCTAATGCAAGTGTATGCTCAAAGATTGCTCAAGTGTAGAATAAGTAAGTTTAGGTGTCCTAAGGCATGTCCTATTTATAGGAATGACCTACAAGTGCTTAAGGACGTTCTAGACACTTTCTAGAGGGTTCTAAGTGCTTAACTAGACGGTAGGTACACTTTAGTTGCTTTTAGCAACGGCTAGTTAATTAATTCTGCAAGTGCTGTCAGAACCCATCTCGGTCGAGAAATTGTCGACCGAGATACCTACTCGGTCGAGGGTTTGTCGACCGACAGGCTCTCTGGATTAAGTGTTTGCAACGTTCATCTCCAACTACCAACTACCTTGTCGGTTGTGTCTAACGGCTACTTGGGTCTTTCTCGGTTGAGAAGTTTGTCGACCGGGAGTGTCTCGGTCGAGGAATTTGTCGACCGAGATTGCCCCTGTTTCAATTTAAGGCATTAAGTGTGTGTATGAGTGTGCATATGTGACACTATTGAAGGGGATGACCTATCTAAGTTTGGTGTTTAGCTAGGGAAGATCTAACACTTGGTTTATATGAAGTCTAAGTACTTGTACATTATATGTTTGTACAAATTTTTACAAATTGATTACATTTCATGAAAATACAATCATTAAGCATGTAGATTTCCCTGATGCTTTGTCATCTACCTTATTCCTGCAACACTCAAGTAGCACGTTAGATCAACAAGAATGAAATGTTTGTCATTATCAAAACAAAGGGATTTACTGATGTCCATTTAGCCAACAATCTCCCCCTTTTTGAAGATGACAAACATTTCCAAAATATAAATCAACTCATTTTTAAGATAAGTTTAGTTTCATACCTGAAGTTTACTTTGTGAATTTCTTCTCTTGTTTATAAAATGTGTGCTTCTTATTCCCCATGAATTATAGAACATGAAATCCAATTCTTTAGGGAATATAGCAACTTTCAATGTAAAGCCAAGAGTTTATGAAACTCATTGATTGAGTTTTGCACAATTACTATGTTTAAGATGATTTATAAGATTTATTTTTATTTCTCCCCCTTTATCATTTCAAAAAGATATCCGTTAAAAACAAGAAAACTCCCCCTTAATTAGATGTCCCATCAAATCCTATGAAAAAGATGTCCATTTAAAAACCAAAAATGATGCAAATAAGAACATTTTTAAGAAGCACAAATATCAAAGAAAACATCTTCTAAGGGAGTGATAAGCAGTTGCTTCCTTATTTTGTTGAATTGGTCTAGTGGAAGCGGTTTTGTAAAAATATCAGCCAATTGATCTTCCGTATCAACATGATGAAGGGAAACATGATTCTTAGAGATATGATCCCTTAAAAAGTGATGACGGATTTCAATATGTTTAGCTCGACTATGTAAAATAGGATTGTGTGCTAAGTTTATAGCGCTTGTGTTGTCACAAAAGATAGGCGTAGATGAAAGAGTAAAACCATAATCATTTAACACTTGTTGCATATAAAGCACTTGAGCACAACAAGATCTGGCTGCCATATATTCAGCTTCAGTTGTAGAGAGGGCAACCGTGTTTTGTTTCTTGCTAAACCAAGATACTAAAGCTCTTCCTAACAAGAAACAACCACCACTAGTGCTCTTGCGTTCAAGTCGACAACCAGCATAATCAGCATCAGTATAAGCTTTAAAATCCAAGGATTGTCCTTTTGGGTACCATAAACTAAAACATGTAGTGTCGGCTAAGTATCGAAGAATCCGTTTAACTGCTTGAAAATGAGAGTGCATGGGTTATGATTGAAATTGAGCACAAAGACCAACGGAAAACATGATATCTGGTCTAGAAGCGGTTAAGTAAAGCAAACTACCAACCATGGCTCTATATAAGGAATCATCAATAGGCTCCCCATTTTCATCCTTATCAATTTTAATAGAGGTAGCCATAGGAGTAGTAGCGTGTTTGCACTGATCCATCCCAAAACGTTTTAAGAGTTCTTTAGTATACTTTTCTTGGCTTATAAAAATTCCGGCAGGCGTTTGTTTAATTTGGAAACCAATAAAGAAAGTTAACTCACCCATGAGGCTCATTTCAAATTCTTTTTGCATAATGTCACTGAATTGTGTGCACAAGGATTCTTTTGAAGCTCCAAAAATAATGTCATCAACATATATTTGAACAACTAGAAAATCGGATGTATATGTTTTGAAAAATAAAGTAGAATCTAAATTTCCAATAGAAAAACCATTATCAAAGAGATATGTCTTGAGCCTTTCATACCAATTCCTAGGTGCTTGTTTTAAACCATAAAGTGTTTTCTTAAGTTTATAAACATAGTCACCTTTTTCCAGTATTTCAAAACCAGGTGGTTGGGAAACATATACTTCTTCTTGAATGATTCCATTTAGAAATGCACTTTTTACATCCATTTGGTAGAGTTTGATGTTTTTGTGTGTAGCTATAGCTAGTAACATTCTAATAGCTTCAAGTCTTTCTACTGGTGCATATGTTTCATCAAAGTCTATTCCTTCTTGTTGATTGTATCCTTGTGCTACTAACCTAGCTTTATTTCTTATTACTTCCCCTGCCTCATTTAGCTTATTCCTAAAAACCCATTTAGTTCCAATGATGGTTTTATTTTGTGGTTTAGGAACTAAATCCCATACATCATTTTTAGTGAATTGATTTAACTCTTCTTGCATTGCTATTATCCAATAGTCATCTTTAAGAGCTTCAGATACCTTCTTAGGTTCAATAATAGAAACAAAGGCCATGATTGCAACATCCCTAAAAGAAGAACGAGTTTTGACTTTATCATTAGGATTTCCAATAATTAATTCTTGAGGATGATCCTTAATGAGTCTAGGTATAGGTTGTGTTTCAGGTGTGTCATTGCTTGTAGAGTTTTTCTCACTATCATTGGGTATGGACAAGTTTTTGAATTGATGAGTGAGACCAACTATTTCAGGATTTTCTGATTTTGTCTCTTCATGAAAAGAGATATGAATAGATTCCTCAACTTTTCTAGAAATAGTATTGTAGACTCTAAATGCTTTGCTAGAGGTAGAATATCCCAAAAAAGAATGCTTTATGTGATTTAGAATCAAACTTATCTCTATCCTCTTTAGTGTTTAAGATATAGCATGTGGATCCAAAGGTATGAAAATAGTCAACTCTAGGTTTCTTAGTATGTATTATTTCATATGGTGTTTTCTTCAAATAGGAGTGAACAGTTACTCTATTTAATACATAGCATGCGGTGTTTACAGCTTCAGCCCAAAAAGTTTTAGGTGTGTCATGTTCAAGCATCATAGTCCTAGCCATTTCTTGTAGGGATCGATTTTTCCTTTCAACTATACCATTTTGTTTTGGAGTGCATGGAGCAGAAAAATTGTGAGTGTATCCTTTAGATGTGCAAAATTCTTCAAATAAATGGTTCTCAAATTCTCCACCATGATCACTTCTAATGGTACATATTTTGTTTTGCAATAGATTTTCAATCATGGAACAGAATTTTATAAAGACATGAATAGTGTCATCTTTGGTTGCAAGAAAATGTACCCATGTATATCTACTATAATCATCAACAATAACAAAGCAGTATCTTTTGCCACCAATAGATTGTGTCCTCATGGGTCCAAATAAATCCATATGAATTAATTCTAGGGATCTACAGGTGCTAAGTACATGTTTGGGTTTAAAAGAGGGTTTTTGTTTGCTTACCCAAAGTACATGGTTCACAATTTTCAACTTTATCAAAAGATAAGTCAGCCAAACCACGAACAAGATCATATTTGACTAACTTTTTGATAACATGTGAACTAGCATGTCCTAACCTTTTATGCCATAGTTGTAGAGTATTTTCATTTGCAAGTAAGCATTTTCCTACTACAGATTTCATAGAGTTAGGTCTAAGAATATAAAGGTTTCCAACTCGTTTTCCTTCATAAACAACATTTGTAGTGTTTTCTATTAATAACTTGCAGCAATTTTTGTTAAATAAAACATCATATCCACTGTCACATAATTGACTAACACTTATTAAATTATGGTGCAAACCATCAACGAGTAAAACATTCTTGATTTTGATGTTTGTACCAATGTTACCTATTCCAACGATTTTACCTTTACCATTATCTCCAAAGGTGAATGTTCCACTCTTCTTTTCTTCAAAAGTTTGAAATGCATCCTTGTTTCCGGTCATGTGTTGGAACATCCACTGTCGACCACCCAATCCTGCATAAAAATGTAGGTTTTGGTACCCATGTGATGGTCTGGTATGGTTAGAGGCATTTAAATACAGACTGGAAAAAAAATCTGACTCAGAACTTTAGTCGGTCGACAAAAGTTCGACCGACACCTCTCTCGGTCGACCAATCGTTGATCGAGAAAGTTGATGTAGATTTTAATCTGTCACAGACATCTGGTTGGTCAAAAAAAGTTCGACCGATTATATTTTCGGTCGACAATACTTCGACCGAGTAAGTTTCTGTTTCAGTATAGCAGTTCTGAAAATTACCATAATGCATGAGACTTTTTATTAAGTTGAGATAAGGTAATATAATTTGCAAAAATGAGCATTGGATCATATCTCAACTAAATTGCATTCAAATCTACTAAGTTTGGGGTTTTGGAACCCAAACTAAATCGGAATCCTTGGTCTTATAAGGTCATGAAAATGAATAATGTCCAAGACGTAGACAAAAATGACAAGTAATAGAATCAACTTCATTTCTCTTTCTAGGAATTGTGTTCTTAGGTACAAACATAGTCTGAGTCTTGGATGCTTTGGTTCTTTTGGGTTGATTTTTCTTTGGAGCATATCCTAATCCTCTTCTTCCATTGAAACTAGAGGAAATTTTGAGAATGTTATTAAGGATGTCTTTTCCTCATAAGTCATTTAGGTTTCTTTATAGCTTTGCAATGTCATCCATCTTCTTGTGTAAATCTTTCCTTGCTCGATCTAAATCAGATAATAGGGAGTCTCTTTCTTTTACAACATTGTCATAGTCTAGATGGTTACATAAAATTGGTTGGGTCTGAAAATCATTTAGTTTAGCTAACAAATCAGTCTTTTCTTGAGAAAGAAGATCAACATTTGTTTCTAGAGTAAGTAATTTTCTAGTGCAGTCATTTAAAGATGTTTTTAAAGACAAGTTCTCAATATCAATGTTGTCCTTTTTAGAAGAGAGATCATTTAATCTAGCATATAACTCATCATTTGTTTTGGTAACCTTCTTTAGTTTTCTTTTGCAGTCAACATATTTATCATGAGCTTCTTGTAGACTAGTGATTAATTCTTATTTAGGAAGATCAAGAAGGCTTACCTCTTCCAAGTCTTCATCATCTTCTCTTGCCATTAGACATTCTACCTTTTCTTCTCCACTTTCACTCTCACTGGACTCATCCCATGCAGCTTTGTAAGCTTTTTTTCCCTTCTTTTTGTGTGAACTTTTCTTTCCTTTCTTTGTTTTTGGGCATTCATTTTTGAGATGTCCTTTCTTTCCACACTCAAAGCACCTAGGAGGAGAAGAAGAAGAACTAGAAATTTTGTTAGATTTAAATCTTTTATATTTCTTACCATTGACAATCAAGGCATCTTCTCCTTCTTCTTCACTTGACTCCTCACTTTCTGGTGTGATGATCTTTGAAGATTTTAGAGCCACATCCTTCTTTTTCCCTTGTTGAAGTTCACGTTCTCTTCGTTCTTCTTCTTCTAGGGTTGCTTCATGAGCTTCTAGGTTTCCAATGAGTTGTTCCATCCTCAGTCGGGTGAGGTCATTTGCTTCTTCAATGGCCGTCACCTTGGGCTTGTATTTGGGAGGAAGTGATCTAAGGATCTTTGAAACCTGATCTTCTTCAAGAACAACTTTTCCTAAAGCATTCAAACCATTTACAATAGAAGAAAATTTTGCATACATTTCACTAATAGATTCATTCGAATCCATACGGAAGTGTTCAAACTTTTGTTTAAGCATACTAATCTTAGAATTCTTAACTTGAACAGTTCCTTCATACGTTATGGAAAGTCTATGCCAAATTTCATAGGTTGTATCACAGTTTGATATCCTATTAAATTCTCCTACTGAAATTGAACAATATAGAATACTTACCGCCTTTGCATTCATTTGAGCCGACTTTACAGTATTCATGTCCCAAGCTGCATATTCCACTTGAGGAATCTCATAGGGGGTTGACACCATCCTCCATAGATCCTAGCTAATCCCTTGGAAGTAGAATTGCATCCTTCTCTTCCAGTAGGTGTAGTTTGTTCCATCAAACATAGGAGGCCTAGCCACAAGTGTTCCCTCAAGGTTGAGGTTGTTGAGTACCCCGTCACCCATTCTTCAAGACTTGGTTAGGGTTCCTTGAAGCTCGCTCTGATACCAATTGAAAAACCACTAGAGGGGGGGTGAATAGGGTTTTAAAATTAATTTAACAATTATTTAACTCAAACAACCACAAATGAAAAAGCAAGAAGGAGACAAGGGATTTAGAGTGGTTCCTACCTTAGCAAATACTAAGGTAGTCAGTCCACTACCCGGTTGCTTACCCAACCGGTATTTTGTAAGTATTAATTTTATTACCTTCACAAGGAATTACACAAAATACAATACTTTCTTACACCCCTTTGAACAGCCTTCACTTTGAAGTAGGTGCACCAACTCGAGGTAGCCTTCTTGAAGTAACTCTAAGCTCCCCCTTGAAGTAGCCTTCCTCTTTGAAGTAACCTCCCGTTGCACCAGCCTTCTTGAAGTAGTTCAAAGTCTCCTTATTTCACCAAGAAGATCACGACCCTCTCCAATCCGCAGCCTCCAACCTAGGAGTAGCAAGGAGAGTACAAGCAATGAAAGTGAACAAGAAAGGAAAATGGAAATTACAACTTATCCTTTGAAGCACAAGGCTTGATTTGCCTATATCAAGCGTGTAGATCTCCTAACCAATGTATATGGAAGTGTGATTGTTGTGGATAGAGATACTAGCATATAGGACACGAAATTAGAGCAAGGAGAAGAGTAGCCAATTGCAAGTATGCTCAATTGCTCAAAATAGGTTGCTAATGCAAGTGTATGCTCAAAGATTGCTCAAGTGTAGAATAAGTAAGTTTAGGTGTCCTAAGGCATGTCCTATTTATAGGAATGACCTACAAGTGCTTAAGGACATTCTAGACACTTTCTAGAGGGTTCTAAGTGCTTAACTAGCTGTTAGGTACACTTTAGTTGCTTTTAGCAATGGCTAGTTAATTAATTCTACAAGTGCTGTCAGAACCCATCTCGGTCGAGAAATTGTCGATCAAGATACCTACTCGGTCGAGGGTTTGCCGACCGACAGGCTCTCTGGATTAAGTGTTTGCAACATTCATCTCCAACTGCCAACTACCTTGTCGGCTGTGTCTAACGGCTACTTGGGTCTTTCTCGGTCGAGAAGTTTGTCGACCGGGAGTGTCTCGGTCGAGGAATTTGTCGACCGAGATTGCCCCTGTTTCAATGTTTCAATTTAAGGCATTAAGTGTGTGTATGAGTGTGCATATGTGACACTATTGAAGGGGATGACCTATCTAAGTTTGGTGTTTAGCTAGGGAAGATCTAACGCTTGATTTACATGAAGTCTAAGTACTTGTACATTATATGTTTGTACAAATTTTTACAAATTGATTACATTTCATGAAAATACAATCATTAAGCATATAGATTTCCCTGATGCTTTGTCATCCACCTTATTCCTGCAACACTCAAGTAGCATGTTAGATCAACAAGAATGAAATGTTTGTCATTATCAAAACAAAGGGATTTACTGATGTCCATTTAGCCAACAAACTTATCAAATCAAACAAATAAAAAAGGTTTTGAAAAGTTACAATATTTCTTTGTAGACATCTAATGTCAAACACAAACACGTTATAATTGCAAACAGTCCTTGAGAAGGACCAAATGGGATAATATTCCACATCTAGTTTAGAACTTTTAAGAAATGTTCTCATCAACAAGCGAAAGCTCTACGTCCATGAAAGACCAGAGCTAGAGGAACCTGCTCCAAATGTGCCTAAGGATCAAATGGATGCTTACTTTACGCATGCCAATGATGCCATAGACATTTGAGTACCTTATGATATGATGTATGAACTATGAGTTGCATGAGAATCATGAAAACATGGACATTTTTGAGATGGTAACACATCTTAAAAATCATGTAAAGCAAGAAATGTATAATGTCTCCAAAGTGATCTTTGAGTGAAAACTGACAAAGGGAGATCCAATAGAGCCCCATGTTGTCAATATGATTGGGCATGTGGAAAATATAAAGAGACTAGGGCTTCTTTTAGGTCAATGGTTGACTATGGATATGATTCTACAAATGTTGTTTGAATCATACACAACCAGTTTATCAAGTGTTAATACTTGAGTAACTTGGCTTAACTCCTGTCAGAACTACTTGGCATGTTGATTCCAAAGAAACAATGAAAATAGACAAATCTGTGATGGTGATCGGTAGAAGTGAGTCTAAGGGCAAAGGCAAGGCCAAGAAGTGTTCTGAGGCTAAGCTAAAGTTCAAGTCTTACACACTCAAGTTATATAGAAGGGTAAGTGAAATGGAATTTGTCATTTTTGCTTAAAGGGATAAAGGAAGAAGAAAGAAATAGAGATCTCTACTTCATGACCCGATAAGAAATAAGATAGAACTATAAAGAGCAAGAGTTCTTGCCACTACAGTTGGTATCTGTCATTCATGGGCATATAATAGAATTAATTAATTGCTATTACGCATATGTCATTGATGATAACATCATCTATCTTGTATAGACAAGAATAAATTGATGATTCGTTTTGAAAGATAAGATCTTGTATTGCAATTCCATGTGTATTATAAACTACACTTGATAGTTGTAGAGGCAAATGTGTATGACACATATGTTCAATGACTTGATGACTCAAACAATGAATGCATATAGCATCGTCATCTAGATCACATGATGAGAAAAGCATCTCTAGAATCCATATGATGATTATCTAGACTCTTTTGGCTATTGAGCCAATAGAGACATGCAAGTCTTATTTATTGTGAAATATGACAAAAGCATCTTCATTAGATATAGTGGGAGAGTTACTATTTTATTAGGACTCATACATATTGATGTACTTAGACCTTTTAGAATAAATGCTAAAGGTAGTTACCAGTACCTCATTATATTCATTGATGTTATTAGTAGATATGGAAGATTATATTTGATGAAATATAGATATACATCTCTTGAAATATTCAAGTAGATCATGAATGTAGTATGTAACTAACTTGGTAAAAGTATTAAGATACTTCAATGTGATCGATGTTGGAATATATTAAACCAAGAGTTTGAGGATCTTCTAGGAGATAATGATAATGTATCATGATGTGGTCCACCTGAAACACAATGGGAGTGTATCAAAAAGAATGCATCATACCTTGTTAATTCATGGTGTGATTATCAATAAAATCTAGTTGATATTACAATTTCTTTTGGGCACATGCTTTACACTAAAATAATGTACCATCTAAATTGGTACAAAAGACACCATATGAGAAATGGCATGGGAAGTGTCATGATATGTCTTTTATAAGGATTAGGATTGAAAGCACATATAAGAAAATAGTTTCTTAGAAGGCTTTTTCAAAAAATCACATAAATGTTATTTAGTTGAATACTACTTTCATTCCAATCCAACAACAAAATGTTTGTGCTATGATGGCTAAATTCCTGAAGAAGAAATTAGTTCCCAAGGAATCACTGGGAGAAAAGTAGAACTCAAAATGTTTGAGACAAACAAGAAAACATTGAACCTAAAGAGGTACAGTGGGAACAAAGAGAATCACAAGTAGTTGTGGAATTTCAAGTTCCTTATATAACACACAAAACTCATAGTTCTAGTAGAGAAACACCTTGAGTTTGAAATATCATGATATCTTATAACTCATAAAGATGATGAATTGATCATAGATGACAAGTCAACAATCTACCTAGAAGGTATTGAGGAATGAGAATCTGAGAAATGGCTTGAGGCCATGGGATCCAAGATGGAATCCATATAAACCAACAAGGTTTGACCTTGGTTGATCCACCTGAAGGGGTAAAACCCATAGGGTGCATTTGGATCTTTGAAGAAAAGGCCAACATGGAAGGGTATATTTGTTGCAAAGAGTTTCAAAACGTTTAAGGTGTTGAACATGATGAAGTCTTTCACCAGTTACCATGGTTAATCCATCAGGACCATGCATGCTATTCCATCTTGTTATGACTAATGATATTTGGCATATAGATGTTAAAAATGCATTCCTCAATTGAAATAATTAAAAGTATGTGAATGTGATATAGCCTAAAGGTTTTATAAATATAGTAATACAAATAAAGTTTGTAAGATACAAAGCTCAATCTGTGGATTGAAGCAAGCATCTCAGAGTTGGAATCTTCTATTTGACAAGATAGTCAAAGGGTTTGACTTTAGTCAAAATGAAGATGAAATATGTGATTACAAAAGATTTATTGGGAGCATATTAATATTCCACATAATGATGGGGAATAACGTCCTTATACTGCAAATGTTAAAAACCTTGCAAAGAAAGTACCTTCTCAATGAAGAGTTTAGGTGATTCATCCTATGTGATAGGAATTGAGATCTATAGAGATGGATCTGGAAAGCTTCTTGACCCAAGAAGAGCACATACAATAGCAAGATGTTGGAGGGTTCAACATGTAGGACTCAATGAGAGAAACGTGTCCATGTTCCATGGAGTTAGTCTCTCTGGAGCCCAGTGTTCCAATTCTTGTGAAGAATAGGAATACATGGATAGATGTTGTATGCATTCACAATTGGATGTATTAATGCTATAGTATATACTTATCATGTTATCTCATATGTATTATACATGATGAGAGAACTATCTCATATGTATTGGACATGATGAGAGGATATCCAGTTATCGCATACATCTTGGACATGATGAGAGGATATATATACATATCTATCAATCTCATATGTATTGGACATGACAAGAGGGTATATGTCAGATCCCAGTGAGAGTCACTGGAGTACCATGAATAACATCCTTAGGTTCTTGTGAAGCACTAAAAGGATCAGTTCCTTAGTTATGGTAATTAGGAAGAGTTGGTGTAAAAGGTTACACTGATATAAGATTCCAAACTGACAAATTAAAGATCACAAACTAAATTTGTTTTGGACAATAAAAATAGAATTGTAATCTAGAAGAGTTTCGAGCAAAAGATAGTTGCTTAAATCTACAATAGAAGCCAAGTATCTATGTGTTATGAGAAAAGTAGAGGATACTATATGGATCAAGAAGTTCATATGGGTGAACTTGTGTGAGGTTCCAAGACATTGATGACATAATAGATATACTATGACAACAATGTAGTTAGAGGATAGGCATGGAATCTTACATAGCATACTACGAAACTTTCATCTCATACAATTAGTCGTACAGTGAAGAGGTGTGAAAATTGCAAAATACCTACTTGAAGTAAATGTTGCTTAACCCGCTATAAAAGTGCTCTGCAGCAAAAACATGATGGACATGTTAAGATCACTTGGAATAGGATTAGTGGGTGATGGATTTATGTGCATGTGGGAGTTAGTTGATATGTATGCCCAGAGTGCCAATCATATGATAATTGGAGTGTGGCATTAAATACCTAATTTGATAAATCATAAAGGTAATTATGTCTATTATGTTTGTCTCATTCATGAGATGATGCATGGACATAGTATATGTCTAAAGAATGACTGTACTCGATGGTGAATGTCTTCAAGTATGTGACTTGAATAATGAGATCATATGGATGCTAAGATTATATACATTCTTGTTATGTCCCTAATCAGATATTACATGTGAAGAAAAATAGATGAAAGTAATACATAAGACTAGAATGTGTCTTGATTGATGATAGAGTCTCATTAGTCATGATATGTAATATCAAGTCAAACACACATGTAAATGTTAGAGAATAGTGTATCAGATAGACCCACCATGAGAGTGATACATGGAGATAATGGATTGGTAGTCAGAATCAGCTCTCATACTGATAGTTGTGATCGTGGTTCATAGACATGAAGTCACTACATTCATAACATGTCATTCGGTATACTTTGACATCATCTAACGTAACCCTGAATAAGGATTGCCATAATGGTGATGATTGGGTAGCTGTGACACATGGAAATTTGAGTGTGAGTGATGTAGATGGTATTCATCCCTCCTACAAGAGATTGATATCCAAGGCCTCTTGATAAGTGAGACTGAGAAATGTATGGTTGTACTCATGTGATTCAATATGTGATATGTGAACTCACATGCATCTCAGACAGCCTTCTCTAATTCAAGGAACATGGATTGAATGTTGAGAGGATGATAATTCCATGCCTCAAGTTCAATCCAGATATCAGAGACAAAGGAACTATATGATCATAGTAATACTAATCACGGATTGTAGGTTGAAGTTGTTCTCCAACTTTCTCAATTAATTGGGTAGCAATGATGTGTGACTAGGCACCTCTCTTTGCTTGTGATGTCATAATTGGTTATGGACATTCACTGCCAATGTAATTCTTGACCTATAGGGTCACACGCTTAGGATACACTTGGATTAAAGGTGTATATTCATGAATAATGTTTAGATTGAATACAAAAATATTTTAGGTATTCATTCAAACAACCAATTAACTGACTAGTCTCAGAATCATCAAGTTCAAGTGTTGGACTAATTGGTTGGAGTGTTAGATTGATTGGAAATTGAATTGGTTGAATTATGCATAAGTCAGGACACCAATCGATTGGTCAGGTTGGTGAGATGACCGGTTCACCTAGTGAACCTATCAACTTAGTCGTGCTAACCAAAGCTTCTGGTGATTTTCCCGATTCATGAGAATAGTTGATCGTTTCACTTGTTTAATTTGATTTGTACAAAGAATTAATGTCAGACATTAAATTAAAATGAATTGTCAATTTGATTGTAATTGGGGTGCACTATGAACCGATTGGCTCACTAAGTGAACCGATCATCTCACTGTGCTAGTTGACTGGTTCACATGTCGCAAAATGCAAAATTTATGAAAATTTCAACCCTTCTACTCCCACATCGACTAGGAACCCAGACCCCAACCCCTCCTATAAATAGAGGGATAATGGGGTTTCCCAACACATACAATTGAGAATCAGTTACTCTGACAATTGTTGTCCTCTCTGGTTGTGGTAACCAGTAGAGAGCCCAAGCAAGTCATAACCTGTTAAATGGAGGGACATTGAGAGAGAGAACAATTGAGATTAATTGTGGGAGAGCATGTCGATGACTAGTACACTAACATAAGGGGATAACTCCTTCTAATTGTCTCTGGTAGGGAAACGTGGAGTTCTTGATGGTCTGTGTGGACTACTCTAGAGGTAGGAGTCCATTGGCTATTGCTAGGAGGACATAATCAACTGTTGTCCATGGTGCTAGACTAGGAGGTCGTTCATGATGATTGTTTGAGTGCTGCTTGGAGAAGAAGCATGTATCTACTGCAAGTGTAATGTCAAAAACTTGTTCCAGGACCAGGTATAACCTTGCAAACCTTCCTTCCTAGATACATTATTGTTGATGTGATCTTGGTGTACAGGGGAATTAGACTTTAATTTTTTTTGTTTCTGTTGTCTTATCTGTCGCCTCAATTTTTATAAAGTTCCATCATGTATTTTGTTCTTTATAATACTCTCAATGAGTCATGATGTTTATTGATATTTATTTATAACCTTCATGTGCTCACATTTATCAAAACCCCTTCAAAATTTTAATACAAAAATATAATTTTAATTCAAATATATAAAATAAACATTAGGGTTACCATGCTTTATTTCTTTATAAGGAAGGGTACACCTATTAGGCTTGATCAAAATCATGGGTTTGTCTTATTATGGAACTGATCGTAATAAGAACAATTGTATTATTTGACTTTATACTTCCATACATGTGTGCCCAGATAGGTGACAAAGAATACCATGAAGTGTATGTTTTACATGGACTTGACTCCAAAACTACAATTACAAATAATTATAGATTAATTAGAAACTTAATCTATAAATACATAATACTTTATTTGAGATCCTTACTAATATGTATAATTATTTAACAATTTTACTCGTCACGACAACTTTATAACTTCTTTTTCATCTATAGTTGTATTTATTTGTTATCATGGAAAAAGAACAAATGGAAAAGTTTCTTAAAGTGTACAAGAATTCAAGTAGAAACCAACTCAAACTACCTCTAGTGATAATAGGTTTCATGAGGATCGTGCCTTTACTCATGAAACCAATGTCCCCTACAGCCCGTAGTCAAAATGTGTGGCTGAAATATGTAAAAAATATTGATATGGTCCACACATTGTTAGTCAAATATGGTCTCAACCAGAAACTAGTGATGAGAGGGAGGCTCTCCTAAATAAAAAAGTGTGTACTACATTATATCCCTATCACACACATAATGAACTCATTATGATCGTTTAACACTAGTTCAATTTTAAAGTAACTTAAAGTTGTTGGGTTGCAAACTTTCAATCACTAAATACAAGAAAGGGAGTTTTGGTAGGAAAAGAAGTTGTAGATGTCATTTTCATATGATATATAGAAAATTGAAGTATGAATATCTTTCTAGTTATTTGACATCCTTAATATAGAATAAAGACTATATCAATTAATCAAATTGTGGATGTATTTAATATGAGAATGTTTTTCCTTTCAATTTGAATATTTATATGCAAGTTGGTGAATGTCCTTCAAACACTAAACTTTTAAATCCACTCAAGATTCAACACCAACATTTGAATCTTAATCCTTGAATCTGGAGATACTCAAGCCTCCAAGTCATATTGTCATGGAAAGGATACATTGACAATGAACTATGGTCTCGTCTACTATAGTTTCCTAGTAGAAGAAGACCTTAAGACTCACAATTTGATAATGAGCATATATATTAGATTATAAAATAGTGAAATATTTGATAATGATATGAATTCATAATAAAAAAATGCTTTGTGGATTTTTATTGATCCTCCTCCATGACTTAAAACTATTATATGTATATGGATCTTCAAGAAGATGCAAACAATAGTACAATATATTAAGGCCACACTAGCAGTTGTTGGGAAAAGGAATAGGATCCCATCCCATGTCCTAGTTGGATTTGGACTTGAGTAGGAGTTGGCTTGTGCTACCAATCCTAATAAGAGTCAAATCTAAAAGGGAAAGAAGATAGTTTCCTATGTGCAACATGGAGTTGGACTCTGAGTTGGACAAGGATTCCTAGTTATATCCCCATGCCATGGAGGCCTATAAATAGAGGCCCCTGGGGGCATTGAGATCATCCCTCTAGTTTCTAGTTGGTGCCTTATGTGGTAGAAGAGTTGGAGAATAAGAACAACTAGAAGAGCTCTCTTGGTTGAATAAAAGATGGCTAGCGAATTTACCTTAAAGCAAAGTAGCAATTAACAGTCAGTGACACATTGGGTGCACCGACAGAGTAGCTCTCTTGGTTGATAAGAGAGGGCCTACAACTTTGCCTTGAAATAAAGTAGCGATTGGAGGTTACAGATGTAGTGTTTCCATAGCAGCAATGGTCTAACCCAGTCAGTAGTGATAGAGACATTAAGAAATCCCCAGCAACGATAGTGGTCTCGTGAGGAGATCAAGTAAAGAGAGAGGTTTTGTACACATTGGGTGAAATTATCTTCTTCCTCATCTTTGTTCTTGTGTGGGGAGGGCTACTTGGGTTTAGGGGTAATTAAATTTAGGAAGTGTGAGTTGTAATCTTAATTACATAGTGCTTGTTGGCTGGTATTGCCACATGATGTTTCTCTCCTTATCTTGGGGAGAGTTTTCTATGTTAAATTTGGTTTTTCTTCTTTGGGTTTATATGTTTGTTGGTAACGCTTCCACAATAAGTTTTTATCACATATGGGAATGTATCAGTACAACATCCCCAACAAGTGGTATTAGATCACAGGCTATAGATACTGGTCCAAATGGGGAAGGATGAAGATGCAATGATGATAAAGTTGACAAGCACAAATTGGAAGATTTGGAAATCCAAGATGGAGTATTACAAAGATTTGTACGATCTGATAGAAGGAGGAAAGTCAGAGAGTACAACTGATGTGGATTGAAAGAAATTAAATAGGTTGACCGTTGGAACAATTTGAAAATGACTTGACACTTCTATGTTCCTTCATGTCTCAGAAGAGACCAATGCCAAAGATCTTTGGGATAAGCTCAAGAAGTTATATGAACAGAAGACTGCCACAAATAAAGCTTTCTTGATTAAAAAGTCGATGAACCTCAAGTATCGGGATGGTACAAGCATCGTCGAGCATATTAATGAATTCCAAAGCCTTGTAAATCAACTAGGGTCCATGAAGATTGTTCTTGATGATGAAATCCAAGCTATACTTCTTCTAGGATCATTACTTGATAGTTGGGAGATGTGTGTAGTGATAGTCAATAATTCTGCACAGGAAGGTAAGTTGACACTTGACCAGATGAAGAGCAGTATACTAAATGAAGAGACTCGACAACGAGCCTCAGGTGATAGAAGATCAGAGGTGCACTTCACATAGAGTAGAGGCATTGATAGAGTGAGAGATCGTGGCAAATTCAAGAGCCGTGGTGAGTCCCAAAACCGTGAGAAGTCTCGTGGTAAATCCAAGTCAAAGAGTAGTAGAGGGTGCTTCCATTGCGACAAGCCAGGTCCTTTTAAAAATGATTGTAAAGTTTGGAAAAAGGAACATGGGTCTGAAGCCAAAGACAAACAAGATGACGACAAGAATACTACAGTGGTAATCTCAAATGACAGGGATGATGATGACGATGTGGTCTTAACAGTCCAAGAGTAGTGTTTTCATGCTAAGGATGATGATTCTAGGTGGGTGGTGGATATTGTAGCTTCTTATCATGCTTCACCAAGTAAGGAATTCTTCACCTCATACAGAAGGAGAGACTTTGGGAGGGTGAACATAGAAAATTCTAGCTTCTCCAGAATTATTGCGATTGAAGACATTTGTGTTCAAACAAGTGTTGGTTGCACGCTCACACTGAAGGATGTCAGTCACATTCTAGATTTGCAGCTAAGTTTGATATTTGTTCATTCTTTGATTGAGAAGGTTGCCATCTGAATTTTGATGGTGGAAAATGCAAGATCACCAAAGGGGCCTTGCTTATTGTATGGGGAAAATTGTGTCACACATTATATAAGACCCAACTTAAGGTGCTCAAAGACGGCCATATATATGCAATTGAGGAACACCATACAGATCTATTGCACAGATGGATAGAACGCATGAATGAGAAAGGTTTGAAGCTATTATCAAAGTAGGGATTGATTCCTTGTGGCAAGGACACTGGTCTTAGTTCATGTGATACATGTCAAATAGGAAAGCATCGACGTATTTCTTTCAAGACAAGATCAAAGGTGAAGGCATACCTTCTGCAGTTTGTTCATTCGCATGTTTGCAGTCCGTTTGAGGTAGCTTCACTAGGTGGCAATAGGTATTTTGTCACATTCATTGATGATACATATAGGAAGATATGGGCCTACTTGTTAAAGACCAAGGGTTAGGTCTTTCAGTGTTTTTAGAAATTTCATTACCCTGGTGGAGTGGGAGATAGAGAAAAAGTTTAAGTGTCTCTGTACAGACAATGGAGGAGAGTACACCTCCAGGGAGTTCTAGGATTATTGTGCATAATACAAAGTATGGAATGAAAGGACAGAGCCCGACACACCACAACACAATGGTACAACTAAGAGGATGAAGCATACCATAGTAGAGAAAGTTAGATGCATGTTGAAGACTGCAAAGTTGCCAAAGACATTCTGGGGTGAGGCATTAAGTACTTCCTGGTATTTGATTAATCGATCTCCATTAGTTCCTTTGGGTTTTGATATACCTGAGAAGGTATGTGCATCCTATGCTCATCTGTGAGTACTTGGGTGCAAGGCTTATGCACATGTTCTAAAGGAAAAGAGGCAAAAGTTGGATGATAAAGCGGTGCCATGTATCTTTATTGGCTATGGAGATTAGTAGTTTGGCTATAGGTTATGGGATCCTATAAAAAGGACCATGAGTAGGCACAGATATGTGAATTTCTGTGAGAGTTAGACAATTATAGAGCCTAAGAATGATGATGTAGAGGATGTAGAATCAGGTGATAGTTCTTCTTATGATGAGTATGAGGATGATTCAACTTCTTCATAGGTGTAGTCTTCAGATGACGAATAAGAGAATCAAGATCACCCTAAGAAGAAGAGTGAGAGCAAGTCGAGTGTTCCTATTCTAGACGCATAGTTGAGTGATTCAGATTCACAGTTAGTGACGTCTGGGTAGAGCGAGAAAGATCATCACTAGGTAGAGTCCTCAAAGTAGCAGTTGAGGAGGTCTGACGGAGTCCATCATCCTTCATTTAGATATATGTCATCTCAATATATTCTCCTTACTGATCACAGGGAGCCAAAGACTTATCATGAGGTGCAAACTCATAGAGATAAAGCACGGTGGCATCAGGCATTGCGAGAGATGTCTTCTTTACATAAGAATGACACCTATGAACTTGTGGCGCTTCCCAAGGGTCGAAGAGCACTAAAGAACAAGTGGGTCTACAAGATGAAGAAAGATGATGACAACAATGATATTAGATACAAAGCCAGAATAGTTGTCAAGGGCTTTGGTCAAAGACCAGATGTGGATTTCGATGAGATATTTTCTCCTATTATGAAGATGACTTCTATTAGATTAGTTCTAGGCTAAGTTGCTAGCCTAGATCTGGAGCTTGAGCAGATGGATGTGAAGAGGGTGTTTCTTCACGGTGACCTATCTGAGGAGATCTACATGGAGCATCCAGAAGGGTTTTAGGTCAAGGGGAGGAGCACTTAGTTTACAATTTAAATAAGAGTTTGTATGGTTTAAAACAAGCTCCTAGGAAGTGGAACAAGAAGTTTCATTCTTTCATGTAGATTCGCGAGTACCAGAAGAAAAGTACAGATTCATGTGTTTACATGAGGAGGTTTCTGAATGACAAGTTCATTATTCTACTATCTATATGGATGACATGTTGATAGTGGGATAGGATGTCAGTTTGCTCAAGAAACTGAAGACAAAGCTTTCCAAAGACTTTGATATGAAGGATTTGGGACCAGCATGACATATTCTGGGGATGCAAATCACACATGACATGGAGCAACACATGTTGTGGTTATCATAAGAGAGCTATGTTGAAGGGATTCTAGAGCGATTCAACATGAGCAAGTCCAAAGCTATGAGTACTCCACTATCAAGTCATTTCAAACTAAGTAAGAAGTCATGCCCAACTACTTATGCATAGAAGGAGGAGATGGCCAGGATTCCCTATTCTTCTGTTGTAGGGAGTTTGATGTACACAATGGTGTGCAACTCATCCTAACATTGCTCATGTGGTTGGTGTTGTGAGTAGGTTTTTCTCAAACCCTGGGAAAGATCACTGGGAAGTGGTTAAGTGGATCTTCAGATACTTATAAGGCACGCGCAGTATGTGTTTGATGTTTGGTGATTTTTAACAAGTTCTAAAGGGCTTCGTTGATGCTGACATGGCAGGTGATATTGATCATAGAAAGTCTACCTCTATGTATGTTTTCTATTTTTGTAAGGGGAGCCATATCTTAGCATTCCAGGTGGAAAAAGTGTGTTGTACTTTCTACGACAGAGGCAGAGCACATTGCAGCATCGAAAGCAGGAAAATAAATACTCTGGATTGTGAGATTTCTAGGAAAGCTAGGCATGAATCTATTGGTATGTATGCCCTGAGAGACAATCATGTGATGATTGATGGGATACATTAAGATTGATTTGATAAACATCAAAGGCAAGCTTCCAATTCTTTCTGGTTCAGTCATATGAGATAATGATAGAACAGATTGAATGTCTAGAGAATGACAGTACTCAATGACGTATGCTTTCAGGTTGAGGACCTGAACGATGAGATCATACGGATGCTAAGAGTTTGTACATTCTTATTATGTCCCTATTCGTATGTCATTGTGGAAGGTAGATAGACAGTAATGACACACAAGACTAGAGTGTGGTGTTGGTTGATGACATAATCTCATTAGTCATGATATGGAGATATCAAACCAAACACATAGGTACTTGTTAGAGAACAAGTATACCAGACAGACCCACCGTGAGTTTGACACATAGTCACAGTCAGTTTTCACAGTGATGGTGGTGAGTGTGATTCTTTGACCTAAAATCACTACACTCAACACATGTCGTTGGGTACACTTTGACATCATCAAACGCAGTCCTGAAACATGGGTTGTTATAAAGGTGATGATTGGGTGGCTTTGACACATGGGGATTTTGAGGGGTGAGTGATAGATATGGGATTTGGCCCTCCTGAGGGAGTTTGATATCCATGGCCACTTGATGAGTAGGATTGAGATAGGTGTGCATGCATGTATGAATCAGTATGTGATATTGATGTCATACATATCTCCTCCAATCTACTCTGAGATTAAGAAAGTGAATGAACATTGAAAGGATGATTGTTCCATGCCTTGAGTTCATTCGGGATATCAGTGATAAAGGAATTATACATTCCTTGTAAAACCATTCACATATTATAGGATTGAAAGTTGTTCTACAACTTTCCTTTTCACTTGGGTAGCACTGATGTGCGACTAGGCACTGCTCTTTGCTTGTGAAGTCATAAGTGTTATGGACTTTTACTGCCAATGTGAAATGGACCTGCAGGGTCACACACATAGGATTTAATCTGGAAGAGGGTTTTATCCACAAATGATGTTTAGATTGATTTCTAAAGGAGTTTAGTAGTTCAATTAAACACGTAATCAATTCATATCTCAGTATCATAGTATTCAAGGTGTTAGACCTCTTGATTAGTGTATCAGATTGATTGGAACTGCAATTGACTGATTTGCACAGTCTATTGCCCCAACCGATCGGCTCACAGGGTTGAATCGGTCAGCTCAGGTTGATGAACCGATCGGCTCAAGTAGTGAGTCGATCGGCTCATGTGTCAATGAAATGATCAGCTCAATTGTTGAACCGGTCGATTCGTGTGACCAACCGAGATCATTTGGAAAGTCAGAAGACTCTTTTTACAAATACATATTTGTTTCACTTGTACAAATTTGATTTGGATAAGGACTAATATTTGATTAGTTGGAAACAAAAATGAAAGTCATTTCAAGTTGGTCCAGGACCACGAACCGATCTGCTCATGCTTGAACCGTTCGGCTCAGGTGTCCCAACCGATCAGTTCAGGTGTGAACCGATCGACTCAGGTCCCCAACCGACCGTTTCATGATTGAAACAATCGGTTCAGCTGGCGTAGTTGGTTGTTTTGTGAAAAATCTTGAATCCTTCTACTCCTACTTTAATCATGCATTACTCGGGGTAGAAAACCCTGTCCCATGACCCTCCTATATATATAGGGGTAGTGGGGGCTTCTCAGGTACAACAACTCAGAACACCAATTTCTCTATAAAGTTGTCGTTCTCTCTGGTTGTGGTAACCTAGAGAGCCCGAGCAAGTGCTACCCAATAAGGGAGGCACAACAAGGGAAAGACAACTGCAGAAAGGCAACTGGTTGCATGAGAGTGTGTCGGTGACTAGTACGTCGACAGGAGGGTATGACTCCTTTCTATTCCTTGTGGGACAAGGAGATCGGAGTTCCAGGTGGTCCGTGTGGACTACTTCAGAGGCGGGAGACTTCTGCCGCTCGGAAGACGGATGTCAATCCTGACAGTCCCGGTGAGACCAGGAACTACACAGACACTGTCCAAGACCGGAGGTGAAGACCGCACAAACTGTGAGGTAATGAAGCTGAGCAATCCTCGGGACAAGGTATGCCTCTACAAACTATCATTCCTATTGTGTAGACGTTGACGCGATTCCTTTATTCTGGGTTTGGGAGAAGAAAAATTTTTATTTCTGCTGCCCTCTTTGTCTCCCCTAAAACCCAATAGTGGTATCAGAGCCACGTCAACTGCTCTATACTTTAGGATTATCGATATGATCGATTTTGGTTTGTCGCCTTTATTTATTGCATACGATGCGAATAAAATCGGTTTTATGCATGTCCAATCCTAAATCCACAAATCCCAATATACATATATGATATGTAATATGAATGCACTCGATACGCGTCACCCTTAAATGAGTTTTATGGTGGATGTATAGCGTGGTTATGGCAAATAAACCCTATATATCTGTGCTTGGTTGTATATGGTTGCTTACATCTCGGTCTGTGCACTGATTCCCTACCTCCTTTTCCTAATGTAACTCGAGATAACTCGAGATTTCTTTCCTACCTTTGCTCCCCCTGAATGTAACTCGGGGTTTCCCAATTCAAATGTAAAATAGGATAGATCTTTTATTTCCTGTTATGTCAAAGAACGGAGGACAATATGACGACAACTGAGACGATCGGTTCACGGAGTGAACTGATTAGTTGGAGATCCAGATGACCGGTTCGAGGATCGAGACGATCGGGTGGCGGCCATGAGGAGATGCACGACGACCATGCAAACCGATCGGTTGGAGGAGCCAACCGATCGGCTGGTGGCACCCAGACGACCAGCCAGGGTGAGCAGGTCATTCATGTGATGAGTTGATCAACTCGGATGGCTATAGCACTTCATCATGGATAGGTTTCATGTGATGTAGACCTAGATGATCGTGATTCCTCTTGGCTTGAGGAATCACATTAGGATGGCGATAATCATCGCTTTTATCATTTCACATGTTTTTGTGGGATATAGCATGTATATGATACGTACTATATATTGTGGTGATTGGATATGTATATGTACCTATAAAAACATGATCCCTCATTAAATATTAAAGTTTTAGATGCCTTACAAATGCGACACATGTGAAAAGCTTGATCGGCCAAGTGTGGGCACGCCCTAGCGTGGTACACCGTCTATCTCGTGGAAGCGTGAAGGATGGATATGTGGGTCTGCCCTAGCAGGGTGCATATTCATTGTGTTGGCTTTGGGTCGGACTTAACAAGGTGACCTAGATAGGATCTAGCACCTTGAGGCATGGAGGTGATCATGGCAAGGATTTGCATATGACATCTTTCAAGAGTCACATATGATGCAATTGGTAAAAGTTGCCAACCTGGAAGATCTAAGTTGTGGGTGACAGCCCTAGCTGGTCCATGACTCAGAGGATTTCATGATCTTGACCCACTAGAAGATTGTACGCTGCAATCTTCCGAATTGATGGTGAGGGCTATCAATTTGAACAAAAATAGTGGGAGCGATAATTAATTAAAGTTATAATTATATCGTCAACCTTTCAAATCAATCGAATAAGTCAAAATTGAGTTTTGGACTAAATTACATATATTTCCTTTTGTAGTACAAATGACAACAAACAACAATCACTTTTCATTGTGATCGGTCCTTGAAAAGGATAAGCTGAATGGGACTAACTTCCATGAGTGGTTTAGGACATTGAGAATTGTTCTCACTCAAGAGCGAAAGATCTATGTCTTGGATACTCCATCTCCAGAGGAATCTGCTCCTACCGCACTAAAGGCAGAAAAGGATTCTTATAAGAAGCATTCCGAAGATGCCATTGATGCAAAGTGCTTGATGTTGTGCTCCATGAACCACGAGTTGCAGAGACAACATGAGAACATGGATGTCATTGAGATGATTCAGCATCTCAAGAACATGTATGAAGATCAAGCACAGCCAGACAGATATGATGTCTCCAGGGCACTGTTCAAGTGTGTCATGATAGAAGGAGATCCAGTTGGTCCTCACATGCTCAAAATGATTGGGTATGTGGAGAACCTGACAAGACTGGGATTTCCCCTGAGCCAAGAGTTAGCTACTGACGTGATATTGCAATCGTTGCCAGAATCCTACAGTCAACTTGTGATGAACTACAACATGAACAACTTTGACAAACCGTTGACAGAGTTGTTGGGCATGTTGAGGACAGATGAGGCATAGATTAAGAAGGACAAGCCTAAGTCTGTGATGATGATCAGCAACAAGAAAGGCAAGTCCAGGCACAAGGGCAAGGGCAAGGCTAAGAAAGGTTCTAATGCCAGCCAGCAGCCCAAGTCGTTTTCAACTCTCAAGGCCAAGGGAGGCGTGACCAAGAGAGGCAATTGCCACCATTGTCAAAAGCCAGGACATTGGAAAAGGAATTGTCCACTCTATCTGGAAGAACTAAAGAAGGAGGCGACAGACGTCTCCACCTGAAGGTGTCATGAAATAAACTTGGAACACTTTTTGAGGTATATGATATCAAGATATAAAGTGTAAAGCACCCAATACATGGGGCAAGTGTTGTTGCCATAGATAGGAGTACTTTAGTTTATTTTCAGCCTTGAAGGCATGTAATAGAGTTATGAATTGCTATTTCATATTTTTCCAATGGATAGAAACACATTATTTTTTCATATTGTATGACACAAAGTTGATGTTTCAATTTCAAAATATATGATATTTATGGCAATGCCTTGTTTATCTTGTGGTACTTGGTATGCATAAGATAAATTGATACCTAAAAGTTATTGATAACTCAAACAATCAAATTAACATAAATCATGAGAAATTCATTTCTGGTTTCCATATGATGGATAAGTCTAGACTCTTTTGGTTAGAGAACCAGTAAGAGACATGAAATTCATAGACATGATCAATCAATCTTCACTAGTGGTAATGGGAGAATGATTATCCTATTAGGTATAATACATGTGATGTATTTACATACCTATTGGAGCAAATGTTAATACTTGAAACGGTGTTTAGAGAAATACCAATATGAATATCTTGAAGTGTTCAAGAATATCATAGATGAAGTATGAATTTGGTAAAGTGTTAATTCTTGATGAGATCAATGAATGAAATACTTGAACCAAATGTTTGATAACCTTGTGAGTGATTATGATAATGTATCATAGTAAACTCATGATTAAGGCATGGTGATGTCTATATCAAAAGGAGTCATACTCTAAGGAGTTAGATGATGATTATCAAATAACTAATTTCTTCTTAAATAAAGAATACCCCACACTAATAAAGGAAATTAAGAATCACAAGGAGTTGTGAGTTCTTATATCCTTGACAGATGCACCTCGATTATCTATGTGATGAGTTGGTCATGTGATGAGTCAAATATCTACATGAATATGAGGAATCGAATTTTGAGTTATGGTTTATGACCATTACATCCTAAATGACTTCCATGTGAACCATAAGGTATGACCTTGATGGTAGCACCTATTGGGATGAAATCCATAAGTAAAAATGAGTCTTAAGTGTTAAGACACATGGATGACATTTTGAGAAGGATGATGCTTGTTGATTGCAACTTAATGACTAAGGGATTTGGCATATGGATACTAAAACCGCATTCCTAAAAGGAATAAAACAAGGATGTGTATGTGACACAACCTATAAGGTTTATGAATCCATTAATGCAAATGAAGTCTATAAGTGACAATGGACTAATCAATGTGATTGATTGAGTACAAGCAACTCAGAACTGTGATCTTTACTTTGACTGATATGTCAAAGGGTTTGACTGATATGTCAAAGATAAAGAAGGGATCTATGATTTAGTGGGAGCGTATTTGCATTCCACATGTCGATAAGGAATGAGATGTTCTAGAATGGAATCCAAAGTGAAAATTATTTTTAGGGAAGATAGAGACGTTTCCTATGTGATAGGAATAGAGACCTATAGAGATAGTTCTCAAAAACCTCTTGACCTGAAAAGAGAAAGCATACATTGGAAATCTATACTGAAGGGTTCAGTGTGCACAGATTCAGTGGGAGAAAATATATCCATGTTATATGGAGTTAGTATCCCAAAGTCAAGTGTCCAATTCTTATGAAGAATGGAAACACTAAGAATAGATAAGGATCTATCATGTATGTAATCACCCCATTATCTTGCATGTATGGCCATGGCAAGAATAAAATGCATTCATCATGTTGTATGTAGGACATGACAATATGATGTGCTCATCCTGATAACTCGTATGTGAGACATGACGAGTGGATGTCTGTCTAGTTCTAGTAAGGGTTACTGGAATACCATAAGAACTTGATAAGTACTTGAGAAGTACTAGTTCTATGGAAATAAGGAAGGGTTCACTGTAAAGAGTTACACTGATGCAAACTTCCGAAAAGGACAAAAAATTAATCGCAAAATATATATGGGATATATAAATGTGAATGTTTGTTGATAAATGGAAACATTCCAATAAAGTTGTTTTAAAAGAAATGTCGAGTATATGTGTGTTAGAGAACAGCAGTGGATACTATATGGATCTAGGAGTTCATAGAGATGAACTTATAGTTATTCCGGTCATTGATGACAAGTTTGTAGTGCTTGGTCATGAAATGTGGCTAAGGGTTAGTAAAGGAATACTAGATCGCATATTACGGCAACTCCATCTCACACATATGACGTATAGCAAAGATATGAGAGACATGTAGTTAATACCGACTTTGGTAAGGTGTTGCCATAACTCACTATGTTAGAACTAGAGCACAGTAACACATGGGACATGTTTGAAGATCACTATGAATATGATTCAAGGGTGATTGGCTCGCAGTGCAAGTGGGAGTATGTTGGTATGTATGCCCTGAGAGCCAATCATGTGATGATTGATGGGATACATTAAGATTGATTTGATAAAGATCAAAGGCAAGCTTCCAATTCTTTCTAGTTCAGTCATATGAGATAATGATAGAACATATTGAATGTCTAGAGAATGACAGTACTCAATGATGTATGCTTTCAGGTTGAGGACCTGAACGATGAGATCATACGGATGCTAAGAGTTTGTACATTCTTATTATGTCCCTAGTCAGATGTCATTGTGGAAGGTAGATAGACAGCAATGACACACAAGACTAGATTGTTGTGTTGGTTGATGAAAGAATCTCATTAGTCATGATATGGAGATATCAAACCAAACACATAGGTACTTGTTAGAGAACAAGTATACCAGACAGACCCACCGTGAGTTTGACATATGGAACCATGACATGGTAGTCACAGTCAGTTCTCACAGTGATGGTGGTGAGTGTGATTCTTTGACCTGAAATCATTACACTCAACACATGTCGTTGGGTACACTTTAACATCATGAAATACAGTCATGAAATATGGGTTGTTATAAAGGTGATGATTGGGTGGCTTTGACACATGGGGCTTTTGAGGGGTGAGTGATAGATATGGGATTTGTCCCTCCTGAGGGAGTTTGATATCCATGGCCACTTGATGAGTAGGATTGAGATAGACGTGCACGCATGTGTGAATCAGTATGTGATATTGATGTCATGCATATCTCCTCCAATCTACTCTGAGATCAAGAAAGTGAATGAACGTTGAAAGGATGATTGTTCCATGCCTTGAGTTCATTCGTGATATCAGTGACAAAGGAATTATACATTCATTGTAACACCATTCACAGATTGTAGGATTGAAAGTTGTTCTCCAACTTTCCTTTTCACTTGGGTAGCACTGATGTGCGACTCGGCACCGCCCTTTACTTGTGGAGTCATAAGTGTTATGGTCTTTCACTGCCAACGTGAAATGGACCTGCAGGGTCACACACATAGGATTTAATCTGGAAGAGGAGTTTATTCACAAATGATGTTTAGATTGACTGATAAAGGAGTGTAGTAGTTTAATTAAACACTTAATCAATTGATAGCTCGGTATCATAGTGTTCAAGGTGTTGGACCGATTGATTAGAGTATTGGATTGATTGGAACTACAATTGACTGATTTGTACAGTCTACTGCCCCAACCGATCGGCTCAGGTTGATGAACTGATCGACTCAAGTGGTGATTCGATCGGCTCATGTGTCGATGAAACGATCGGCTCAATTGTTGAACCGGTCAATTCGTGTGACCAACTGAGATCGTTTGGAAAGTCAGAAGACTCTTTTTGCAAATACATATTTGTTTCACTTGTACAAATTTGATTTGAACAAGGACTAATATTTGATTAGTTGGAAACAAACATAAAAGTCAATTCAAGTTGGACCATTACCACGAACCGATCGGCTCATGCTTGAACCGATCGGCTCAGGTGTCCCAACCGATCGGTTCAAGTGTGAACCGATCGGCTCAGGTCCCCAACCAACCGTTTCATGCTTGAAATGATCAGTTCAGCTGACGCAGTTGGTTGTTTTGTGGAAAATCTTGAATCCTTCTACTCCTGCTTTAATCCCGCATTACCCGGGGTAGAGAACCCTGTCCCATGACCCTCCTATATATATAGGGGTAGTGGGGGCTTCTCAGGTACAACAACTCAGGACACCAGTTGCTCTGTAAAGTTTTCATTCTCTTTGGTTGTGGTAACCGAGAGAGCCCGAGCAAGTGCTACCCGATAAGGGAGGCACATCAAGGAAAAGACAACTGTAAAAAGGCAACTAGTTGCAGGAGAGTGTGTCAGTGACTAGTACGCTGATAAGAGGGTACGACTCCTTCTGATTCCTTGTGGGATATGGAGATCGGAGTTCCAGGTGGTCTGTGTGGACTACTTCAGAGGCGGGAGACTTCTGCCGCTGGAGGACAGCTGTCAATCCCGATAGTCCCGATGAGACCAGGAGCTGCACAGACACCGTCCAAGATCGGAGGTGAAGACCGTGCAAGCCGCGAGTTAACGTCACCGAGAAAGCCTCGGGATAAGGTATGCCTCTACAAACCATCATTCCTATTGTGTAGACATTGACGCGATTCCTTTATTCTGGGTTTGGGAGAAGAAATTTTTTTGTTTCCGCTGCCCTCTTTGTCTTCCCTAAAACCCAACAGAATCAAGTTGACCCAACTATTTTTGTGACAGTCAGGGTACTATTGACTTGAGCAAGAGCATAATGCATCATGCACGGACAAAACACATTGATGTGAGATATCATTGGCTTCATGATGTGATTCATAAGAGGTTATTGACTCTAAAGAAGATCCATACTGAGAAGAATGCTTCTGATATGATGACTAAGGTGGTGACGCAAGACAAGTTGTAGCTCTCTAAAGAGCTCTGCGGCATACATTCCCAATGATGTTTCTCTGACCACATCTTCCTCATGGGCTGGAAGGGGAGATTGTTGGGAAAGGGAATAGGATTTCGACCATATCCTAGTTAGATTTAGACTTGAGTAGGAGTAGGCTTGTGCTACCAATCCTATTAAGAGTCAAATCTAAAAGGGAAAGAAGATGGTTTTCTATGTGCAACATGGAGTTGGACTCAGAGTTGGACAAAGATTCTTAGTTGCATCCCCATGCCATGGAGGCCTATATATAAAAGACATGGGGGGCATTGAGATCATCCCTCTAGTTGCTTGTTGGTGTCTTCTATGGTAGAAGAGTCAGAGAACAAGACAACTAGAAGAGCTCTCTTGGTTGAATAAGAGAGAGTCAACAACTTTGCCTTGAAGTGAAGTAGCGACTAACAGTCAGTGACACATTGGCTGCACTAACAGAGTAGCTCTCTTGGTTGATAAGAGAGGGCCAACAACTTTGCCTTGAAGCAAAGTAGTGGTTGGCAGTTACAGACGTAGTGTTGCCATAGCGATCAGCGACCACAACAGCATCAAGCAATCTCAAGCAATGGCAACGGTCTCGTGAGGAGATCAAGTAAAGAGGGATGTTTTGTACCCATTGGGTGTGATTCTCTTCTTTCTCATCTTTGTTCACGTGTGGGGAGGACTACCTGGATTTAGGGGTAACTAAATCCAGGCAGTGTGAGTTGTAATCTTAATTACATAGTGTTTGTTGGTTGCTATTGCTCTGTAGTTTTTCTCTCCTTGTCTTGGAGAGAGTTTTCTACGTTAAATCGGATGTTTCTTCTTTAGATTTAGACGCTTGTCGGTAACACTTTCGTAATAAATCTGAGACTGTATCGTTACAACTTGAAAAGCAGTAAGGGCACACTAGTAGCCAAAGAAGAATATCAAAAGGTGTTTCTATGAATGTGAAAATTCCTAGTCTGGGTTGCTTTTCGTCAAAAAGGCGGGCCGGATTTTTTTACAATCAGAACCCCACCCCATGTAAACCTAATTGATCACTCTTTGGCTAAAAATGGCCAGGATCTTTGAATTTAGAACTTAGTTCAGAGTCATATTGTTATATTTAGAAAATTCAAAATCAACTTGGATCTTGATTTTGATCAGCCTATAAATTGGATATTTCAAAATTCTACTTTGTCATAACCTAAATTACTAGTGTAATCCAAAACTGACATAGACCCAGATTTTGTCAAAATCTTAAAATCGACATAATTGTGAAAATTGACACCGGAAACACACCTGTATTTGTACCAGAACTTTTGTATCTTTGCGTATACCTAGAATCGACCCAGATTGTCAAGATTAGAATACACTAAATCGCATATTCATACATATCAATGACACCATAAGTTTCCATGCATATTCTACTATAATGAAAGTCATTTGTCATTGTCCTTTTTAGGTTTCTGTGTCATATTATTCTTGATTAGATAATGGACAATTGTCTACCTTGTTTTGTTCAGTACAAGTACGCTACAGTAACTAATAGTGAATACTTTCCAACAATGAAAAAAAAATCTGCGGGCTTTCTTAGTTATTACGCAAAATCGTTTGGAGAAACCCACAACACATTTTTAAGTCAGTTTGAATAGGAAAAAATATTGAAATTCAAACCACAAATTCACAAATTCGCACAATATTATTGGACACAACATTTGTACTCTACCTGAAATGCTGCACTTAAACTCAACTAGTGGTTATAATAGCATCAATCAGTTGATTGCGTTTCGAGGAAATTTTTTTTTCATTGATGTCAGAAATCAGCCGCAAACAACTTTCAAAAAATGAGTAGCAGAAATGGATATGTACATTCGTTTCTCTCCTCGTTCACCGAAATACTAGTGAAAAAGAGGAGTAAGGGAGCCTCAATTGCAGATGGAGAAAGTCAAAAATTACAAATTGATTCTGCTATATCTCTGTACACCAACACTATAACTATTTTCGTTCCCTACAAAGCAGATAGTTGCGCGGTTACAATCAGATATATAACAATTCCTAGCAAACTCGGCGGAGAAACCCATGGGTGGCGTAAATGCCTCTGATAATGGGTTTGCATCTGAACAGTTGCTGCCTGGTTCCACGGAGTTGTCCTGCAACCAAAAATACGAGTATTGTTCGCCATAGTTAGAATTGGCCACATTTACAAATGAAACAAAGTTGAGACTATGTCAGCATGCAAGAAACAGGACACTAAAGAACAAAGATCGTCACGTTTACAAAAGTCAACTGCATGTGTGTTAGTGAAACGCTTTTTAGTTTATGATGTTAGCTGAAAGCTTAATCTATGAAATCTAACGATTAGGAGTCCATATATGCAACGTGCCAATGTAAATTCTTTTTTCCTTTTTCACTGTACTAGAGACTAAATTAAAATTTTAACATATCCGACGCATTATATCTATATATATCTATGTTAAGACAGGAGTGTGGGATTACCCACAGCACAATCCATGGTTCTTAACGCAGCTGTTATCCAGGTGTCAAGACGTGGCACCTCACAGGGCTTCACTTAGGTGAGCAAGACTCAAATTTGTCACTAATGATATATAGCTGTTCTGTCTTATACATTTTAGTGTCCTTTTGTAAATGTTAAACTCAGTTTTAGGGCATGAATCTACATCACACAGACTACATTATCAAGGACCCCAATGCCTAAACTAAATACCTCAGTGTAATATATTTAAAAATGTTAAGTCATGTGTGGTGAACGGGTTTAATCTCACATTGCTTGTGTGTAGAGATGTGTAGCCATATATAAGTTGTTGGGCTACTCCGCCCATAGCCAATTGGTTTTGGATTGGAACCCCACGTGCATTAATATATTGGGCCGGATCGTCCCCCCTCGATTTCTACCCAACAAGTAGTATCAGAGTCCGACTCGGTATATTGAGCCCGTTTAGTGTGGCGCAGTTAACTGCCTTTCGAGGGGGGGTTCATGGACTCACACATGACAGGGGAGTTCATGGACTCCCCAACAAGTGATATCAGCCCGGGCAGATTGGAAATCCCATCGGGAGGTGCCGAGTTGTGAGGGATCGTGGCTATGCGGTAGTTTTGAGTGGATGGCTGCCTTTGGAATGAGGAGAGAAGTCGTGTGACCCCTCACATGGACATGCTCATGGTGAAATCTGGGAGAACCACCATACCCACAGCGCTATGTCTCCACTACCCACACAGAGGTCGAAGAGGAGGAAACGAAGAAGGAAGGACGTAAGTGATAAAGGAAGATGCACGGGGGCATCATGGGAGAGACGAAGACCGCAAGGTAGAGTAGAGCGGACGCAGGTCATGGAGGAGGAAGGACCACCCTCTGCGAGGCCAGAGGCGGCGCCGAGATCCCTGGATCCCTTATCAGCGGTGGCCATTTCCAAGAGACCCCAGCTATGAGCAGAATAGTTGCGCGTCCGAGCTCACGATGGCGGCTAGGCGAAGGACTTGTTAGCACAAAGAACCTGGAAACCGCTTCGAGAAGAGTTTAGCAGCGGCGACTGTGTCGCCGGAGCAGTGTCCTACACCGGCGGCGCACCAAGCGGTTGATCTCTTGCCTCTGTTCCGACCCAGCAACACCCAACAGTAGCGTTCACAGGAGAACGCAGGCGTTGGGCAAAGATTCGAGCCCGCCGGAGATCATCCACACACGGTGGGTGCAGCGCTGCAGCGGCAAGCCCACGGGGATGGGGATCAGAAGGTGTCGAGCTTCTTTACGAAGGTCAAAGCACAGCGAAGAGGAGCTTGTGCCGTCGAACTCTCGTCGGATCTGGTTGTCACGGCGACGCCCAGGTCTGAGAACGCCGGGCTAGCAGCGGCGGCCGTGAAGCGGAAGTCCCGCGGCAGTTCACGGACGTGAGAACGCGATCGCGAGGAAGAGGAAGCAGGCGGTCCAGACAGGTGAACCCCGGTCCAGTCACCCAGAACCGGCCGGCCCAACACAAACCAGGAGAAGGACCGGCCGCAGCACAACAAAGGAACTGTGCAGCCCTAGAGCCACGTGTCAGCACGTAGTTGGCCCAAAAAGGTAAAATGCTCAGATCTTCATTAAATCACAATAATTAGCCTGTTCATCAGAAAAATACAAACCAAGTACCAAAATTCTCAGAAAAATGAGTAGAACGCAATGAAAGTATAATATCAGGATTTTGAGGAACTAATATCACCAATATCATGTAAGATATGTAATGCTTGTTTAATGGATAATAAATAGCAAATGATGACTTTAAATCATGGAAAAATATCAGTAAGTCTATAATTATGTATAGAATGCATATGATATCAGATATGGTCATGTTATGACTCGAAATCATGTAATTTTCTCAATATGACTAATTAGGGCTAATAACCCTAAATAAAATGTATTAAATACATGCATGCTCAAGAATTGATGGAATTTACAGAGTAAGCTCATATCCATATTTGAAACCTCAGATTTAATGATGAGATCATGATGATGCATATAATTCATGTTACATGAAGTTGACCTTTAATACATGGTATAAAACCCTGATTTAGGTTAATGCATGTAACCTAAGGCTAATAGGTTCCCATAATGATGGAAAATATGATTATCAGTTAATGAGTAAATAATCTGGAATATGACATCAGTATGATAATTCTAAGACAAGAATGCAGGTAATGATGTACACATCCTAATGAACTAAGCTAAATCCTAATATAGACGTAATTAGGGTTAAGATAAGATGTAAGACGATGAGAACCTGATGATAGTTTATGATCTTGCCTTAATCAGGGATGAACAAGGTTAGAGTTGACCTCAGGAATATGTGATGATTAGGTTTGTCTCTTTGGAAGGTACGCCATTACCTCTTACTTGGCTTATTATACAATATGCTTGTGTTATATGTGTAGTAAAATACTTGGCATATGATATTGGATGAAATGATTGTTCTTGTATGATATGTTGCATGATTTTCCATGATTACTGCTATGAACACATCAAACATAATATATCTGTTCCATTATATGAAAGCACTAACTCTTTGGTAGTGTGCTTGGAAGTGACCTAACTCTTTGGTAGTGGTCACATTGTACATATGACCTAACTCTTTGGTAGTGGTCTGACATAACTCTTTGGTAGTGGTCACTTTGTACAAATGATCTAACTCTTTGGTAGTGATCATAAAGGCCTTGGTATATAATGGAAAATAAGCTTAAAATATGTGTTCTCTTTGTTAATGAATATCCTTGTGCAAGTATATGCTTTTCTTATATTCTTCTGTTACTGCCAAGTATATTAGTTTTATCTTATTGCCAAGATATGATGAGAGGTATATAAAAAGACACGTAGGCGTACTCAGTACAATATTCATGAAATATTGTGCTGACGTGTACCGCATTCTTTTTATCTTTTGTTTAGGTTGTGGTTATGCTCTTGAAGATCCAGGATAGTTGAGAGTTGTGTGGCGAGCTGATGTACAGGTGGACCTGTTGTCTTAAGATCATGTTGTTTAGATGTAGTACATGTATATGTTATAGTTTGTTGTTCAATATGTAATATCAAATGATGTAACAATTCATGTTGTAATTATGTGTTGAATGATGAACATGTGTGTATGGTTTTATTATTGTTCATGTACATGTGCTACTGATTGTTTCCTTCTGACTTCCTCTGATTTTCTTCTTCTTAGCCTAGTGTGGGATGTTTAAATTGGGATTCTCGCTGAGGTGAGGGTTTCAATTTGGACGTCGCACATCAAATTAAGTTTTAGAAAATTCGGGGACGTCACAGGTGGTATCAGAGCATGAACAATAGCAAAGCCTGACATTTGCTCATTATGCAACTCAAAACTAAAGAACCTTGAACCTTAATAATCTTTAGGGTTAGATTAGTCGTCCTTTAGAGACTAGATCTGACCTAGCCTCTAGGTTAGCACCTAGATGTCTGAGAACTAGATCTAGACTGGTGCTTGTTGAGTAGCAAGTCCTTAGATGTCGTTCTTTCCTTGTAGTGCAGCGGTATGGGACGTTGCACTATTTGGAAATGACATGCATCAAGGGAAGAGAAACCCTAGACATATGGCGCACGTTGTCTAGAGTAGCTACACTAGTCTACACCATGTTCTCACCCTTTTCACTAGTTTTCATGACACTGTACTCTCTACTATGTGTGGGACACTCGTTTTCAGGATTTGATTTTGGATTCCAACCGGATCGAATCGTGATAGTTTTCTCTGGCGCTTGTTTTATCGGAGAAAAACTATATAATATTTTATTATGTATATGTATTACAAAAATGTGTCCCCACACATGTACGAGTAGGAGGTGGTCATGTAACCTAAGTGAAAGTGAATGACATCAGTCTAGAAGAGAGAGTAGTTCTAGATTAGATGTCTAGAGCCTTCTTGATATATATGTGATAGATGGTATAGACGAAATAAGTTTTGAAGATATGATGTAAGTCTTATATAGAAGACATAAGATGTTTATGATGATATATGTTTGTTTTGAGGATTTGAGATAAGTTTTGATGATGCAAGTATGCATTCTCTTATGAGGTAAGATATGTTAAGCCGAGACTAGGTTGTGAGTCAGCATGAGCCTCAAGCTCTTTTACAAAGGAGGACCTCTAGTGTTAGGACCAGTTTTGGGGTTAGCTCAAGAGAGAGCGTGACCCACAGGGAGAAGGTCAAAGAACCTAGACTCCATGATATGAGAAATATGAGATATGTGATATGATATGTCCTAAACTAGAATACTCCTGAGTGATTGAGTTGAGTTGCTTTATGCATGGTTCCTATAGTTATCTTGAACCCTAGATGTCCTTGGGAGGACCAAACCCTAGAGACAGAGAGAGGTTGGTTATATATGTACATGCGAACATGAATATGAGTGCCTACCATCTGGGTGAGGGAGAGAGCCCAAGACCCTGGAGGAGGTATCTATGTTAGTTGGGTGAAGCCTCATGCTCGGGTTGGTGGTTTCCCACATAGGAATCTAGTGGTGTATATAAGAGAGTTTTGGGTAAGCATGTTTCAGGGGTAGAAGACCTATGAAGAGTATGCCATATCATGTTTTTGTTTGTGCTTATGTGGCTAGATCTTATGAAGTTGATCACTAGTGCCAACGAGGTAATCCGAAAACCCTAGACTAAGGGAGGAAAGAGAAAGTGTATCCTTACGAGTTACTCATAGAGTTGAGTTAGCTCAGGAGACTGAGCATGGCTTTACCCTCATGATATGGGTCACGAGAACCTCAGTTGGACTAGATAAACGTTTCTATATATGTTTAATAAGCCACTCACATAAGTTTGTTTAGCACAACTATGATATAAAATATGTAAGGATGTGATCTAATCTTGAGATTTGACATATAAACATGATATGATGGAAACCTAGAGATGGTTTAATAGATATCAATGCATACATGGTTAACCATATACATGAATAATGATGATAATGTGAAACTGTTGGTTAATCTTGTGATGAAATCATCAATAAAGGCTACAGTTTATTATGAGCAATGAAATAAGATCATACGAATGAATCAAGTTACATGAGGTGTTAATCTTAGTGCTTAATAAAGATGAAAAATATAGTTTGACAGTTAGCACAACATAATGTTCATGACACCTTGGTATGGTGAGTTAACTCTATTTAATTCCTTACGAACATGGTAATACGATGTTGGAATCTTAATGCATGAGTTAAGATAAGGAAGCAAATCTAACATATGAGATATGTAATGACATAACCTAAGCTCTAAACCCTTGTTTGAGCCTTCTATGAAGGGGTGATTCACCTTAGGTGTTTTAAAACCTCCTAATGGTAGTTTAGAGATGGCTATGGAGCTTTGTTGTTGGATATGTTACACATAGAATAGTGCCTACATATGGATGAAGTTCCTTGAAGTACTAGTATGGTTTACTTTCGAGGACGAAAGTTCTTTTAAGATGTATATGATGTGAAAGACTGGATTTCTGGCTTAATTCCGAGGACGAAATATCTTTTAAGGTGTGTAGGATGTGATGGAGTGGACTTTTGGAATTCTTAAATCTCAATAATATATATATAACTCATATGTTGGGTTATATCAAGAGTTCCAAGCGGTTTTCTAATGTTGGATGTCAAATGATATTTATATCATGATTAAGATCTCTATATTTGATGTCCTTTGAGGAATTTAGTTGGCAAGTCATATAGCTGAGTTTTGTCACCAAATTTGAGTGGTATGTAGCTGGAGTCATGATAGATCTATGGTTAAAATTTGGTGGAAATTGGATGTTCCTAGAGGGAGGTATATGAGTTTTAATATGGTGAATAATGAACAGTTTGGTGGTTATGGACCTAAGTTTTCTAATTAATAAAGCTTGAGCTTGGATCAATAGTGTACTCGTGCCCTTTTGATTTTTTGGTAGGCAATGGGCCGAGTTTTGACTAAGGACATCTAGTCCCTTTTGGAGTGAGGGTGCCATGGATTGATGACGTGGCCATGTGGTGACCCCTGGATGGGTTGTATCTGACGGCCTGAACCTTGTTTGCAAAGACCAGTTAGTCAAGGTAGTGGGCAGACTGGAAATCCCATCGGGAGGTGTCGAGTTGTGAGGGATCGTGGCTATGCGGTAGTTTTGAGTGGATGGCTGCCTTTGGAATGAGGAGAGAAGTCGTGTGACCCCTCACATGGACATGCTCATGGTGAAATCTGGGAGAACCACCATACCCACAACGCTATGTCTCCACTACCCACACAGAGGTCGAAGAGGAGGAAACGAAGAAGGAAGGACGTAAGTGATAAAGGAAGATGCACGGGGGCATCATGGGAGAGACGAAGACCGCAAGGTAGAGTAGAGTGGACGCAGGTCATGGAGGAGGAAGGACCACCCTCTGCGAGGCCAGAGGCGGCGCCGAGATTCCTGGATCCCTTATCAGCGGTGGCCATTTCCAAGAGACCCCAGCTATGAGCAGAATAGTTGCGCGTCCGAGCTCACGATGGCGGCTAGGCGAAGGACTTGTTAGCACAAAGAACCTCGAAACCGCTTCGAGAAGAGTTTAGCAGCGGCGACTGCGTCGCTGGAGCAGTGTCCTACGCCGGCGGCGCACCAAGCGGCTGATCTCTTGCCTCTGTTCCGACCCAGCAACACCCAGCAGTAGCGTTCACAGGAGAACACAGGCGTTGGGCAAAGATTCGAGCCCGCCGGAGATCATCCACACACGGTGGGTGCAGCGCTGCAGCGGCAAGCCCACGGGGATGGGGATCAGAAGGTGTCGAGCTTCTTTACGAAGGTCAAAGCACAGCGAAGAGGAGCTTGTGTCGTCGAACTCTCGTCGGATCTGGTTGTCACGGCGACGCCCAGGTCTGAGAACGCCGGGCTAGCAGCGGCGGCCGTGAAGCGGAAGTCCCGCGGCAGTTCACGGACGTGAGAACGCGATCGCGAGGAAGAGGAAGCAGACGGTCCAGACAGGTGAACCGCGGTCCAGTCACCCAGAACCGGCCGGCCCAACACAAACCAGGAGAAGGACCGGCCGCAGCACAGCAAAGGAACTGTGCAGCCCTAGAGCCACGTGTCAGCACGTAGTTGGCCCAAAAAGGTAAAATGCTCAGATCTTCATTAAATCACAATAATTAGCCTGTTCATCAGAAAAATACAAACCAAGTACCAAAATTCTCAGAAAAATGAGTAGAACGCAATGAAAGTATAATATCAGGATTTTGAGGAACTAATATCACCAATATCATGTAAGATATGTAATGCTTGTTTAATGGATAATAAATAGCAAATGATGACTTTAAATCATGGAAAAATATCAGTAAGTCTATAATTATGTATAGAATGCATACGATATCAAATATGGTCATGTTATGACTCGAAATCATGTAATTTTCTCAATATGACTAATTAGGGCTAATAACCCTAAATAAAATGTATTAAATACATGCATGCCCAAGAATTGATGGAATTTACAGAGTAAGCTCATATCCATATTTGAAACCTCAGATTTGATGATGAGATCATGATGATGCATATAATTCATGTTACATGAAGTTGACCTTTAATACATGGTATGAAACCCTGATTTAGGTTAATGCATGTAACCTAAGGCTAATAGGTTCCCATAATGATGGAAAATATGATTATTAGTTAATGAGTAAATAATCTGGAATATGACATCAGTATGATAATTCTAAGACAAGAATGCAGGTAATGATGTACACATCCTAATGAACTAAGCTAAACCCTAATATGGACGTAATTAGGGTTAAGATAAGATGTAAGACGATGAGAACCTGATGATAGTTTATGATCTTGCCTTAATCAGGGATGAACAAGGTTAGAGTTGACCTCAGGAATATGTGATGATTAGGTTTGTCTCTTTGGAAGGTACGCCATTACCTCTTACTTGGCTTATTATACAATATGCTTGTGTTATATGTGTAGTAAAATACTTGGCATATGATATTGGATGAAATGATTGTTCTTGTATGATATGTTGCATGATTTTCCATGATTACTGCTATGAACACATCAAACATAATATATATGTTCCATTATATGAAAGCACTAACTCTTTGGTAGTGTGCTTGGAAGTGACCTAACTCTTTGGTAGTGGTCACATTATACATATGACCTAACTCTTTGGTAGTGGTCTGACCTAACTCTTTGGTAGTGGTCACCTTGTACAAATGATCTAACTCTTTGGTAGTGATCATAAAGGCCTTGGTATATAATAGAAAATAAGCTTAAAATATGTGTTCTCTTTGTTAATGAATATCCTTGTGCAAGTATATACTTTTCTTATATTCTTCTGTTACTGCCAAGTATATTAGTTTTATCTTATTGCCAAGATATGATGAGAGGTATATAAAAAGACACGTAGGCGTACGCAGTACAATATTCATGAAATATTGTGCTGACGTATACCGCATTCTTTTTATCTTTTGTTTAGGTTGTGGTTATGCTCTTGAAGATCCAGGATAGTTGAGAGTTGTGTGGCGAGCTGATGTACAGGTGGACCTGTTGTCTTAAGATCCTGTTGTTTAGATGTAGTACATGTATATGTTATAGTTTGTTGTTCAATATGTAATATCAAATGATGTAACAATTCATGTTGTAATTATGTGTTGAATGGTGAACATGTGTGTATGGTTTTATTATTGTTCATGTACATGTGCTACTGATTGTTTCCTTCTGACTTCCTCTGATTTTCTTCTTCTTAGCCTAGTGTGGGATGTTTAAATTGGGATTCTCGCTGAGGTGAGGGTTTCAATTTGGACGTCGCACATCAAATTAAGTTTTAGAAAATCCGGGGACGTCACATGGGGCGTTGCACCTTTGTAAAATACTATGTCGGGTTTTGCAGATTAGCACTGTTAGGCTTTGTATATTGGTATGTTTAGTGTTGTGCAGTTAATTGCCTTTCAAGGAATTCATGGACTCCAATTAATTATGGGTTGGAATCCCAACGTGGATTATATATTGAGCCGACCTCCCCCCTCAGTTTCTCCCCAACAAAAAAAAAACGGAAACACAAAGGCAAAAGAAAAGCCTAAATATTAAATAATATCTAACACACACTGGCACCTTGTTTGCTGGGCGCCCAAGGCGTCTAAGGCGTCCAGCTAATTTCAGTGGGTGCCTAGATGCATCGACAACAATGACAATCCATGGAGCAGTCATTAATCAGCATAGGTATTCAAAGATATTGTCTTAAGTTGTAAAAATGGTGTATTGGAAGTCAAAAGTGACAGTTGGAAACCACAAATAACATCAGTAGAATTCCTAAGTGTACATAAAGACATGCACAAAAATAAGAGCAGCATTATGAAAGATTTGAACGAAAAATACAAAGACGGATATGCCAAAGGATTAATCTGTTTCACAGGCATATAAATTAATTGTGAATCAGGAAGTTCATTTATTTGAGAGCTTATCATTTTAAATGTACTCATTCATTAGGTAAATTTAAATGTGATCTATCTATGACTAAATATCAGAGAATAGCACGTCAATTTATAGATGTAATTATCCAACACTTACCACTAAAATATCTATTTCTCATTTTCAAAATTTGTTTAACAGAATCTAACCCTTGTTAACAACTGCTCCTAGATGAGTCCAACTTCAGTTAGATACAACTAAGGGTTGGAATGGTCGGCTGAAATTGAAAAGACAACATTGTCTTGCATCATTGGTGCAACTTTATATGTTTTGTACTGTGCTAATTGATGTCAAGGTGTGAAAAAAATCTGCATCTTTTTTTATTAAATTTAGAAAACAACGCAAACCAACTGCATTTAATGTTCTGAAATGTGCTATGTGGTATGTGCTCGGTCAGGGTACCGCATAGAGTATAAACGGAATGTGGGAGCATAAGTGGGCAGATATATTTTTAGATTTTTTTTAATAAATTATATATTTTATCATATATTTATTATAGAAAAATATAATATAATCGTAAAGTTTATGTAGTTGTGCAACCTAATAGCCGAAATGGACCAACAGATCATTACATCATGGAATAAGAAAGACATTTTCCAATCACGAAAAAAGTCAATCAAAAAAATCCTACATTTATATAATATATTAGAATAAACACGTAACACAACACATTAACACATGCAATTGATAGCAGAACATTTATTGAATGAACACTAGGAATAACTACAGTAACACGACACATGGTAGTTCAAAGTAAAGATAGAAAAACAGAATAAAAACATCAAAATGATATGCAGAAGTCAAATCAGTAATAAATAGAGAAGAAAAGGTCTTAGGAAATAGAAATTACTCCCTAGACAACACATAAATTTGATACTTTGTACTAGAAAATATCATATTCAACTAATATCTAGAATAGATTCTCCTTTTATACAAGACAAAATAAGAACTGGTGCAGGTACAATAGGTTCTAATCTTATAGCAAAATAGAAGAAAAAAAGAGCAAAGAAAAGAGCATAATGAAACATTTATAATTTGAGGAAAAATGTAATGATATATCGTGCACCACTCATTCAAAACAGAATTATTTATGAGGTAGCAAAATTTCAACATCTGATCAAAAAACCAACCATTTAAAAAAAATTATCATTCAATTTGGTTGATTTTATTTGAAGTCTTATTTATATTTTTTTTAATTAACTCACAAAATGAAATGCAGGGCTTCAGCGGCCGCATATGCTGACCCCAAGCCGTATATTCAGTCCAAACCCAAAAATAGCACTGTATAATTATATGTGGAGTGGTTGGGGACTGCATACGCATATGCGGTCGCATGAACCACTTTTCATAACACTAACTGTAGCACAGTTATTCTTCCAATTTTGAATCATTTGCTTTCTGTACCCTACTGCACAAATACCGTACCTGCAACCAAACATACCCCTAACATCAGTTTGCCGTTTTAGAGTCTACCATTTGCAAGGTAACTATTACTCGTAAGCTCAGACAAAGGCAGTGTCATAATAATTGCCAGCTTTTTCTACAAGTCACATTTTAAATGTGAATTTTTCCCAAGTTATATGACAGCCGAATAGCTCCCATTACCCAAAAAAATATGTTTTGTTCACGTAGTACTCCTGAATTATTTGAATTTTACCTTTTCTCTCTCTTTATACAGTTTATTCTGGTTTTATACTGTTTAAGACTCTTAACTTAATATTGGTATACATGCATGTGTATCTATCTATATATGTAATACATATATGTAATTTTGGTGTACATATATGTATTACTTTTTTTTTGTTGTATATATATATATTTCTGATTTTTTTATAAAGGCTAGTTCGGTTGAGTGTAGTAAGGTGCATTTGTGTGAGTTCGCAATGTAAAAATGTTTATAAAACACGTACTTTATCATTCGACTACACTTTACCAAATAGGCTCTAAATGTAATACAGATATATGTATATATATGTACGCGCACGTATATATATAATGTGTGTGTGTGTGGTTGAACCGTTCTGAGATGGCCCAGTAAATCCAAGTTCGATCCCTGGTGAATCTCCATAGGCAATTTGCATGTGTGTGTGTATTATATGTATATCCTGTTTTTCTCTACTTTTCCTCGATTATTTGACGGTACTTTTGACATTTTTTACCATAATTTTTTAACTCGGTGGAAAGTATCCAGATGCCGAATTCGACAAAGGCATCTGCATGTTTTCTTCTTCAGAAATTAGTGAACTTCATAATATTAGACATAAATTGGTGTACCAATTTGTTTACATACGTAACAAATAGATTATGAACCAGAAGGATATTAGACATCGAATGGTACCAATTTGTTTTACATACGTAACAAATAGATAAGGAACCAGAAGTTGGCTTATTAGATTACATAGCAGTCCATCCAAGAAGAAACTGACAAATCCACCTCAAAGGGGCCGTTCTAAAAATATTCTTGTGGTAATAGGAAATTTTGTTTTTTATGTGTGCTTTTCTTTCTGGAGTCATCTTACTAGAATACTGGCCAAGCTTCTCATCTCACATGATAAACTGGTCCCAAACAGCTGACGCCGGCTAAAACAAGAAAAGACACCGTTGGTGGGACCATGATTGACAAATTTATTTTATTCCAAAGCTTAGGCAAAATCCAAGCATAGCGAGGATAACAGTACTCACGCATGAGGGACAATATTTTTGCTAATGAGTAAGCAAATATGCCGATTTTGCCTACATAAAGGACTGCTGGGCGGCTTAGTGACCATTTCACGGGCGCCATCTCAAAGCACCACAGAACCTTGAGGGCTTGAAGCCTTGCATGCAGCAGCAACTGCACGAAAGACCATTCCATGGATATTTCAACTACGAAAACGACATCCATAAAATAGAAGATTAAACTGTAGCATTACCAAAATCGGTATGATAAATGCTGATAGAGTGAAGTCAATTAATGTATCAAAGAACTGGTCAGAAAAAAAATTAGATGAAGCTCACAATCTATGATTAATGTATCCTATTGACAGAAACTGAAGACATGAGAATCTGATCAGGCATATGTCCTGCTCAATATGATGGAACCAATGAGAACCTGAGAAGAATAACTGAGTCTGGACACGTGTTTGGGTCTGAAAGGAGACACATTATGTCCAATGACGTAACTATGTAAAAATACATTTTAGGGTAGAATAAGTGGAGTAATGGGGAAAGCTACTCTTCTGTCTCTATTAAAGCCCAGGGGAAGGAGAAAAGGATTGAATAACTTTCTGCCTTCTCTCAAATTCAAAATATATTCCTTTAATTCTACCACAATAGTGATGATTGTCAAAAGATTTTTTTAAATTCTCTTCTACGGTATGCAAACAAAATCTAAAGTAATCACCTAAGGCATATTTGGACAATTTCATAAACATGTACCATAAATTCTTTCAAGCAAAAAAAAAGTGAAACAAACAATACGTGAAAAGCCAGTATGCGTCCTTGAATCCGGATTTGCTGTTCCTTCTTTTAGTAGGAGCAGCCTACTCCTTTTCCCATCAATTCACACGTGTCCCTGCCCATTGAATGGTAGGGTTGGGATTTTATTCGTATAACAGGGGGCAACATCTAACACATGGTGGGCTTGAATATAGGTGCACTATTAAAGATAAAAATATAAACAGTACTTACCAGAGAATAGGAAGTAGAGTATCGCCCATTGCAAATAAAAGATGAGCGACCAGTCATTTCATTGCTCCAAGAGCAAGTTATCTTGAATTTAGTAATTCTTCAACTGCTTCAGCTTATTCACAACCTGTTTCATGGATGGCCGGCAAGCAAGTGACTCGACTGTGCAGCTAGAAGCAAGCTTCAGCGTCTCAGTCAAGTTACTCCTAGGACCAGCTTCCCATAATGCTGGAAGAAAGAATTCACTAGATCTGCCTTCCCTGTTTAGCATCGCTGCCCAAGTCACAATATTGAAGCCGTTTCCAAATTCAGAAAATGAAGGATCAAGTGACCTCTTCCCTGACATCATCTCCAAAAGAACAACACCAAAGCTATAGACATCGGATTTGTCAGTGACCCGACAAGTGGTTGCATACTCTGGTGCAACATAACCAAAAGTGCCAGCAACATCAGTAGTAGCATGAGTCTCAGAAACTTCTAAGAGTTTCGCCAACCCGAAGTCCGACAGATAAGCATTTAACTTCTCATCGAGCAAAATGTTACTCGGCTTTATATCCCTATGAACTATCCTTGGATTACAAGAGTAGTGCAGGTAAGCAAGGGCCTGAGCCACGTCTAAGGCTATCTTGTGAATCACAGGCCAGCGAGCATTCTTGCCCGATTGATCATGGATGAAATTCTCAAGGTTGCCTCCAGAAAGGAAGTTATAGATCAAGAAGGTGTCAATCTCCCCCATGTAGTATCCTATGAGAGTCACAAGGTTCTTATGCCTGACCCCTCCAAGCGTCCTAATCTCAGCATCAAACTGTTGAAGCCCTTGGAATTTGCCAATGGAAAGCCTCTTTATAGCAACCAGGAAACCAGGGACGAGCTCTGCCTTATAGGTCGATCCGAATCCGCCCATTCCAATCAGGTTCCTTATGCTGAAATTCCCTGTAGCTTTAACAAGGTTTTCATAATTCAATTCAGGAGGAGTGTCTGTAAAAGTCACCACAACTTTGGTTTTGGTGCTGGACACTGTGGCTGCTGTTCTTGTTCTAGTTCTTTTCCTTCCCAAGACCAACACCAGAACCAGAATCAACAGGAATGACACAATCACAGATGTTGAAACTGTGGATGCAATTATGTAAGATTTCAACTTGCTATTTCTTCCATCCGACCCGTTTTCATTCGGCCATAAAGGAGCTGCAGTGGCAGATGCACCATTAGGATCCGGACAAGGAGGTACAAATAGATTTCCTTGGAATGGTTCGCAGCTGCTGGAGTGCTTGAAAAGCGGTATCTCACCAGATAAGTTGTTGAAAGACACATCCAATGTCACAAGCCTGTCAAACTTTGTAAATACCTGTGGGATGCTACCTGTGAGATAGTTGTGATGCAGCAAAAGAACCTGGAGCTTCGTGGCATTCACCAAGCTCACTGGAATACTTCCGGTGAGAGCATTCTTTGACAGATTGAGAACGGTTAGAAAACTCATATCACCTATCTGGACAGGGATGTGCCCAACTAAACCATTATCTCCAAGAACCAAACATTCCAAACCACTGAGCTTAGTAACTAGGTCTTCGGGAATGTCACCAGTCAAGTTGTTCTCACTTAAGTCCAGCACCCTGAGCTGGTCACTGAAACTGGATGGAAGGGCGCCATTCAGCTGGTTATTAGCCACAGCAAGATGTCCCAATTGTTGGCAACCCGAGAATGACCCAGTTTCGATCTCCCCTGACAACATGTTATCACTTAGATCCACGGAAAAACTCTGCAAGTCTTTGCATCCAGCGAACAGTTCACCAGGAAATGATCCGTTGAACCTGTTACCATTCAGAAACAGACCGTATGAGTATCTCCTGCTGACTGCTTGTAAATGGAATGAAGGCAATGGCCCAGCAAAACTATTCCAACTGAAGTCATGGAGAACCATGGATTTTTCATCATGAACAAGACCAAATCTACCAGAAGGACTACTGCTGCTCTGCTGGCTCCTCACCAGGGTGTCAAGGTAGGGGCCCGTTACATCGTCTGAACTCGCGCTGTCCTCACAACTGGTCACGGCGAGATGTGGCAAAGGGCCAGACATAGAGTTGCCGCTCAGATTGAGGTACCTGATACATCCAACTGAGATCGGCAGCTCGGGGAACTGCCCAGTGAAATTGTTCGAGCTCAAGTCCAAGAACAGGAGCCGCTGGCAGGAAGTGAATAGCTGGTCAGGCACATCCCCGCGGAGGTAGTTCTGTCCCAAGTTGAGTGCCTTGAACACGCACGAACCACCGGCGCCCCAGGTCCGAGGGAGGCGGCCACCCAGGTTTGCGCGCGGGGCCCAGAGCACCTCGAGCCGAGGAAGCCCGAGCAGTGCTGGAGGAATGGAACCCACGAAGGCGTTGAATTCGGCCTCTTCGGGCCCGCCGGGACCTCCCTCGGCGAGGTTTGTGAGGATGAGGATCGATAGGTTCCGGCATCCGCCGAGCTCGGCAGGGATCCGCTCCGTGAGGCTGTTGTGTGAGAGGTCGAGCACCCGGAGCGCGGAGAGACGCCCGAGTTCCGCTGGTATTGGCCCCTCGAAGATGTTGCCATCAAGCTGGAGAGTTTCGAGCGCGGAGCAGTTTCCTAGTCCCGGCGGGATCCGTCCGACCAGAAAGTTACCGGAGAAACGGAGGTAGGAGAGCGACCTGCAGGGGAAGACAGATGGGACGGGGATTTCGCCAGACAAACGGTTGCGAGACAAGTCGATGTACTCCAGCAGCGGGAGGTCGAGAAGGCCGAGAGGGACAGGCCCGGAGAGCGAGTTGCGCGAGAGGTCAAAATGGCGTAGTGCTGTGAGTCCGGTTACTTGTTCCCCCGGGATCCCGCCAGAGAAGTTGTTCCCTTGGAGCTCGACCACTTCGAGCCGGCGGAGGCCGGCAAGGACGGACGAGGGGATCTCGCCGCTGAAGGCGTTGTCCTGGAGGGAGAGGTACCGCAGCTCCGTGAGGGAGGCAAGCGAGTCTGGTAAGGCGCCACTAAACTCCGAGGAAGTGCTCCCGGTCAGGCTGAGTGCCGTGACTCGTCCGGAGGAGGCATCGCAGGTCACGCCATACCACTGGCAGTGGTGGCTGCCCGAAGCCGACCACGGGGTCCAGCCAGAGAGGAGGCCAGCGGGGTCGCTCGAAACGGCTCTCTTGAACTCGAGCAACGCGGCGGCGTCGGACAAGGAAGCCGGGTCCGGGGTCGTCTCATTGGCACACGCCAGGGCCACGAGGAGAGTAAAAACTAAGGATGTATGGAAGAGATAATGAGGAAACGGCAGCGCCATTGCGCGCTGGTGTGAGAGCGCTAAGTGAAGGAGAATGTAGCAGGCGGGGAAGAGCGAGCACGCTACCTACGTGCGGCGGCGAGATGGGGTGGTGCCGGCATCGCCGGCGGGGCTTTGGAGAGGAATGAGGGGAAGGGGGAGTAGTATTCCAGAGAAGAAGATAGGCGCCCTTTTGAGCGGCGGCGTGCGGGCGGGATTGCGGCGGCCTTGGTGGGTGGTTGGAGAAGCAATGAGAGGAGACCGTGGGGAGAAAGAAAGAACAGTCTACTACCAGTTCCCCCAGAAGAGCCGTGAGAGAAGATTTTTTTATGTTGTTGGGTGCCGAACTTTGCCTTTCTTAACGAAACCAGGCCTTCCCCATAGATGGAAGGTAGATGGAAAAAGGTGTTGCAGGCGCCTGTCCGCACGTCTTCAATGCTCAACTTTTATGGAAATGCTTTTGAGTTGGAATCAAAGACTGTTTGGATATAATTTGGGAAAAGGTGATGCCATTGGGTTCATTAAGATGTCTCCTCACAACCCTTTCACTTGGGCCACCTAGTTAATGTTAGAATTAAAAAAATAAACATTAGAATATACAAAAGTGTGTTGTTGAAAGGTTGGCCTACATGCTTGATTGGTATGCCAATGAAGTTATGCCGATGAAGATTGATTTCATTGGATATCAGATATCTTATTCCATAATCGTGTAAGAAATAAGGATGAAGGGATCAACGGCTATCCATGTTTATATGGGATCCCTACTATTTGAATGCTTAATTTTATACTAGGTAGAAACTACCCAAACTCACAAGTAGAGGAGCAACATTGAATCGACTTAACATAGCCCTTCGACATTAAGTTATGTCTCCTCAACAGCCCTTCGACATGGAACCAAAACATGTTTGGATATAATTTGGAAAAAAATGATATCATTGGGATCATTAATGCTCTCTTTGGTAAAACGGTAGTGATTGCTCGGGCAACGATGGACAATCACGGACAGCGGGTCAATCTCTACCAATCGTTTTGTCAAACATACGGTTGCCCACTGCTGTCATTTTACATTGTGTTCTTTATTTAGAGCGATCGACAAATTCTACGACCTTGAGAAATTGTTGCGATGAGTCATATGTGATGGGCCACCGGCGATGAATGCAATCGTGTCAAACATTGCATAAGTTATGTCTCCTCAACAGCCCTTCGACATGGACCACCTAGTTAACATTAGAATGAGGGGAAAAAACATTAGAATATGCAAAATTGTGTTGTTTAAAGGTTGGCCTACGTGCTTGATTGGTATGCGTTCGCTGGATGATTATATTTGACATCAAATATCCTACTACATAATCATGTACGGAATAAGGATGAAGGAATCGACATCTCTCCCTTGCGTTTATCTGGGATCACTACAATATGTATGATTCATTTCAAACTAAGACTATCCAAGTCACAAGTGGAGGAGCAGCAATGAGAGAGATGTTAGCCTCACCAATTGCATCCAACAACTCATGCCTTCTTCCCTCACTTCTATCATTTTTTATGTAATCATGTGAAATAAGTGTAGCATAACACTCCAGTAGGTTGGTAAACGGATAATGGTGTGCAAAGATGGCTGTGTTTTTGGTGAGGTTTCGAAAATCCTGACTCCGGCACAAAGTATGGAGAACAATATTAAAGATGGAATCACCACCGCGTTTCTAACGGAAATGAGAAAAACCATTGATAAGTGTCGCAAACTATGTGGATAAGGAATGAATCGCGTTCAGATTTGAATACAGAATTGGGTTATCTTAGTTATATTAGTTTTCCTAATGTTAATTAGTATGGGTTAAGCCCAAAGTAGGTTCAACTAGTACATAAAGAGTGTGGAGAAAAAAATATTTTTTTGTCTTTTGTTCAAATTAAGAATAGGACTGGTAAATTGTGTTTCTATTCCGTCTTCGTTTTTGCACAATGAGATAACTAGTAAATAATTACTTAATTATTATTTTTTAAATTAGAAAATAGTTCTTCATATTATTTTTACATGTACAAGAGTGGTTGTGTGATTGCGTCAAATTGGGAATAAGATTAAGTGTGGAAGTGTTATAAATAATAACACACGTCTCAAATCTTAGATCTCACAAATATAAGATAATAAAGTTTGTCGGCCATATTTTGCAACTTGTCACCTATAGCGCTGCTTCATGTTGTGCAGATTTCTCTCATAGAATTCGTCTCGCGAGCGTGAGAAATCTTCCTTTCTATCCCCTCTTCCGTTGACTTGATCTGTTGAGTGGTGGTACTTAACAACCGCTGAGTCGCACCAATAGTGTTACTATCAGTCGTCTACAAGAAAGCGAGACGAGCTCTTAGTACAAGTTTATGACCGGATCAAGACAGAGAAAATAGTTTGTATCCTGAGGATTACAGAGTGCTAGTTTCATTAACACCTCACTTCGTCAAAAGAGTGATCTACTTTGTTATCTAACTCTATTTTAATTATTTCTCCAGCTATGTTTGTTCTTATATTTCTTATCTTATCTTTAAATTTGACATGTAAACATATAAAGAAATTACAATTATCGGTTATTGTTTGTGGCAACAATCTAAAATACAACAACCTTAAAGAAATCATTTTATTGTCTTTAGTTAACACGGTTGGTCATAAATTTTATCATTCTAAGATTGATACTTTTGATATTCCTAAAAATTTTGAAAGTGCCAACTTTGTATGTTGGCATAGTGGTTGGAGATTCGGCTCAGGATGATAGATTTTCTTGACTATCTTAAAAAGTATGAACCTAAACCTGTTGAAAATGATCCTAAGAATGCTAAGAGAATTGATGACTCAGAGGAGGTTGATCAGTTATGTATAAGATGTAACATCTTAGCACTGATCAATAAGTTGTATGATGTGTATTGTAAACCTCTTCACATGACTAACAAGGTTCTACGGGATGTTGTAGATAAGATATATAAAATAAAAAATAAGGATGTTGAAAAATGTTATGTCTCTAAATCTTTATGTTTTTATATTATTTATGGTAAATGTGTTTGAAGTACGTGACCTTTAAATCTTGTGTCATAACTCTCTGAAGAAAGTATGAAATTACGTAATAAGTTTATTGTTATGTTTACCATTAAAAAGTTTCCTAAGTCTTTGGAGGTTTTTGGTATGGATTTCAAGAAAAAGAAGAGTGGCATAACCTTAAGTAAACTTATGCTAGATATTTAAAAAAGAGAAGAACACTTGAAGAGGATGTGGGCAAGGTACCAATTGACATAAACTTCACTATCAATTTTATGACCGCTAAAAATAAAGATAAAAAAAGTAAGAACATACTTAAACCTAAGGTCAAGATTCTAAAGAAACTAAAGAAGAAACTTTGTTGGACTTGTGGACAAGTTATCCACTAAAATAAAGGTTGTTCTACAAAAAAGATGAAAACAACTACTACATCTACAGTTGATGAGGCAGTGGTCAACATGATGACTACTTCATTGAACATCAATGATGGGTGCATTTATATTAAACCTAGAATTCTTGATATTTTTAAATTGGTATATAAGATTATAGGCATCAGGGTTAATGTACATGTTTGTGTTAATAAGTTTCTATTTGTGTCTTATCAAGCCTCTTCAAGCCAGTCCTTGACTTCAGGCAATGCAAGTTGTGTAGAAGTCAAAGGAAAAGAACTGGTGGATATGCAGTTCCCTTTAGAAAAGTATGAAACTTCACATAGTCAAACATGCTCTATCTATTTGTCGCAACATAATTAGTGGTGCAATTTTAATTAGTGATTGTTTAAGAATAGACTATAAATGTAATAAAGCAATTATTACTCGTCTTTGATATGGTTTATTTTTTTTTGGAAAGGGGTACTTGTATGATTTGGAGAACCTATTTAAGATTCATGTAGAACATATTACTTCAAATTATTTTATTAATTTGAATGACAATATGGTTTTCCTGAATCTTGTTTTGTCTAATGTATGGCATTGCAGTTTGGATCATATGAACGTTGATTCTACCTAAATATGAAATTAATAATAGTATATGTGAAATATGTGTGTAAGTTAAATTGTCTAGAAAACTTTTTATTACATAGATAGAAATTCTGAAATTTTGGAGTTAGTGCATAGTAAAGTCTATGAATTTAATGGGATTGCAACCAGGGATCATAAATGTTATTTCATAATTCAATGATGATGCTAGTAAATATTTTTATATCTATTTGTTCTAAGGTAAAGATGCGAGTTAGAAAGTTTTCAAATGTTTAAGATAGAAGCAAAAACACAAACTGATAACATACTCACAAGATTAAGGTTCAATAGGGGATGAGAGTATATCTTGAACTTGTTCTTAGAACTTTATTAATTATGTGGTTCAGTTCATGAGGTTATTGCTACTTATGCACAACAATCTAATGGGATTGTTTAACATAAGAACTGAGCCCTGATAGACTTTAAGTTTGTCAAACTTTATGTGAGGGGAAGCTTTGAATATGGCTTGCCATAAGTCCTCACAAAAAAGTTATTATGGAGTGTCGGAAAGGAAAGTCTCAAATATCTTAAAGTGTGGGATTTACTTGCAAAGGTGCTTGTTCCTGAACACGAGAGGAAGAAATTGGAACCAAAAATAGTAGATGTCATTTTCTTGGGTTATGTAGAGACAAGTTATGCCTATATATTCTTGATTGTGAAATCTAAAATTTGAAATATTTATGTCAATACAATAATAGAACTTCATGATAGAAACTTTTATTGAGGATGTTTTTCCCATGAAATCAGTGTACCTAAGGAAGTTTCTCAAGAGGATCCATTTACTACAGGTTCCATTCTCAAGCATGTGAAAAGGATGAAAAATATGGGGGATGACTCAAAATATATCATTTCTGAATTCGATGATTCTGAAGAAATGATTGAACCAAGGAGAACCAAACGACCCAGGACATCTAGGGACTTTGGAAGTGATTTCATCACTTATGAAGTCGAAAATGATCATGTATCCTTCAAACAAACTATAGATTTCCTAAAATCAAAGTTTTGGAAGGAAATCATTAATGATGAAATGCGATCATTTGTCTCGAATGGAACTTGGGAATTGATGGATCAACCTCCTACTTATTATGCAATTGGATGTAAATGGGTCTTAAAGGAGAAAATCAATGCATAGAGAACAATAAATAAGTATAAGGCTAGATTGGTTCCTAAGGGGTACACACAAAGTGAGGGAATAGACTAATTTGATACCTATTCTCATATTTCCCCATGACCACAATTCATGTGCTCATAGAAATAACTTCCATTTATAATCTCTCTATCCATCAGATGGATGTGAGACCACGTTTTGACATGGTGATCTTCAAGAGGAGATATATATGGACTAACTTGAGGGTTTTGTGGGAAGTGGGAATGAATGCAAAATGTGTAAACTTGTTAAGTCCTTGTATGGCTTCAATCAAGCTCCTAAACAATGGCATGACAAGTTTGATTTTGTGATGTCATCTTTAGATGTATTTATAATTATTTTAATAAGTGTGTTTAATGATGATAGATTCATCATCTTATGCTTATATATAGATGATATTCTACTTTTTGTTCCCAATATGAAAGTAGTAAATGAGATAAAAGTATTCTTATATAGCAAGTTTGAGATGAAAGATATGGATGTCACTGATGTGATTTTAGGGCTTGAGATCACAAGGTCTACTGATGGTATTTCACTCTCTCTGCCTCACTATATTGAGAAGATACTAGAGAGTTTTGAATACATATCACATAAACATGTTAAGACTACATATGATTTATTCAAGCCCTTGTTCAAGAATGATAATGGTGTTCCTGTGTCTCAATTATGATACTCTCATATTATTGGAAGCTTGATGTATCTTATGAATTGCACATGACAAAACATTGCATTTGTTGTGAGCAAGTTGAGTAGATACACCAATTTTTATAACCTGATTTTCACTTGTATTTTACTTAATTGAAATGCAACTATTTCAAAGGAAAGGACATATTGGAAATATGTTATGCCTTGAATTAAAAGCATGGTTTGCAAATTTCACTTGGTTGTCAAATTTGTGCTTTCTACTTTTTTAGTTGATCCGATAATGATATACGGGAAAAGGAAGAGAAGAAAAACCAATATTAAGACAAAGGTAAAAGATAATAGATAATAAGTAGTGTACTTATGAGAATTGTGTGAATCCTGTAGAAAGTGGTATGGATGACCACTAATGGTTGGATATCAGTTTTCACCTGGTTCCTAATAAGAAAAATCATCAAAATAATGGATATAGAAAAGATAAGAAAGAGAAAAGGATTAAATTAATGCTTAAAATATGCCTTATAAGAGGAATATTAAGAAAAGTGTTTTTTCCATTTGAGTTTTGATCTCAAACCTTGCCCACTATTAGATAAAGTCATTATGAACTTTCCCTTAAAACTTGGGATTAAAATAAATTAAGGATTAAGAGATATGGAATTTCTTAGAATTCCTAAAGTGAATGCTTTAACCTTGAAAATACATTAAATGTCACGAGGACATTTCTCATTTTAAATGATTCAGACGTCTCATTTTCTCACATGGATTGAGGACCGTGAGATCCTAGATCCAACGATGTCCCATCATCGTCTACCTACGACCAAGAAAGGAAATAGGGACCTGGATTTGGCAACCTTCCAACTCAATTTCCTCATGAATTAATGAATGAGCGAATCAGGAAACTAGACCATTATCTTCATGAGAATAGGATGAACCTACCTAGCTCAAGTTTTACCTAATTTTGAGGACTCTTGAGGATTCACCCAATCTAACAACCTAGAGATAGCCCTATCGACATAGGAGGGTATAAATAGATGACCCTAGACCCTCTCTTATATTGAAAATAATCTCCAAAGCTTTGGCTGAACCTTGCACATTTTCCTCTGGTCTCAATTGCCCTTCTAGTCTCGTCCCTCACCTGGACCCCCTTCCTGCTTCCTCATTGGAGATCCCCACCATCGTCTTGGTGACTCCGACCATATTCGAAGAAATTGAAGTGACCAACAGATTTGTCGAGGAACGTCGAAGATGATCACATCCTCACCCAACGCTTAAAGGATCAAATCCATGAAGTCAACTAGCGAGTTGACTAACTACTTGCATGAGATGATCGAATGAAGTTTGAAGAAGACATGTGGTGAAAAGACTAAACTCTCCTTGACTCCTCTTCACACCGATAAGGGAACTACCATACTTTCCCCCTTTTTTGGTTAACCGAGTGTGCATCCACGCATGCTTGCTCAGCCTAGGTGGTGACCCCATTGGCTGGCACAGCCTAGTTGGAAAGGTCAGGACCGGGGCGAGTTGCATATGTGGCAGCCTGTGATTTGTCCACATATATTTAATTTGCAAAGATTATTATAAATCATAGGATGATCCACTTATGTACTACTACAGAACATGTCTTTGGCATCAGTTGTTTAACCCCTTTTAGCGACAGTTCTCAAGCGACGCCTATGTGGGTGTCGCTAAAGCTCGAACTCTTCGGCGTCGATTTTATAACCGACGCCAAAAGGGTTCGTGCCACAAAAAGGGCGCCATCTAAGACACTTTATGCGTCAGTTTGCAACTAAATAACCGACGCCATATTTCCAGACGCCACGGTCGTGCTTCCCTGCACGGCCATGTTTAGTACTATAGGCGTCGGTGTTATACTATTAACCAACACCATTTCCCACCACGACCGTGCTTTCCTGCACGGCCGGGTTGTTTGTCACATTAGGCGGCGGTTTTTATCCAATAACCGACGCAGTAAGCCTTTGATGATGGTGTTATATAAATAATCGATGCCTATGTTTTATTTTTTTTTCTTATCAATTTGCAGGCCTACTGTGGCTGGTCAGCAGGATGAGAACATGCAGTTTATTTTTCTGAACTGCAGGTTTACACCATCCATTGATATCAGCCTACCAACAGGCCACAAACCTGCAAAATCAACATATATACTTTTTACACAAGTAGATACATTCAGACATCAATTCAATTCTCACATTCAAACATGTAGAAATATTCAAATACATGTAGAAACATTCATACATGTATAAACATTCAGAAATATTCATTTACAAAATATCATTCAACATCGCTATCAGCATCCCAATTATATTTTACAATCATCATTGTTTGTATGGCTCTTGCCCGTTCTTCTCTTACTTCATTTAATACTTCCATCGTATATAGAGCATGTACATCTTTTAAGCGTTTACCTATAGTGTGGTCAGTTTTAAACACCTGCAAAGAGAATGATGTATATATATAAGTAATAATATAAAAATAAGATTGATATATTTCATACTAACTAATGAGACTATATATAATACCTCATGTATGGTATTGATGTCCAATGCGGCATATTGGATAATCATCTGCATAAATCACATCACATAGTATGCGCATACCCAGTCATTGTCTTGTGTAGCACACTATAAATTGAAACATATAAAATATTAAAAAATACAACTAAGCACAGTTCACATAAATAATATATACATTGGAGTCGGAAACTTACTTTTACGTTCTCCCAAATTATTGGCTGGTTCTTTCTCCTTGGGACCTTTCCTCCAGCATTTTTGAATGCATCTAAACCCCTACATGTTAATGTAACACAGTAAATTGCATAACTAAATAGTAATGTAATAACATATGTTAACGGATATAAAAATGAAATATTTCTCACCAGAATAATGGCATTCTCACTACGTGTCCAATTTTAGTATTCAATGTACTCCCCGTAGGATCTAGATAATAAACAGTGAACGTCCCGGGGAGAATAACTAGTAACTCTCAATGCCTACCGCTAGAGGTAAAAAAAGTTAAAAATTAATAACTCAAAATCCACAATAAAAATAGAATTTTCTTAAGTCCAAATTATAAATAAAGTAAACTTACTTGACATTGAATGGAGCTATTATTATCATCTTCTTTTGCTGATCGAAAATTGTAAAAGCATCTATACAGTATTGTTGAACACTATTAGGGTCTTTAGCTACCATACTAATCAATGATGGAATCAAAAATCCCACATGATCAAATGCAAATTGTTTGCATTGATTTTCAACTAAGTAGCTGCAAAATATGTATTACGTATGCATTAATATATAAGAAACCAGATCACCGGATCTTACACAAGGTATATGGATGTATAAACAAGATCTCACCTTATCCATGTCTCTATCATTGATGTATTCAGGCAATCATACATAAACAGCTCAATAATATCTTGTATAAATAAAGAGCTTTCATATGATTGACCTGCATAATTTGCTTCTAAAGAAACAATTATAGGGCAATGTATATTATGTGCCCGTAGCCAACATGCCATTCCCCTACAAGCAGGACCTAACGGGTATTTTAGGTCAGTTGGAACCCAACTTGGTAATGCAGGAAGTGGAGGTAGAGGCCTAGGTGCTCCGAGTGTCTTCTTTTTAACCTGTATATATAATTTCAGATCAGTTGACCTCATATATACACATTAACAATCTAAAGTAATGTAAATTTATCTTACAATTTTAGTAGTATTGACAACATCTGCTTTGGGCCACAATATCACCCCGCCTTCTGCCTCAGCAAGTGTATCAATATCCGAGTGGGGATATGGCAATGTAGCTTCCCTCCAATCGGGTAATACACGTATCGGGCTCACATGAATGTAGCCTGTGGCATTGGAGTCCCATGAAACGTTGCCCCAGGAAGGGACGGGTAAGCCTGCACCTCTGCAACAACATAGTCTTGTATTCTTATGCGGCATGTCTTCAATGCCTACAAATTTACGTAAAGAATATTATACATATATACATATCATCTTGAAAACATATCATCTTGAAAAGACTAGCTACAATGTCATAAATAATACTTACAGTAGACGTGTTAGGTAGTGGGTCTACATGATTACTCTCAGTCTGTGCATCAGGAGAAGAGTGGGTTGCCATAGGCTGATTGGAAGCCTGAGATGCCTGCCACTGCACTATTTCTTCCTTGACCTTCTCAGCAACTATATCATTGACCTTCTTAGCAACTATATCCTCGACTCTCTTATTCTCCTATACATGGATAAAAGAAACATTAGCTTCTTATTATTGAATTTCCTTTTGCAGTAACATTCTAAAAAAAGAATAGGTTACCTCTTCTTGTGAAAGTCCCGCTCTGGGTTTGTGCTGGGATGGCCCAAAGAATGCTTTGATACCCACACCAGCGCATGCACCCCTAACACGTCTAGGATGATCTAGGTTACCCAGAGCAACTGTCAATTCATCCCTTGTGCCCTGAGGGATGAACGTGCCTTGTTTCCTCCGCTCGTGCAGCTCCCGCTAATCGCCATCAACAAAAATTGGTAAGTTAACACCACAAATAATCAATATTCAAACGATTGCTCTAAGAGTTATATTTTACCATTTTCGCAGCCGCCTCAGCAGTTACGGGCTTCTTTATTTCACCCTTCTTGTTTTGCCTCCCAACTATCCAGACATCATGGCGAGGCATGGGCGTGGCACATGTAGTAGAGGACTCCTGAGTAGCAGCAGACTCCACCTGTAGTCTTTGGTGAACGCTTGCATAGCCCTTTGGACCCATAGTGTGGTCATGCACATTCAGTGCACGCCTTTCTTTTTACACCTCGCTGAGGGCCTAGTTAGTATGCACATTAATGATTTGGTTAGTAGCACTAAATGTTAATCTTGAATAGGTGAATACAACATATATTAATTAAATTGGGAGTGACGCCTAATACCTTGAATTCTTCATATTTTCTTGAAGCAACAAACGTGTCCCAATCTTCTTTGTCCAAGAAGTTCCACTGTTCAAGGGTTGACTTCTTCTTCTTATCACCATCTTTTATGTATTCTCTGTTGAGATTTGTCCTATAGTTCCTTAACATCTTTCCAGCATGTTGCATCACACTTTTATGATGCGGCTTCTCATCCAATACAAACAGATTTTGTAAAATAGAATTCTTATTAACTAGTAACCAAAAATATAATTGCAAATAATAGAATTTGTAATCTATAAAATAGAATTGCAAATAATAATAACTCACGCATAAATCCTTCCATATCAAGTCTTTCTTCGCCTGAGGAACTTTATGCCAATTATCATACTTAACACCACAATGGCTTCGAGTGACAACCCCAAGATAGATTACAAAATTATTGCGGTTCACTCCAATTGCATTTCCTCCATTATCAAACTCCACAACTAATCTGGATCCACTGCCACTTAGCGCTATTAACTTCTTCAACAGAGTGATGCCCCTTTTCTTGTTAAGTTTTTGGTGATGTGCATCAAGTTCCTCCAGTGCTTCAGTGGGTACATGTGCATCATCAACCTAAAATTTGACAAAAATAAACACACTGAATTAGCCCAATATAGAAATATGGGATATATGACATAACTAGAAGATAATGAATTTTATAGAAATACAGGATATGTTTTTAGAACTTACATTGGTATCCTGGCCATGCTCATCATGGACAACATGCTCATCATGGACTTCATGCTCATCATGGACATCATGCTCATCATGGTCAGCCATCTGAAAATGTCATTAAAAAGGCAAACATTTAGCATTTGTATTAACTAGAATATAATGAAACATCAAATTTGAAAATGATATTGATATTAAAAAATCAAACATTTAACTTCAATAAAAAAATATAAACATGCATGCCTCTAAAATTGTGATATTTTATCAATTGACAATCCTTCATTGTGATCTCCGCGCACATATAAGTCATCATTAGCTTCAATATTTTGTGGAGTTGGCAACAACAAAAGGGCATAAACAACTGACGCCAAAGACATGTTCTGTAGTAGTGAAATTCAGGGCATAAACACATGTGATGTCATTCTGATATATAATAAATGTGTACCACCTATCCCATCCTTGAACACCTAATCTCACTAGTAAGTGTATAATGTGTATTGGGTTTTCGAGAAAATTTCGGCAACATTTCCCCGCTGTTCTCTAAGTACATATGTGCTTAGAGAACAAACGGGGAAATGCTGTCGAAATTTTCTCGAAAACCCAATACACATTATACACTTACATCCTAAGTGAGATTAAGTGTTCAAGAACAGTCCCAAACCGGGGAGTATCCAAGATTTACTCCTAATGAGTAAATCTTGGATGAGTTTCTAGGCCAACAAACACAATAATAGATAGGTACATGTTAGGGTTTCATCACAATTAATGTTAGGGTTTCATCACAATTGATGTTAGGGTTTCATCAATGTTAGGGTTTAATCAAATCAAATTAGGATGCTAGAATGGACAAGTTTAAATCTTATTTCAACATGCATCAAAATTTACTGAATTAGGTCAAACACTAGGATTAGAAACACAAACATATGCAACCAAAAGATTTGTTCATATTCTAGGATTTACATAAAGCATTACATAAATATTTGTTCATATCCTTACCAACAGCAAGCACGGGCGTGGCTGTGTTGGCCTACTACGGCCGTACTGGACATCACGTCCGTGGTAGGCCAATACAGCCACGGTTGTGCTTGTTGTTGGTAAGGAGCTACGGAGAAGGAAAGCTACAGAGAAGGAAGCAAAGAGGCTAGGGCTACCTGGAGCTAGCGTGGAGAAGAGCGGCGGCGACCGGCGGCAGTAGTGGTGGCGAGCAGGCGAGCAGCAGCAGACCAGTGGCGGTAGCAGAGCAGACCGACGACGGCGGCAGCAGAGCAGACTGACAGTGGCGAGCAGTAGCAGACCGGCGGCGGCAGCAGAGCAGAGCAGATCAGTGGCGGCAGCGATCGTCGGGCGATTTTAGGCGAGCGGTGATCACAGAAAACTATCACAATGAAATAGGAAGGAAGGGGAAGAGACGGGTGATACGAGTCTATTAAGTTTGTCAACAACATCGGTTATCGGTAAAACTGACACCGTTTACCTTTAAGCGTCGGTCGATATTAAAAGACCGACGTTCAATTAGACAATCTTTTCCCTAAATTATTTGGCGGGAACCATTATGGGCGTCGGTTTTCAAAAGGATAACTGATGCCTATATTAGAACTTTTCGTGCAAATTTCCATCTTATATCGGTGTCGGTTATTAGTTAAAACACCGACGATGTATGTGCTACTTTGGGGCAAAACAAATTTTGTTCGAAAATTGGATTTTGCGGGCGATTTTAGGCGTCAGTTTATTTTACCCAGCCGACGTTGAATACAAAGCGGTACCCGTGTCTGGCTGGTCTTCGAATATAGACGTCGGGGTTCCTAAATATCCGACGTTGAATATTATAGGCGTCGGTTTTGGTAAAGAACCGAGGCCCAGAAAAGCGACACTGAATGTTGTTTCTGTAGTAGTGATGGCATATTATATATGAAAAATGATCTGAAAAATACAAGGAATGTAATAAAAATATAATCAAGACCTACATCTACCTCTAGTTCAAAAAGTACTCAATGTTGCCATCTTTAATGTGTTTAACGCATAAGAACCCTAATTTCTAGGTTTTGATGATCTTAATATGTTCAATTGATCTTAATAATCAAATATTGATCTTTTTGGATAAAAAGGACAACTTGGATATAGTTTGATATTAATAACCCATTAATTGATGAATTAGGGTTTCCTATAGACTAAAAGAGCAAATAATGATAAGATTAGGGTTTGTAAACCAAATGAGCATGAAAAATAATAATTGAGGTTTGGTAAGCCAAAACCATAATAAAACCCTAATGAAACTTTAACGTGGATCCCACATCAAGTCTTAATGGTAGATTTTGGATAAAATAATAATACATGGGTATTGTGCTTTAATTTCAGGGTAGTTGCTTGATTGGTTGCTCTTGTTACCTTTTTGCTTGGACTTCAAGTTACTTCTGAGAAAGGTATGTAGTTACACCTAAGACTACCTGCATTAGTTTTCCGTGGCTTTCTCAAAGTTTCTCCTAATGGGTTGCAAATAAATACTTGCTTTTTTATTTATTTCATGCAATCTATAAAGTCACTATGTGTATCAAATTATATGCTTATAACTTGCTCGAACCCCTCATACCAACTCTAGAAGTTTGAGAATAGAAAGAAGGAGTGAGTCATAGAGATGACTTAGACCATGCCCTAGATTCAAAATGTCATATGAGGTCTGACCCCAGATTGGGAAGACCAACATGGAACCTACCTCTAGATTGAGAATGTAGCCTAACATGCACTATAGGGATAAGACCCTAAGAGAGGGTATCCCATAGGTTGAGTAGAAACAAGTTGAGAAACTATGATGAAAATGTTAATTTTGATTTTGTAACAATAACTATTGTGAATATGTTGTTACAACTAGATGTGAACATTTTGTTTTCCCTGCATACCAGTATAACTTGTTATACTGACTAAGTTTTTGTTTCTCAACAATTTAGGATAATCCACTATCATTTATGCAAGTATGATGAAAATGGGCATGTAGAGAAGAAGGCACCAAAAGACAAGATTTAATGTAATCTTGTACGATCTAGATAGTTAGTTTTTACTTCATGTTGCAAACTTTTAGAAACTCATACTATGTAAATCCTTAGTGGAGAGTATAACCTTTATATTTTTCAAACTTCTTATTTAATGAAATTTATTAATTATTTTTGGTTAATTGCTAAACCATCGGTCTTGTATTTTTGGTAATGGCCCTTGCCCTCTCAGTCTGCCAGAGTAGAGGATAACATGGGGAGGGGGTTGTTACACCAATTGTCCTAACAAGACCCATTGGAAAGCTCTTGACACAGTGCCGAGGTATATCAAGCAAACTAGTTCCCTTGGTTTGCATTATGCCAAATATCCTTATGTAGTCAAATGATATAGTGATGCGGGTTGGATTGCCATGAAATATGGGAGCAATGGTGTCTCAGGATATGTATTTCTTTTGGGAGAAGGTGTTGTTTCCTAGAGGTCACAGAAACATACCATTTTGTCTCAGTCCACCTTTGAGATTGAGTTGTGTACTTTAAGATAAAAATGGGGATTGTAAGTTTAACGAGACTTATGTCCAGTTTATCTATGATAAATAAAGTGCTTCGTGTAATATAGTTCATTGTGATAGCACAACAACTATAACCAAGATAAGGAGTTCCAATTATAATAAAAAATAGCACAGTCACATCCAAGTTAGACTCAAATCTATAAAGGAGCTAATGTCTAATGGGGTTTTGGTTGTAGAATATGTGGGTACAAAGAAAATACAACTAATCCTTTGACTAGAACTCTTGCCTTGGCCTTAGTTGAGAAATCTAGGTTGGGGATGTGACTGAAACCCCTTATGATTTGTAGACAGTAGAAACTCAACCCAAAAGAGTGGAGATCCTACAAATTGGGTTCAATGTGGTAATAACAAGATATCGGGTGAATTGGTTGACATTAATAAATTTACCTAATGTGTTGTTAATTTGTGTGTTTGTCCCCTAAAAACTTGTTAGTTCATGACTGCAATTTAGTAAGAGATTAATCTTTGAATGGTGTGGAGTTCTAGACTAGATGCTAGAAGTACATCCTTAAAGACTCCAACAAAATGATTGATGTTGTGTATGTTGCAACATGAGAATTGGGTTGTTGCTTGATATATATAATCATTGTTTATTTGGATGCATGGCCTTTAATGCATGGTTTTTCTTTGTTTCTATTATCTTTATTTTGTTTTTACCAACCTATACCCTTACACCCAAGATTCAGATTCAAGAAGTTAGTTCACCTAGTTCATGTGGGGGTCTACGTTGGATAGCTCAGGGATGGTTCAAACCCAAATTTACCTACTCAAAGAACAACATGGAGTACTAAGTGGAAGAACACACTACACATAAGACTTTATGGGGGATTGTTATCTATATTAACTTTGTTAATCCTAGTTAGCATCAGTTAAGCCCAATATAGGTGTAGTTGGTACAAAAGGAGTGTCGAGGACAAATAATAGTTTCTTTTCATTTTTTTTGCAAACTAGAATAGGAGTGGGAAATTGTATTTTTTATTCATTCTCTCTCTTTTTACAATAGGATAACTAATGAGTTAATTATTTATCTAATGATTTCTAAACTAGAAGGGACTCATGATATTCCTTTTATGTGTGTAAGATCAGTTGTGTAACTGTGTCACCTGTGAATAATATTGAATGTATAAGTGCTATAATTAAGGCCCCTAGGCTTAGGGTAACACACATCTCATAATCAAATCTCATATCTCACAGATATAAGACAGTAAAGTTTGTTGTTCAAGTTTTGTAACTTGTTGTGTACTGTTCTCTGTAGCCACTTCTCGTAATGTAAATTTCTCCCATAGAGTTTGTTTCCTAAACATGAAAAATATTCTTCTTCATCCCCTCTTCTGTTGACATGATATGTTGGGTGGTGGTACCTAACAACCACTAAGCCACACTGGTGGTGTTTTTGTCTATCATATATGTGTAAGAGAGATAATCTCTTACTAAATGATTGTGATTGCATCTACAAGAAGAACAGTGCACATTCAGAGGTTAATTGAGCGTTGATTTCTTTAAGTAACATCTCTTTTCGTTAAGAGAATGATATGGTTTGAGTTATCTAACTCTATTTTGATTGTTTTATTTGATTTTACATTTCTTATCAGATTCATAAACTTTACATCTAAACCTATTAATTAAATTGCAATTGGTTGCTATTTCTTATAATGATGATCTAAAATACAACATGTTACTCATGAGAAAGGTGTTAGGCACCCCCGTGCACTCAAGTCTTATATCGAAAACCCTAACAAGATAAAAAAAACCTTTCACATTATAGAACTAGATTAAATGAAATAGGAAGTCTAAATTATGCATGCACATTAGTAACTCAGAGATTTAAAAGTTGGTTTGGCAATACGATACAAGAGATCTTCAATCCTAAGTGCTAACATCATCTTTCATAGTGGGATTGTTAAATTAGAAGAGGGGAAGAGGTTTACATTGTATATAGTCCTAATATGCTTTTCTTGGATGCTATGAAATGGAGAGGGCATGTTCTCTTTGCCCTTCACCATGAAAGGTTGTCTAATATCAATAGTGGGTGAGTTTTACCTTCTTTCATCATGTCGATCCCTAACTTAAGGCTTTGCTTTAGAATTTCAAGGATAGAGGTGAGGTATGGTCGTATTCTTATTCCTCAAGGTTTTTAGGTCATAACATGGAGTGGAATGTGCTATCCCCTACAGATGATGGTGGGGGTTGTTTTCATAGAGCTTGGGGGTTTATATTAGTTTGGGGCAAATGAAGCCCTACTTCCAATGTAATTTCTAAAATAATCCCAGAAACATGATGGGTACCCTCCTATAGCTTAAACAACTCCCATGGCCTACATGAAGGCTCAATTAATGGACATTGTCCATGTTGGCATACTGAGATGCATAAAGTGGGTGCATACCTAAGGATGACCATCAAATTGGGAAACTCCAATCTAACCCATGTCCTAACCCACATAACCTGACCTAGACACACTCTATATAATTTACATGGATTTCTAGAGCTAACAACTTTGCCCTAGATTTTTATCTATGCTAGCTAAGGGCCAAGGTAAACCTTGGAACATAAGATAACCAAATTCCTTACATATACACATATATATATGAGTATATATATAGAATATAAGATACATTTGACTAAAAACTTTTGAACTTTATTTGATCTAAAATATGTTTACTTGTTCATATTCTAAGACTAAAAGAACAATGTATCCGAGTATTTTTCAATTATATGGAACCATTTGGTATTGGAAAAGTTTGCAGTAATCTACAACATAATCTAAACATAAAGGTTTGATGTGACTACTTACATTATATGTTTTTCTAAAATTAGCTAATTTGCACATTTACATAACATTTACTGAAATAAAATAAGTATTTCATGTCCATTAGTAAGTTGAATAAGTTCTATAAATGGTCGGATGAGTTTTAGTTATATCTCAACAAGATATGGAATGAGTGTGAGTTTTAAACATGTATAACTTAACTAACATTCTTTTCATTTGTAGGGTTTTATTTACTAGTTGTTTGTCTAGTAGATTTACAGATTATACATATTTATTACATGTCCCGTTCAGTAAACATCACCAAAACTTTATTAATTATATCTTCCTACATATGTACTTGATATATCTTCATCTTAGAAAGTTATCTGGGCTAGGATAAATCCAACCCAAAACCCATCTCTTTTTCATTGTTCATGTATGCATTGAGATTTTTAGACATTATTTGGGCCTAGACCGAGCATGTAAATTTAAAAACATGGGGTTGGATACATGATTGGTCAAACCATACATGACCTAGCCCGATTCTCATCCCTACAAGTACTCGAGGGGAGGAGGACACCACCATACCATTCTAAATAATGTTGTGATGATGTTATGATAAATAAAAAAGTTTGATATTGAGTTCCTCACTCCAAAGGGGTGGCACTTGTTGTGCACCCCACTTGCTGCAATCTTGCCCACTCTCAATTAGGTTGATGTAGCCAGTGAAAATTGTTTGAAAACATATTTTATAGTTGACTCATACCTAGGGGTGACCCTATTTTAAATGATGGTAGTGTATACCAAGTGGTTTGTTTTGTATTATTTGGATCTAGTTTGAATGGAAACATCATGTAATCCCTAGATAATACCTCTAGTGGTGGCATACCAGAAAGGTATATGGAAATAGAAAATCAATTGATTCGATGTCTGTTTTGGTTAGTAGCCTTCCCATTGCGGTACTTGTTGTTGGAATTATAATGTTTGGTCTATAATAATGTAGATAGATTAGGATTGTTGTTTGTGAAATAACTTTGTGATTATAATTAGTTGTAATATTGAATCATTCTTAATATTTGATCATTTATAGAAATATTATGATTTTTTTGTATTTATTGATCTTTGCACATAATTTTGTTTTCATGTTATGATGTGCCTCATTGTATAGCTAACGGACTTAAAAAAATTCATTACTTTATATCATTTCAATATAACTTTTATTTCCACATCGTCATATTTTGGTAACTACTGGTTATTGAGCTCTTATCTGAATGTGCATGCATATCTTCATTTGGTTCATTTATCACCCGATTGACATTGCCAGGATCAGAAGGACTTGGCCCACATTAACCTTTAAACATGTTTAATTATCATAATTAGATTTTTAATTAACTTTATGTAATTATGATGTAGTTTTTAAATCAATTGATAAAGTTACCCTAATTTCAAGTTTTATTGTAGGTTATAGAGTACATTGAGAATCCACCAAAATATGAGGGTTGAAATGAAACTTTTTTTATTTATTTAGTGTGAAAATTATATACACTTATGTTATTATTCATATTTATTTTTAATTTATCTATGGGATAAATTAGTTAAGAGATAACTTTAATTGTCTCTAGTTGCACCTTGATTGCCTTAATTTTGAGATTTTTTAAATATTGTGAACTAATATGAAAATTTACCTTAATTGGGTAATGAATTGCAAAATTAAGTAAAAAATAACTAATCTCTTGATTTTTTTCATAAGAATTCTTAGTTTTATAAACTTCAGATGCTTATGAACTTGGTTATACTAGGTTTTCATTCTAGGTTTCTAGCACTCAATCTAGCCTAGTATGCATGGATGCTTGGGTTCATCTCATTACCCATGAGCCTTGAAGTCTTGAACCCTTTCGAGACTTAGTGGATACTCTATTCAGGGTCCCTTTTGGCTAGGTATCATGTTTCAACCTCAATAGTCCATCATGCATCTCAACAGGTTGGGGTAGAGGGTTGATATGTTTGTATATATGTGTGCATCTCACTAGCCTTACTGGGATGAACCTTGATAGGTTTGGTTCTTGACCTTGATAGGTTCACCTTTAAGGCTAGATGGATCTCAAGGTGTTTTGATCGATCAGTATCTTTGATAAGTGGGATTTATCTGGGGTACCTCGACACCCCTTAATGTATAGAGCCTCGATACCCTAAACTAGTTTGCAATTTGTTGCCTAGACAGTTGGGGTTTTTGGTCTTTTGACCCTTTTTCCTATATATACACCCACCCCGTTGAAATTTGAAACTTATAATGCATCTTGAAACCTCCTTTTACAAGATGAATGAGCCCCTAATCATCGATACATCTCCTTGGAGGCCTATATCTTGGTGGAGAGCTTACATGTACTTGCATGTCCATGCATGTTGGTGATCAAGCTTGCATAGTTTCTACAATACATATATAGCTTCATATCTATCCCTGATAAATAAATATATTCCTACTCCTTTCTATTTTATATCTTCTCTTCATATTTCCTTCTTCTTTGGATGAATTCCATGGTAGTTCAAGGTTGATTGCTAAAGAACTCTTCCATGTCTTTCTTTTATCCTATTTGACCTTGGATCTTGCTTGGAGCTTTGGTTTTGTACCTTTGGAGAGATTTCATAGGATATTGAAGGATTTATAGTGGCTCTCTTATGTGGTATTTGTGATCATATCCCTTGGATATGAGCTATATATCTTCTGTTAGTTTCCTTTGCCTACTTGATTCATGTAAACCTTAATCTGGCCTAATATTTCCTAACATGCCTAAAAGATGAGCTTCCATGGGTTGTTTTACTATTATATTATAAGAATGCGATTTTTCATGCCTCATAATATTATATTTTTTATACTTTATGCTAATAACATGCCTTTTATATGCATAAGGGTTGGAAATTCTAAATACATACACTTGTGCCCTAAAAAGGCTTATTTTTTGGCTTGCTAATATCATAATGATGGAAAAATAAATACAAACTCTTCCTAATTTTTGAATGTGTTTCTAAGATGAAATTTGTATAATATCCTAACTTTTGTGATGTTGCAATTTTTTTGTACTTGCATCAAAAATTAAAAAGTAGCCCATTTGTGCATGAGATGGCCCTTATATGCCATTTTAATATCACGTTGTTGAAAAATGAAACAAATAATGTTCCTTATTGTTTGGACATATTTACACTATGAAATATAAAAAAATCCCAACTTTTATGTTGCTCAATTTAGTGAGAATTAGATTTTCTACTTAAATGTGGCTCATTTATCCTTAAACATGCCCCTTTTGTGCCTCATCTTGCATTTAGTGCAACTCTGACATTTAGTGAAATTTAATCCTAAATTTTGCATGGTGTTTTGTTATAGCCATATTAACAAGAAAGCATAGATGCATATGCAGATGCATGTGCAATCCCTATGGTGATTTTCCTTTGTGATGGGATTTAATGATGATTTTGGGCCTTGTTATGGCCAATGATGGTAAAAAGTGGTTTGATGTGTCCTAATATGATGCCATGTTCCTTGTTGTAGAAAATTGTAAGATTGGGACTAATGCTTCCAAGTATGATTTTTTGTGTCCTATCATGTGACCAATTCTGGTATGTTGTCCATTCATGTGCCCTAATTTGATGGTTACGAGCATGGTCGAGGATATTGCTTGAGTGATATGTGATAAGTGACATGTCATGTGTACCTAGGATGGGCCTAGTTTGCTTTTAAATCGGCCTTTGAGCACTCCATTTGTAATGTCTGGGCCCACAGTCCAAGGCTCTAGTATATTTTTAGGAATTCTGACTGGCCCCACATACCATCACTGGCCTTAATTGAGCATTTTTTCCCCACTCATGTGCAAGCTGAAATCAAATTCCTCACTGATCACCCATCCTAGTACTACTATGAGCTAAGCATGCTTAACCACAAAGTTCTTTGGTGATGGGCTCCATAAAAAGGAGGTGCACCTTGGTGATATAGGTAATCCAACCATTACTTTTAAGATCATTTTATTTGAGGCTCAAATACTGGGACATTACAATCTCTCCCACTTGGACTCTTGACATCCTCATCAAGGCTCAACTATATGACCTCATGATATTTCTCCATTTTAGTGCAGACCCAAAATGGCCAATGGACACCCAACTCCCGATACAATACAAGTGCAAGGGTGGTTACATTACCATGGACAACCATTTCCAACATGCATGTACCACACAACTCAAAATTTCCATGCCACATGCCCATGTGGGCCCCACCTACTGAAAGGGTTTGGCTCTGATACCATTTGTAATGCCCAGGCCCACCGACCAAGGCTTTAGTAGAGTTTCAGGAATGACAACTGGCCCCATAGACCATCAGTAGCCTTAACGCGTGCTTTTTACTCACTCACACACAAGTTGGGATCAACTTCTCGACCGGTCACCTATCCTTGTACTACTTGAGGTCAAGCACTCTTAACCATAGAGTTCTTTGGTGATGGGCTCCCTAAAAAGGAGGTGGACCTTGGTAATATGGGTAGTCCAATCATTCCTTTTAAGATCATTTCATATGAGGCCTCAATCCTAAGACGTTACATCATGAGTAGTCCAGACTTTGAGCATGCTACTCTTTATTTTTACTGACTTTGAACCGAGTGGAAGATATCTTATGGAGTCTGGAAATTGTAAGGTCTTGTATGATTAGCTAGTTGGACTTCACAAGCACTAGCTAGTAGTATAAGTGATGTGTCTCAAACTACCCAAGGCTTAACAATAATAAATAAGTAATCAAACTATATAGACATATTTGTTTTGATTATCTTGTCATATTATAATGCATGCTTTTATTGTTCTTCTATGTCTAGAAATATTTCTTGATTATTTCTATATTGCATTAATGGTAGTTATACCGTGTAGAGAGATGATTACTTACTGAATATATAATATGTAGAACACTAATTTCTTCTTCATATGCCTTTGAATGATCTAGTAATAATATGCTCGCTATATCATATTACTGAGATATAGATCTCACCTATTGTGTTTTATGGAGGAAACATGCACAACGAAAGCAACAAAAATAAATTTCCATGCAACCCAAAATAGGATCTCATCGACAACAGTGTGTTCAGAAAGAGTGTTTGCGGGATATACCTTATCGTAGAGCAAGTCTGGCAATGTCTCACTGCACTATGGTGTACAATGCTGCTGGTCTACACAGACAGTACTTCTCTCCCATTCGGTGAGTGTGTCGCAGGAATATCCGGTGGTGCTTCTTTTGTACGGTGATGTACGCCACTCGTAGCACGTATGGATGTTCGTTGACGTCCTCTAAATGTAGGCGTCTCAGCGTATGCGTCTCTACTTCATCCACATAGATGGACTGGAACTCCACGTTGCGCTTCCTAAGCCGGTAAGAAGGAGTAGTCTTTGTGCAGCAACGTGCTAGCATTGTGGCGCTCTCCTTTCTCTCCTGAGGACAGTGATGGCTAGTGTTTACATACGTGAGTGTAAATTGAAAAGCATCTCTCAATATCTTGTTAAAGATATCGACCGTCAAGCCCCTTTAAATAGGAGACGAAAAGAAGCAAGATTTCCTAAACCCATCGGTAAATAGAAAGATTGCGTTAATTAAAATGCTCGTAGATTAATTAGAATATTTTGGAATAATTAATTAACCAAATAATGGTATTAATTGATTAATTACTATCCGACTCAATACAATCGCTCGGTATGGCTCTATGGGCATATATACCAACAGACTCCCACTTGCACTTAGAGCCAGTCAATCTAATTAATTGGCTCAAACATTTTAATATATTCCAATATTATTCTAATGGATTACATAAACATTTTTGTAATCAATATGATTTGGAACAATTCTAGTCAAATCCACAATTATACTCCAATTTAAACACATCCTATGCGTGAGACCCAGTAGGCTCCAAATTACTTTGGCAGTGATATCCAAAATCATATTATGATTTCACAAGCAATGATTGGTATCTAGAAAGACTTCATTTCCACCCAAGTAATTGGAGAAGTTGGAGAACAACTTAACCTATCATCCATGACTGGTGTTATAGTGATTGTATAGTTCCTTTGTCGATGATATCCAGATTGAACTCGAGTCATGGAACTGTTATCCTCTTCAACGTTCAATCCATGTTCCTTGAACTAGAGCAAACTGTCTGAGATATATGTAAGCTCAATATCACATATTGACTCACATCAGCATGGCCATGCATTTCTTAGTCTCGCTAATCAAGTGGCCGAAATATCAAACTCTCGTAGGAAGGACAAATTCCATATACATCACTCACAGTCATCCCCATGTGTCACAATGCACCCAAGCATCATATTTATGGCAATCTTTATTCAGGACCACGGTGGATGATGTCAAAGTACACTGAACGACATGTGATGAGTGTAGTGACTTTAGGTTTAGAAACCACAATCACCACCATCATTATGAGATGTGACTCTAGCTACCAATCATGGTATCCATGTGTCACTCTGAAGGTGGGTCTGTCCAATACACTATTCTCTAACAAGTATCTATGTATTTGGTTTGATATCTCCATATCATGGATAATGAGATTCTTCCATCAACCAACATACATTCTAATCTTATGTATTATTGATGTCTATGTATATTTCCACAATAACAACCAATTAGGGACAAAACAAGAATACGTACTTTTAGCATACATATGATCTCACTATTCAGGTCATCAACCCGAAGACATATGTCATTTAGTATATTATTCTGTAGACATCTATAAGTTTTATGGTCATCTCACAATATAAAATACAAACATATAGATTGGAAACTTGCCTTTATTGATATGATCAATGTAGTATTACAAATCATTTACATAGTATCCCCTTACAATCATCAAATAATAGTCTCTGTGGGCATACATACCAAAAAAATTTCACTTGCACTTATACCCAATCACCCATGAATCTCAATCCAAGTGATCAAACATGTTCATCATGCTTGTGTTGTGAAAGTGCTTTTGTGAGCGGGTCAACCACATTGCTTTCTGTAGGTACTCTACAAATCTTCACATCTCCTTGTTGTATGATCACTCGTATGAGATGGAACCGCTGTAGAATATGTTTGGAACATTGGTGCAATCTTGGTTCTTTAGCATGTGCAATTGCTCTATTGTTGTCGCAAAACAACTCAATTGCATCACTAGCACTTGGAACCACTCCAAGTTCAGAAATGGACTTCTTGATCCACACAGCTTCTTTTGCAGCATTAGATGTAGCAATATATTCAGCCTCTATTGTAGAATCCACAACCGTCTCTTGCTTGGAACTCTTCCAACTCACATCTTTGTTGTTCAAGAAAAACACAAATCCAGATTGCAATCTGTAGTCATCTTTATCAGTTTGGAGGCTAGCATCAGTGTAACCCTTTACCACGAGGCCTTCCTCACCATCGTATACCAAGAACTAATCCTTAGTCCTTCTCAAGTACTTTAGGATGTTCTTTACGGCTGTCTAATGGCATTCACCTGGATCTGACTGATACTGGTTTGTCATGCTCAAATCATATGACACATTAGGACGAGTACATAACATCACGTACATGATAGATCCAATTGTTGATGCATATGGAATCTTACTCATGTGCTCCCGTTCATCACATGAACTAGGACATTGGGCTTTAGAGATCATAACCCCATGGGGCATGGGCAAGTTACCTCTCTTAGAACCCTCCATGCTAAACCTTTTTAGCAACTTGTCAATGTATGTGCTCTAGCTTAGGCCTAGAAGCCTTCTAGATCTATCTCTACAGATCTTGATTCCTAGCATATAGGATGCTTTACCTAAATCCTTCATAGAGAAGGTCTTCCCCAGCCAACATTTTACTATCTGAAGAGTAGGGATGTCATTGCCCATCAATAGTATGTCATCCACATACAATATGAGAAATACGATTGTGCTCCCACTAACCTTTTTGTAACCACAAGGTTCATCTTCATTTTGACTAAAGCCAAACTTTTTGACTACTTCATCAAAATGTAGATTCTAGCTCCAAGATGCTTGCTTCAATCCATAGGTTGACCTTTGTAGCTTACAAACTTTATTGGCTTCCTTCGGATTGATAAAACCCTTAGGTTGTGTCATGTACACATCCTCGAGTAAATTCCCATTAAGGAATGATGTTTTAACATCCATCTGACAAATCTCATAGTCATGATAAGCTACAAAGGCAAGCATGATCTTGATGGATTTAACCATGGCAACCGGTGAGAAGGTCTCATCATAATCAACACCTTGAATTTGACGGAATCCTTTCACAACCAATCTACCTTTATAGGTTTGAACATTTCCATCCATGTCAGTCTTATTCTTGAAGACCCACTTGCACCCTATGGGTTTTACTCCTTCAGGTGGATCCACCAAGGTCCATACCTTGTTGGTGTACATGGATTCCATCTCAGATCGCATGGCTTCAAGCCATTTCTCAGATTCTAGTCCCTTAGTAGCTTCTAGATAGGAAGTTGGCTCATCTGCTATGTCCAATTTGTCACTATCTTGAGTCATAAGAAATCCAAATCTCTCAGGCTCAAGTCGTGTCCTACTAGACCTATGAGGTTTCTATGTTACATTTGAAACTTAAAATTTCACAATAGTTTGTGAATTTTCATGTTCCTTATGTACCTCGTCAAGTTTTCTGCTTTCTTGTTGATCTCAAACTTCTTTGAGCTCTACATTCCTCCCACTGATTCCTTTGGAAATAAATTCCTTTTCAAGAAATACAGTAGTCCTAGAAACAAACACTTTGTTGTCAGTTGGTGTGTAGAAGTAGTATCCCCGAGTTTCCTTGGGGTATCCAAAAAAATAGAATTTATCATATTTGGGTCCAAGATTTTTAGGAAATTGTTTCCTAACATAAGATTTACATCCCCAAATCTTTAACATAGACAAATTGGGACGATTCCCATTCCATATCTCATATGGTTTCTTTTGAACTGATTTGGAAGGTACACGGTTAAGTGTAAACATTGCGGTTTCAAGAGCATATCCCCAGAACGATAGTGGAAGTTCAATTGAACTCATCATTGATCATACCATGTATGATAATGTGTGATTCCTTCTTTCTAACACCATTATGATGTGGTGTACCAGGTGGAGTCCATTGTGATACAATACCACAATCTCTCAGAAGGTCCTCAAACTCTTGGCTTTAGTATTCACCACCTCAATCTGAACAGAGTGCTATAATACTCTTACCAAGTTGCTTCTCTACTTCATTCATGAAAGTCTTGAACATTTCAAGAGTTTCTGACTTGTGTTTCATAAGATATACATAGCCATACATACCGAGGTCATCAGTGAAGGTAATGAATTATTGATAGCCTCCTCCAGCATTTGATCTAAAAGCTCCACATACATCAGTATGTATGAGCCCTAGCAGATCACTGACTCTCTCACTGTATCCAGTGAAAGGAGTCTTGGTCATCTTCCCTAATAAACATGCCTCACATGTCTCTAATGATTCAAAATCAAAAGAGTGTAGATAACCATCCTTATGGAATCTAGATATGCGCTTCTCGCTTATGTGCCCAAGATGACAATGCCATAATTATGTTTTGTTTGAGTTGTCAAGTTTTATCCTTTTAGTATTTACATTGTATATGCTAGTTTCAAGTTCTAACAAGTAGATACCATATGACATAGGAGCATTGTCATAAAATATCTCATCTTTAGAAATAGAAACATTCCATTCTTAATGTGAAATTCAAATCCACTCTTATCCATACAAGATACAAAAATAATATTTATATTAATGGAAGGTACATAATAGCAATTCTCTAACTCTATTACAAGGCCCGTACGCAAAGATAAATTAATAACTTCAACTACGGTGGCAGCAACTCTTGATCCATTAGCGACCCACAGCTCGACTTGGCCCTTTCGTAAAGGCTTACTTCTTATTAGATCCTGCATATTTGAACATATGTGAGATCCACATATGATATCCAGTACCCATGATGAAGACATATTTAAGTTTATCTTAATAACATATATACCTAAAGTGGAGATCTCTATCCCCTGCTTCTTATTCCTCAGTTCCTCCAGGTAGAGAGGATAGTTTCTTTTCTAATGTCCAGCCTAGTGACAATGGTGACAACTGCCTTATTTGGAGATCTCTCCTTTAGCTTTGAGCGTGAATGACTTTGGCTTCTTCCCAGCTTTAGAACCTTTCTTATCCTTGCATTTGCCTTTTGACTTTCCCTTTGTCTTGCTGATCATCATCACAGACTTGGGCTTGTCTTTCTTCATTTGTGCTTCAGCTGTCCTCAACATGCCCAACAATTCTGACAATGGTTTGTCAAGATTGTTCATGTTGTAGTTCATGAAAAAAATACTATATGATTTAGGAAACGATTGCCGAATCACATCAGTGGCCAACTCTTGACCTAGTGGAAATCCCAGCTTGGATAGGCTTTCCACGCACTCAATCAAAGTGAGTATATGGGTGCCAACTGAGTCTCCCTCTTTCATCTTGCTTCTGAACAAAGCCTTAGAGACATCATATCTCTCCTGTCTTTCTTGATGTTAATACATGTTCTTGAGATATGCTACAATCTCCATGACATTCATGTTCTCATGCTGCTCTTACAACTCATTGTTCATTGAGCACAACATCAGGAACTTGACATCCACGAAATCAACAAGTTTACAAAGACTAAAACTAATCCTACCTCTATTACATCATATGAGTACAAATATAAAGAGAAAGAATTAATTACACTTTGAAATAAGAGATGAGGCTCGACATGCAAGCCGAATAATTTATACAAAGGATCCACATACAACCATTATACATCCATAGCATTCAAAAGAAAACATATCCATAAGATTCATAACCACATTCATTCACAACATTCACAAAAGGGGATTCTAGGCCATAACTGTGCATGCATTCACCATATAAAATAGATTTTTAAGGCGACATGTATGATATCATAGGTATATCTACATATACACATATACATATTAAAATTTTAGTCCTTTTAATGTGGGACATTCCCCATTAAATAAATTTTTTACTCCCACATAGACTATGTGGGGTACACAGGGGCATCGCCCCTGTGTAGGGATAGAAGCATGCGGTGTATGTGGAATTAGGTTTAGATATGAACATTAGCAATTTAAATTCACATCATATGAAACTACAAAAATAGTATATAGTGATTCAATCATATCAAAACAAATCTAAATACGCCATAGATCGACATTGCTCTGATACCACTGCTAGATTTTATGGAGGAAACATGCGCGGAGGAAGCAACAAAAATAAATTTCCACGCAACCTAAAATAGGATCTCGTCAATAACAACATATTCAGAAAGAGTGTTCGTGGGATGTACCTTATCTCGGAGCAAGTCCAACAATGTCCCACTGCATGATGGTGTGCAATGTTGCTGGCCTACACGGACGGTACTTCTCTCCCATTCGCTGAGTGCGTCGTAGGAATATCCAGCGGTGCTTCTTTCATGTGGTGATGCATGTTGCTTGTAGCATGTATCGATGGTCGTTGACATCTTCCGAACATAAGCATCTTAGCATCTGCGTCTCTACTTCATCTACGTGGATGGACTGGAACTCCACGTCATACTTCCTAAGCCGACAGGAAGGAGTAGTCTCTGTGCGGTGACGTGCTAGTGTCGTAGTGCTCTCCTTTCTCTCCTAAGGATGGTGACGGCTAGGGTATACATACATGAGCGTAAACTAAAAAGCCTCTCTCAATATCTTGTTAAAGATATCCGCCGTCAAGCCCCTTTAAATAGGAGACGAAAGGAAGCAAGGTTTCCTAAACCCATCAGTAAACAAAAAGATTGCATTAATTAAAATGCGTGTGGATTAATTAGAATATTTTAGAATTAATTAATTAACCAAATAATCATATTAATTGATTAATTAATATCCAACTCCATGCAATCGTTTGGGATGGCTCTATGGGCATATATACTAACATCACCCTCATGGTTATCAACATATTTTAGGTAGCCAAGCATGTGACCAAGGCTTAAGTGGAAAGGATCCATTCCTTGCTGATCTTGAGTATGTTGGATGCTGGTGGTGCTCTTTTGGAGAAATATCTTAGAGTCATACCTATACTTTCATGTCTAGGAAGTGTATATCTATTTGGTTATCTCTATGTATCAAGTTTTTAGGTTTGTATTCCTTGTGTAGATGTACATGTTGCAATTAGACAACATGTGATTGTTGGTGTTTCCATTAAACATTTTCTAAAGCTACATCTTTATGATGAATGCAAGTAAAATGGACTTTTGTCAAATTTCTTCTTGTGCATGAATTAAATTTTTTCTTTTTGTTTTTTCTATGTCATGTTAATAGTGATGGTTAACTAATTGATAATTGTTTAGTGTTTTGTTTCAAATAATCTTGTTCTTATGGGTATCACAATGGTTTTGCATGCAATCGGTAATCAAATTAGGATAGGATGAAAAGAATGTCAATAGTTCACCCCACTCATGATGGATTCAAAACATTGTTGGTGGATCGAACCATTGTGAGGAGTAAAGACTCAAGATAGAATGGCAGTCATATTTTTGTTTGTGAAATGTACAACATTTGAATGACATTTGAATTTTGGCTTTATTATAGAAGTAAAAGAAAACTATGATATTATTTCATTCAATGAGTCTTGGGTGTGTGCTTATTGCAATAAGACCCAATTTGGGCTGCTTGTTGCAACAAGGCTTTCAAGAACTCTCAAACAACTTGGATATGTAGTGAACATCTCAATTTAGATACGTTGTCCATTATTTCACCCCAACTAAGCCTCATAAAGATGAACAACTCCATTTCAATATTATTTAGACAACTAATTCACTTCAACTCTTGCCAAGGAAACCAATATGATGAGTTAAATATGAGAAACTCCATATCAATCTTATTTCGAAAACGAATTCACTTCAAGTTTTTCCAAGGCACGCAATACGATGGGTTCAAGAGATCATCGTATTGCTTTCCTTGGCAAGACTTGAAGTGAATTAGTTGTCAAAATAATACGAAGATGGAGTTTCTCATCTTGATGAGGCTTAGTTGGGGTGAAATAATGGATAAAGTTGTTAAATTGAGATGCTCATTACATATCCAAGTTGTTTGAGTTCAAGTAGATCTCAAATGCCTTAAAAAGGGCTTAAAGTGGGTAAAATTAGGCATATGGGCCTTAACATCTAGCCTAGTCAGACACAATGCGAGTCAGACATCATCCAAGCTCGCTAACCTAGTCGGGTCAATTGATAAGGTTAGGGGTGTTACCGGTCCACAACTAGTGCGAACACACTAGGGTTTGGGCGGGGCCTTATGCTACCATTTGCTTAAATAAGTAGGGTGTATGGTAGGTGCTCTATAACTAAGTTGGAATAATTTAATCATAATCAATCTCCCCTAACTTTACCACTATTGTTTATTGGAAAAAGAAGCCTATCTAGGACAGATGTTGGCATGTAACTGTTAAATTTAGTTCATGAATTGCCTTTGTTCTCCATTTTTGTTGCACAAATGGTGTCTTCACACAAGTATCTGCTAATGTTGGCAGTAAAAGTCAATATGTAATAAAGGTTGGTCGTCTTTTTCATTTTCCTTTAAAAGGAGTCATGTGGATGCACTAGAAACATGATCTTTCTAATGAAGATAGGACATACTGTCCTCTCTTCATGTTTTGGTGGATACAAATTTTTTTAGCATAGGTGAAAATACAGATCCTTACTTTACTAGGGGTACATTTGCTTCATCATACTTAGGTATATGCACTCATAGTGTTATGATATTACCATCAATATGCATTCTGATTATAGAGGCCTCAACTGACAATATTTTCCAGAAAGAAAGCATGTTCACTGTTGAGGATTGGCTACTTTTACAATGTCCTTACTGTAGGGAAATAAGACTACAAAGCAGGCAATGAAATTTAAAAATTTATCTACCTTATTCCCCTTAATCAGTAGATCGCGTCAATAACTATAATGCAGGAAGGATGGTTTTGAGGATATACCTAGTCTTGAAGCAAGTCCAACAACAATCCCCATTGTCTTAGATGTGCAACTTTGAATTCTGGTTGCATTGGGACTTGTCTCTGATGCACCTCCTGGTTGTTCTCTCATGTGACCATCCCTCCTATAATGCCTGGGCCCACTTCCCTGGGCTCTAGTAGAGTTTTAGGAATGACGAATGGCCCCACAGACCACAACTAACCTTAACTGTGCACTTTATCCTCACTCACACCCAAGCCAAGGTCAACTTCCCGACTGGTCACCCATCCTAGTACTACTCCAAGCTGAGCATGCTGAACTATGGATTTCTATAGTGATGGGCTCCTAGAAAAGGAGGTTCACCTTAGTGACATGGATAATCCAATAATTCTTTTTAAGATCATCTTATCCAAGGCCTCAAAGTCCTAGGACGTTATAATCTCCCCCACTTAGACTCTTGATGTCCTCGTCAAGGCTCAACTATAAGGCCTCAACTACAAGGCCTCATAATCATTCCCCATTTTAGTGTAGACCCATAATGGACCATGGACACCCAGCTCCCAATCACAGAATACCAGCGCAAGGGTGGCTACGTCAACCATGGAAAACCCTTTCCAACATGCCTAGACCGCACGACTCAAGAGTGGCATGCCACATAACCATGTGGGACCCACCTACTAGAGGGGTTTCAATTTTGATACCATTTGCAATGACTGGGCCCAATTCCCTAGGCTCTAGTAGAGTTTTAGGAATGATGACTGGCCCCATAGACCACCACTAGCCTTAACTATTCACTTTATCCTCACTCACATGCAAGTCCAGGTCAACTTCTTGACTGGTCACCCATCCTAGTACTACTCCAAGCTGAGCACGCTTGACTATGGAGTTCTATAGTGATGGGCTCCCGAAAAAGGAGGTGCGCCTTGGTGATATGGGTAGTCCAATCATTCCTTTTAAGATCATCTTATCCAAGGCCTCAAAGTCCTGGGATGTTACACCTCCCTTATTGAGTAAGACTTACCTGGGCTCTTATGGTTACCACGACTAGAGAGGACAATCATTTTAGAGGAACTGATTCTCAGTTGCCTGTGTTGTCTTATAGGAAGCCTCCAGTACCCCTCTATATATAGTAGAGGCCAGAGTCATGGTTCCCAGTTGCTATCTGACATAGGACTACTGTACAGGAGTGGAAAGGACCGAAGGATCTTAAATTTTTACAACAATTCTGGAAATTTTACAACCTGCGATAGCCAAAACGGCCATTTAGCAAGCCCATACGGTCGTCTCACATTGCAAAATGGTCATTTTGCAGTTTCCCAATTGTACATGAATTTGGTAAAACAATTCCTAACAATGTTAGACATTTATTTCCTTGTGCAACAAGTAATAATCAAACGACACAAATAGAGAAACATCTAGAACCTTCCCCGACCAAACTGGACCATCTCACCCATGCGAGATGACCGTATTAGTTACCCAGACAGTCGTCTGGTGACCCGAGTCGAGCTCGTTTGGTTGGGTTGATTCTTCCATTGCCAATTTCAACTCTCAACCAGGTCTGACATCCAGACACCCATATCAACTCTTGAGACAACCGTTTGGCTTTTCCAAACGACCGTATCACCACTTAAGATGGGCATTTGGTAGTGTTGTTAGCTTGTTTGTTGCACGAATCAAATTCCTAAACACTTTAGCACTTAATTTGAATGTCATTCAAGATCTAAAATCCTCTTCTAGGACAATACCTATGTGTGTGACCCTATAGGTCCCATATCACGTCGGCAGTGAATATGATGAATGCATATTCATCTTAGTTTTAGTCACCATTTTTGGCCCAATTTTGCATTGAAATATCTCATATACCCCCTGAATCTGCTCATATACCATTCTCCTCAGTTTCAGATGATTATTTAGAGTTTTGATCAGATCCATTCACCTCCATTGCAAGATTAAGCATTGCACTATGTGGACCAATGTAGGAGATGGTGGTCCCGCTAATTGACTAGCGAGCCCCCAAAAACTTTCGATAATTTGGACCCTTTTTCGATGGATAGTTCCTTCATTAGAGAGCATACTCATCAACCAGAGGATTCATTAACGTAGGCCCATCGACCCATAGCAATACCCCCCCTGTGGGGGTGAGTTTGTTCCATGGTGCCACGACAGTGGCCAAGAAGACCCCACCGCGACCGTGGTACAACACCTCAACCGTGGCATACCTGCTTGACTGTGGTGTGTCGCCTCGACCGAGGTCCAGACTAGCTCGACTGTGACCGCAACCCGCGACCATGACCAACATCTCAACCACAACATTAAGTCAGTGCTCTCCATATATACACTTATAAATAGATGGCCCCCTCTTTTATTTGAGGTATCACTTCTGCTCCATCCACACCGAAAGGCTGCCTCTCTGTGCCCAATCAAGGAAGACGGTCTCCGCCGCCAAAGACTACCTCTGTGGTGTCCTCGCTACTCTGCCATATCCACTCCATCAAGATCTATCTCCTAGCCATGAGAGTGGTGAGATTTCAGATCGGTAGCACCTTCATCCATCAACCACCTACCGCTCCATCTCCTATGAGAAAGAGCACAAGAAGAGAAGGAAGAAGGAGAGAAGATCATCCTTGTCTGCTTTGGTGTTCTTCCCCTCCTCGTCCAGATCTTCCCCACCATCGTGTAGAAGACGGTTTCTCCACTAAGATGTGACCATCTTCTTCACCATGACCATGGAAAAATCTTCCATCTCTCTTATTCTTTTTATTTCTATCATTAGGAGCGAGTAGTTCATTTCATTGGGGTGTGGGGACTAGCCCCACTACCCGTGCTTACATGTCCATTTTATAACATTCCATGGTTAGTATGTAGCTTTCCATTTCTTTATTAATAATTTAATGCATGCTTTGTGGATTTATCACCTGCCTTGCATGATCTATTATATTCCTTTGTTGTGAGAACTTCAATACTTAGGATTTGAATATCGATTAACATGGTTGATGCCCTGATGAGACATTCTGAAGGGATATCTCTAGAGTAGTACGTGTGTGACCCGTGGGTAACGAGACATCGAGACCATGGAGATGCTTATGCAAACTTTATTTCCTAATGGATGGTTTGCTACTCCATTTGGATAGTTGTATCTTTCCTGGATGTGTAGTGGTGGTGAAACCCGATTCCACCCCAGTGATTCCCATCATTAATCTAAACTCAGTTTTAATCCCACTCTTTTACTTTCCTTGCAGTTAGTTTAACTAAACCCAAATTAAATCTTTTTCTAAATATTAGTCTTATTCGATCTAGATTCAACTAGAAAGATTCTTAAAAAGGTTGTTCCTTCCGATTCAATCCTTAACTATACTGCGATAAGACCCGTCTACTTGCGGGTGATACTATTACATAAGGTTTTGGTAAAAACTTAGGGATTTCATCCCTAGGTGGATTTGTTAGTACAATAAAACCCACGTCAAATTTTGGCACCATTGCTAGGGACAATAGAATCATCTAGTTAAATCTAGTTCTATTGAGACTAATCTAGGATTTTAATTTCACTTTTAATACTATTGATCATATACTTGAATTTGATTCTACTCCATCCATCTGAATCATGAAATATCTTTCCATCCCAGGTACCCCCAAAGACTAGTGCATGCCACGCTCCAACATCACCGACCTTGCATCTAGCTTTGACCCTGAGATAGAACAAACCTTTTGTCGTCAGAGTAGAGAAAACTAAGATAGGATGGTACAAGAGGAGGAAATTGCCCAAAGGTTAACTCAAGCCCTTAATGCATAAAGACAAAGGCTTATGCAAGAAGCCCAAGCTGTGGTTCAAAAGGAAATTCAAGCAGCTCAAGTAGTAGATCAACAAGATGAATTATAAAAAGACCTTAGGGAGTTCTCAATCCCTAATGTTTCTGACGTTCAACACCCAGTACAAACTCATATATCACGGCTCCCAACTTTGAGATCAAGTCACATTGGATTACACTACTTCAAAACAACCCTTTCTATGGAAAGCAAGGCAAGGATAGTCAAGAACATCTTCTGAGGTTCATAGATTTATGTGCTATGAGAAAGCAGAATGGAGTTACATATGATGCCATCAGACTCTATCTCTTAAAATATTCCCTTGCACATAGAGCCATGAATTGGTATAACTCCTTGCAATGTGACCCCATCACCACTTGGGAACAACTTCAAATTGCTTTCTTGGAAAAATTCTACCCTCCTTCCCTCACCTATGATATTAGGGGCCAAATAACACAATTTGTTTAGGTCCCTGGCGAAACCCTTGCAGAAGCATGGGAAAGATACAATAAGTTAATAGCCAAGTTTCCACACCATGGCATACCTTAGAATCAACTCATCAAAATCTTTTATAGGGGTGTGGGTGATGATATCAAGAAGTTTTTAGACTCCTCATCTAGAGGGAACTTCATGCGCCAAAGTTATGATAGTGCATGGAAGGTTGTCACCCTTAGAGTTGAAAATCAAGCCAACTGGGGTAGATCTATAGGCAAAGGACTGTTGAAGGTAGCTATGGGAAGGTAGCTATGGCAGAAAGTAGTCCTGAGTATAAGTCTATCTTTGAGTCTCTAAAGTTACTAGTTTCCAAGCAAGACAACCTTGTATCATATTTCAATGCCTATGAAAGGAAGCACTCACCCTCTAAAAAATAACAGCAAGTCAAGTCAGCTTCACCGTTCTATGAAGCATGTAAAGGCACTGATCATTCTAAGCTGGCCTGTAATATTCTCTATGATGTCATTCTGGGCAATGCTTGTACCCAAGGAGGTAATGGTCAGATGGAAAATCTAAATGCCATCCATGCTATCCCTGGTCAAGGGTATTATATTCCAAATCAGAATAGGAACCATCCTGGTTTTCAGTATGGAAATCCTTCAGGAGCAGAAAACTTGCAACAAATTAGTTCAGATAATCAACAATGATGCCCTTCAGGATTCCAGTATAATCAACAACAAAATTTCAAAAATCAAGGGAACTTCAGGGGTAAATTTTAGAACATATTTTACAACCATTATCAAAAACCCCCTCAATTCCAAAATCTCAACCAAGTCCTGCATTAACAACTACAATATGGAAAACAAGCCGGTCCCATCTCTTCTGATGACAAACTGTCAGCCATTGAGAAGATGCTACAATCACAATAGACTATGATAGCAAATCAGCAAGTCAATTAGAAGGCTATTGAATCCCAACTAGCTCACCTTGCAGCTAACCTCAAGCCACTAGATTGATTATTAAGAGGAAGACAATTCCATGTCTTGCATTGAATCTAGATATCTGATAGAAAGGATACAATAAATGTAACACTAATCATACATGTAGGTTGAAGTTATTTTCCACTTTCTAATTACTTGGGTAGCAATGATGTGTTGATACAAACTTCTCATTGCTTTTGATGTCATAATATGCTGATGGACATTCACTGCCAACATAATTTGGGACCTATAGGGTCACACACATTCAATACACTTGGAAGAGGAGTTTAATCATGGAAAAGATTCAATTTAGTTACAAAGGTGTTTAAGTAATCAAAATGTATAATATTGGTTATCATTCGACTGACTAGTGATGTTAGTTGACCGATTGGAGTACCCAGTCAATCGATTGGACTATGCTGACTTTGGCCAATGTAACCAACCAGTCGACTGGATTAAAATGTTCAACTGATCAATGTTTCCAATGGATAGTCAAAGTAGTCAGGTGACCAATTAGAGTGTCCATTTGACCGACTGGGTAAGCAAGTTTGAATGAGTTAAATAATTTAATGTTGGCTGAAATGCCACACATTAATTGTTGCAATAAAACCAGTGTTATTACACCACTCATGATAAGCATGTCGATCGACTGTCTGTGTGTAGCTGTTGCCCATCCATGAGATTCGACCCTTTTGCTGGCCAACCAGAGAACAATCCTAAACATCCTGAGCAACTAAAAGTTATTTCTAATCGATCTGGAAAAGACTATTTTGATCCTCCTGTAAATACACCTATGGTAGTTATAGACGAGGATGATTTGGTGATTGTCCAAGATATTGAAGTACCTGAATCTCAACTGAAAGAACAACTGACGACTGATAAGGTAGACAAAGCAAATTTGAGAAACCTATCGTTCCAGAAGCAAAAGACATGCTTGAGCCAGTTATACCTGTATACATGCCTCGTCCTGCTTTCTAAGCCCGACTAAAGCAGACAAAGCTTGACACTCATTTCACAAAGTTCAAGGAAGCAATGAAGAAGTTTCATGTTGATATTCCCTTTCTAGATGCACTGGATGAGATACCATCCTAGACGAAGTACTTAAAATCACTCCTCAAAAGGAAGTATATAATTGTAGAATATGAGACAGTCTGTAACATCTCAGGATTTGAGGCCTCGGATAAAACACTCTTAAAAGGAATGATTGGACTACCCATGTCACCAAGGTACACCACCTTTTCTGGGAGTCCATCACTAAAGAACTCCATAGTTAAGCGTGCTCAACTTGGAGTAGTACTAGGATGGGTGACCAGTCGTGAAGTTGACCCCAACTTGTGCGTGAGTGAGGACAAAGCACACATTTAAGGCTAGTGGTGGTCTGTGGGGCCAATCGTCATTCCTGAAACCTTGCTAGAGCCTTGGGTAGTGGGCCCGTGTGTTACAAATGGTATCAGAGGCAATTCCCCTCCAGTAGGTGGGGCCCACATGGGCATGGCATGCTAGTCTTGAGTCATGCGGTCCAGGCATGTAGGAAAGGGTTGTCCATGGTTGACGTAGCCACCCTTGCACTGGTATTCTGTGATCGGGAGCTGGGTGTCCATGGCCATTTGGGTCTGCACTAAAATGGGGTCAGATTATGAGGCCTTATAGTTGAGCCTTGACGAGTACGTCAAGAGTCTAAGTGGGGGAGATTGTAACATCTCAGGATTTGAGGCCTCAGATAAAACACTCTTAAAAGGAATGATTGGACTACCCATATCACCAAGGTGTACCTCTTTTTCCGGGTGCCCATCACTAAATAACTCCATAGTTAATCGTGCTCAACTTGGAGTAGTACTAGGATGGGTGACTAGTCGGGAAGTTGACCCGGACTTGCGCGTGAGTGAGGAAAAATAGTGTAGTTAAGTCTAGTGGTGGTCTGTGGGGCCAGTCGTCATTCCTGAAACGTTGCTAGAGCCTTGGGCAGTGGGCACGGGTGTTACACAGTCAAATTAGCAAAAACTACTTTCGATATTATTCAGAGCAAAATTCCAAAGAAGCAAAAAGATTTAGGATCTTTTGGGAGTTCATGCCATATTAGTGACTCCACATGCAAGAAGGGGTTATCCAACCTTGGTGCTAGAATATTTATCATGCCATTTAGCCTTCGTAAGAGGCTAGGGTTTGTAGAACTTCTCCCAACTGGCATGACCATACACTTGGAGACAATTCTATGACTCTCCCTTTGGGAATCATTGAGGATGTCCTAATTAAGGTGGGTAAAGTCTCTTATGTCCCATGTGACTTTGTAATCATAGAAATAAAAGAGGAATCCAAATACTCTCTTATCTTTGGTCATCCATTCCTTGCCACTATAAGAGCTTTGATTGATGTTGAAGTAGGAACCTTGCTCCTCAGACTGGGAAAAGAAATTCTTGAGTTCAGAGTTTTTGAAAGTATGTGAAGACCGAGCATGCAAGAAGAAGTCTATTTGATTTATTGCATAGAGAAGATGTCACTCCTCACACAAGATAATCGGGAATCATAATATCCTTTAGAAGTGTCTCTAACAGACCCATTTGCTAATGAATCCATAGACGAAAAAGTAAAGAATTGTGTTCTCCATCTCAACGCTACAGAAGAATATCCTAAAGCTAAATTTGAAGAATTTAAGGTTGTGAACGTAACTGAAGACCTATGCAAGAAACCACAGGCCCCTGAAATGAAGCCCCTACCTGAGGGACTAAAGTACATGTTTCTGGATGATCTCAAGGTCTGCCCAGTTATTATAAATTTTGAACTAACATCTGAATAAAAAGATAAACTCCTGATAGAATTAAGGGAAAGAAGAAAGGCCCTCGACAAAAAAATGAGTGACCTCACTGGGGTTAGTCAACCGCTTTGCATGCACAAAATCCCCATGGTGGAAGAACACAAGCATACTATTGAACATCAATGGAAGCTGAATCCAAATATGAAAGAAGTAGTTCACCTTGAAGTCATTAAATTTCTCACTACCGGAATCATCTATCCTATATCTGACTCGCCATGGGTAAGTCATGTACATGTTGTCCCAAAGAAAGGTGGAACTATCATGATGCAGAATGAAAAGAATGATCTCATCCCCACTCGAACAACCTCTGGTTGGAGGATGTGTATTGATTATAGGAAACTGAACAAGGCCACACGTAAGGATCATTTCCTGATGCCTTTCCTAGACCAAGTCTTAGAGCGATTGGCTCACCAGGAATATTTTTTCTATCTTGATGGTTACTCTGGATTATATCAAATTCCCATACATCCCGACGACCATGAGAAGACAACATTCACTTGCCCCTTTGGAACATATGCCTTTAGAAGGATGCCTTTTGGGCTTTGCAATGCTCCTGCCACTTTTCAGCGTTGCATGGAAGCCATATTTGCTGGACTCACTGAAACTATTATGGAAGTTTTCATGGATGATTTCTTTGTATATGGGGATTCATATGACTCATGCCTGAAGCACCTCTCCCTGGTCCTCAATTGATGCAAAGAAGAACATCTATTACTGAACTGGGAGAAATGTCATTTCATGGTAAAAGAAGGCATTGTCCTCGGCCATAGGGTCAGTAATTGAGGGATCGAAGTAGACAAGACCAAGATTGAGGTGATTTTTAAACTCAGTCTTCCAACCAATGTAAGAGAGGTTCGCGCATTTCTTGGTCATGCATGCTTTTATAGAAGGTTTATAAAGGATTTCTCCAAGATAACCAAGCCTATGACAAACTTATTACTAAAGGATGTTGATTTCCACTTTGATGAAGAATGCATCAAAAGTTTCAACAATCTTAAGCATGCCCTTACATCAACCCCTATCATCAGAGCTATGGATTGGGAGCACCCAATATGAAATAATGTGCGACGCCAGTGATTACACAATCGGTGCTATTTTGGGACAATATATACAAAATAAACATCATGTCATCTACTATGCATCTAAAACCCTTGATGAGGCTCAAAGGAACTATGCAACTACTGAGAAGGAACTTTTAGCAGTTGTGTATGCCTTTGACAAGTTCATATCTTACCTTATTGGTTCGAAGGTCATTGTCTACACTGATCATGCTACAATTCGTTACCTCCTAGCAAAGAAAGATGCAAAACCCAAGCTAATCAGATGGATTATCCTCTTGCAAGAATTTGATCTTGAGATAAGAGACAAGAAAGGCACAGAGAATGTTGTGGCCGACCACTTGAGTCATATCCACACCCTGAACACTGAAAAATCCCAATTAATGACTCTCTTCCAGACGACCAACTCATGAAAACTTTTCAAGCTATCCCTTGGTACGCAGACTATGTGAACTACCTTGCAGCTGGTGTCATCCACCCTGAATGCACCGGCATTGCACTGAAGAAATTCATGCATGATGTGAGGCAATATCACTGGGATGAGCCATACCTCTTCAAGCTTTGTGTTGATGGTCTCTACAGACATTGTATTGTTGAGGAAGAAGCTCAGCTTGTTCTAGAGCAATGCCACTCAGGCCCTGCTAGAGGCCATATGAGTTCTAAGAAAACTACTTTGAAGGTCTACAATGTGGCTTCTTTTGGCCAACGATATCTAAGGATGCCTACAACTTTGTCTTGTCATGCGACAAATGCCAAAGGGCGTGTAACATAACAAAAAGAGATGAGATGCCCCTTAAGCTCTAGTAGGAAGTCAAGATATTTGACGTTTGGGGAGTGGACTATATGGGCCCATTCCCATCCTCACGTGGATTTTTCTACATTCTAGTTGTGGTGGATTATGTCTCTAAATGGGTAGAGGCCATACCAACCATTACTAGAAATTCAAAACCTATCATCAAAATGTTTAGAGATATTATTTTTCCCCATTTTGGAGTTCCATGCACTGTGATATCCAACGAAGGTTCTCATTTTTTGGAAAGAAATTTTGAGGCACTATTGAGAAAATATGGTGTGACTCACAAGGTAGCTTTCCCCTATCACCAAAAAATGAGTGTACAGGTAGAGGTGTCAAACCGTCAACTCAAAGATATCCTGGAAAAGACAGTGGGTTGCAACCTAAAAGTTGGTTAGTAAAAATCAATGACTCCTTGTGGGCCTACAAAACTGCTTTTAAGACTCCTCTTAGAACAACACCCTTTAGATTGATCTATGGGAAATCATTTCACCTGCCTATAGAACTTGACCACAAAGCTTGGTGGGCAATCAAACAACTAAATTTCGACATGAAGAAAGCTGCCAAGCCAAGATTATACAACTTTAGGAGTTGGAACAACTTTGGATGACAGCCTATCAGAATGCACAAATCTACAAAGAATGTACTAAATTATGGGATGATGGCCATCTGAAGGGGAAAGACATACAAGTGTGAGACCAAGTTCTACTGTTTAACTCAAGATTGAGATTGCTCCTAGGGAAACTACGTTCTCACTGGTCAGGACCATGCACTGTCAAGAGCATCTACCCACACGGTGCCTTTGTTTTATGGAGAACCACAGCTGACACGAGTATTAAATCATCGTTGAATCTTTCCAAACTAGTTTATTTACCTGAAAATTAAAAGAATAATGTCGATACAATGACATAAAACAAATGCGCTTGTCAGGAGGCAACCCGATCCTTACCTTAGGTTTTACTTTTAGTTTTGAATTAAATTTTTTTGCACTCAGTAGACATCGCATCGCAAGTTGCAATCTTAAGTTCTGATAGTTTTTCATTTTAGATTTTAGATAGAGGACATGTTGCTGAGAGGAACATAACCACATTTGTGGTCCAACCGGTAGGGTTTTTCCCCTCCATCTCAGATTTAGAGTTTTCTCGGGACGAGTAATTTTCTAAGTTTGGGGTGGAGGGTGGGTGGTAAGTACTTTACTTTCCAACCACACCTATCTGTTTCAGACTTAAGATTCCATCATTGCAATTTTGAAGCAATTTTGATCAAAATTTTCAAAATTTTAAGTTTTCAAAGTAGTTTTGTATAGAAACTTGATGAAGTTTTGATGCTTTTATTTCAATCAAAGCCTTTAGCTAGCCGGCTAGCTTCTTTTTCCATGTAATTTTTTGAATCATTACACCCTCCTTATTCGAAGCAAAGCCTCAAGAGGGACAATTTTTGAAACTAGCCAATGGTTAGAAATCACCATGTGAAGCTTATGAACCCTAACATCATGATCCTTTAGTAGAGATGGCAAGTCTCTGTCGAACTGAGAGGGATCAAACACATCATGCTTCCTAACTGACTAGTGGAACAATAGCATGGAATCTCCATCGGATCCCCATCAAGTCATTATTTGATCATAGTATGATAAAGAGAACAACTCGATGCATTGAATTGTAAACCAAGTTGTAGTATGATCTAAACACTCTTCTACACTTCTTCTACCATCTTTATACCCCTCCATCCATAAAAAAGAAACAAAAAGCCATAAAAATAATGCCAAAACCTAAGTTCAGGGTGGCACACCACCCCTCTCTTTATTCGCTTCTTCCATACTCCTCTCTATGTAATAGGGGGCGTATCACCAAAATGGAAAAAGAAAAGATGTCAATGTGCACACAAAAAAATGCAATCTCGAGTCAAATAGATGAAAGATTTGTATAACAAAAAGTGGCAATCAATGAAATTGCAACCATATAATAAAAATCTTGAGTCGAATAGAGGAGAGATTACTACTTCCTTCCATACCCCATCTTCACTCCCTTTTCCACCTATAGGCACAATGAATGCCTCATTTTTGCCACTCTTTTGTTAAGCACCAGTGTCAGATCAGATGCACACTTGTTGTTCTGCGGGTATCTCTGGACTCTTACAAAGCTCTTATACATGCTTGATATTAGAGAAAGTGGGGAGGAAATTCTTTTGGGAAACGAAATCGAGAACAAAGATATTGTAAAATGTGTTCAGTAATCTTAGGAAGTTGAGATGCTCAGGCATACAAAGCAAAAAAGAAACAAACATGATGTGAAGATGAGACAATCACAAGAGTTGAAAGTATTCAATCGGCGACTGCTTTAGATTTTGTGTTACTTGAGGATGAGCAACGTTTCAGTTCGGGGTGTTTTGATGAATGCATATTCATCTTAGTTTTAGTCGCCATTTTTGGCCCAATTTTGCACTGAAAGATCTCATATGCCCCCCGAATCTGCTCATATACAATTCTCCTCAGTTTCAGATAATTATCTAGAGTTTTGCTCAAATCCATTTGCCTCCATTGCAAGATTAAGCATTGCACTATGTGCACCAGTGTATGAGATGGTGGTCCCACTAACCGACTAGTAGGCCCAAGAAACTTTCAATAATTTGGACCCTTTTTTCGATGGCCAATTCCTTCATCAGAGAACATCCACATCAGCTATAGGATTCATCAACGTAGGCCCATCGACCCATAGTAATAGCCTCCCTAGCCCCCCCCCACGGGGGTGGGTTTGTTCCATGGTGCCATGAATGCGGCCAAGAAGACCCCACTGCGACTGTGACACAATAGCCCGACGGTGGCATACCTGCATGACCGCGACAATCATCTCAACTGAGGCCAACAACCGTGGCCACGACACACCACCTCGATCACAACACGTCGCCTCGACCGAGGCCCACACTAGCTCAACCACGACCGCAACCCGTGACCTCGGCCACAACTTGCAACTGTCACCAGTGTCTCGACCGCGATGTTAAGTCAGTGCTCTCCAGATCTGCACTTATAAATAAATGACCCCCTCCTACTTTTGAGGTATCACTTCTGCTCCATCCACGCTGACAGGCTGCCGCTCTGTGCCCAGCCAAGGAAGACAATCTCCACCGCCAAATATTACCTCTATGGTGTCCTTGTTACTCCACCATCTCCGCTCTATCAAGATCTATCTCCTAGCCATGAGAGTGGTGGGATTTCAGATCTGTAGCACCTTCATCCATCAGCCACATACCACTCCATATCATGTGAGCAAGAGTACGAGAAGAGAAGGAAGAAGGAGAGAAGATCATCCTTGTGTGCTTTTGTGTTCTTCCCCTCATCATCCAGATCTACCCCACCATCATGTAGAAGACTGTTTCTCCACCGGGCTGTGACCATCTTCTTCACCATGACCATGGAATAATCTTCCCTCTCTCTTGTTCTTTTTGTTTCTATTATGAGGAGCGAGTAGTACATTTTGTTGGGGTGTGGGGACTAGCCCCGCTACCTGTGCTTACATGTCCATTTTATAACATTCCATGAGTTGTATATAACTTTTCATTTCGTTGTTAATCATTTAATGCATGCTTTGTGGATTCATCACCTGCCTTGCATGATCTATTATATTCCTTTGTTGTGAGAACTTTAGAACTTAGGCTTTGAATATCGATTAACATTGTTGATGCCCAGATGAGAACTTTCGAAGGGATATCTCCGGAGTAGTAGGTGTGTGACCCGTGGGTAATGAGACATCGAGCCCATGGAGGTGCTTACGCTAACTTTATTTCCTAACAGATGGTTTGCTACTCCATTTGGATAGTTGTATCTTACCTTGATGTGTTTTGGATATGTTTGTATGTGTAGTGGTTGTGAAACCTGATTCCACCCCAGTGATTCCCATCATTAATCTAAACTCAATTTTAATCTCACTCTTTTACTTTCCTTGCAATTAGTTCAACTAAACCCAACTATTAGTCTTAGTCGATCTAGATTCAACTAGCAAGATTCTTAAAAAGGTTGTCCCTTAGGATTCAATCCTTAACTATACTGTGAAGAGACCCATCCACTTGTAGGTGATACTAGTGCACAAGGTATTGGTAAAAACTTAGGGATTTCATCCCTAGGTGGATTTGTTAGTGCAGTAAAACCCACGTCAGAATATCCATTACAACTTATGACATCACAAGAAGAGAGTGGTGCCTAGTCGCACATCAATGCTACCCAAGTTAATGGAAATTTGGAGAAAAACTTCAACCTATACTATGTGTACAATGTTACCATGTTTGTATAGTTCCTTTGTCACTGATGTCCAGATTGAAATAGAGGCATGGAGTAGTCACCCTCATTATTATTCAATCTTATTTCTTGAACCAAAAGCAGATTGCCTGAGATATATGTAAACTCAATATCACATATTGACTCACATGCACATGGTCATGCTTTTCTTAGTCTCGCTTATTAAGAGGCCTAGGACATCATACTCCAATAGGAGGGGGACAAATCCCATATCTATCACTCACAGTCAATCCTCATGTGTCAAAGATACTCAATCATCACCGTTATAACAACCCATGTTTCAGGACTGTGTTTGATGATGTCAAACTGTACCCAACGACATATGTTGAGTGCAGTGATTTTAGGTCTAAGAACCACAACCACCACCATCACTATGAGACATGACTATGACTTCTATGAAGATGGCTTCCATGTGTCAGTCTCACAGTGGTACTTTCTGATACATTGTTCTCTAATATGTGTCTATGTGCTTGGTTTGATATTACCATAACATTACTAATGATATTTAGTCATCAACCAACTCATACTCTGATCTTATGTGTTATTTTTGTCTATAAACATTCCACAATGATATTCAATCTCATAAGAGATCAGGGACATAATGAGAATATCTATATGTACTCTTAACATCTGTATGATCTCATTCACAAGGTTAGTAACTTGAATACATACGTTATTGAGTAATAAAATTCTCTAGACATTTATAATGTTACATCTTTATCTCATAACTAAATTTAAGCAGAATAAGTTGGAAGCTTGCCTTTTACTAATAATCAAATTATTTTTATATAATATGTCGTTGCAATCATCACATGATTGGCTCTCTGGGCATTCATAACCAACAGACTCCCACTTGCACTTAGAGCCAATCACCCAGGAATCTTATTCCGAGTGACCTTACATGACCATCATGATTCTACTGTGAAAGTGATTTATTTAAGGGATCAACAACATTACTCTCAGTTGGTACTTTGTAAAATATTTACATCTCCTCACTGTATGATCTCTTGTATGAGATGATACTGCCTCTGTATATTCTTTGAGCACTGATGTGGTCTGGGTTCCTTAGCTTGTGTAATATCTCCATTGTTGTCATGGTATATCTCGATTGTGTCGTTGATGCTTGGATCAATCTCAAATTCTGTGATGAAATTCTTGATACATACAACCTCCTTTGTTGCACTCAATGTAGAAATATACTTGGCCTATGTTGTAGAATCGACAACTATTTCTTGCTTGGAACTCTTCCAGCTCACACTTTCATTGTTGAGGTAGAACACGAATCCAGATTGGGACATGTAATCATCTTGATTAGTCTGGAAGCTTGCATTGGTGTATCCTGTTACCACTAACTCTTCCTCTCTACCGTAAACCAAGAACTGATCCTTAGTCCTTCTCAAGTACTTGAGGATGTTCTTTACAACTATCCAGTGAGCATCACCTAGATCTGACTAATATTTTCTTATCGTGCTCAACGCATACAAGACGTATGGACGGGTACACAACATTGTATACATGATTGATCCAATTTCCAAGGCATATGGAATCACACTCATGTGTTCTATTTCTTCACAAGAACCGAGACATTGAGCTCTAGAGATTGGGATTCCATGATGCCTAGGCAGGTTTCCTCTCTTTGAGTTCTCCATGTTGAACTGCTTCAACACTTTGTCAATGTATGTGCTTTGACTTAGTTCAAGAATCCTTCTAGATCTATCTCTATAGATCTTTATCCCCAAGATGTAGGATGCTTCTTCCAAGTCTTTCATAGAAAATGTATTTCCAAGCCATATCTTTACCTTTTTTAAAGTAGGGGTGTCATTCCCCATCAATAGTATGTCATTCACATATAATATGAGGAATGTAATTATTCTCCCAATAACCTTCTTGTACACACATGATTCATCTTCACTTTTTATAAAGCCAAACCCTTTAACTATATCATCAAAATGAAGATTCCAACTCCGAGATGCTTGCTTCAATCCATAGATTGACCTTTACAGCCTACAGACTTTGTTTGCATCCTTTGGATCATTAAAACCCTCAGATTGTGTCATGTACACATCCTTGAGTAAATTCCCATTAAGGAATTCTATTTTAACATACATCTGCCAAATTTCATAGTCATGATAAGCTGGAATAGCAAGCATGATCCTGATGGACTTAACCATGGCCACTAGAGAAAAGGTTTTGTCATAGTCAACACCTTGAACTTGTTTAAAACCCTTTGCAACCAATCTTCCCTTATAGGTTTAAACTTTTTCATCCATGTCAAACTTCTTCTTAAAGACCCATTTCCACCCTATGTGTTTTACCCTGTCTGGTCGATCCACCAAAGTCCATAATTTGTTGGTATACATGGATGCCATCTCAGATCTCATGGCCACAAGCCATTTCTCAGACTTTGTACCCTCTATAACATCTTAATAGGAAATTGGCTCATCATCTATGACCAATTCACTGGCTTCCTGAGTTACAAGATATCCAAATATTTCAGGTTCAAGGTGTGTCCTACTAGATCTGTGAGGTTCCTATGTTAATTGAGCAATTTGAGATTCCACAACACTTTGTGAATCTTTAGGTTCCTCTTGCACATCTAACAGTTCAATGTTTTCTTGTTGGTCTTGAACCTCTTCGAGTTCCACTTGTCTCCCACTAATTCCAATGGAAATAAATTCCTTTTCTATGAATGTAATATCTCAGGCAACAAACACTTTGTTGTTAAATGGATTATACAAGTAGTATCCCACAGTTTCCTTGGGATATCTGACAAAATAACATTTATTAGATCTTGGGCCAAGCTTTTTAGGAAACATTTTCTTAACATAAGCTTCACAACCCCAAATACTCATAAAAGACATTTTGGGACGCTTCCCAGTCCATATCTCATATGGTGCCTTTTGAACCGACTTAGATGGTACTCGGTTTAGTGTAAACACATGGTTTGTAGAGCATGCCCCCATAAGGTTATCAGAAGCTCAGCTAAACTCATCATTGATCACACCATATCCAGTGATGTGTGATTCCTTCTTTCTGATACACCATTATGCTATGGTGTTCCAAGTGGAGTCCACTGGGATACAATCCCATGGGCTCTATGAAGGTCCTCAAATTCTTAGTTTAAGTATTCTCCACCTTGATTAGAACGAAGTGCCTTAATACTTTTACAAAGTTGGTTTTGTACTTCATTCATAAAATCCTTGAACTTTTCAAGAGCTTCTAACTTATGTTTCATTAAATAAACATAGTCATACCTACTGAAGTCATATGTAAAAGGTTATGAAGTATTGACACCCACCTCTAGCGGTTGTCCTAAGAGGTCAACACACATCGGTTTGTATGAATCCTAATAGACCACTAGCCCTCTCATTGTTACCAGTAAAAGGGGTTTTATCCATCTAGCCCAACAAACAAGATTCACATTTATCTAATGAATTGAAATAAAAAAAGTCTAGATAACCATCCATATGAAGTCTAGATATGTGATAATCATTTATGTGCCCTAGACAACAATGCCAAAGGTATGTTTTGTTTGATTTGTTGAGTTTTAGTCTTTTGGTATTAATGTTATATACATCTATCTTTAAATCTAACAAGTAAAGACCATAAGACACATGAGAACTTCCATAAAAGATCCCATCTTTTGAAATAGAACATCGACCACTTTTAATATGGAATTCAAATGCATCATTATCCAAACAAGATACAAAAATGATGTTTTTATTTATAGAAGTTACATAATATCAGTTCTTTAACTCTATTACAAGCCATGTGGGTAGAAATATACTATAGGTTCCAACTACACTAGCTGCAACTCTTGCACCTTTAGCGACTTGTAGTTCCACCTCGCCTTTTCCCATAGGCCTACATCCTTTCAGATCTTGCATATGAGAACATATGTGAGCCCAATATCCAATACCCAAGAGAGTGAAGTGGATAGATTTTTCTCAATAATATATATACTTGAAGTGGAGATCACCATCCCCAACTTCTGCTTCTTGAAAGCCTTCAAGTACAAAGGATGTGTTCCTCTTATACTTTTCTTTCTCCTTATCTTGAGTGTTGAAGAATTGGACTTAGGCTTGACCACAAAACTCTTCTCGATCTTGCTTTGATCCTTGGACTTAGCCGTGTTGATCACCATCATGGGCTTGTCCTTCTTCACTTTTGCTTCAACATGAATCAACATGGCAAGCAATTTTGACATCTTTCCATCCGAATTACTCACATGTAACATGCAATCAACATATTATTCACATCGCATGCAATAATTGAACAACAAAACCAAAATCAGATCATATAGATTATCATGTAACATAGTAAATTGACATTGGATTTGATACCACTTTAGGGAGATAAGGCTATAGAGAAGGCAACAAAATTTAAAATTTTATCTACCTTATTCCTCTTAATCAGCAGACCGCTTCAATAACTATAATGCAGGAAGGATGGTTTTGAGGATATATCTGGTCCTAGAGAAAGTCCATTGATGATCCCCATCATCATAAATGTGCAACTCTGAATCCTAGTTGGATTGGGACTTGTCTGATTGCTACGCCTCCTGGTCTGCACTACGGACTGCAACCATGAACGTCATCTTCTTCAGTAGCTCCTCTTATCACAGACTGCTGGTTGATGTTATCCTTCTAGCGGGATACAATGGCCTCCCACCTCTATGGTAGTCCACACAAACCGCCTAGAAATCATGTCATCCTACTTGAATGACTAAGAAGGAGCCGCCCCTCTTCACCGGTGTACTAGTCACTGACTTTCTCTCCCACAATGACAACTCTCAATGTTTCTCCCATGGCTATCCCTCCCTTGTTAGGTAGGAGTTTCCTGGGATCTCATGGTTACCACAACCAAAGAGGAAAATAGTTGTCAGAGGAACTAATTCTCAGTTGTCTATGTTGTGTTCTGGGAAGCCCCACAATACCCCTCTATATATAGTAGAGGCCAGGGTCAGGGTTCCCAGTTGTTATCTGGTACGGGATTAATGTGCGGGAGTGGAAAGGACCAGAAAATCTCAAATTTTTACAACAATTTTGGAAATTTTGCAACCTGCAATAGCCGAAATGGTAGTTTGGCAAACCCAGATAGTCATTTTGTAGTTTCCCAGTTGTACATGAATTTGGAAAAACAATTCTCATCAATATTAGACATTGATTTCCTTGTGCAACAAGTATTGCTCAATCGAATCAATTATGGAAACATCTAGAACCTTCCCCGACTAAACTATACCATATCACCCATGTGAGATGGTCATCTCAGTCACCCAGACAGTCGTCTGGTGACCCAATTTGAGCCGGTTTGTTTGGTTCAGTTCGTTCCATTTCCAATTTCAACTCACAACAAGGTCTGACACCAAGACACCATCTCCACTCTTGACATGATCATTTGGCACTTCTAGACTATCGTATCAACACTTGAGATGGGTGTTTGGTAGTATTGTCAGCCTATTTGTTCCACAAATCAAATCCATAAACACTTTATTACTTAATTCAAATGTCATTCGAGATCTAATATCCTCTGATAGGTCAAGACCTACGTGTGTGACCCTATAGGTTCCATATCACGTTGTCGGTGAATGTCCATAACAACTTATGACATCACAAGTAGAGAGTGGTGCCTAGTCGCACATCAGTGCTACCCAAGTGAATGGACATTTGGAGAACAACTTCAACCTACAATCTATGTACGGTGTTATAATGTTTGTATAGTTCCTTTATCACTGATGTCCAGATTGAACTAGAGGTATGGAGTAGTCATCGTCATTATTATTCAATCTTGATTCTTGAATCTAGAGAAAACTATCTAAGATATATGTAAGATCAATATCACATATTGACTCACATGCACATGGCCATTCTTTTCTCAGTCTCTCTTATCAAGAGGCCTAGGACATCATACTCCAGTAGGAGGGAAAAATCCCATATCTATCACTCACAGTCAATCCCCATGTGTCAAAGCCAACCAGTCATCACTTTTATAACAACCCATGTTTCAAGACTGTGTTTTATGATGTCAAAGTGTGCCCAACAACATGTGTTGAGTGTAGTGATTGCAGGTCTAAGAACCACAACCACCACCATCACTGTGAGACCTGACTATGACTTCCATGAATATTGTTTCCATGTATCAGACTCATGGTGGGTCTATTTGATACACTATTCTCTAGCATGTATTTGTGTGCTTGGTTTGATATTACCATATCATGAATAATGAAATTTGGTCATCAACCAACTTACACTATGATCTCATGTGTTATTGTTGTCTATAAACCTTCCATAATAACAACAGATCAGGGACATAATGAGAATATCTATATGTACTCCTAACATCTGTATGATCTTATCCATAAGGTTAGTTACTTGAATACATATGTCATTGAGTAATATAATTCTCTAGACATTTATAATGTTACATCATTATCTAATTACTGAATCTAAACAAATAAATTGGAAGCTTGCCTTCTACTAATAATCAAATCATTTTTACATAATATGCCATTGCAATCATCACATGATTGGCTCTCTGGGCATACATAACTAACACCTACCATTATTTATGCATTGGTGTCTTTGAAATTGGGTAGTGTGAATGATACTCTTTCTATATGACACCTTAGGAGAAGTATGGTGCATTATGCTAAGTGTTGACATTTAATTCCAAAAGAAAATCATAACATGCATTATCTAAGAAGAAAAGGGGAACGTACAAATTCAAGTGAATTGAACTAGAAAGAAACAAAGTGAAGCAGAATATTTTTAGAAAAATAATATTCAAATCAATAATACATTCTCTATTCAAACAACTTACACGGAAATGGAATGAAATACTCAATGAGGGTGCATGCTAAGGGGTTCCCACTTAACATTTCATAAAAAGTAGTTTTGGAATATTTAATTACTGAAATTAGGAGAGGACAAAGAGGTGTCGAACTCTGATTGAGTTTCATGCAGATCCTCCATTTTTTTGTTTTTTTAATTCTCAATTAGTATGAAAATAAAAATAAAAGTAGGGAGGGGCTTATTTCTATATGCATGACCTTGCCGATAGAAGGTGAAAAGAACTTTATCAAGATGAGCCATTTAAAAAGTGATCAGTTGAAGGCCCTGAAAGCAGAGCATGTAACAAAGATACCCTAATTTAGATATGATTGAGATGGGGATGACCACCATTGAGTTCATGTGGGTGTACTTAAGAAGTGTACCCTATTTGGACCAGATTTTTAATAATTCTTGTGTATTGTCCCTACTTAGATTTTCCTAAAAATGGTTTAAAAAGGTGTGCATCTAATGGCACCCCCTTTTTTATCCATGCCATCTATGTCCTCAAAAGTATGTTTGATGGTCACCATGCCATCTAGGTTGATGTGCTCTAGATGGTCTCCCCTCCTTTAGTTTGGATTCTAACATCAAAAATGTGACTTCCTCCCACGACAAGAGGCAGTGCATGTAGCATAACAAGGGGGTGAATAGTAGGAGGACAGTGCTAGTGACTTTAAATATACGTCAATCAATGTAGATTAGACAATTCTACCACTAAATCCCAAGTGAGGGGGGACCCACTGTGAGGGTCCTCAAGAAATATGTTAGTGAATGTGTATGAGATGATTAAACCATTGAGTAAAATTCTTAGCAAAGGGGGCCCATGCACCTAGGGGGTTTCCTCCTAGAGTATCCTAAAAAAAAGTCAATTGAGGCATTTCATAAAGCCATACTACCAAAGGAACATAAGAAAGGGGGTGCCTCTAAGGGTTCTTGAATAATACGCTTACAAGAAGAACCATGCAATTCATATGTCGTGGGGATCACAAACATGGCGGTGCATCCAAGGAGGGCACCTATGATAGAAAGATTACAAACACAAAGATGGTAACCTCTCTCGTGTTGTTAGAAACTTTTATGTTTTTCCCCAAAAAAGTCTCCATCGTGTTTTTAGTGTGGTTTCCAAAATTAATGGATGATCATCATGGCTCATGCGTAAAGTGCATAAAACATGTTTAGAGATGGATTTGCCAACTTTTCACCTCATTTATGAGGGAAATAAGGAAAGTATTTTGAAGATTTGTAAATCATGCAGATAAAACATGAGTTGATATTCATAGATTTGAATACGGTACCATGTTACACATAGAGAAGGTGTTAGGTTCCCCCTATAAGGCCCCTAACTCGACTTAATCCTTAAACATGCTCAATGTTCATATTTTTTTGTTAATTATACTAATTTTACATTTTATTATGTTTTGAAATCATTTGATAAAGTTGCATATATAATTTGGGCTATTTTTTACTTTATTTTCTCTTTTTTGCAATTTAGTGTACATTATGGACTAACGAGAATGTTTTACCATACTATAGCACATAATTGAAAATTGAATGCATATTATTTTTCACATCTTGTTCATAATGATCTTAAGTGTTTTATTTTGACTTGGATGTTGTTGACATTTGTTTGTATGTGTACCAATCCCTTGCTTCCTTATCTTTGCATATTTTAGTGGTGGTGGTTGAGTGTGGGAGCCATTAGAAATTTGAAAGCATTCAACTGATGGATAATAATTTATGTAGACTGGTGACGACTTTGGCTAGACATTGATAAGAAATTAGTTGGACACTGACACAAATTCTAATTGGCCAACTAATGAAGATTCTGATTCATATTGTAGATGAGAACCTTGGCTCTGGTCAACTTATGGAAATAGTTGATCAAAGTTTTGATTTAACAACCGATGAGAATTATAAACTTTTTCCAACTATAGAGGCAATGATATATGCAACTGAAGGGAATTTATATACACTTAATACAAGAAAGGCCACACCCTTTGACAAAAAGAAAGTAAAAAGGACTGTTTAGACTTCCTCTCTTTACTTTTTTTATCCATGTTAGAGTACTTATATATATTTCCACTAGATTCTGGAAACTCTTTCCTTTTTATGCTTTAGATCATTATTTAGGTTCAATGTATAAAAAGTGGCTCATTTATGCATACTCAAGGTCTTTTACAATCTAAACTTGTGTTATATGCCTAAAATATGAACTTTTATTTATTGGTTTGATGTAGTGGTCCACGAAGATAAATTTGGTGGTCTTCCATATATATTGGATAATGATTCCAAACCACAATGATATGGTCTCTTAATTTTGTAAGGCTAAATTTTTGAAGTATATGCTAAAATGTCCTCACAATATTATTTTTGTTGTATTTGAATGCCATGTGATGGGAACATGAGACACATGATGTTCCTTAATAATTGAGAGTTGTTCTAAGATGATATCAAGAGGTTTTGTTAATGGTTATGTTGTTGTATTTTCATTGTAATTAATGTTTAGTAACTAAAGGTTTCTAAATTATACATAATGGAGGTCTTGTTATGTCTCAACATGTATTGGATATAATTTTTTCATGCCTTTGAGTTTTAATTTAAAATATTGCAAGGAGTTGTGTTTCTGCTATGTGATGTGGATTTCGAAATATCAAGTGCATATGGTATTCTTTTAAGGACTAGGCATTGTTATTGTCTTTGTGATAATTTGAGCCTTGTTATGCCCTTATGTGGTGATTTAGGCCTTGTTATGGCCACCAAGGGTAAGTTAGGCATGATATGTATTGAATATATGCTATGGATTTTGTGATTTCTAGGAATGGTAAGATGGCTTGATATGCCATGGTTTGATGATTAGGCTTTGTTATGGGTGAGAATGGTAAGATAGGTTTGATGTGCCCTAAATTAGTAATTTGGGCCTTAGTATTGAAAGATCTAGAGGGGGGTGAATAGAGATTTTTGGTGATTTTTAAAATAATTAAACAATCAAACCAAATACAGAGGAGGAAATAAGGAAGACACAAGGATGTAGAGTGGCTCATACCTTTATAATCAGAGGTACTCAGTCCACTACCCGATTGTTTCCAATCGGGATTCTGAAAGTGATTAATTTTATTACCTCGCAAGGATGTTACATAAAATACAATCACCTTCCTTCCACACCCTTGAAGTAACCTTCACCTGAAGTAGCCTCAAACTCATTGAAGTAGGCTTCTTGAAGTAACTCCAAGTCCTTGGAGCAGCCTTCGCCTCCTTGAAGTAGCTCCACCACCTTGAGATAGCCTTCCTTTAGAAGTAGCTCCAAACTCCCTTGAAACAACCTTCCTTGAAGTAATCTCAAGCACACATTGAAGCAACCTTCTATTCCAAGAAGTAGTTCCAAGCACCTCCTTTCAACAACCTCCAACTTAGGAGTAGTCAAGGAGAAAAATATACAACATAAAAGAACAAGATTGGAAGAAAGAAAGTACTTCACCAATTTAGTACAACACTTTGATCCTATATCAAGCGTATAGATTTCCTATCCACTAAATATGGACGTGGTTATATGTGGTGGCTTGGAGATTGTAGCTATAGCACATGGAATTTGAGCTTATAGAATAAGATGGCAAGTATAGCTTTGGCTTTGTTGATCACTAGAATGTATTCTCAAGTGTAGTTATGTGTTCTAGGTGTCCTAAGGTCTCTCCTATTTATAGGAATGGTTTGCAAGTACTTAGGGACATTATAGAGGGTTTCTAGAGTGTTCTTAGTGCTTAACTAGTCGTTAGGTATCCATTAATTGGCTTGCAATGGCTATTTCTTTTGAGTTGAAGAGAACAATCCATAACCTATCTCGGTCAAACTTTTCTTCAACCAAGGAGGGTTTTGGGAGAAAAATTGTTGCAACGACTATTATCAACCCCCAACCACTGACTACTTGGTCTAACGGTCATGGACTTTGGGTTGAAGCTTGCTCGGTCGAAGATATTATCGACCAAAAACTTGTTTTAGGGCACAAATGTATAAGTTATTGATCTGTGCTTGTGACTTTGACTGAAGCAGTTCTCAGTCGAGAAATTTTTCGACCGGGTGTGTCTCGATTGAGAATTTTGTCGACTGAGAGAGTCCCTATTTCTATTGATTCACCTTCTAAGTGTGTGTATCATGGGTGATGGTGACTCTAGCTCTGGGGGAAAACCTATCTAAGGGTTGTGAGTGGATGAGGAAGATCTAACACTTGATTTACATGATATCTAGGTACTTAGTACATTATATACTTGTACAAGTTTTTACTTTGAGTGCAATCATGAAAATATTGAACATTTAAGCACATTGATCTTCCATTTGTGTTGATCTTGAACTATCCAATTCCTTATTTCCTTGGACCCTAAAATACTCAAATAGCATGTTGGATACACAAGAATGAAATGTTTGTCATCATCAAAACAAAGGATATATTAATGTCCAATTTATCCAACAGGTATGACCAGAAGAGGTAAGCGACCCATTTTTGAGTAACTTGATATTTGTTTCTACACATTTACATCTTATGAAGATGTTGTTCTTGTTTAGTTTGAAAAGTACACTTATACACCTAGTTTGGAACTTGATTGATGTAATAAAAATAGAAACAATTGGTTTAAATAATGAAGTGTAACCCTAATCTTGTTGTAACCAAGGGGTTGTGAGTCAGACTCATGTACTTGTTAGTATATGCATATGTATAATTCTTATTATATTGGAGTTCAAAGATAGTGTTGGGTTTTATGATGCTTTTTCATCATCAACTAGAGAGATATAATGTTGGGTTATATGATGCTTGTTTCATTAGCCCCTAGAGGTAGTGTTGGGTTGTATGATGCTTATTTGGTTAACACTCAAAAAGATATAGTGTTGGGTTGTATGATGATTGTTTTGTCAGCAACCAGAGAAAGTGTTGATATGTTCTAGTAACCTTGAGGAAGCTTATCACGTGTTTGATTTCATCTCCATAGGTGTGCATATATTTTCCCCTTTTTTCTTGGTTCCTTGTATGCGATCGAATTCTTACAGCGATTGGGCATTCAAATGAGCATATTCACCAGTTTATCTCATCTCTATATTTGTGATGAGATTTCAGACTTGATGTCAATGATTTCTCTTCATAGTTGTTCCCAATTCCCTATTCCTTTGGATGCTTTGTCATGCCTGCCATGAAGGCGGCTATGGAATAAGGTCTTTTCCTCCCTATGGCCAAATCATGGACTCGGAGAGACCGACAGGTCTTAGCGAGGCTGGCTACTGATGTTTTCTAGACCTATTTTGTGGGAGCGCGGGCCATTTTCCCACTGTTGAGCTTGGTTGAAGGTCCATTAGTTTCACGGGGTGCATTCGTAGGGTGCAGAAAACAATTTTCAATTTTATGATTTTCCTTGGATTTCATTTAATTCAGTCATGCATGTAATGGGCATTCTTTTCCTTCTAGCCTATCATATGATATCATGTTGTGGTATATCTAAGTAGATGTTTTTATGGGTCTGCCCTATCACACATCAATGTTTTGATGTGTGATGCAAGGGTGTTTAGTCTTTTTTTTAGAATTTTAGCAGTTAGTATTATCTTTCATACTCTGGTTATCAAAAAATTATGTATAAATATGTTTTAGAATTTAAAAAAAATCTCCAATGATACAATTTTCATTACCTAAATCAACTCATTATAAAGTCGATATTTGGGGTGATAATATACACCTTAACTAATGAGTTATATCCCTAATGTGTTATTAGGTGAAATAACATAGCCTAGATCTAGGATTTGGACCCTGACCTTCTATACACATCATTGAGGTATGTTTCATCCTTCCGACTCTATATTGAGAAATTGTTCTACTTTCTATCTCTTTTGACCTAGTTGAAGGATATATGTGAAATATCTCCTTTGAGATTTATTAAAATTCTTTTGAGACAATGATATTTGAATTCGTTATATATTAATACTTCTCTATTGATATTGCATGTTGGAATCTAATATTTGCACTCTTGTTCATGCTATCTCTAGTTAAACCCTGATTGGTGGATTTGATCGATATTGTGCTATTTGTGCACTAAAGCCTTAATTTGCTCATGATGGACTTTATGGTCTGATGTTCCACTTTTGATTGGAAAATCTTGTTTAATACCATGACTAAACTTTATTTTCCTCTACATTGCATGCTTGTTGATTCAGTAGTCCTATGGTTTTATAATATGCTTTGATTTTTGTGCCTTTTATGATTTAGAATGGAGGTCATGTGCCCCATACCCAAGTTTTGTGCCCACTTTTATATATTTGGGAGTTTGATCATTACCATGCTCTATCAATTTAGGGTTATGTGCTCTAGATGCCATTGTTTTATTATAATTCACTAGTATTATACTTATCTCACCTGCATGTTGATTATTTATTATTGTTTGGGGGTCATGTGCCCTAATTGCTCTATATGCCCTCGAGGCATGCTTTATTTTAATTCATGGCAAGTACATCAATTTATCTTATTGGAATGTTTTCTTTTGATATCCACTTGGATGCTTCTTTCCTCTTTGTTTGGGAAGCCTTGCTAGTTTTGATGTGCTTTTCACATATAGTTGCTCAATCACTATCTATATGCACATACCAACATTGTTATGATGATAAAATCCACTTTGTAATTCTCTTATGGGGTATACTTCTAAACCCTTGGGTAGAGATCAAGGAGGAATTGACCAAAGTTGACCAGGACTATCTAAGAGTTAGCTTATCTTTCTTGGGAGGTAGACTGAAGTAGTTCATTTACCCTCTGTAACTTGTTTTCTATAGTTCTATTTTATGTACACCCTACGTGGTGAATAACAATGATAGACATGAATATTGTAATAGTTAGATTTGTATCTTCCACTGCTACACTTTATGGTGAATAATATATTACATACTTGAATTTTAGTCTTCTATCCTTTGCAACAATTATTCTCAAATTTGGCATCGGATGGTTTTCTGTTATTTCATATCGAGTAAGTGATTGGATCCTCTCTCAGGTCACACTCCTTATAGATGTAGTATTGACTTGCATGGTTCTTGTTTCATTGACACCTAAATAGATATAGTGTTGGTTTGTATAATACTTGTTTTATCAATGTTCAAAGATAGTGTTGGGTTGTACGATGCTTGTTTCTTCAACATTCTTTTAGAAAATCTTGAAGTGATAAGAGAAGTATGCATTTAAGTACGTGGTGACAAAAGGTTGTAAATTTGGGAATTGTGATGGGTATTGATGAGTTTGTGTAGTTGAGGGTCCCTATGGAGACTGGTAGTTCCCAAGTTTATGAACTAAATAAGTAATTAAGTCATTTAAATGTATTTGTTCTAATATATCTTACTGAATCATGCTATATGATTTTATTGCTTTGTCATATTGTAAGTAATATTTTATTATTCTTACTGCATCTGTTATAGACTAATATATTGATTCACAAGATGTCACTATCATTATAGATGATATGCTCGCAAGAAATAAGTGATATCATATAACTTAGACATGGGTCACCTGTGTTTATTCACATTTTTAAGTTCCTAACATATTGACCATGGTTTGAGTTGAGAAGATCCTTTCTTGAGTATGCAGAGCTACTATAGAGGTTTGTGAAGCTCTTTTGGTGTGGTGTCTTAGAGTCTCCTTGTACTCTTAGGCCTGAGCGGGGTTATTTGAATTGGTTGTTTCTATGACTTGAGTTTTGATATATATGTAATATGTAGTTATTCTCATCTTGCAATTATATGGTAGGTGTATCACTTGTTTGAAAAGTGTGACTGAGGTCATTGAACTATCTTGTAAATTTATCCATGGTTAATAAATAGTAGACAAGGGACTTTGTGAAATTCTTATGGATGTGATTATATTTTTATGTTTTTTGTTTGTTGTGGTAATGACATTTTTTAATGAACACTTGATTTTTTTTGGAGTAATCTCAACCTTGTATGGTGGGTACTTAAAAGTTTGGTATCAGATCTTAGGTTAACTGATCCTATAGGGACATATGATACCATTTATGTTCTTACATGTCCACCATATTTAGCCATTGATTATGGTTATGCACATATGGTTGAGTCACAACAAGAGAATATGGAGAGTATATTTGTAGCACAAAGTAGTGGTAAGAAGTAGATAAAACCAGAGGGTAGAGTACCTGAGATGGGTATGCTGAAGGCCATATTGCCTCCCTTGACCCTTCAACACTAGTGGACCTATCATTTCAAGCAATGCTCAGACAACTAATATATATTTTTTTAGAGGACTATTGAGAAGGTACCCACTCCATATCCAAAGGTATTGTATCCTTAGGTGGAGCCTTTGGATACAAGAAGAATTTTCAGCAATTGAAGTGTGTTGGTGCCATAAAGTATGTCAGCACAACAGATATATCTGATGCATATCAATGGTCAAAAGATCTAGGAAAAACCATTTAGACTCTTGGATGTCACAAAGGAGGATTAGATTAATCATGAAATCTACCTACTAAAGGATATTGATGATCACTAGTGGGCCATAGGATAAGAGAAGACACATGGTGAGGTGCTCACTTGGGTGAAGTTTATGAGGGAATTGGAGAGGCAAAGCTTCCCTCAGACATATCTAGATGAGAAGATGTCACATGTTGAGAGATTGTACCAAAAGACATTGTCAGTAAACATGTATGAGTCATAGTTTATGGCATTGTTGATGGTTTCCCCTCATTGGGAGATTTGAGAAAGGTTTGAACACTGAATTGGCATGTATGGCATCCACTCTTGAGTCTCATGAGAAGTTTTCCACCCCATGTAGTGGTGCAATTCTTATCAAGGCCACACACTAACGAACTATAGGTGGCTAGATGCAACCCTAAGGAAAAACACTCAGATCTCTTAAAATTTGTATATGGACCTAGTCTACTACACAATCTCAACTAATCACACATACCTACAAGCACACAAGTTCATGCTGTTGTATAGGCTAGTGGTAAGATTAGGGTCGATCCTTAGGGAGAGAGGGGATACTAGAGCTAGGTTATTGTTAGCTATGTTCCTAAATAGGAGATTAGGGTTTAAGGGTTTAAAGTTGGTTTTGTTTGATTATGATATGATTGCAAGCAAGAAATAACAAGAAAGAAACTAGATTAAAAAAAACCTAAATTACTCTAAACAGGTTAAGACTAAGAAACCAGGCAAGGCAAGCAATTAGGCTAGAGCAAGGAGTTAAACTACACTATCAAGCTAAGTTATCAACTAAGATGCAAGCTAAGCAATGAGACAAGTAAGAGCCTAAGTTATCACTAGTTAGCTAAATTAACACAAGAAAGCTCAAAGGAGCCCTAACTACTTGAGTAAGAACTAACTATATAGAAAAGTTAAGAATTGACAAAGGCAATTGACTAAGAAAGAATTAACAAGCTAAGAAGGCAAGGGTGGATTTTAAGCAATATGATGGATAGGTGTTCTATTTGGGAATGAAACTTGATATTAGTTGTGGAAAGGTTAACAAAGCATGCATTTCTCATATTTCAATCTAGATTACCAAACCAAACAATAGGGCAAGTGCTATTGGAATGTACCCTATGCTTCTAGTTGGAGAACTAGGGCTAGGTGTAATTCTAATAGGACTTGGCAAGTCTAGGTTTCTAGGGTAAGTGGTATTAGGGCAATTGAGAGCCAAGGGTAGGAATGGGAGTATAGATGAGGGTGTTTCACCTCATGTTATTTGTCATCTAGCCTTTAGGAAACTTTAGGCAAATGCACTAATCACACTTACACTAGCTACTTAGATCTCACACTCACTTGTAGAAGAAGGGAGATGTATGTAGGAAAAAAGGGGTCTAGCTAGGGATCCACTAATTGGACCTAGGATCCATTCCTAAGTTTGCCACATACATTCCATTTTCTCCTAGAAGCTAAGTGTCATCAAGTATCACAAAATAAGCAATCTATGTTTACAAGCACAAACCACATGCAAGATAATGGGAAATGAGATAGGAGCAAGAGGTAATCGTCATAGAATGAAATTATGTTCAATACAAATTATTTTTCCCCAACAAGGTATCAAAGTCACATTTTAACCCCAAACAACCCACCACTAGGGGCTTAGCTAGACATGCTCAAACAAAAGAGAAAATAAGTGATAAGAAGGGGATGGGACTCCATGGAGCTCGAAGTAGCTTCTTCTTCTTCTTCACCTCCTAGTTGCTATAGAATGACCTCCCTCCACCAAGGTGGGTGAAGGGCATGGAAATGAAGGGGATTATTATAGAAAACTAGGTTTCTTTGGTGGAAGTGAGGTGAAAATGGTGGGTGGATGGCTTGAATGCAAGGAAGGAGGCAATGAATGCTCTATAGTTGGTAGGGGGAGTAATGGTAGATAACCTAGTGTTGTGGCCGCCACCCATGTATATATAGGTGGTGGTGGAAGTAATAGGGTAAGTAGGCATATAGTTGGAAAAATAGTGCAGCAAATGCTAGGGTTTAGGTGGTAGCACGACCATGTTGGGCAACACGGTCATGGTGGGTGAGAGTAGGAATGGTCATAGTGGTCCAGAAAGGCCGTTATAGAAGTGGAAAAATGTCAAAAGATTTTTGGTGAAATGAAGGCTGGTAGCATGGCCGTGCTGGGCAGCACAGCTGTGGTGAGGACTAGGTAGAATGGACATGTTGGGTAGTACGACTATGGTGGGGGAGTTGAAATGGAGGTTATTCTAGGAAACATGTACGTTCTCATCTTTGGCAGCATGGGCATGCTGGCTGGAACAACCATTTTGGGGTCTTCACAGCATGACCGTGCTGGGTTGCACGACTATTTTGGCCAAGTTGTTGTATCTTGCAATTTTTACGTTGACTCTGTAACTTTGGCGTTGTTCAGCACGGTTGTTCCTTAGCACCAAGACTATGTTGGGATCTTCAATGGAAAATTCACTTTGAAACTTCATGATTAATGGACTTCTTTTCTTGATGTCGACCCTTGGCCATTAGGGGTAGGTTGAGGGATCTTTGGGGTCTTCTTTGAACCCCTCCACGGGTGGAGGAACCCTAGAATTCCTTCCTTTTCTCTCATCCATCCAAAGCATTGTCCAAGTACCTAAAAAGTAGGCAACGAATGTCCATAAGTGCATTTGACAATAAGATGCATATTGGGGGATTTAACTTGCATTCTACAATGTTTAGATGTGATTGAGATACAAAAAGACACAATATGAAGCCCTAAAATAGGACTGCATCATGGAGGCAGTCAGGAGGACAAAAAGGAAAACAAAACTCTTCATGTTAATAATCCCAAGAAGGGGTCTACATAGTCTGATGATCAGTATTTTTGTATTGATAAGAAACAAAATTTTTCTTCACTACAAAAACATTAATAGTTATAGTCATTGTAAAGACATGGGATGTATTTTTGCACCATCTGGGGAGAATAGTTTTTGATTCACGTAGCATCAGGTCCCATAAAAGGGGATACATTGTGAGAGTTGTAACAAAAATCACTAAATTGTTATACACTTGAAACAAGATAGTGTTATAAGTGTGGTTAGTATGGACACATGAGACCATTTTGCCCATAATTGTATCAAGAAGTGACACAGATGAGAAGGCAAAGTCATCGTGGCATGTAGCATTATAATGGTAGTGAAAGAGGTAGTGACTAGACCCCTAAACTAGGATCTTCAGGACAACTAGGAAGAGATCTAGGTTAAGGGAACTACAGGAAACATCTTGAGTCTATGCTATGAGTCAACCAGCGGGACTTGTTGACCCATGGGTCATGGCAAGTCAGAAGTGATTCTTCCATTATAACTTATCGACATCTTTAAAGATATATATATATATATATATATATATATATATATATATATATATATATATATAAATCTGGTTTTGACATACTCATTTATTAATAGACATGTGATTGTTTCATGTTTAATTATGAGATGTGTAGGAATTTTTTATCTTTGTTTCCTACATGGATATATATTAAATAAGTGATGAACATACCACATGTATAATGCATAGGATGCCCTGATTAGGATTCCAAGTGTCAAGGAAAATTCGGTGTCGAACTCTCTGGTCATTCTCCTTCTGAGTACGTTAATCAAGTAGTCCATTGGGAAACAACCCTAGAGTATTATAAAATTAGATATAGATGTCAAGGAATATGAAACCCAAGTTAAGTTTGAATTAATTAAAGCCATGACTAAATACCAACACATTGAATAAGTGATGAAACCTAACCACTCAAGAAGAATAAGAACCTATTACCTAATTCATCAAAACATTAATACTCTGATGGGGTTAGTAACGAATGAACTAATCTCATGAATACAAGAAGTGGCATGTACAAATGTCTAACAAGAAAAGTAATAATATGAAATTAGCATAATGTATGATGAATAAACCCTTAGAGGAAGAATACAAAGTATAGTAATGTGAGAAGGGTCATAATAAGGATAAAATAGATAACAATAAAGGAGAATGGATTAAGATTATTTAACATATCCCTAAGCAAATGCAATCAACCTGGATAAAATTGTAAATGATGCATAAGAAGTTGAAACTGGAGATCAACTATAAAAAGCCTACCTTGAGAATTATAAAGTACATGATGGGTAACATAATCAATTACAAAGCACTTAAAAACAGATTTGTGTGTCAAATGTTGTAGTCCTCTACCCTAACATTGGGATTTTAAAGGTGCTTTTTTTATGGTTTTGTGGATGTAAGACCCTTGATATAGAACAATACTTAAAGATGATTGATTTTTATAGTTGGGTTTTAATTATCTTAATTAAAGGCTTGATTATGTTTAAATATTAGTTGAGAAATTTGTGTGTTTCTCTATTTTACATTTAGTGTGCATTGATGGACTGGTATGCGATTTCACCATGTTATAGGGTCTAATTCTAAACTGAATGCAAAACCATTTTGAAGCATGTTATTTTTCATGATCTTGCATACTATATTTTGGTTCATATTTTTTTTAAACTTTGTTTCAATGTGGTACAAATACCTTGCTTCCTTATCCTTAGTCTATTATAGTGGTGGTGGTTGGGTGTGGATGGCCGATGGAAACTTGGAAGAACTAAGAAAATGGATATTAATTTATGTAGACTAGTGAGAGCTTTGAATGGACAACTAATGACAACCTAGCTCGACACCGATGGAAATTCTAGTTGACCAACCGATGAAGATTTTGATTTTCACTAAACCATGAGAACCTTACCATCAGTCAACTGATGGAAACAATAAAAAGGAGTCCTAATTCAACAACAAAAAAATCTAAATGTTTACAAACAAAAGAGGAAAAAAATACGTGCAACGGATGGGAAAATCTAGATATAGATCGACAGACACTTTGACCAATAAGAAAGTAGAAATTGATATTTGGAATTTTCTCCCCACTAGCCTATATATATATATATATTTGTAACCAATGATAAGCTAGAGTCCTATATTTGTGAGTACATATAGATGTACAATGCTTGTTTTGTTGGCATTTAGAGATAGTGTTTGGTTTTATGATTCTTGTTTTATCAATACTTAGAGAGTGTAGTGTTGGGTTGTATGATGCCTGTATCATTAGCACCCTGAGACAATGTTGTGTTGTAAGATGCTTGCTTTGTCAACACCTAGAGAGATATAGTGTTGGATTGTATGATGTTTGTTTCTTCATCGCCCAAAAAGAGATAGTGCTAGTTGTATGATGCTTGTTTTGTCAACGCCCAGAGAAATATAGTGGTCAATTGTATGATGCTTGTATCCTCAACACCTAGAGAGATATGGTGTTGTGTTGTATGATTCTTGTTTCATCATCACCCAAAGATAGTGTTGGGTTGTAGGATGCTTGTTTCATCAACATTCTAATATGATAAATCTTAAAGGGTGTTAAGACAAGTATGCCTTTTAGTATGTTTTGATTGAAGGTTGTGTCTAGAATACATATGATGGATATGGATGGGTTTGCTCCATTGAGGCTCCCTATGGACATCAATAATTCTAGTTTTTATAAATTAAATAATTAATGAAGTTGTGTAGAAGTATTTGTTCTGAATATCTTGGTGAGCCATGCGATATGCTTTTATTGCAATGCCATACTACAAGTACTACTTGTTACTCTTATCATATTTGTTATAGACTATATCTTTATCAAAAGGCGTTACTTGTTAGTGGTCCAAATTATTTATCATTTTAAATGATATGCTTGTAAGCAATAGATATTATCAGTTGTTGTAACATATCATCACGACATGGGTCTCACCTTGTGGTTACCCACATCTTCTAGGTTCCTAACAACTTAATCATGTCTTGAGTGAAAAGGAACCTTTCTTGGGTATGCAAAGGTAGCAAGGAGGTTGGTGGAGCTATTCCGATGTGGTGTCTTAGAGTTGTTCCTGCTCTCAAGTCTGGGTAAGGTGCTTATATCATTCAATAATGTAAAATGGGCATGTATATTGGTACATATGTCATACGAGAAATGTAAAAATGTGCAGATATATTACTAAGTCCAAAAAAGGAGTTATGTGACAATGCTATACGAGATATCATCAATCATGGGAGCTCATATCATCAAACCACATTGGGATCTATAAAACAAATGAGGGGAAGATGTCTCCATTGTGTATAGACTTGATATACATTTGTTGTATGTCATGGAGATGTAGAGGTCTCGTTCTCCTTCATCTTTCACCAAGAGAAGTTGACTAGGATCACTATGGAGCGAGTCTTACTTATTTTATCGTGCATGTCCTTAACCTTAGGGGCTATTGTAACATCCCATGGCTTCATGCCTTATATTAAATGATATTAAAGGGAATGATTGGAATTGGAATACCCATATCACTAAGGTGCACCTCTTTTTATGGAGCCCATCACTAAGAACTTTGCAGTTAAGTGTATGCTTATCCTTGAGTAATACTATGACAGGTGATATATTAGGAAGTTGATCCCAGGCTATGCATGAGTGAGAATAAAGTAAGAAACCAAGTCTAGTGGTCCATGGGGTCACTCTTCATTCCTAAAACTCTACTAGAGTTTTGGGAAGTGAGCCTTAATGTTACAAATTATATCAGATCCAGATCCCCACCTATAGGTGGGGCCCACATGAACATGTGACATGCCCGTATTGAGTTGTGTGGTTTAGGAAGGTTGGATAGGTCTATCCTAACCAATGGAGCCACCCTTGTACTGGTAGCTATGAAACCATTCCGGGCTACACTAAAATGGATAAGCCATTATGAGGCCATGGTTCAACATTAACGAGGATGTCAAGAGTCTAAGTGGGGGATATTGTAACATCCCATGGTTTTAGGCCTCAAACAAAATGATCTTAAAAGGAATGACTGGACTACCCATATAACTAAGTTTCACCTCCTTTTAAACAAGTAAAACACTAAGAACTTTGTGGTTAAGAATGGTCAGCGTAGAGTAGTTCTAGGATGGGTGACCTATCGAGAAATTTGATCCCAAGTTGTGCATGAGTGAGGAAAAACACACAACCAAGTCTAGTGGTGGTCTATGGGGTCATTCATCATTCCTAAAATTCCATTAGAGCCTTGGGAAGTGGGCCCAAACTTCACAACCATTCAAGGGTTTTGGGTCTAGAGGAGAGGTATGTCTTGTGTTTCTTGCTCCTCGTAGTTTTCAAGTTTTATCTTAGGTTAGTAGGTTCTGACCCCTAGGAATAGGAGACAAGGTCCTTTTTGTAATGTATGTGTGATTATATAGATATTTGGGGAAACTTAAACCCAAATCACCTCGTATTTCTTGAATGTGACTAGAAATAGGGTGTGTTCTCTCTAAGTGTGTGCATTTTTCTATGGGGTTGTTCATAGGATCACTTAATTAACATTGTCCGTGTTGGAATCCTGAGAGCATAAGGGTGAGGGAGTACCTAGGGAATCCCACCCTAGCATTTCAAATAAGGTTCTAATAATGAGGATAGAGAAAAAGTTTATTGATGGATTTTTAGTATTCTAAAGGTGTGTACACTTGATGTGCACCCCACTTGATCACAATCTCACAAACTTTTAGTTAGGCTAATGTCGCAAGTGAACTTGCATGAAAAAGATATTATGGAGGGCACATACCTATGAAGCCCCCCTTGTTTTAAACAATGGTATTATAAATTAGATGGTTCATTTGGGTGAGTTGGAATGATTTTGAATTGAAATATCACGTAATCCTTAGGTTCAGGCCATGGTGGTGACATGAAAACTAGGTATACCATAGTAGAACATCAATTGATTAGATATCAATATTAATCAGTATTGTTCCAATTGTGGGAGTTGTTTTAAAATTGTGAGCTCGGGTCCAAAGCCCAAGGCTCTAGTAGAGCTTTAGGAATGGTGGCTGGCTCTATAGATCAACACTAGTCTATATCAATATTGATCAGTATTGTTCCAATTGTGGGAGTTGTTTTAAAATTGTGAGCTCAAGTCCAAATCACAAGGCTCTAGTAGAGTTTTAGGAATGGTGGTTGGCTATTTAGATCAACACTAGTCTTGACTACACACTTTGTCATCTCTCACACACAACCATGGCTCCATTTCTTTATAGGTTATCAATCCTTGTAATATGCTAGCATGAACATGATTAACTTTGGAGTACCTATGGATAGGCTACCTGAAAAGGAGGTGCATCATGTTGATATGGGTCCTTCATTCATTCCTTTTAAGACCAATTTATCTATGGACTTAACTACTTGGATGTATAATCTCCATCACATAAACTCTTGACTTATCGATGCCCACTCTATGGTTTCATAATCTCTTCCTCATTTTTGTGCAAACTCTAAATGGCCCATGCAGACCCAACTTCCATTCATGACTACCATCACAATGGTAGCTCCATCTTGTATTAACATATATCTTTTTTCACATACAAGGACCATACATCTCAATACTAGGGTGTTAGATGACCACGTGGGCTCCACCTGTGGGAGGGGAACTAGTATTGATGACATTTGTAATGCATGAACCCAAAGCCCAATGATCTAGTAGATTTTTTGGGCATGTTGACTAGCCCCACAAACCAACACTATCCTCAAGTACGTATCGTGCCATCACTTATGCACATCCTAGGTTCAAATTCTCGATAGGTCATCAATCTTGGTAATACTCTAGTCCGAGCATGCTTAACTCTTGCGTAACTATCTGAAAGTTACTTGAAAAAGACGTGTACCTTGTTGAAAGGGGTAGTCCAATAGTCTCTTTTATGACCATTTCATCCAAGGTCTTAAATCTTAGGATGTTACAATAAGTGTTTAAATGTAATCTCTAATAAATATGGAGATTAGGATCATTCTTTGTCATTAAACTTGATGACTATCAATCATTACAAGTAATGAATATTCTTGATGATCATTTACCTAATTAGAAGTTTCATGGTCTTCTAGATTTGTTGAGCACAACACTAATCATCTTGTCATGTCTTGGAACCCCTCGGGATGTAACTCGCATACTTAAGATCTTCTCAATGATTTCTATCATTCTAATGCAACCTTTAGTGTCTCATAGGTAGATGTTAGTGACTATGGTCATGCCCATAATCTACTACTCAATATTTTCTAGTTTAGTATATTCAATATCTTGATTTATTTCTTTTTACCACTTAATTAACACTTGTCATGATTTTTGATGTGACGACCATCACATTCGAGTAGACCAAAGTTGGAGTGTCAACAATAGAGACAAGTGATGTACAAGGAGAATGATTTTTAGTTGTTCATAGAAGTGGAAGAGGTCACAAACTTTTTTCAATAGTGTGTAGGATGAAGGTTGACATGGACATTACAAGTGCAAATAAGCTAATGTCTACTTGGATATGTGGTAGAAAATTGAGGTGGGTCTTGGGACTTGGGGACTAGAGATCAACTTAAGATTGATAGATGCATAGTGGTCACCCTAGTAAGTGCCCCAGTGATGTGAAATATAATATTGATACATTAGGTAGGTGCCCCGCATAGGTGCATCGCTCTTCTATGGGGCAACTCAAAGGATCACTTAGTGGACCTTGTCCATGTTTGCATCTGGGGCACATAAAGGGGGTGTGTACCAAGGGACGACCACCTGGGCATTTTAGATAAGTCTATGATACAAGGGTAAAGGCAAAAGTTTGATGTCATAGTTCAATGATCTAAGGCATGTTAACCTACTTTGTTCCCCACTTCACTACAATATCCTGAACTTCTAGTCAAATTGATGTGGCAAGTGAACTTGCATAAAAAGTAGATTAGGGTTGGTGCATACTTATGGGGAACTCCCGTTGTTTTAAATTTTTTGCTTGTAATCCAGGTGTTTTGTTTGGGTGATCTTGATTGGATTTGAATGGACATATCATGTAATACCTAGATTAGATCCCAGATGGTCTCATCTAATCAATGTAGTCCGCAATAGAGCATCAATTGTTTGGATGTTTGTTTTGTCTAGCAACATGCCCATTGTGTGAGTGGTTGTTGGAATTGTACAAAATGATATCTAACTATGGCAGATATTAGGATTGTTCTTTGTAAATTTACTTAATTATTATCAATCATCATGATTAATTAATCATTTTTGATATTTATTTATTCATCTAATCATGGATCTTATGCTCTGTTGGATTTTATAATAATTGTAAAAAATCATCTTATCATTCCTAATGTATCTGGGGATGGACTTAAAATTTTCTAATTACTTTCTCTCATCCCAATACAACATTTAGTGCATCATACCTAGATTTTGGTAACTATGGTTACACCCATAGTCTTGTTCTTAATCTATTCTAATTTGAATGCGTTCACACTTGATTGTATTCCTTTATAACTTAATGACACATGTCATGGTCTTTGATGCAATTAATTACCAAATTCAAACATGCCAAAAATGGGTCAATAATGGAGACAAAAATGTAGAGGGAGAATGTTTTAGGTTATTCATAGAAGATGAAGAGGTCATAATTGTTATTGTCGCATTATGGAGGATGAAGGTTGTTGTGAACACTAGAAGTGCAAAGAAGATGAAGTTGATGTCTACTTGGTGATGTGGTAGCATATAGGAATGGGGCTTGGTATTTGGGGACCAATTATTAAGTTAAGATTGATGCATGCATAATGGTCACCCATGTAAGTGGTCCAGTCTATGTGGACTATGGAACTGAGACAATATGGGAAGATATTAATGACTCTAGCAATGATGAGCATTCAAGAGGAGAAACATTGGAAGAGGCAACTTTTTTTTTTTCTTCTCAATGTCCTTTAACCTATAAATCAACTACCTAGATCACCACTATGTTGATTGGAAATTAACTTGAGAGAATAAGTTAACATCAATGGGGAAGTGTTAGTTTCTCATGCAAAGGTGATTCCTATAACGTGTCTAAATGCTATTTAATAAGTGTACTATCATCAAGTTTTTAAGATATTAGTAGTAAGTTCAAAGATGATAATTGTGGTTGTAACAAAAGCTAATATTCACTTATCAAGCATGAAAAAATGTATACCAAAGTACAAGATGAGGTCCCATGGGGTCCCGTGCATTAGGGATATTTGGCCTACAAGGTGTTTTTCACACGGTAGAGATGGGAAGGGCTCGAAGTGTTGTATTTTAGATGGGATTGGTGTCTATATAAGATAGTATATTTATTATTTCCTTATCCGTTTGTGGATTTTTGATTAGCATTAGTTGTACTTTGTCATCTAGACTATTAGTAAAGTTAATTCCATTATGTCTAGGTTCAAGTAGTAATACTTAGAGGTGGAATCCATGATAAATATACCTTTTTTAAATTTTGATAGTGTGTGCAAAGTGGGGTTATCTCAACATCATCAAAATGTCTAAATAACATAAGTAGAATGGGAAGGAAATAAAACACATCTGGACAGAGCATTTCCATTTAAAACAAAATAGGGAAGAGTGCCCATTGAAGTGATGCATTTCAAACACTATCTCTAGCATAATGGATCAATACCCTCTACTTATCCTAATATAGAAAGTAAACGTGGGAGAGGCAAATGTGATACCAAGAAATACTATTTTATGTGAGAACATATGTCCCTAGTATTGCTTGAGGGGGGATGCAATTTTTGAAATAAAACATGTTTGGTAGTGTCATAAAAAAATGTTGAAGCATTATGATGGCATTGCAACCCATTGTTGAGTTAGTGTTTGTTGTTGAGAGCTCATTGAGGTTTTCTTGTCAAATTGCACAAATATATATTTTCAATAACGTTTAGCAAAGAGATTGGTTCTATAGTTGGTTGTCCATTGTCTGTCAATCACTACAAGAATCTATTGCAGTGGGGAATGAAGACTATAGTCGTTGGACATCGTTTTCCTTATATAAGTGGCAAATTTACGTGGGCAACCTAGTGTTTCAAATGAACAATGACGAAGCAATAACGAACAAGTGATGCCCCTCCTATTTTGATTCGTGGGTAATGGATGGCAATTGCTTTGTCAAACAAAGCATTATACTACTAAGTCGGAAGGGCTTATGACTATTTTAAGAGACGCAAGAAGTCTTTGGGTCGACCCATGGGTGTCACTAAAATGAGATCACAGTTAAGCAGACTGGTATGTATTTGGTAACACGGTTTGTGGTCATTCTGCCATGGGATTGAAAGAAAAGGTATTTTATTTGTCATACCTTCTAATATGTGGTAGAGATTGGTTCCGTTTTGAGTCACAAAATGGTGCTCACCTAGTATATTTCTTGAAATAACGAGAGAAAAATCTGTATGGCATTTGGTAACAAAGAGTCCCTTGATGAAGACAAACTATATGAGACGTACAAAACGTTTGACCGTATCTTTTTTTTTCGCTTTTCTGCGTTTTGGTAAATCTTATGGTATATAGCATACGAATATATGTTATCGTAGCGGCTGCTGGGGTACTTGTTCGGGGTAGTAAAACTTAATATTTTAAGATCCTCTATTAACAACAACGTGGCCAGAGACCCTGCATTTTGTCCTTAGCCTGCTAGTCCTGGTCGAGTGGTAGTCTTTTCTTTTGTTCTTTTGTGCTGAATTCTGTGGCTGTTTTGTGTAGATGCTATACTAGAGAGTTAGCGGCTAAACCGGGGGTGAGAACGATGGTTTCCTATATAGATTGTCGTGGCTGCATAGGACAAAGGTGTCAGGCCGGGAACGCCGGCCGCTGGGTAGTGGATGAGACGTGAGCTCGTGAACGGCAGGAAAATGTTAGAAATTTTAAGTTACGAGTGATCTTCTTCGAGTAGTATTACCATTCTCGGAAAAGGGACGTTTTCTGTATTAACAAACTTCCGTTTTCTTCTTTCTAGGGTTTTTCAATCAAACCGGGTTTTTTGTTCCTAAGCTGAAAGACCATTTTAATTTGATCTGAAATTGGATTTTTTAATAAAAATGTGAGCCATGTAAAATGTGCTTGTTAGATAGGACCAAAGCGTGCATTCATATGAATTGGAGTTTTCTCAGGAATATTATCATCAGTGGCGTAGCCAGGAAATGTAAGAAGGGTGGGCACCGCTTGATATACCAGTCCAAAGGAAAGAAACAGATCGCAATTAGGTAGGGCACGAAACGAGTTTATTATGTAAATAGACAATCTAGTTAATGTAAATTAATGCTAATTCAGAAACTAAGGTAGGGCACAAGCCTACCCTTGCCTGCATGTGGCTCCGCCACTGATTATCACTAAAGCTGACTGGCTGTCCAATGTTACTGATTATGCCATGAAGTCAATATCTAGTACAACCATTGATATAGATTGGAATAGCAAGCTACTGGAAACCTTCACGGCAGGCACACAATGAAGGCAAGGAAATCAATACATGGTCTGCCCACACTGTCTCGCTTGCATGTCGCCTCTACCTTGCTAAATCTGCTCTTTCAACTATCCCAACATACATTATGCAAACCACCACTCGACATTTGAGCCTATGTGATAGGGTACACGTCAATATAACAAATTTCACAGGGGGAGGGAGACATCAAAAGAAGTCAATATCTTTCGACAAAGTAATCAATGACAAGAAGGATGGAGACATGGCATGGAATATGGCAGTGATAGCCAAAGACAATTGGGAAGTGAGAAACAACTGTAAAACTGTATGGAATACTAACATCCAATTCAAGTATAAATCGTTCAAGAATAAAAAAAAGGTAATTCAAGAATCAAGAAGGTAGTCCGCTGTAACTGTAATGACCCTGACCTGGATTATGAGGTAACCCTATTTGTTTTGGCTAATAAAGTTGCTTAGAACTTTAATATAATCCTCTAAGGTGTTTTGTTATCATGAAACACACTTATGTTCCAAGTTTGGTCCTGATTGAATGTTGTTTGAGCAATGTTCCTTTGTTTTGGACCAAAGTGCAATTTACCCAAGATGAGGGGTTATATTGCAAAATGTCACATGTTAAACATGCCTTAATTTCTTTGGCATCAAAAGAGAGATATTGATGCTAAGGGGCGGCTTGTGGAAAGCTTAAATTTCAAGTTGCAACTTATTTGAACAATGTTGGTACCTTGTGCACCAATTTTGGTACAAATTGTAATTTATCCAAAATGTGAGGTTGATGTGCAAATTACCACCTCTAGAGTGTCCCTACTCCCTCCTAGTATCATATATAGGATATAGAAAGAAGGAGACACCATGTTTGATTCCATTACGAATGATGGTTATCTTGGTGATGAAATTACCAAGAAAAGGGTTGAATATGAAAGCTTAACTTGAGTTGTATCAAGTTGAAAAGCTTATATATGAGTGCCTATCGGCCAAGGAGCCATAGGAGGAGCCTCATATCGTTTTGTGAACTCTCGGCAAAGGCCATGTCATGCAAAGCACCTCAAGGAGGTGAGTTGTGTCGGGTTACAACTTCCTTAGTAAAGTTGTGACGAGTTGTGAATAAAGTGATGAATGAATTGATATATCTTAATCAAAGGGATATGTAATGGATGAATCTTTATCCCTAGATCACCCTCAACTGTTTTTCATGTCAAGATAAATGTTGATGCATGCATGTACACGTGTCATCCATGCATGGACACGTGGCACCTACTAGCTCTAATCGATGACACCTCATTTTTACCTTCCTTCATGAGCAACAAGTATATATACCCCTAGTTTCAAACATTAGTGAAATTTTTCGAACCTTACCACCCTCCTACCCTAAGGTATCTTGCATATATCTCTTGTATCGTGCAGGAGTACAAAGATATTGTGCATAGGTCCTTGTATATCGCCCATAGCAAGAGCATATCGGCCAAGTAGGTTGATATCGGCCAAGAAGGGTGATATCGGCCATAGTGAAGTGTTTTTGGCCCCAAGTGAGAGGGATATAGGCCAAAAGTGGTGGAATATCGTGCTAGGGTTGTGAGGTATCATGAAAAGGTGTTAGATCATGAAGGAGCTCAAATATTATCCCTAAGGTGAGGCCATGATCATCTTCAACCTTGGATTGAAGCATGATTTTAGGGTTTTGATCTTCTTTTCTTTTCTTCTTCACCAATTGCTTATCCATGGTGATTCCTTGTATATGAAGGTGTTGTGAACGAGCCTTGGATTCTTTATAAGTCATCTTCAACCTTAGGAACATGGAGCTTTGGAGATTGGAGCTTTGATGTTGTTATTGAGGCGGGTTATATAACTTGAACTCAACCATGTTATTATTCGTCACCTAAATTGCTATACTTAATGAACTACTTTTAATTCCGAAATTTCCTGAAATAGTTAATGAAATTATGAGTTGTAGTAGTTGCTTAGACCTATTTCCATGAACTATAACAGTTAGAACTGAGGTCTAGAGCTTGAAGATGATGGTATCACTTTATAAAAGTGATATCGGGTGCAAGCACACAAGCAAACACCTCTAACTCGATATGATGACGCACCTACTTCACTAAAACGATATGGATATGATTGTATACCTTCTTGCACGATATGGGGATGTAGTATACACCTCTTGCATGATAGGGAGTCAAGTATAGACTCCATGAACGATACAAGGTTAAATGAATACTTATAAGTTGACATGAAACCCTAATTTGGGCAACCCGATATGAGTAAAGAATAGCAAATGCTATTGCATGATATGATCATATAATATATCATTGGTACTTGGTATCATGAAGCAGACGTATCTAGTAAACGATCTGAACATTTAAGTAACCCTATTGCATGATATGGTAGCCCGATACACAACCCTAGTTGATGTCCAGCCCGACATGGTGATGAGTTGATACCTCTTAAACACCATGGGCGATACATACATGTATCATGTACCCGTCACAACAAACCCTAACCCGTCACAGCCAACCCTAGATGGTGAGCCACCCAATATGGTGATTGAATGCATCTCTAGCCCGACATGGTGATGGATTAATACCTCATGCACGACATGGGTAACACATACAAACACCTCTAGCTCGATATGAATGGTGTGTATATACTTCTAGCCTGATATGGTGAGTGCTCATATACTTACAACCCGATATGGTGAACATATGCACACATCTAACTTGAGATACCTTGTAAAAGTGAGGGAAAGACACTCTTAGGAGTGATGAGTGTAACACCAAGTAATGGTGTGGATAATACCTTGATAGGTGAAACACCTAAAGTGGTTGATAATTGACAACCTTATATCAACAATGCCTTAACCCAAGATGAGTCCATATCATTGATGATAGTTGGGTAATTCAAGTGTATGACTTATGGCCAATACTTTACAAGATTAATATGATGGGATAGTGGATAAAGTATTAGGATGGGAAATACCCTAATACAAGATAAGTTTATGAACTTAAGTAAGTTAAAAGTGACGAGGGAAGTGATACACCAAGGCATGGTAAATATCACATCCAGCACTTTAAGGTTGTTACACCTTGATGCACCTTAAATCCAATATGTATGTATGAGTAACACATGAAGTGTTTCATGCCAATTGTTACATTGAGATGTAATGAGCTTAATGCACTTTGATAAGTGTAGGCTAACATACCTTGAGAAAGGGTTAATCCAAGTTAATAAAGTATGATGTATTTATACTCTGGTAAGGATGAGAGAGAAACTCATACCTTGTGTTGATAATCATTTAATGATAAATGATGAGAATAAATAAGTATGAGTGAATACTTATGATATCAAAGTTTGCTCCTAGATGTGTGGAGCAATGAATTAGGGTTTGATCATTGATAATATGATCTTGAAAACCTAAATGGTTAATAATGGAAAACCCTAACCCTAATGATGGGAAGGTTGCACTTCTCTTATTGCATAAGCCTTGTAAGGCATGTTAAATACTTGTGTAACAAATATAACAATTAATGGCCCTGTTAGCCATGTGAATAAGTTGTTGCCTAATGAGAGGTGACAAGATGTTTAATGGGCCTTGTGAGCCATGTGGTTAGTTGTTGCCTAGTGAGAGGTGACAAGATGTTTAATGGGCCTTGTGAGCCATGTGGTTAGTTGTTGCCTAGTGAGAGGTGACAAGATGTTTATAAAAGTCTCATGTAAGAAATTATAATGTCCAAATAAACTAGGAAATGGAAACTTAGTAACATAATAATAATAATAATAATAATAATAATAATAATAATAATAATAAATGGATACAATAATAATAATGAATTCTTAATCATACATTCTTTATGCTTATATCCAAATAAGGGCTATAGTGTTTTGGATAAGCTTAAAGGAAATAAGAGGAATACTTGAATTACATAAAGGATGTGAATAAGTATGATGGATTGGCCAAGGTTTAATACCTAGTAAAGGTGATGTGGTATTCAGTGATGATGCACATGATTGGCATAGTCCAATACCTAGAATAGATGCACAAGATTGGTCATAACCCAATACCTGGAATAATTGCATAGGATTGGTAATAACCCAATGCTTGGAATAATATCACAGGATTGATCATAACCTAATACCTGGAATAATTGCACATGATTGGTAATAACCCAATGCCTGGAATAATTGCACAGGATTGGTCATAACCCAATACCTGGAATAATGTCACAGGATTGTTAATAACCCAATGCCTAGAATAATTGCACAGGATTGGTCATAACCCAATACCTAGAATAATTGCACATGATTGGTAATAACCCTATGCCTGGAATAATGTCACATGATTGGTCATAACCCAATACCCCGAATAATTGCACATGATTGGTAATAACCCAATGCCTGGAATAATTGCACAGGATTGGTCATAACCCAATCCCTGGAATAATTGCACATGATTGGTAATAACCCAATGCCTGGAGTAATGTCACAGGATTGGTCATAACCCAATACTTGGAATAATTGCACATGATTCGTAATAACCCAATGCCTGGAATAATGCACAAGATTGGTCATAACCCAATACCTAGAATAATTGTACAGGATTGGTAATAACCCAATGCCTGGAATAATGTCACAGGATTGGTCATAATCCAATGCATGGAATGGTTTCATAGGATTAGCATAGTCCAATTCCTGGAATGGTTGCACAAGATTGGCATAGTCCAATGCTTGGAATGTTTGCACATGATTGGCATAGTCCAATGCCTAGAATGGTTGCATAGGATTGGCATAGTCCAATGCATGGAATGGTTGCACAGGATTGGCATAGTCCAATCCCTAGAATGGTTGCATAGGATTGCCATAGTCTAATGCTTAGACAAAATATGATGATGTGTACTCACATGACTGGTACAATTCAATATCTGGCTAATAGATTGGCTAAGGTCAACAAATAGAAATGAGAATGATTCATGGATGACATACCATGATAATGGACATCATAGGATAAGCATGAGATGTTGATATAGTATGATGTGCAAATGATATACATGTTCTTCATATTCCTTATAAAGTGAATAGATGATTTACTGCTCTATCATAGATAGTTGCAATGCTTTAAAAGATGATAATATTCTAAACTGCTTATCCTCTGCCCAGTATAATACTATTTAATTGTGATAATAACATTGTTGGTGGAGAGTTATATCTCTCACTGGGACAATTGTCTCACCCTGTGGGATCCACATTTTTTTAGGTGGAAGTGCACGAGGGGGATTGAGACCTTACTACAGAGAAAGAACAACAACAACAGGGACAACAGTGACAGCTCAGGTTGGGTGTACTATCTGTCGTGTCTTGTAGATAGAAGTCATATGTGTCATCTCTGTACTCTCAGGTCCTTGGAGTTGGTTCGTACTGGTTTCATAAATAATCTGAGATTTAGCTTGAATGCCTCGAGGTTTTATGTTTCTCCAGTTTGTGTTTTGATAAGCAACTGTTATATGTTATCCTCGAGAAAAGATGGTACAATGTATGTACAATGTGAACAATGATGTATATAAAGTTTTGGTTCTACCATAAAGAGTTTTCCTAGAAATGGATCTCTTTGCAAAATGGTTTTAATTTTTAGTGATTTTTGTTAATCTGTTGTTTATGTTTATTCCACTTAATAAATGACGATTTCTTTGTCAGTTTGGCGACTGTCGTTACATGTTTTGGTATCAGAGCATAAGGTTTGCTAAGTCTACAGAGACATAGGAGTAAGGTGTTGAGTTTGTGTTAGTGTCCTCTAGTATACCCTATAGTGACTTCTGTTTATGCAGAAGAAAGGGTGAAGTTTAAAAAGGACTAGAGAAAATGAGGAACACATTCTTGAGAATAATGTTGTTGCACCAGGAGAGGGTGCAAGGGATCATGCAAGAGAAGAACGAGTGCCTAAGAATTCCCATCTTAACCCAATCATGATAGAGAATCTTGCTTTTTATGCTTTTGGGAGGCAAGTTAGGACAATAGTGATGCATATAGTAGACTGGATACTAGCATTACAACCTAGGTTACCAGTTCTTAATGCATAAACTTTAGGTTTTGAAAAGGTTCCTGAATGACATAGTCATGTTGGAATAGTGGAAAATATGGGAAGGAATGACATATGGCAAGAAAGTAGACTCTTCCATAAGTATAGACACATAGTACATCTGTAATGGCAGTACCCAAGGAGGGGCACTAAGCTGAGAATGAAGGAAAGGTCTCTTCAATTCTAGAGACATTTGCCTAGTTGTTCTAAAAAGCCAAAGTTTTTGGTGCCACCAGTGCAATAAATGCCTAGTGCATCAGGGCAGTAGTCATTATGTGAGGGAAAAAGTCCTAACTTTCCACCTATAAGAACTCCTGACTTAGCTTCTACATCGGTAATGAGACCGATAAGACTATGGTATGAGGATAAGACAAGGACATGTTATGCATACTAAACCCTTTTATTAAAAAAAGAAGGGAGTAAATGACCCAACAACCAAGGCAGACTCGACAGGGCTTACGATAGTCACATCCCAAAAGTGTAAAAAGGCAAAAGTAACAATACGAAACAACTTGACTCTATGTTTGAGTCAACCTAAAGTGGTAGATGACTGCAAGGGGTGACAGTCAGATAGAGCTTTCTCATTTGGATATGTATTCTCTAAATTTTATCTAATAATTATAAGAAGGTAGTTGTTGTTGAGCTTCCTTTAATGAATCCTATGAGGACATAGGGAAGAGATAAGAAGGATGAGAACTTATATTCAGTCCAATATTCTCTTATATGTTTTGAAATTTCTTTCTTCATGTAGAAAGGGAAGAGATGTAAAAGAAACACCCAAAGAAAATTTGAGATACTAAGTAGTAAAACTTAAAGATATGAAATATAATATAAAACAAATGCATACTACCTAGTTTCAGTTCTTGAATACCCTGGCCAGGTATTCATCTATTGAAGGCAAGGCAAGTATGACACTCTTAGATTGCAATCTTTCTAATTACTCTGATCAAGTAGTCATTTTGAGACAATCTTAAGAGCATAATGAAGTCAGAGATGTGGCATGGATATTTCTACCACATCCTAATTGATATACGAAAGAAATCTGAGTTAATCATAGATCAACTTATAAACAAAAGAAGATGTTTAGTATAATGTATACCTTGGTCTGAGGACCTAGAGGTAACAATTACCTGATGAGAGGTAACAATGTTCAGTGATGAACTGAGGGTTTGAATACCCATATCTAGTAATCATGATGGTGATAATACTGAGAGGTGGTGACATGTAATCATCTCTATAATTCCTATGCTGAAGGCAAGGAACCTAAGAAGAAACAAGATTGAATGACTCATGAACAGTTGAAAGTTCATGCAATAATAACAGAGGATGGAAATGATGATGTGATGTGCTTTTGTCACATATAATGGGTACCAAGGTAAAGAATCCTAGTATCCAATAACTTTCAATGATATGAGAAAATGGGAACATGACTCCTGATAAGATGATATAATGAATGAATAATATCTGTCTCCCTTTACCTGGGATTTCAGGGACAAAATCCTTGTTAGGGGTTTATAACTTGTAATGATCCTGACCTTGGTTATGAGGTAACCCTATTTGTTTTGGCTAATAAAGTTTCTTAGAACTTTAATATAATCCTCTAAGGTGTTTTGTTATCATGAAACACACTTATGTTCCAAATTTGGTCCTGATTGAATGTTGTTTGAGCAATGTTCCTTTATTTTGGACCAAAGTGAAATTTACCCAAGATGAGGGGTTATATTGCAAAATTTCACATGCTAAACATGCCTTAAGTTCTTTGGCATCATAAGAGAGATATTGATGCAAAGGGGCGGCTTGTGGAAAGCTTAAATTTCAAGTTACAACTTGTTTGAACAATGTTGCTACCTTGTGCACCAATTTTGGTACAAATTGTAATTTACCCAAAATGTGGGGTTGATGTGCAAATTACCACCTCTAGAGTGTCCCTGATCCCTCCTAGTATCATGTAGAGTATAGAGAAAGAAGGAGACACCATGTTTGATTCCATTATGAATGATGATTATCTTGGTGATGAAATGACCAAGAAAAGGGTTGAATATGAAAGCTTAACTTTAGTTGTATCAAGTTGAAAAGCTTATATATGAGTACCTATCGGCCAAGGAGCCATAGGACGAGCCTCATATAGTTTTTTGAATTCTTGCAAAGGCCATGTCGTGCAAAGCACCTCAAGGAGGTGAGTTGTGTCGGGTTACAACTTCCTTAGTAAAGTTGTGACGAGTTGTGCAAAAAGTGATGAATTAATTGATATATCTTAATCAAAGGGATATGTAATGGACGAATATTTATCCCTAGATCACCCTCAACTATTTTTCATGTTAATATAAATGTTTATGCATGCATGTACACGTGTCATCCATGCATGGACACGTGGCACCTACTAGCTCAAATCGATGGCACCTCATTTTTACCTTCCTTCATGAGCAACAAATATATGTACCCCTAGTTTCACCCCTTAGTGAAATGTTTCGACCCTTACCACCCTCCTACCCTAAGGTATCGTGCATAGATCTCTTGTATTATACAGGAGTGAAAAGACATTGTGCATAGGTCCTTAGATATCGCCCATAGTAAGAGCATATCGGCCAAGTAGGTTGATATCGACCAAGAAGGGTGATATCGGCCATAGTGAAGTGTTTTTGGCCCCAGGTGAGAGGGATATCAGCCACAAGTGGTGGAATATCGTGCAAGGGTTGTGAGGTATCGTGCAAAGGTGATAGATCAAGAAGGAGCTCAAATTTTAATCCTAAGGTGAGGCCATGATCATCTTCAACCTTGGATTGAAGCATGATTTTAGGGTTTTGATCTTCTTTTCTTTTCTTCTTCACCAATTGCTTATCCATGGTGATTCCTTGTATATGAAGGAGTTGTGAACGAGCCTTGGACTCTTGATAAGTCATCTTAAACCTTAGGAACATGGAGATTTGGAGCTTGGAGCTTTGAATTTGTTCTTGAGGCGGGTTATATAACTTGAACTCAACCATGTTATTATTCATCACCTAAATTGCTATACTTAATGAACTACTTTTAATTCTGGAATTTCCTAAAATAGTTGATGAAATTATGAGTTCTAGTAGTTTCTTAGACCTGTTTCCATGAACTATAATAGTTAGAACTAATGTCTAGAGCTTGAAGATGATGGTATCACTTTATAAAAGTGATATCGAGTGCAAGCACACAAGCAAGCACCACTAACTCGATATGATGATGCACCTACTTCACTAAAACGATATGGATATGATTGTATACCTTCTTGCACAATATGGGGGTGTAGTATACACCTCTTGCACGATAGGGAGTCAAGTATAGACTCCATGAATGATACAAGGTTAAATGAATGCTTATAAGTTGACATGAAACCCTAATTTGGGTAACCCGATATGAATAAATAATAGCAAATGCTATTGCATGATATGATCATAATATATCATTGGTACTTGGTATCATGAAGAACACATATCTGGTGAACGATATGAACATTTAAGTAACACTATTGCACGATATGGTAGCCTGATACACAACCCTCGTTGATGTCTAGCCCGACATGGTGATGAGTTGATACCTCTTAAACACCATGGGCGATACATACATGTATCATGTACCTGTCACAACCAACCCTAACCCATCACGGCCAACCCTAGATGGTGAGCCACCCGATATGGTGATTGAATGTATCTCTATCCCAACATGGTGATGGCTTAATACCTCATGCACGACATGGGTAACACATACAAACACCTCTAGCCTGATATGAATGATGTGTATATACTTCTAGCCCGATATGGTGAGTGCTCGCATACTTACAACCCGATATGATGAACATATGCACACTTCTAACCTGAGATACCTTATAAAGGTGAGGGCAAGACACTCTTAGGAGTGATGAGTGTAACACCAAGTAATGGTGTGGCTAATACCTTGATAGGTGAAACACCTAAAGTGGTTGATAATGGACAACCTTATATCAACAATGCCTTAACCTGAGATGAGTCCATATCATTGATGATAGTTGGGTAATTCAAGTGTGTGACTTATGGCCAATACTTTACAAGATTAATATGATGGGATAGTGGATAAAGTATTAGGATGGTAAATACCCTAATACAAGATAAGTTGATGAACTTAAGTAAGTTAAAAGTGATGAGGGAAGCGATACACCAAGGCATGGTAAATATCACATCCAACACTTTAAGGTTGTTACACCTTGATGCACCTTAAATCCAATATGTATGGATGAGTAACACATGAAGTGTGTCATGACAATTGTTACATTGAGATGTAATGAGCTTAATGCACTTTGATAAGTGTAGGCTAACATACCTTGAGAAAGGGTTAAGCCAAGTTAATAAAGGATAATGTATTCATACTCCGATAAGGATGAGATAGAAACTCATACCTTGGGTTGATAATCATTTAATGATAAATGATGAGAATAAATAAGTATGATTGAATACTTATGATATCAAAGTTTGCTCCAAATAAGTATGATTGAATACTTATGATATCAAAGTTTGCTCCTAGATGTGTGGAGCAATGAATTAGGGTTTGATCATTGATTATATGATCTTGAAAACCTAAATTATTAATAATGGAAAACCTAACCCTAATGATGGGAAGGTTGCACTTATCTTATTTCATAAGCCTTGTGAGGTATGTTAAATACTTGTGTAACAAGTATAACAATTAATGGCCTTGTGAGCCATGTGAATAAGTTGTTGCCTAATGAGAGGTGATAAGATGTTTAATGGGCCTTGTGAGCCATGTGGTTAGTTGTTGCCTAGTGAGAGGTGACAAGATGTTTAATGGGCCTTGTGAGCCATGTGGTTAGTTGTTGCCTAGTGAGAGGTGACTAGATGTTTATAAAAGTCTCATGTAAGAAATGATAATGTTCAAATATACTAGGAAATGGAAACTTAGTAACATAATAATTATAATAAATGGATACAATAATAATAATGAAATCTTAATCATACATACTTTATGCTTATAGCCAAATAAGGGCTATAGTGTTTTGAATAAGCTTAAAGGAAATAAGAGGAATACTTGAATTACATAAAGGATGTGAATAAGCATGATGGCTTGGCCAAGGTTTGATACCTAGTAAAGGTGATGTGGTATTCAGTGATGATGCACATGATTGGCATAGTCCAATGCCTGGAATAGATGTACATGATTGGTCATAACCCAATACCTGGAATAATTGCACATGATTGGTAATAACCCAATGCCTGGAATAATGTTACAAGATTGGTCATAACCCAAAGGATTGGTAATAACCCAATGCCTGGAATAATTACACAGGATTGGTCATAACCCAATACCTGGAATAATGTCACATGATTGGTATTAACCCAATTCCTGGAATAATTGCACAAGATTGGTCATAACCCAATACCTGGAATAATTGCACATGATTGGTAATAACCCAATGCCTAGAATAATGTCACAAGATTGGTCATAACCCAATACCTGGAATAATTGCACAAGATTGATAATAACCTAATGCCTGGAATAATGTCACATGATTGGTCATAACCCAATACCTGGAATAATTGCACATGATTGGTAATAACCCAATGCCTGGAATAATGTCACAGGATTGGTCATAATCCAATGCATGGAATGGTTGCATAGGATTGGTAATAACCCAATGGCTGGAATAATTGCACATGATTGGTCATAACCCAATACCTGGAATAATTGCACATGATTGGTAATAACCCAATGCTTGGAATAATGTCACAGGATTGGTCATAATCCAATGCCTAAAATGGTTGCACAAGATTGGCATAGTCCAATGCCTGGAATGTTTGCATAGGATTTGCATAGTTCAATGCCTGGAATGGTTGCACAAGATTGTCATAGTCCAATGCCTGGAATGGTTGCATAGGATTGGCATAGTCCAATGCCTAGAATCGTTGCATAGTATTGCCATAGTTCAATGCCTGGACAGAATATGATGATATATACTCACATGATTGGTACAATTCAATATCTGGCTAACAGATTGGCTAAGGTCAATAGATAGAAATGAGAATGATTCATGGACAACATACCATGATAGTGGGCATCATAGGATAAGCTTGAGATGTTGATATAGTATTATGGGTAAATGATATACATGTTGATCTACTACTCTATCATAGATAGTTGCAATGCTTTAAAAGATGAGAATATTCTAAACTGCTTATCCTCAGCCCAGTATACTACTATTTAATTGTGATAATAACATTATTAGCGGAGAGTTATATCTCTCACTGGGACAATTGTCTCACCCCGTGGGATCCACATTTTTTTAGGTGGACATGTACGAGGGGGATGTCGACCGTACTGAAGAGAAAGAACAACAGAAACATGGACAATAGTGACAGCTCAGGTTGGGTCACTGTCTGTCGTGTCTTGTAGATAGAAGTCCTATGTGTCGTCTCTGTACTCTTAGGTCCTTGGAGTTGGTTTGTACTTGTTTCATAAATAATATGAGATTTTGGATTGAATGCCTCGAGGTTTTATGTTGCTCCAGTATGTGTTTTGATAAAGCAACTGTTATATGTTATCCTCGAGAAGAGATGGTACAATGTATGTAGAATGTGAGCAATGATGTATATAAAGTTTTGGTTCTGCCTTAAAGAGTTTTCCTAGAAATGGATCTCTTTGCAAAACAGTTTTAATTTTTAGTGATTTTTGTTAATCCACTGTTTATGTTTATTCTGCTTAATAAATGACAATTTGTTTGTCAGTTTGGTGACTGTCGTTACAGTATCCTTCTAGATAAAGGTAAATAGTTGTAAGAAAGTTATTGAAAAATATACCACTAGTGTTTCAGTTAATAAAAAAACTCAAATGTTTGGTTTATCCCATGGATCTCTAATCACCCACTTCTTGAAAGCATAGCGACTCAACCTATCCTTAAGGAACATAAAGACTTATAAGTGAATTGTAGTAAGATCCTCAAATTTGACAATTTTGGATTCTATCATCATGACTTCAATAATTAAGTATCAAGATATTATGACTATCCCAAGCCCTAATTTTGCAATTAATAGAATAATAAAGTGGTTGGATCAATAGGAAGGCCAATGTTTGAATCATGGCCTTAGAACCCCATTTAAGCCGAATTGGGCTATTTGTATAGCAGATAAGCACATTGGAAGATAGTATAAACGAATTGGAATTTCGTACATAATATGATATCAATATTTTAATAAACTCATCTAAATATAATCAACAAGATTCTAGAATACTAAAGTGATAAATACATTGGATAATTAAAGTAGAAATCATCTAATTTCTACCTATATTCCAAGCATTCATTGATCACACAAAGATAATCTGACCTAATACTTTGCTCCACATGAGATGATGGTTGAATGAAGATATATCCAAGTTTTGAAATAATTATATGGTTATATGCAACCTAGGCGATTAAATAAGGTAAATACCTGAATAGCAATAAATAGTCATTTATCTTTGGCATTTGATCTCAAACTTGGTGTAATCCAAGATAAACCTAATGATAGGATAATATCAAAATTTGGGAATAATTGATGATCATGCCGGTCTATGGGATTTTTAGAAGAAGTGTGACATTTAAATTGAAGTGAGGGAATAATATGTTTTGAATCAAAATTATCCCTGTCACACCTAAAGTCTGGATAATCCGGGATGATAAGTGACACAAAATGTAGCTCTCAATTCCAACTGCTAATACATGATCAAACAACTACGTTCAGAGTCCTGATGGGCCTAGACTCATGGGTATGGGCAAGAGGGTACACATAGCGATCTTCACCCTCACCTGGTTTCCTATTATCTTATGAAAGTCCACAATCCAGACTCCATTGGATCATATCTCGATCTCTAACCTCCTTCACCTTCGGATAAGGTTATTTTTGAATCTGGGCGATCCATCCGAACCCAACCAACCCTAATACTTGATGTTATCTCTTTAAATCACAATAATGCCCAAATTTGTGGAAACCCAAGTAGCAAGGGATAATTAGTACTGGCCCTTCCCATATCCCTCTCGACTATATAAGGGTACAAAAGGTTCATCTGTGATTGGCACAAATTTCCTCGATAATTGGACACAAAAACCTCTAAAACCTCGTACTGATATCCAAGCCTGATTCTGAAGGTATAAACCCTACTCGACGCTTGGAATGTCTCCTACCAGCTGGCTAGCCTTGGAGGATCAGAAGAAGCTTGCGAGGAGACTCCAATACCATATGTTTCTTGGGTGGTGCTATCCACAAGTGTCTCTACCTTCCCATAGCAGTTCACTAGAGGTGGGTTAGAAGAAATTCGTGAGATGTCGAGAGTGGTGGAGGTGAACCAACAAGACGTTGGGAAGCTTCTTCAATAACAGGAACACACCAAACCTTGGTAGGATCCTTGATATCCCTAACCTGTCAAGTGTGTCTTCTACAAATTTTCATGACATCTTGTCGTAAGCTTTTTATAGGTCAATTTTGATGGCCATGGTCTTAGCAGTACTTCTTCTTCTTATGTTAATTAGTTCTTGGGAGACAACTATGTTGTCTGTGATTCTTTGACCTGGCATGAAGGCACTTTGGAAGGGTGAGATTCATCTTGGGAGAAAATTCTTCAAGCGTTCAACTATCATTTTGTATGCCAACTTCAGATAGAGGTTATTTGAAAGATATAGGTCTAAAGTGTGCACACACTTCTAGTTTTAAGATTTTAGAGATGAGGACAATGTTAGAATCATACATCGACTCATTTGTTTGCCCATGGAAAACAACATTAGTGATCATTTCCCTTAGAAAATCTTTAATTGTTGCCCAATTTTTCAACAAGACTAAGCCATCAATGCCATCTGGCCCTACAACTTTGTATGGGTTGCAAGCCTTGGGGATGTTGAAGATTTCTTTTTCTCCCAGATGGTGATCTATTTTTATGTATTGGTCATTAGGTAAGTTGTTTATAGGTTACCAGGAAGGTAGACATATGTATGGTATCCCCACTCTGGGAGGGGAGAGTGAGGAGGTCTTTGAAGTGGTTGCAAATCTTAGTTTGAATGGCCTATTCATCTGTAACCCAATCTACAACACTATTGTAATATCCTCAATTTTAATGAAATTGAATTATGTAAATTATCCAATTGAATTAATAATGGAATAATAATAATGTTATCCATGTTGTGGTATGGGTGCAACCCATGGCCCAAGTGATGCCCATGAAACTATTTGCTTAATAAATAGATCCTTGGGGCACAAATAAAGAAATAAAAGATTTCATCCATAAATAAACAATAATGGATTTATGAATTGTTGGATAATAAAAATATGAGATAATGGGCAAGTTTCCAAAAAAAAGATATATCTATTTTTTGGAGTAATTATCTAACCAGGTTTGGAAACACAAGGTGTGAGGCATACAGTATTAATATTTTGAACCAACTTTTAGTAAACTTGAAAATGATAAGGAAAAGAAGAGAATTCTAGAAGTTGAGAGAAAAAGGACATTCCATGAGATAATGTTAGTTGTTAAAAAATGCTTAAAGAGAAATATTTGTATAATGAAAGATACCCCAATAAATCTCACACATTAGAAATGAGTTAGGAAAGAAATTGGTGAGTTTCCATGAAATAAAGATGATTGTTTTAAGGACTATATTAGAGAGAGAGAGGATAATAATGTTCCCTAAGTCATAAAGTGTTTCCTTATATATTAATGATCAATTATCCAATATGAGCCATATAGGTGGATGTTTTCCTTTGTGGCTTTTAGTATTTCAATCAAATAAAAGTTGATAATTCAATTAAAAAATGCTTGAAGAACAAGTATGGATATATGTGTCACTATATTAAATATTTTCCTTTTGACAACTAAACATACTTTCCCATGAATGCACTTCATAACCTTGAGAAAGGGGAAAGAGACCAATGGAAGGAAAGTAAAATGAATACTTTGATAAGACAAATAATCATGTACATGTCAACTGAATAATGAAAATAGAAAGAAAGAGGTATACACCAAGAAAGACGGTGGTTCATTTTTGATGGCAGAAGTCACCCCCTCCTCATTGGTTTACAAGGGTTGGAGTGTCAAAAACTCTACTAGCCTTGCCTATATAGGGTGGGAACCATATCATCTAACCTCAAGGATTACAAACACTATTATACCATCACCAACCTTTCCAAACCATATCTTCTTCTTGGGTAAAGAGGAGCGTATGCTTAGATCCCAGAGGTAACATTAGACCATGGAAGGGAGATCAGGTGTGTCTGGATGTTCCTTTGAGTCTGACCAGCAACAGAGTCACCCATGGGTAAGTCCTCCTCACCCCAACAACTTGTTCAACATCTGCACTAACCCATTTTGAGAAGCTTCACTCTCAGTCATGGCTTCCATCATCCCTATCACTTCACTCCTAGCCTAGAGCCTTGTTGTGCCCGGTAGGGTGCACTGAAAGTGAAGGAACCCCCACTTGTTCATTTTGAGACTCAGAGAGGAGATTCAACACAGTGGTGGACCCCTCCATGATGGCAACGAAGGGATCTATTCAGGAGGAAGATGAGCGGGGTTGTTTTGACCAGAATGCCCCTCCAGTGCATGAAATCATGACTCACAACAAGAGGACAGTTAGATCATTGCATTATGACTCATGCCCACCCCAAGAGGTATGCATATGGGAAATAGGTTGCCTACATGGAACCTTCACAATGGTGGAAATATTAATTATCTTGAAAATAATATAGAAAATGATCGGTAGATCAGATCATAAAAAAATATATATCGATTTTATCAAGAAAATGAGAGGAACAGAAATAAAATATAAGTGAGATCTAATTATGATCCCGATTCCAAAAGTACCTTGGGTACATGTTTAATAAGTGATTAATGTATTGAAAAACCTAGTTTTGGTGAATATGTCTCCTAATACTGTAAACCCCAGATTATTTTGTGATAATAGCTAATAATATTGAATATAATAATAATCCAAGTTGATCATGACAATGATAATTAAAAATTAGGGTTTTAGGTGAATAATCATCAACATGTGTAAATAAGGTTTTGAAACCAAAGATAATTACTTATTATAATCTTAATGAACTTAATTTGGTGTATGTGTTCATAATGAAAGGATACGATGGATGCAACAATAGGATTCACCCTATGTGTAATATGTGATGGAATTAGTGTTTGCACCCTTATTACTCACCCAAACCCAAACATGGGCCTAAACCCTAGATTAGGACTCGAGTTGTAACACCCCTCCCTAGGGTTTCATACGTAACCAGTAGAAGCACAACCTAATCCCCAACATTATTCATAATGTGGGGTACTTGGCATTTCAGGGAGGGTTGTCACACATGTGATCTCATATCAAGAAATAAATAACACCTGGCATTATTGAATCATAGATTCATACATAAGTTCTTGGAAAGAAAACTACATAATGATTCTAAAGGTATGCTAAACATAAACTAGATAACATGAAAAGGTAGGATCTCCATAGATGGACATCCCACTAGGCAACAACTTCTTAGATTCTTATAACTCCTTAAGCTAATTCCTTCCCTTTAGCTCCAACTTTTGCGGACATCTCGTCCCTAGCCATGCAAAGGAAAAAACATTCATGGTAAGTAAGCGACATTGGCATATTAAAAAAAAGGATAATAACAACCTTTACAGGCTGCCCCCGCATCCTTTTTCCAGCCATAGCCAGGATAACTGGCGGGTGATAAATACAATGCTTAACAGGGGGCTCAAACCCGGGATCCCCCCAGAGAAGGACACCGTGCCTACCACCTGAGCTAAGCTGGCCGTATAACATTGGCATATTATAAGACGTAAAAATAACATATAAAGATGATTTGACATAAACATGCATTAACATTAATCATTTCTTGGCATCTTTTACATAAAGAATTTGACAACAAGTATATGCTCCTCTCTTAATGCCCCATAAGGAGCCCATAATGCTAGGAAAGCCCATAATTGCTCAAAAACCCCATAATGCTCGGAAATCCCATAACAAGGTGCATATAAATCTAAATCAAATTCCCTTAACCATGATCTTTCTTAGACTTAATTATCTTCTAAATAACTTAGAATTGATCTTAGTGGGATTTCTCCCTTTTGAACATAGTTGGGATTTCTCCCCATGAACCATAATGGGAATTTCTTCCCTCTTAAGCATGAATGGGAATTTCTTCCCTCTTAATCTTGGTTTCATGTACCTTAATCATAAGTCATAACATTAATGTGATTTCTACATTTAGACTTAAATTATAGAAATCAACATCCAATAGCCATATACTTGAAGAAAACATGCATTAATCATGACTTTAACATTAAGTGCTTAACATAAATCATAAACATTCAATAAACCAATTATTATATATGCCAAGGGCATGGCCCGCTTACCTTGAGCTAAATCACCTAAGTCAAACCTGGTTTGACTGATTGGATTCTCTTAATCACCTGAAATAGCATAATTATCCTTCATCATACAAATTAAACTCTAATTTGTGTCATATAGTTATTGAGATGTGAAAACAGAAAAATCAGTCGATAAAAATCCTAAAATCCAGTTCCTAATAAAAAATCCTTTCCAAAACATATTTTTGTGTATTTTTCCAATAATCAGGAGATTTACTATGAATTTACAAAGAACAGGCGAATGACAAAATAAGAAAAAGCCACGTATATAATTATACCCAAATCCAGTGGGCCAGGTCTGAGTTGGACCAATCAAGCTTGTCCAACTAGCAAGAAGGCTCACCATTGAGGACTCACGATCAAAGAAGGGAGGAAAGGTGAAAACCCGAAAATACCCTCGCGGTGGGAATCGTCGAATTAAAAATGACAAGGGTACCGAGGTCATTTCAGGACCTGGATTGCTCACCCCTCAGCCATGGCGTCGACTAGCACAAAGAGCAGACCTGCGATGGTAGCATCATGTGATCTCTTTGATCAACTCTAAGTAGAGGAAGCCACCGAAGGCTCCCTTGTGCTAGGCCGAAGCCGATGATCCATTGCTCAGGCTGTAAGGAGCACCAGGCTCCATGGTCTAACCATGGCAACCAAAAACATTGCCAAGGCAGAACCACTGCTCGCGAAGCCTGGGCGCTGATAAAATGAGCAATTCGGGACCAAAAGATCCAGTAAAACCAAAGCGAGGTCATGTGGACCTAAAGACGTTGTCTCCAGGGTCGAAGGGGACAAGAGGACCTTCATGTCCAGAGAATAGAGTTTTGCAGCGAGAAACATGGAGGAAAGATCGGGTACTGGAAACCAGTGAGAAATCACCAGTTGAGGCTATCAAGGCACTCCTTGCGGTGCGTCAGAGTCCCAAGAGGCAAAAAGGTGGCTCGAGGGGCCACTGGACAGGGACGGCGGCAAGAAACCAAACCACAGACGAGCTGAAGGAAAAATCATATTTGTCGACCCATCGACTGGGCACGATCTAGGGCAAACCGGAAGTGAAAAACCCTTCGTGGTAGGTAGGTGATGCTCACCGCAAGTGTGATTGGGTTGGAGTGGTCAGAGGAGTCAGGGAGAGGCCCGAGTCGCTGGAGAAGACAACTCGAGTAGGTTACCGCTGCTAGGGGCTTTGGAGGACGAATTGAGTGAGGAGGAGCGCCACTTGGGGTCCGGTTGTGCTTACGGGTTGCTTAGATGGAGGTGTGAGAGGCTGGCGAGGTGTCTACGGAAACCAAGCTATGAGCCCTAAAAGGGCGTTTGCCCGATAGAGAGAGAGGAGGCGAGTGATGGCTCGATGCATTTGTGGTGTCGAGATGTATGCATTGGCAAAGGAATGAAGAAAAACGGTCAAGTAACGTGCGAGATTGAAGGCTCACCATCAAGGCCCTGGAAATGGCAGATGATCGCGTGATGATCGGAGGTAGAAGAAAAGGTGAGCGTTGTTGGATCATGATCCAATGACTGCTATCACACATGCCAAAAAGAAGAGAGAAATGTAACACATGACAATAGTAATGCGGGACTATAGCTTAAATCGGTTGTATAAATGAAATTAATGCAATTTTGCTTACTTATCTAGCAAAACTATATACACATCTCTCTCAAATTAGTTGGGAGGTCAAACATGGTCATAATGGGTTCACATTTGAATCATATGTGTATTAGAGGGTCTATAACATTCCCATTTAATTAGATTTGACGCTTGTACACGTTTTAGGTCTAATATAGCATAAATCATCATGTACATTTAAATGGCTATGATTAGTGTATATAAAGCTATTAATTTCTCAAATAAGAATTACAAGGTATGAAAACATGTACTAAATATTATTTCTCCTCAATTAATGTGATGGAGGTCATAAAGTAAGCAATTTTACATGTAAACCACTAATCACCATAAAAGAGAGAAAATAAGAGCATTTATTTCCATTTTCTAAACAAGAGAGCATAGATATATATGAAAACATTTTCCTTAAATAAACCATGGATTAGAGAGTAATTTAACATGATAAAATGAATTTGCAAAACTAGCATGGCAATTTACATTAGGTCCTCAACAATTATCTTATTAGAAAAAAGTGCATGCAGAGAATAAGGTATTTTGGAAAATTTGCATAGTAAGATTGGGGTGTTACAATACTACCCACCTTAAAAAAAAATTGTCCTCAAAGTTTCCTAGGGTTTCTACCCACCTTAAGGATTTTACATAAACGTGCTAATTTCCCATACAAATTTTTATTATAAAAGAAGCATACATAAACAAAGCATTATGATTCAACATCAATTACTTAACTACCCTCACCTTGATCATTTTTCTCTTCTCCATATGACATTTGCATGGTGAAGAGCCTTGGTTTAACCTTGGATGGAGGATTAGGGTTCTTATCTTGGTGATGGTTGGGATCCTTCTTTGCAAGCTTGGGGCAATTTGGCTTGATATGCCCTTCCTCACCACAATAGTAGCAGACAAAAGTTCCAAACCTACAAGGACCACCATGATTTCTCTTACATGTAGGGCATGGGGTTCTCCCATTCTCAGAAGAAGGCTCAGGGGCTTTTCTATTGTGGTTGGAGGGTGGAGGGGGTTGATGGTGATGATTGTTTTGGGGTACCTCCTTCTTATGATTCCTCCCAGGGTGATCCTCCAATTCTAAGAATGCATATAGGGCTGATTGCATGGTCCTATGACCTCTACCATACAAGGCATAACTTAGGTTGGGTTTAAGCCCTCTAATAAACTTCTTAGCTCTCTTTTTCTCAGTGTACTCAAGACCATACTTTTGGAGCTTACGAAACTTCATGGCATACTCAGTGACAGTCATGTCACCCACTTGCTTAAGGTTAACAAACTCATCCTCCTTCCTTTCTAACATGGCTTCATATACATAATGGTCATTAAAGGCTTCTACAAACCCACCCCAAGTGAAAGGAGGGTCATCTTCTTCCCTAGAGGCTAAGAGATTTTCCCACCAAGTACGAGCTGCACCCTTAAGCATATGGGTGGAAAATCTAACTCTACTACGTGGGGGACACTCTAAGTCTCTAAAGCAACGTTCCATGATGCTAAGCCACTCCTCAGCCTTGGTTACCACATCAACCTCATCTTCACCATGGAAAGCATCAGGTATAATCTTCAATAAATCTATGAGGGAGATCTCATGTACTCTAGGTGGAGCTCTAGGTTGGAGGGCATTGGTCAAAGCTAATACTAGGGCATCTAGGGTGACTTGTGGAGGGACTTGGTTCATGTATTCAGTCTTATCACCACTAGAGGATCCTTGTCAGGGCCTTGACTCACCAACCTTCTCCTTCTTCTTAGGGGCCATATGAAAGGGTAAACATAACATGATATTATAACATAATATGAATCTCTATTGTTGCCTTAGTGGCCATATGTTCCTTGCTCTGATACCATTAATGTAACACCCCTCCCTAGGGTTTCATATGTAACCAGCGGAAGCACAACCTAATCCCCAACAATATCCATAATGTGGGGTACTTGGCATTTCAAGGAGGGTTTTCACATACCTGATCTCATATCAAGAAATAAATAACGCCTAACATTATTGAAACATAGATTCATACATAAGTTCTTGGAAAGAAAACTACATCATGATTCTAAAGGTATTCTAAACATAAACTAGATAACATGAGAAAGGTAGGATCTCCATAGATGGACATCCCACCAGACAACCACTTCTTAGATTCTTAGAACTCCTTAAACTGATTCCTTCCCTTTAGCTCCAACTTCTGCGCACATCTCATCCCTAGCCATGCAAAGGAAAAAACATTCATGGTAAGTAAGCGACATTGTCATATTATAAGACGTAAAAATAACATATAAATATGATTTGACATAAACATGAACATGCATTAACATTAATCATTTCTTGGCATCTTTTACATAAAGAATTTGACAAGAAGTATATGCTCCTCTCTTAATGCCCCATAACGAGCCCATAATGCTCGGAAAGCCCATAACAAGGTGCATATAAATCTAAATCAAATTCCCTTAACCATGATCTTTCTTAGACTTAATTATCTTCTTAATAACTTAGACTTGATCTTAATGAGATTTCTCCCTCTTGAACATAGTTGGGATTTCTCCCCATGAACCATAATGGGAATTTCTTCCCTCTTAAGCATGAATGGGAATTTCTTCCCTATTTATCTTGGTTTCATGTACCTTAATCATAATTCATAACATTAATGTGATTTCTACATTTAGACTTAAATTATAGCAATCAACATCCAATAGCCATATACTTGAAGAAAACATTCATTAATCATGACTTTAACATTAAGTGCTTAACATAAATCATAAACATTTAATAAACCAATTATTATCTATGCCAAGGGCATGGGCCACTTACCTTGAGCTAAATCACCTAAGTCAAACCTGGTTTGACTGATTGGATTCTCTTAATCACCTGAAAATAGCATAATTATCCTTCATCATACAAATTAAACCCTAATTTGTGTTATAGTTATTGAGATGTGAAAACAGCAAAAGCAGTCAATAAAAATCATAAAATAGAGTTCCTCATAAAAATACTTTCCAAAACATATTTTTGTGTATTTTTCTGATAACCAGGCGATTTACTATGAATTTACAAAGAACGGACCAATGACAAAACAAGAAAAAGCCACGTATATAATTATACCCAAATCCAGTGGGTCGAGTCTGAGTTAGGCCAATCAATCTTGGTCAACTAGAGAGAAGGATCGCCATTGAGGACTCGCGATCAAAGAAGGGAGGACAGGTGAAAACCCAAAAATATCCTCGCGGTGGGAATCATCGAATAAAAAATGACAGGGGTACCAAGGTCATTTTAAGACCTGGATTGCTCACCCCTCAGCCATGGCGTCGACTAGCACAAAGAGCAGACCTGTGATGGTAGCATCAGGTGATCTCTTCGATCAACTCTAAGCAGAGGAAGCCACCGCAGGCTCCCTTGTGCTAGGCCGAAGCTGATGATCCATTACTCGGGCTGTAAGGAGTACCAGGCCCCATGTTGTAACCATGACAACTGAAAATAGGGCCAAGGCAGAACCACTGCTCGCGAAGCCTGAGCGCTGATAAAATGAGTAGTTCGAGACCAAAAGATCCAGTAAAACCAAAGCGAGGTCGTGCAGACCTAAAGCAGTTGTCTCTAGGGTCGAAGGGTACAAGAGGACCTTCGTGTAGAATAGAGTTTTGCAGTGAGAAATAGGGGGAAAGATCGGATACTGGAAACTAGTGAGAAATCACCCGCCGAGGCTATCAAGGCACTCCTTGCGGTGCGTCGGAGTCCCAAGAGGAAAAAAGGTGGCTCGAGGGGCCACTAGATAGGGACGGAGGTGAGAAACCAAACCACAAACGAGCTGAAGGAAAGATTGTATTTGTCGACCCATCGACTGGGCACGATCCAGGGCAAACCAGAAGTGAAAAACCCTTTGCGGTAGGTAGGTGATGCTCACCGCAAGTGCGATTGGGTTGGAGTGGTCAGAGGAGTCGGGGAGAGGCTCGGGTCACTGAAGAAGACAACTCGAGTAGGTTACCACTCCTGGAGGCTTTGGAGGACGAATTGAGTGAGGAGGAGCGCGACTTGGGGTCTGGTTGTGCTTGCATGTTGCTTAGATGGAGGTGCGAGAGGCTGGCGAGGTGTTTGCGGAAACCAAGATATGAGCCCTAAAAGGGTGTTTACCCAACAGAGAGTGAGAGGGTCGAGTGATGGCTCGATGCATTCGTGGCGTCGATACGAATGCGTTGGCGAAGGAATGAAGAAAAATGGTCGAGTAACGTGCAAGATTGAAGGCTCGCCATCAAGGCGCTGGAAACGACAGATGATCACGTGAAGATCAGAGGTAGATGAAAAGTTGAGCGCCGTTGGATCCTGATCCAATGGATGCTGTCACGCACACCAAAAAGAAGAGAGAAATGTAACGCATGACACATAATAATGCAGGACTATAGCTTAAATCAGCTGTATAAATGAAATTAATGCAATTTTGCTTACTTATCTAGCAAAACTATATACAAATCTCTCTCAAATTAGTTGGGAGGTAAAACATGGTCATAATGGGTTCAAATTTGAATCATAGGTGTGTTAGAGGGTCCAGAACATTCCCATTTAAGTAGATTTGATTCTTGTACACATTTTAGGCCTAATATAGCAAAAATCATCATGTACATTTAAATGGCTATGATTAGTGTATATAAAGCTATTAATTTCTCAAATAAGAATTACAAGGTATGAAAACGTGAACTAAATATTATTTCTCCTCAATTAATGTGATGGAGGTCATAAAGCAAGCAATTTTACATGTAAACCACTAATCACCATAAAAGAGAGAAAATAAGAGCATTTATTTCCATTTTCTAAATAAGAGAGCATAGATATACATGAAAACATTTTCTTTAAATAAATCATGGATAAGAGAGTAATTGAACATAATAAAATGAATTTACAAAACTAACATGGAAATTTACATTTCGGTCCTCAACAATTATCTTATTAGAAAAAAGTGCATGCAGAGAATAAAATATTTTGGAAATTTTGCATAGTAAGATTGGGGTGTTACACGAGTAGAGTTTAATCTGATTAATGTTATGGTGACACTTAAGAATTTACATATATGAAGTTTTAATGTTCTTTACTTGGATCTGTTGATTGTATTAATTGAATATGCTTGAAGTATGATTGCATGATTTGCATGGTTCTACATTGAGGTATGTGGTTATGATTATGATTACTCATAATATTGATTGCCAAGGTTTTATGAGGTTTTCTCAAGGAACACTAGAATAAATTGTTAGATGTTTATATACATACTTCTCACTTGTAATGCCACTATCAGTATCACATAAAGATGAGAATACATGAATAAAATGCCAGTTCTTATTTGCAAATAATTGAGTGATTATATGTTGTTATTTTATTTGCACACTTTTGCATGCACCTCACGTACACAATACATTTCAATATACTGATCTGTGCTTTGTTTCATGCCATTTTAGGTAGATGCAATATATGAAGATGTTGAGACTTGATGAATCATATGAAATCTGCATGAAGACATTAAAGCTAAGTAAAGGAGGATTAGTTAGATACTTCTACTCAATATGTATTAGCTCATATTGGAAATTTATGTTATTCCTTAGAGGAGCATCAATGTATAACTTGTAAACAATATTAGTAAATTAAAAAAAATTATTTGTTCTTTAGTTAAATATGGATCTTTGGAAATTTAAGTAATGACTCTCAACTTTAACGTCCTTAATTGGAGGATTATGAAAAGTGAGGTCATTACAATGATTTTTCAGTATAGTTACTTCATTAGATCATCTTCTTTGATTGATGTAGGCATTGTAGGAATTAGTATTGTTGGGCCTATTGGTTAGCAATTCAATGTAGATCTTTTGCTTCCAGTCATCTTATTCCTTTTATAGGATATTGTTGGGTTCCTCTTCCATATCAATGCACATGCTATCAATAATCATGCCATATCTTTTTGCCAAATTATATTGAAGTATGTGAACATTACACACAATGATCTTCTTATCTATTCCAATATTTATGTTTCATTGGGCCTCCCAGTTTAAGATATCCCCTTTGCTTCTTTCAATGCATCATCATAATCTAGGCTAGGTTCCCATGTTCTTTGGAGCATTTGGATGAATTCATGGTTTTGGACCACGATGCCTTAGCTATGCACCTACTTTGGGTTGTTTCTTTGTAGTGGACCAGATGAGAATGAGGCAATGGTCCGAGTGGGTTCTAGGCATGTGTTCTACCATAAATCTAAATTCTTTCTCATGAACTATATGTTTGAAGCAACTCTATCTAATCTTTCTTGTAGCTGACTGTGTTTTACGTGAACAACATACATGCGAAGACAATGTCAGTGAGGCTTGCCTCCAGAAAGGTGTTGCTTATAAGTTGGCTGATATAAAATCATAATGGATACTTACACTCTTTTAAAACATATTGAAAGCTATGTTGAAATCTTCAACAACTGACCATGGTTTAGTAAAATGACTTCCCATATGCATAAGGTATTTCCAAAGCAACTTCCTTACTATTTTGTAGTGGTTAATGTAGATGAAATTGATGTAGGTCTCCCTATTTACTAGACATGTAATGAGAAGATGGTGGTTGTTGATAATCTACACAATACATTGCTCCTCCTTCCAGCACCAGATACCACTGGTGAAGCCCCTAGCTTCCACTCTGTGGGAATTGGTGAAGCCTAGCTTTTGGATGGTCCTAATTGTGTTAGTTCCCTTGGTTCTAGGTTCAATAATGGCAACGATCTTTAGTTTCTCCATGACCAACACATCTTTGAGGAAACAAAAAGTATCTAAATTGTTAATGCATGTGGTGTTCCAACAAAGTATATCTAACAAAAAGGAAGTAGAGGATGAAATGGAAGATAACACCTAGAGTCCCAAGTTGGGGTCCCGATTATCCTTGTTCTCTTGACTCTCTATATCCTGAGAAAGCCTTGGGATCTTTTGGCGACGTTCATAAGACAACTTTGCTCGAGGAACCTTCATCTTAGGCCCATTTCCCTTAATTTTCCTACCTGGTTGAAGAGGTGTAGGATTTATTGGTTGTGAGTACTTTCTACTTTTTCAAATCCTTCCTTCATTTTCTTATCTTATGGGGGAGAGCTGCCTTCTATGATTTGGTTTCTTCAGTGGTCGCATCTGTGTTTCCTTGTTTTGTGGTGTCCTAAGTTGTGGACTTGCTTTCATTCATGTCTACCTTTTCTCTTTGAGGATTGTAGCTACCTTCTATGCCATCCTCTAATATTATGAATTCCTATATAACTTCATCGACATCTGGGTTCAAGGTAGTGTGGGGGTTTTGATTCAGGCTTTGATAATGTTGGTACTACATTTCTTTCTATTTTTTTAGAACTTTCCTTTCATCACTTGCAGTGGAAATCTTCTTCTTCTTCCAAAATTGATCTTGTCTAACTTGCTTATTTTCTCCAGATGGTTCTATCGACTTGCTTTGCTGGGTGGTATTGTTGAGATGCATGTGAACTCAATATCACATATTAACTCACATGAATATGGCCATGCGTTTCTCTATCTTGCTTATCAAGTGGCCAGAATATCAACTCCGGTAGGAGGGACAAATCCCATCTACATCACTCACATTCAATCCCCATGTGTCACAACGTAGCCGAGCACCATCTTTATAGCAACTCTTATTCAAAGTTACATTAAGTAATGTCGAAGTTCATCGAATGACATGTAATGAGTGTTGCAACTTTAGGTCTAAAACCACAATCACCAATATCACTTTGAGAGCTGATTCTGACTACCATTCAGTGGTTCCATGTATCACTCTCAAGGTGGGTCTGTCATGTACACTATTATTTAACAAGTAGCTACGTGTTTGACTTCATATCCAATATCATCACATCTTCTAATTGTGCAATCTCTAGTGTGATACGAAAACACTAAGATATGTAGGGGTTCCTTAGCCTATCCAATAGATCCATTATTGTCATAGTATCTCTATCATGCCATTCATTGTTGGAACCACCCCAAGTTCACTCATGAACTTCTTGATCCATACAATATCCTTTGTTGTGTTCAAAGAAGCACTTACTCTTCTTCTAAGTATCATCAAAAATTGTCTCTTGCCTAAAAATTTTCCAGCTTATAGTTCAAATTTAAGGCAAAACACTAATCTGGATTTGCAGTCAATAATCATCTTTGTCAATTTGGAAGCTTACATTGGTGTAATCCTTTACACTCAACTCTTCCTTGCCACCATAAACAAAGAACTGATCCTTATTTCTTCTCAAGTACTTAAGGATCTTCTTTACGGAAGTCTAGTGATCTATACTGAGATCTGATTGATATTTTCCCATCATGATCAAAGCATAAAAGATATCGAGATGCGTGCATAAAATTACATACATGATAGATCCAATTGCATATGCATATATAATCTTACTCATGTGTTCTCATCTTCACAAGAACTGGGATATTGGGCTCTAGAAAGACTAATTCCATGAGATATGGGTAAATTTCCTCTCTCTAAGTCATGCGTGCCCTTTCAACACCTTGTCATTGTATGTAATCTGGCTTAGGACAAGAAGCCTTCTAGATCTATCTTTATATATCTTAATTCCTAAGATATAGGATGCTTCACCAAAGTCCTTAATAGAGAAGGCACCTCCTAGTCAAGTCTTCACTATTTGTATGGTAGGGATATCATTCCCCATCAATAGTAAGCCGTCTACATACAATATGATGAATACAATTATTCTCGCACTAACCTTCTTGTAAACACATGGTTCATCTTCATTTTGAATAAATCCAAAATCTTTGAATGCCTCATCAAATCAAAGATTCTAGCTCTGAGATGCTTTCTTCAATCCATAGACTGACCTTTGTAGCTTAGAGACTTTATTTGCATCATTTGGAATTAAAAACCCTCAATTTGTGTCATGTACACATCCTTAAGAAGATTCCAGTTAAGGATTGTGGTATTAACATCCATTTGCCAAATCTCATAGTCATAGTAAGCTGCAATGGCAATCATGGTCATCATGGATTTAACCATGGCAACTGGTGAAAATATTTTTTCATAGTAAACACCTTGAACTAGTTTGAAACCCTTTGCAACCAGTATACCATTATGGATTTGTAGATTACCATCCATGTCGGTCTTCTTCTTGAAGACTCATTTGCACCCTATAGGTTTTACCATGTTAGGTGGATCAACCAAGGTCCATACCTTATTGATGTACATGGAGTCCATCTCAGATTTCATGCCCTCAAACTATTTCTCAAACTTTGGTCCCTCAATATCTTCTAGATAGGTTATTGGCTCATCATTTATGACCAACTCATCACCTTCTTGAGTTACAAGAATCCAAATATTTTAGGCTCAAGGATTATCTTACTAGATCTATGAGGTTCATGTATTACATAAGAAACTTGAGACCACATAATAGTGTGTGATTCTCCTTGTTCCTTATGTACCTCTATAGGTTCACTGTTTTCTTGTTGGTCTTGAACTTCTTTGAGTTCTACTTTCCTCCCACTATTTTCTTTGGAAATAAATTCCTTTTCAAGGACTACAACATACCTGGAAACAAACACTATGGTATTATATTGAATGTAAAATCAACATCCTTTAGTTTCCCTAGGATATCAAACAAAATAACATTTATTTGATCTAGGTCCAAGCTTTTTAGGAAATTGTTTCCTCACATAAGCTTTACATTTACAAATCTTCATAAAAACACATTGGGACGTTTCCTAGTACATGTATCATATGGTTGAAGTGATTTAGAAGGTACAAGGTTAAGTGTAAACAATGAGGCTTCAATAGCATGTCCCCAGAAAGAAGTCAGAAAATTAAAAAAACTCATAATTGGTCATACCATGTCTAACAACATATGGTTCCTTCACTGTGATATGCCTTTATGTTGGGGTGTTCCAGGTGGAGTTCATTGTGATACAATACCATATTTACATAGAAGGTCCTCAAAATCTTGGCCTAAGTATTCTCCACCTTGATCAAATCAAAGTGCTATAATACTTTACCAAATCGGTTCAATATTTCATTCCTAAAATCCTAAAACTTTTAATGGATTCTGACTTGTATTTCATCAAATACACATAGCCATATCTACTAATATCATTAGTAACCATGATGAAGTAACGGTAACCACCTCTAGCATTTGTTCTAAAAGGTCAACATACATCAGTATCTATGAGTCCCAATAGATTATTCACTCTCTCATTGTTTCCAACAAAAGGAGCCTTTGTCATCTTGCCCAATAAATAAGACTCACATGTATCTATTGATTTAAAATCAAAAGAGTCTAGGTAACCATCTTTATGGAGTCTACAAATGTGTCTCTCGTTTGTGTGCCCTAGACAACAATGCAAAGGTGTGTTCTATTTTAGTTATCTAGTTTTATCCTTTTGGTATTTATGTTGTATGCATTTGTCTCAAGATCTAATAAATAAGGACCATAAGACACAGGGACACTTCTATAAAAGATCTCATCTTTAGAATTAGAACAAGAACCATTCTTTATATGAAATTCTAATCCACTCTTTTCCAAACAAGATATAGATATGATGTTTTTTAATGGCAGGTACACACTAGCAAATCTCTGACTCTATCACTACCCAACTTGGTAGAGATAAATTGTAGGTTCCAACAATAGTAGCAACAACTCCTTCTCAATTTGCAACTCACAAATCCACCTCACCCTTCGTTGATGGTTTATTTCTTGTTGGATCCTACATATTTGAGCATATGTGAGATCCACATTCGGTATCTAATACCCAAGATGAAGAAGTAGAAAAATTTATCTCAATAACATATATACTTGAAGAAAATATCTCTATCCCTTGCTTCATTTTCCTAAGTTTCTTTAAGTAAAAAGGACAAATTCCTTTTACACTTACCCTTCTTCTAATATTGAGTGCAGAAGACTTGGGCTTCAGGTTAGCCTCAAAACTTTTCTTGACTTTGCCTTCACCCTTGGACTCCCTTTGACTGATCACCATCATGGATTTGGGTTTGTCCTTCTTCATTTGTTATTCAACATTTACCAACATGCCAAGCAATTCAGACATCGGTTCACTCAAGTTGTTCATATAATAGCACTTGATGAACTCACTATATGATTTACACAATGATTGTAGAATCATAGCTGTGGCCAAATCTTGACCTAAAGAAAATCCCAATCTCCCCAAGTTTTCCACATGCTCAATTATCTTGAGCACATGGGGTCCTACTGGATCTCCCTCTGCCATTCTGCACTCAAAGAGCATCTTAAAGATATCATACCTTTTTAGCTTTGCATAATTCTAGTACATGTTCTTAAGATATGCTACCATAAGGAGAACATCCATGTCTTCATGTTGCTCCTGCAACTCACAGTTCATAGAGCATAGCATGAGGCTTTTGATGTATGCAACATCTTTGACATGCTTTCAATAAGCATCCACTTCATCCCTAGGCACATTGGGAGTGGGTTCTTGTAGCACTGGTGTATCCTTGACAAAGAGATTATATTGACGAGTGACAACAATTCTCAAAGTCCTAAACTAGTCAGGAAAGTTGTTACCATTCAGTGTGTGCTTCTTAAGGACCAACATCAGCAAAATAGTGTTGTTATTTTCCATTTGTTTCTATAAAATAAAATTTACATTTGGTCAAAAAACTTTTTGAATTGATTTGATTTGTAAAGATGGAAAATATTTATTAGGCCTTTAATTCACTTTCTCCTTTTTTTTGTTCAAATCAATAATTCTCACTATTAATTCACTAGGATTGCAATGTATAATCTTCTAGTGGGTCAAGATCCAAAATACATTAAGTTATTACCCAACCAACGTCATCTTCTATAACCTAATTATTAAGGTAGGTAACAATTACCAATTGCATCACATGGAATTCTTGGATATATGGTATGAAAAACTCATTGTCATATTCCACATGTATTCTTCTAGACACTTAATCCCATTAAGGTCACTTAATTAATTTTGACCCAAAATACAACATGATATAATATGCACCCTAATTTGATAGACCCACATATCTACCATCACACTTCTACGAGATCAATAGCGCAACACACTTTAGCATAACCTACACTTAGTCAATCAAGATTTTCATGTGTGCTTCTTATGGAAAGCATCTAAGAGTTAGTATTTGATTGAGGGATTTATATATAAATACATATACATATCCAATCACCACATACTTATAATATGTATGATATACATACTATATCCACAAATGAAACATGCAATCACAAAATATAAGCAATGGTTATGGACACTCTAATGCAATTCTTTACAGCCATAAAGAGTTTCTATCCACCTAAGGTCATACATCATATATAGAAACCTTTATTGGACACAACTATGTTGAAAGTAGGTTGATTGGTCGGATGGACCTTCCAATCGATTGGTTGGTCTTCCTATCACTCAACTGGCTCCTAGATGAAGTAGTAGGATGGAATCCTCCAACCGGTCAGTTGGGCCTCCATTCGATCAATTCACTCATGTTCCAACCGATTAGTTGGTTCTTTGATCACGCATAGAAACTCTGGTTGACTGGCTCTTCTAGTCCTCTAATCGATCGACTCAACGTCCATTCGGTCATCTCGCCTAGTTAGAATGACTTCTCTTGTAAAAGATGGAAACTAATGCTAATCATATCTATTTACTACATTGTAAAAAGTGAATTTACATTTGAGGGGTGAGTAGGGGTTATTACATTTGGAGAAGAAAGAGGAAGACCAAAAATGCAATCTAAATTTATAAGAGATAGAAAATAAACCATTCAACCACACAAGTTATAAATGGGTATTGGCCATAACCATGCATATGTCCACCATTAAAACACTTTTAGGGATATGCATATGAATTGCATATATATCATACCATTTATATAGAGAGGATATGTTTGACATTCCCTAGTATATGTGGTACTTAATCAGATATGCACATTTACTTTCAAATATTTGCATCGTATGTAGCAAAGTAAATGACAAAACTAAATCTAATCATATCAATTAAATCCCAATACACCATAAATTGACATGGCTCTAATACCATTGTTGGGAAATATGGAGACAGAGTAGGCAACACACGAAAAACTTTTTGTCTATATTTCCTAACTAGAAGATCACATCAACAATGATGCATTAGATAAGAGAATGCAAGGAGTACCTTGTCTTGGAGCAAGTCCAGTGACTATCTGTACACGAAGATGTACTTCCTTCTCAAGTAGCACAGAGATGGTAGTCGATGACATCCTTCTGCTGTAGTACTCACAGATGGCAGCTGATAGTGTCCTCCTTGCATAGCAACAAAATCTTCCACACCTCTATGTAGTTCACACAGACCATTGGAAACTCCACATCACACTTCAGGAGCCGGTAGGAAGGAGTTTACCCATTGTTTGTCAACATTCTAGCATCGACTTCCTTCTCCGTTGCTATCTCTCCCTTTCATGGGTAAGAAAGCTTGAGCTCTCACGTTATCATAACACTGAGAAGACAAGTCTCTATTGTCAAGTGTCTTGAGAGCCTTGAACATCACCGCTTATATATGAGTGATTAGGCCAAGGTTTCACAAACCATGGGGAGAGAAAGGGTCATATCTCATTATTGGGTCACAACTATGCACGACTAATCAATTGAGTGGTCAATACAGTTGATCGATTGGCTTGTGGTCATTGACGTAATTTCATTGGTTTTGTTGAAAGATTGATGTCTTTATTTTGACTAACATTAAATTGTTTGACTCATTCAAACTTGTTGATTCAAGCCAATCGATGGTCAATACAGTCGATCGAATGTCTACTCTGACTATCTATTAGCAACATTGATCAGTTGATCTATTGAACATTTCAATCGATTGATTGACTAGTTCTATCAGCTAGAGTTAGCATAGTCTAGTCGTTCGACTAAACACTCTAGTTTATTAATTGACATCACTAGTATGTTGACTGGACATTCTAGTCAGTCGATTGATAGTTGATATTATTCATTTTGATTTCCTAAGCACTTCAGAAACCAAACTGAATCTTGTCCCTGATTAAACTTTCCAAGTGCATCTAATGTGTTTGACCCTATAGGTCCCAAATTATATTGGTAGTGAATGTAAGTAATAAAATTATGACATCAGAATCAATGAGAAGTAACACATCATTTCTACCCAAGTAATTGGAAAGTTAGAGAACAACTTCATGATCAATGTTTTTGTGATTGTATAGGTCCTTTGTCTCATATATCTAGATTGAATGTGAGGAATGGAATTACCATTATCTTAATATTCAATCTATGTTTCTTGAAATAGAGAAGACTATTTAGATGCACATGAGCTCAATATCACATATTGACTCACATGATCATGTCCATGTATTTCTCAGTCTCGCTTATCAAGTGTCTAGAATATCAACTCCCGTAGGAGGAACAAGTCCCATCTACATCACTCATAGTCAATTACCATGTGTCACAATGTACCAGAGCACCATATTTATAACAATCCTTATTCAAAGTCACGTTGAATGGTTCTAAAGTTCATCAAATAACATGCAATGAGTGTAGCAACTTCAAGTGTAAGATCCATAATCACCACTATCACTTTGAGAGGTGATTCTGACTACCATTTAATGTTTCCATGCACCACTCTCAAGGTAGTTCTATCCTGTACACTGTTCACTGACAAGTACCTATGTGTTTGACTTGATGTCCAATATCATGACTAATGAGACTCTGTCACCAGTCAACAAACATTCTAATCCTATGAATTATTTCTATTTTTTTGCTTCCACAATAATCGATAACTAGAGACATATAAGAATGTATATACTTTATCATACATATGATCTCATTGTTCAAGTCCACAAGTTGAAAACATATGTCATCCAGTAACATTATTCTTTGTGCATCTATCATGTTATATGATCATCTCATAATGAACAAAAGTAATAGACATAATTACCTTTATTTTTAATCAAATCAAGTACATGATGTCACATTACAATCATCATATGACTGGCTCTTTAGAAATACAAACCAGTAGTTGAATCCACAATACTTGAAATTTATAAATCTAGGGTGACTTATGTTCAAGGAAAAGTCCTCATACATGAGCATACTTATAACTCCAAAGCATTTTCAAATGTATTAACCCGAGGGAAAATGTTGTTTTCTCAAATCCCTTTAGTTTTTGCATAACCTCTCTTAGGGATTCATCACTACATGTTCATTTTATTATTTCTATATATATATATATATATATATATATTGCATGCATTATTGATCTTAGTCCTTCCCTTATGGTTTCTAGGGTTATAGGTACATTCACACATACCAAAATAGACAATCTATCTTTTGATTTAAATTTCCTAAATGATTCATCTCAAATTTCATTGACGTGTCTCATAAATATGTGTTTGCAAATGCTTTTTCAAAACACCAAAGTAGAACCTTTTATAATATGCATAGTTCATTCAATAATTTGTGTGCCTTATATATCATACCACTAGGTTATAATGCATTTCATTTTTTAGGTTTAGGTCCTTTCAGGACACTAGAGTTATCTCAAAATTCAAATCAAAGAGTAGGTAGTTTAGCTCATCTTTATACAAGGATCCTAGTCTAGGGTTTTCTATTATTGCTTATTAGTAGGTTAGACTCTTCATTTGCATATCATGGCCCCATGTGCTTCGTATTATAATTTCTCTATAAGGTCCTTAGTTTAGATGGGATTACCCTCCACATATTTGAACATCTATCCTTAAGAGAGAGTTTGAATCTTATGTAAACCTTTACATAACTGTTGAAATCTAGTATATAACCATCTACCAGTTCCTTCTACCGACATGCCTACTACATTTAACATACTACTTGCATGAGTATCTATACTTTATGTGCTTGTACTGCTACTTGTACGTTGACAACATGTAGGGTTGTAAATGGGTAGGGTAGGTAGGGTAAAGTCTTACCCTTACACATACCCACGTTAAAGATGCAAGTAGTGGTTAGGGTACTTACCTTTGTTCTAAAAGCCTTTACCCTACCCTTACCCGCACCCTTTTACCCACATGGTAAATGGGTGGGAAATAGGTGGAATGGGTAAAATAACAAAAAGATAGGTATATAATATTTTCAACAACAATTTCATATGATATTCCCTACATCAAATAGAAGACACTCTTAACAAAAACTTTTATAGTGATATACAACAAAAGATAGTAATTGACCTAATATTTTTCTAGAGACAAGGCCTAACCTTTTCAATATTTTTTTTCTTATTGATGAATCCATTTTCCTCTCTAATATATGACTATAAAATGTGGTTGTATGCTACCCATCATTTATTGAAGTTTCAAAAAGGATAATAGTACAAATTAAGAAAGTAGTGGTGTTGCTTGTTGGAGTTTTAGTAGGCATCTATACATATATTAAAATATGAAACTATAAATTTGAACTTATACTAATGTATAAATGGGTAAAATAGGTAGGTTAAAGCTTCCCCCTTACCCTACCCTCTTTATACGAGGGTAAAATAGGTAAAGGGTAAACATGTGGTAGGTAAAAGATATGCTTACCCTTACCAAACCCTACGGGGTATGTGTAGTGGGTAAAATAGTAATGCCCTAGCCATTTACAATCCCATCTACATGTATAACTGCAACCCTACATAGAATTGGTGACTGTACTAGCTCATTCAATCCATTACAACCTTCCTACTCCAAAATCCTTCATGTGGTTTAGAACATACTTCATTATTTATTCATTTAGCAACACTGTGAGGATCAAGCATATGCTCAATTTCTCAAAATAGGTCTTTCCCGTTCCTTTCCCAGCTCGACCCTCATTAGGCTCTGGTTATCTAGTACAACCTATCTCTACCACAACCCTAAGAACTTCCACATGTAGATCTTTCTACGCAATACTCCAAAACACACGAAGGTATGTTATTTTCTATTCAGGGTATATACCTTTCCTTTAGGGTAGTCTTGAAACATGAGTAGTCTATCATGATATATCCTTCTCCAGGAGTTGAAGTGCATTGTCTAGTTATATTACCTAGCTCCTACTAGTGGGATACTTGAGGTCTACAACTTTGGTAATCCTATTATGATTTTTATCACTACCTTCCATAAATGAGTTCTTTGAATCATGTATTGACCATGAGTATTGTTGTTGGACTCCTTGAAATTCTTTTCCTTGTTGAGCCCTCAAAAAACCCTGACTACCGCATCACACATTTCCTTTTGTAAACCAAAGGTATGCTAGTGTCATGTCACCAGGCCTATCATCTCAGTGAGTTCTATAAGTCAAAGCTAGGAGTTAGAGGGTGGTGATATATAACTTAAGCAACCTCACTTTCTTTTGTTAGGGTATAGGGGCCTTTCCAAGAGTCATCACTTATATTCCTATACTACCAAGTAATTAACCCCACTTGTGTCTGGGTTTATTCATATCTATCTTTTATTATTGTTCATGTGAATAGGGCATGTATGTGCGCAAAGTTATGTCCTTAGTTACACTCATGTTATTAGAAGGATGACTTAGTCAGCATGATCAATCCCCTCACCAAAGTCTACTATTCCATATAGAATTTATGTGGGATGGATTACTTCCTTCTACTCAGGTGTTATTAGGGATCAAAAGAGCATTTCTAGGGATAGGGTCCCATTCTTGGGAGGAATTGTCTACGGTTTATGAGACTCTAGGATATTGTATCCTCTTGGGGATCAAGGTGATATAACTATATCCTCACATATATTTAGGGTTCATATATACTTATGTACTACCTTCTATTATCCATTTTGTTCTTTCTAGATAAGGATCTCTGACCATGGTTCAAAGATAACTTAAATATTATATATGATCCTTCTCTTTCTCCATCACTCACTAGAGTTTTTCATATATTTATACTTTCCATTATTAATCACATGCACCCAAATTTTGGTTTTTCAATGATTACCTTCTATATAAAGTCTTTCTCTTCCATCTACCTTACCTAAATATTCTGCATATAATTGGTTTGTTCCATTTTATATGGGTTTACTAGGAGTTTTTTAAGGTTTATCCTTTAGAGAAGAATATAAAAAATGTCTCATTACATATTTGGTTTAGATTTTAAACTGGAATTTCATATGCCTTAGTTGGCAAAGGATGCCTTAACCCTTAGTCTCTTGAAATATAACTTAGATAAGAATAAAAGCAAATCCTATGGTTTGGAAAGAGGCACTCTTCGGGTTGAATGGAATAAATATGAGAAAGATATTGAGTTTACATGAGAAGGCCTAAAAATATGTTATTTTGGGTAAATCCTTAAGTTTTGGACAATGCAAGAATCACATTGACTCAAAAGTCTTAGTAAACCAACTAGTGGTGTGGATAAAAATACTACCAGGCCCTGAGGCATGGACCATTATAGACGCCTTGGGTTCTACATACATTTTGGACCATTATCTTTTAGAATTACCCTAATAATTTCCTTGGGTTCTACATACATTTTGGAAATATTAATAATTAATAGTCATTTAAGTAAAAATGGGATTTGGTAGCAATTATAGATACCCCCTCCTTGTGATATCCCAAATTTAGGTGGACCAATAAGGGCAGAGTTGTTGACTATGTTTTCGGGATCTAGATTTATAAAAAAAATAATCATTAATACTTTCCTCAAAATATGTATTATTTAAGAAGGGAATATAAATCTCCATAGTGGGAGTTTATAATATTTTTAGAATATGAGAAAGATTAACATTTTATGAAACTAAAAATTAATGAATCTATCCAAAATCTTCCTTGGTTTCCATCTTTATAAACATTCTATTTGGGTAAGTTGATCCACAACTTCATATCTACATTCTAAACCTAAAATGTTGATAAAAAACATGATTAGCACATAATTATGCTATGTAAGTTAGTGCAACCACAAAATGTGCATGTAATTTCTAACAACATATATGGTTAGGTCAAGAAAATGAACACAATAGAAATACCATATTTAATTTTTATACATCCATAATCTTGTTCATCTCACTTGATGAACCGAGATTGAATCCATAATTCAACTCTGAAGTGTATGTCTTATTATCAGACTCAACAGTGTGTATCCCATCATTGAATTCTTCCATCTCACTACTTATTGATATATGGAACAGTCTCATAGTGAATATTTAATATTTTATTTTGGGAGTGGGATTCTCCCAAAAATGCCATTGTGAGGTATCAATTACTAGGTTGTCAGTTGTCTATTAATGATACACATAATAGTTCATATTTTTATAAGAATTAAAAGTATCTGATGTATCATATAAGCCAAACATCTGATAAGCTTCGAGAATCCAAAAAGCTTGATAGAATTGGATATTCATAATTTAACCCACATACCTTATCTTGAAGGGCAAGTTGTGTTCACAATCAAATAATCTAAGAAATAAGCATATACTTAAATATATATATTTAGTTCTTAAGTATGACAAACATCTCAAAAGTCCTTAAATATGATTTTGAGGTTAGGCCAGGGTGTAGGTTTGATATAGGTTTGATTCTATGGTTCAGTCAACCAACTAAGTTCTGGTTCCATCAAACCCTAATTTAGGGTTAAGAAACCTAAGCATTTGATTAAACCCTAATTTCTTTCACTCATATAGTATAGAGATCTTTCTTACTTAGGTTAAAGGAAAACTCATATATTCCATTGATCAACCATATAATTAGTGGTATCATCCAGAGATATGCCTAAAATTTTATATTTGACAAAATAGAGTTTTATACTAAATTATCAACACTAAAGAGTACCTAGAAGTACTTATTGAAATGTACAGTGAGCATTGGCACACTATTCAACAGATTCCTCTCAATTTCTTGATCAGCTTGATATATAACATTACTATATTGGGACCATCCTATCCATTTTTATGGTTTTAACAAGATATGCGCTTTTATACCTCAACATTGGGTGATATGACAATTTCTTATTGGTCCACAACCCTCACACCTCACTACCATGTAGGAAGAGTGGGTCCCTTCTCCTGGGGTTCAAATGGGCATGGGAATGCGACTAGATCTTGATTGGGTCACGAATTATCCTTGTCTAGGTCATTCTCGAATGAAATACAACTTGAGCTAGGAACTCACGTCTTACACTTGACCCACCCCTTCCTCTAACTTGCGATCATCATTCTTGTTGCTCTATTTTTACAGGGAAGTCAAGTGACATCGTGGGGGTGGGGTGTCTCTGGAAAGACACAACTAAGCTCTAAATCCATGGCCAAACCATTTAGAAGTGCAACCCTCCTCTCCATGACTCCATGCACCTGGAAGCAAGGTATGAAGATCCTTTGCATACCTAATGACGAGGTGGGTAATCTTAGAGGTGGCAGTTATTCTAGGTTTGGATGACGGTCAAGGAGAGTGGGGATTTAGATGCCAAATGGAATACAATAACGAGTGTGTCAAATACTTTTGGGAGTCAAGCTGGTGCTACTTTTTTCTTTTGAAGTCTCAAGAAAGAGGATTTTTGTCTTTTTCCCAAAGAAGGAAATGGGTCTGAGAGGATTTCAAGTGTTTTCCAATCTCTCCACGATAATGATTTCATCATGGATTATTTGAAGAGGCAACAATCTCTCTAGTATTGTTGGGTAGTTTCTTCGAGTTTCCATAGTTCACACACAGAGAGAGAGGTAGGGATGATATTGCAAGAGAATATGTCCCCAAACTAAAATTTCCTTGGGGAGGAACTACGTGATGGAGACAATTGTCCCAAACACTAAGGGAGCATGTTCTTGTAAAATTTCCCTTTTCTATCATTTTAGTAAAACCCCAATCTACGGATATATTAATCTAGACTACTAGGAACATCAATTACCCATGGAAATTGAAAATGAATTCTACCATTGGTAAAATATTAGGTTAAAATAACAAACATAGTTACCCAAAACTTTCTTCCCAAGAAATACTTAATTAATTCCTTAATTAATTTCTTGAGTCACAAACAAACTCAAATTTTCTCCAATTTCTTATATGGCTCAACTATGTGTCCATAACTCAAACAAAATTATATTTGGTCATTAGGAACGTCTATATGACTCGACATTCTAGGATCCTCTATATTTCTCTCTCATCTTTCTATCATAAAATATAACATTTTTTTAATATTAGTAACATGTTCTTGACCTTCAAGCCACTCTCTTTCCAAAGTACTATCTCAAGACCATCCAAAATAACATATAATATCATAAGATGATTAAACTTGGAAATAACTTTCCAAGATGTATTAAAAATAAAAAGGATGATTATATGTGATATTACTCCATTAAGCTATTAGTTCTTTAATTACTTTCACAAGGAATTAACAGTTAGTATAAAAATAACCACATTATTTATTCAGGTTAATATATTTAATAATCCTTTTTCAGTTATGAATTCTAGAAAAGTAAAAGGAGAGGCATTTCCAAGTCCTCACAGTATTGTTGTATGGCGTCAAGCGATGGATTTTTGCAATGTTGTTAACATGAACATCGAGACTTAAGAGAAGTACCAAACATAAAAAAACACGTACTAGATCCTATCTAATGAAGTTAAAACATAGGAGGAGATTAATTGTTGTACTCTTCTATCAACTCCTTCACTAGTTCCATAATATCCATTATGTTATTACTTAATCTATAGCTAAACCATAGGATTCCATGAATAATAGATGTGTATGTACTAATAAAGATGTAGTATTTACTTATGTAATGGTTTAGTTATTTGTACTTGTCACGGAACTGTTCTTACCCCAATCCCAATCCCACTGCCTAGACAGTGGTAAAGGGATTGAAGCGCCCGTCCCTGAGTGGCCCAATATGATCTATCACACTGGCATATACAATAAGAAATAAATAACTCAAAAACTGGATAATAGAAAAACAAACTAACCCAATATGGAGATATATCCAATTTATCTTTGTCATCAGAGTGTATGTAGAGTGAGGAAGCGATCAGTGTTCCAATTATATTGCCTAAAATCAAGAAAATCGAGACACAATCATGCAATTGCACGGTACGCTATCAAAATCAAGTAAAACGATTTATAACAAAATAGTATACTTGGCAGGACTTATATTCAAAGAATAACAAGCAATTTGCAAAACCAACATTTATTCGACAAGTTTTTCAAGCAATTCGAATTTTATTACGAGTTCCCATTATGCTGTAATTCGAGAAGCATGCTTATATAATTTGTGTGACTCTATTACCCCAACGCGATGGGGAAGGTCATTAGGCCCCTTTTCACCATGGGAACATAGGAAGCCAATGTACAAGTCCCACTTCCAAATGAGGGGATTGTTGTACTCAATATCCACATTATCAACATTATCAATATCATCATCATTATCAACATCAATATACGGGCAGTCATAATGGGCATGCAATTTATGTTTTCATGTTTTTCAACATATGATATAGAAGAAAAACAGAAGACTAATCATAGGGAACAATAGCTCATCCAAGTAAATAGCCAAGTATACAATCAAGAGATACATAAAAGTATCTACAATACAATCAAGGAGGAGTCATATAATAGCGTACCTTTCACCGAGGTTTTCGAGTATAGATCAACAAGTAATGGGTATACCCTTCGAGTCAGATCCTAATTCACAAGATTGGATCAAGGGTCAAGATCATGATGTTCAGAATATCAGTTTTTTAGTATTCAAGATTAGGGTTACATTTTCCTTGGTTAACCTTAGGGTAAGGTGATCCACTTATGACCCATAATATTTTAATATGTCTAACTGTATTCAAGTGTCAAGAATATTTCAAGTGTGGATGACCTACTTAGGTTTTCCAGGATCATATATGTAAACCCTAATTTATGATCATTATCATCATCAAATTTTTAGATCATCATCATGTTCTAACATCATTTGTATTCAAGATCAGGTTGATGGGTCAAAACTATATCAAGGGTTTTGTAGGATTAAGATCAATATCAAGATTTACTCATTATCCATTATAATTAAGATTGAATCAAAAAAATAGATCTAGATGACTAATTATTCATTTTCAAGAGTAGATGATTCAAATAGACCAGATCTAGGTTACAAGATAATCATTATAGTCCAAATCTAGGATTTTCAGCATTTAGTCATGATTAACCACAAATAGAGTCATTAAATAAGAAAGATATCAAGATTTAATCATATCAGTGATCATTGTTTGGAATCAGGTTTCAAAAGTATTTTTAATGTATTCACTAGATTTTTCTGATCAAAATGGACTATTTGTTCATCATTTTTGGAGTTACGATGCAATTTCTATGATTTAATCAAGATCTGAGTATTAATTGAAATTTCGAGTAGACATGGATATAAATACCTTACTTGTGAAAATGGGGGGCCGTTGGATGTGAAATGAATCATCCAGATCAAACCATGTGAGCTAGGCGGCTCACTGTTTGGGAGCCCGGTTCAGGCCTTTGATTGGCCGGTTCAATCACTGGTTTAGCTGGGTTCTTTGAATCCATATTGAACCGCATCGATCCTTTGGACCAGTGGTTCGGGGGATCTTCCTCATCTGCTTTGTCTTCCCTGCGAGCCAGACAGGAGGCGGAGGAGCTCGCTGGAGAGGGGGTGTTTGGGTACAGGAGAGGCTGAGGGAGGCTGTCGAGATGCCGTCCATTTTCGTTGTTCTTCCGCGAGTGTGATGGCGGTGATGAGATGAGGAGCGGTGGCGTGATGGATCAACACCCATCAAGGCTGGGCGGCGGTGCCGTAATGGCAGTTAGAGAGATGAGCAGGAGAAAAGGGGGCTGAAGGAGCTTCTGGAGGGTGCGATCACAAGTCAAGGTTGTAGGAGCACTTGCTGCGGACCTCAGAAGACCTTTTATAGTACTAGGGCTAGGATTTTAGGGTAGACCGAGATCTAGATGTAGCCCAGCCGCCGGAGTGAGAACAGGAGGCCAAGAGCTCGCTTTGGCGGCTGGGAAGAGCACGAAAAGGGGTCAAATAGGGCATGATTCGGTTTGAAATTGTGAGAGGATCGTTTCCCCTCGATTTAAATTTCGAATCATGGTCGCAAGCGGGAGATCCGCCATCAAGACGGTCTTGTCCCCTCCCCGCAATCAGCGGGAGGTAGGAGACGACCTCCTGACCACTGGATCAGGCATCCAATCCATGGGAGCCAGATCTAAGGGCCAAGGTTCGCCCCTAAAGAAGACAAAGGATTACTGACTTGGAAAAGGCCCAAAAACAAGGCAAGTAAAAGGATTTTAGCACATAACTTCAACTATTCATATAAAATCGTAGGAATGTCCAATTGTTCTCAAATTTGGACCACAACTTCATAAAAACGTGTAGAACCTTTATAAAAAGTTTGAGAACAAAAAGATGAAGTTTGATATATCAATTTTCTTCTTTGGACAAAGTGATGATAGAATCCGATTTGAAGTGTTATAATGTGTATAAAATCCACAATGGTCACCATATCTTGGATTTGAGTCTCAAAATGATTATGAAGCTAGGAAAAATGATTTGTCATCATGTGTGAGTATAAGGAGGGTAAAATTGGAATTAATTCATATTAATTGCTAAATTTCACTTCATCACATCCTTCCCTCCTTAAAAAGGAATTTTGTCTCCAAAATTCAAAAACATCCTCAAAATTAGTATTTATTCAAAAAAATAGATCATATCCTCAAATATTGGTGTATCCTCAACTATATAATCAAAATAATGTCCTCAAAGTCTAAGTATCATGTCCTCAAAGTTTAAGTAGTGCAAACATCATAATTGAGATTCCATGTTCCATTTCATAACCAACTTGGTACTAACATTATTTCATAATCGAGCAATTGAGTATCAACACATATATTGTCTAAAGTCATTATATGAGTCACTTATATGGAAGTCATCCTATTGATCACATATTCGGAGGGATCATATTTTTGGTCAAACGAATAGAGTTCAAGCGTACAAGGTGACTTTCAATCCCAATATCTCAGGGTTGTAGCCTCTACATTGGCCTAGGTGGGGTTACATATCCATGATTTGAGATTTCATATTTCAACATATCTAGACAACATCATATTTTCAATATCATTATTTCGAGCTCAAAATCAATGGGAAGGTCCCACCCTAGTCCTAATGAGAGCTAAACCCTAAGACATAAATCGAAAGATTCAAATTAGTCATCATTTCAAAATTTTCAAGATTTGGGATTTTGAAGTCATTAGTCATATATATCAATGTCCAAATAGTGTGATCATAGGATTTGTATCATTATTGAGATTTGATAATCGTGGGTCACAATTCTATAATCAATATCAAGAGTTGAGATTTTAGACACCAAAAGTCATAGATACAAAATTAGATCATATGTATACATATATCCAAAGCTAGGGTTTATATTCCTATTTAGACCTTAGGGAGATCACTCATTCAATTTCTAGCAACCATATTCAATATTCGAGCAACATATCATAATTTCATTATCATGTTTCCAAAGTTGATGAATGATCTAGACCTAGGTCTATCTAGGAAATAAACCACAAGCTATAGTCAACATTGCCATATGTCAAGGTTATTATTAAATCAATATTCAAGATCGAGTATCAACCATGAGTATAACCTATCATGTTTAGGTCAACCAATCCAAATAGGGTGGAAGGGAAAACCTTTCCAAACTCTAAATAATCAACGATACGAAAATTTAGATGTAGTCAAAATAGAGATGTGACCTAGGTTAGGGGAGTCATGAGTCAACTACCACCCTAATCTAGCACATTACCAACATTAGTCATTATCAATCGAGCATATTCAAATAGGGAGAGTACTAATGATCTGAACACATTTTATAACGATAATAGAGCAATAATGTCAATATTTGCAATTCTTTCTTTTCATGATCAAGGTAGTGATATAATTTGGAAATCGAGGATTTGTATTTGACATTTGAGGAATTAGAGCATAATAGTGCAAAATCGAGGTCCTTCATCATCACATTAAAATTAAGATTGCAAAACGCATCAATAGTCAATAGAGAAATTGCTTTTTGCATCATGGTCTTACATCATGATTTTGTGAATCCTAAATTAGTCAATTTGATAGCATAGTCATGATGTGTATAAAATAGGATACGAGTTTGCTTAACTATGTATGAGGTTTAATCAATAATAGGGCAACATGGACATTAATCAAATTGAGACCTCATCAGCGATGAGGTATAAGTCATCCTTATTTCACCATATCATAATTTGTATCATTTACCTCAAACATAGAAAGCATCTAGTCTAGTTTTTAATTAAATCGAGTTTTCATGAAGGGTCAAGCATGAGTATTTGATTTCCAAATTTAATTGATCAAAATTGAGTTTTCAATTTCAGGGCAGATCATGGTATCAACTTTCATGATTTAGCGATATTCATTATTCCCATGCATAAGCTACCCATAATCGAGACATCATGTGGTTTAAAGTCATAAGAAAGGACCACATGAGGAGATGAGAAGACTACCTAATCTTCATCTACATGGGTGGCTTAGGTAGTCCTTAATGAAGAGATGAGATGCTAGAAGACTCTCTAAGGTTTCACAAGAGAACCTTTAGGTCCAGGTCAGGATCAATTGAGGCCAGGTAGAGCGGGGGATCTCAGCCACCGTGAAGACGGATAGGAGAAATTATGCCACGACCCCGAGCCTAGACACTTCAATTTTCACCATTATGGACTTTAGGGTTTCTTGGGTGTAATAGACTTGAGAAATTATTTACTTAAAGTATATGGAAGTGTGTAAGCTCTGATACCAACTGTCACGGAACTGTTCTTACCCCAATCCCAATCCCACTGCCTAGACAGTGGTAAAGGGATTGAAGCGCCCGTCCCTGAGTGGCCCAATATGATCTATCACACTGGCATATACAATAAGAAAAAAATAACTCAAAAACTGGATAATAGAAAAACAAACTAACCCAATATGGAGATATATCCAATTTATCTTTGTCATCAGAGTGTATGTAGAGTGAGGAAGCGATCAGTGTTCCAATTATATTGCCTAAAATCAAGAAAATCGAGACACAATCATGCAATTGCACGGTACGCTATCAAAATCAAGTAAAACGATTTATAACAAAATAGTATACTTGGCAGGACTTATATTCAAAGAATAACAAGCAATTTGCAAAACCAACATTTATTCGACAAGTTTTTCAAGCAATTCGAATTTTATTACGAGTTCCCATTATGCTGTAATTCGAGAAGCATGCTTATATAATTTGTGTGACTCTATTACCCCAACGCGATGGGGAAGGTCATTAGGCCCCTTTTCACCATGGGAACATAGGAAGCCAATGTACAAGTCCCACTTCCAAATGAGGGGATTGTTGTACTCAATATCCACATTATCAACATTATCAATATCATCATCATTATCAACATCAATATACGGGCAGTCATAATGGGCATGCAATTTATGTTTTCATGTTTTTCAACATATGATATAGAAGAAAAACAAAAGACTAATCACAGGGAACAATAGCTCATCCAAGTAAATAGCCAAGTATACAATCAAGAGATACATAAAAGTATCTACAATACAATCAAGGAGGAGTCATATAATAGCGTACCTTTCACCGAGGTTTTCGAGTATAGATCAACAAGTAATGGGTATACCCTTCAAGTCAGATCCTAATTCACAAGATTGGATCAAGGGTCAAGATCATGATGTTCAGAATATCAGTTTTTTAGTATTCAAGATTAGGGTTACATTTTCCTTGGTTAACCTTAGGGTAAGGTGATCCACTTATGACCCATAATATTTTAATATGTCTAACTGTATTCAAGTGTCAAGAATATTTCAAGTGTGGATGACCTACTTAGGTTTTCCAGGATCATATATGTAAACCCTAATTTATGATCATTATCATCATCAAATTTTTAGATCATCATCATGTTCTAACATCATTTGTATTCAAGATCAGGTTGATGGGTCAAAACTATATCAAGGGTTTTGCAGGATTAAGATCAATATCAAGATTTACTCATTATCCATTATAATTAAGATTGAATCAAAAAAATAGATCTAGATGACTAATTATTCATTTTCAAGAGTAGATGATTCAAATAAACCAGATCTAGGTTACAAGATAATCATTATAGTCCAAATCTAGGATTTTCAGCATTTAGTCATGATTAACCACAAATAGAGTCATTAAATAAGCAAGATATCAAGATTTAATCATATCAGTGATCATTGTTTGGAATCAGGTTTCAAAAGTATTTTTAATGTATTCACTAGATTTTTCTGATCAAAATGGACTATTTGTTCATCATTTTTGGAGTTACGATGCAATTTCTATGATTTAATCAAGATCTGAGTATTAATTGAAATTTCGAGTAGACATGGATATAAATACCTTACTTGTGAAAATGGGGGGCCGTTGGATGTGAAATGAATCATCCAGATCAAACCATGTGAGCTAGGCGGCTCACTGTTTGGGAGCCCGGTTCAGGCCTTTGATTGGCCGGTTCAATCACTGGTTTAGCTGGGTTCTTTGAATCCATATTGAACCGCATCGATCCTTTGGACCAGTGGTTCGGGGGATCTTCCTCATCTGCTCTGTCTTCCCTGCGAGCCAGACAGGAGGCGGAGGAGCTCGCTGGAGAGGGGGTGTTTGGGTACAGGAGAGGCTGAGGGAGGCTGTCGAGATGCCGTCCATTTTCGTTGTTCTTCCGCGAGTGTGATGGCGGTGGTGAGATGAGGAGCGGTGGCGTGATGGATCAACGCCCATCAAGGCTGGGCGGCGGTGCCGTAATGGCAGTTAGAGAGATGAGCAGGAGAAAAGGGGGCTGAAGGAGCTTCTGGAGGGTGCGATCACAAGTCAAGGTTGTAGGAGCACTTGCTGCGGACCTCGGAAGACCTTTTTATAGTACTAGGGCTAGGATTTTAGGGTAGACCGAGATCTAGATGTCGCCCAGCCGCCAGAGTGAGAATAGGAGGCCAAGAGCTCGCTTTGGCGGCTGGGAAGAGCACGAAAAGGGGTCAAATAGGGCATGATTCGGTTTGAAATTGTGAGAGGATCGTTTCCCCTCGATTTAAATTTCGAATCATGGTCGCAAGCGGGAGATCCGCCATCAAGACGGTCTTGTCCCCTCCCCGCAATCAGCGGGAGGTAGGAGACGACCTCCTGACCACTGGATCAGGCATCCAATCCATGGGAGCCAGATCTAAGGGCCAAGGTTCGCCCCTAAAGAAGACAAAGGATTACTGACTTGGAAAAGGCCCAAAAACAAGGCAAATAAAAGGATTTTAGCACAGAACTTCAACTATTCATATAAAATCGTAGGAATGTCCAATTGTTCTCAAATTTGGACCACAACTTCATAAAAACGTGTAGAACCTTTATAAAAAGTTTGAGAACAAAAAGATGAAGTTTGATATATCAATTTTCTTCTTTGGACAAAGTGATGATAGAATCTGATTTGAAGTGTTATAATGTGTATAAAATCCACAATGGTCACCATATCTTGGATTTGAGTCTCAAAATGATTATGAAGCTAGGAAAAATGATTTGTCATCATGTGTGAGTATAAGGAGGGTAAAATTGGAATTAATTCATATTAATTGCTAAATTTCACTTCATCACATCCTTCCCTCCTTAAAAAGGAATTTTGTCTCCAAAATTCAAAAACATCCTCAAAATTAGTATCTATTCAAAAAAATAGATCATATCCTCAAATATTGGTGTATCCTCAACTATATAATCAAAATCATGTCCTCAAAGTCTAAGTATCATGTCCTCAAAGTTTAAGTAGTGCAAACATCATAATTGAGATTCCATGTTCCATTTCATAACCAACTTGGTACTAACATTATTTCATAATCGAGCAATTGAGTATCAACACATATATTGTCTAAAGTCATTATATGAGTCACTTATATGGAAGTCATCCTATTGATCACATATTCGGAGGGATCATATTTTTGGTCAAACGAATAGAGTTCAAGCGTACAAGGTGACTTTCAATCCCAATATCTCAGGGTTGTAGCCTCTACATTGGCCTAGGTGGGGTTACATATCCATGATTTGAGATTTCATATTTCAACATATCTAGACAACATCATATTTTCAATATCATTATTTCGAGCTCAAAATCAATGGGAAGGTCCCACCCTAGTCCTAATGAGAGCTAAACCCTAAGACATAAATTGAAAGATTCAAATTAGTCATCATTTCAAAATTTTCAAGATTTGGGATTTTGAAGTCATTAGTCATATATATCAATGTCCAAATAGTGTGATCATAGGATTTGTATCATTATTGAGATTTGATAATCGTGGGTCACAATTCTATAATCAATATCAAGAGTCGAGATTTTAGACACCAAAAGTCATAGATACAAAATTAGATCATATGTATACATATATCCAAAGCTAGGGTTTATATTCCTATTTAGACCTTAGGGAGATCACTCATTCAATTTCTAGCAACCATATTCAATATTCGAGCAACATATCATAATTTCATTATCATGTTTCCAAAGTTGATGAATGATCTAGACCTAGGTCTATCTAGGAAATAAACCACAAGCTATAGTCAACATTGCCATATGTCAAGGTTATTATTAAATCAATATTCAAGATCGAGTATCAACCATGAGTATAACCTATCATGTTTAGGTCAACCAATCCAAATAGGGTGGAAGGGAAAACCTTTCCAAACTCTAAATAATCAACGATACGAAAATTTAGATGTAGTCAAAATAGAGATGTGACCTAGGTTAGGGGAGTCATGAGTCAACTACCACCCTAATCTAGCACATTACCAACATTAGTCATTATCAATCAAGCATATTCAAATAGGGAGAGTACTAATGATCCGAACACATTTTATAACGATAATAGAGCAATAATGTCAATATTTGCAATTCTTTCTTTTCATGATCAAGGTAGTGATATAATTTGGAAATCGAGGATTTGTATTTGACATTTGAGGAATTAGAGCATAATAGTGCAAAATCGAGGTCCTTCATCATCACATTAAAATTAAGATTGCAAAACGCATCAATAGTCAATAGAGAAATTGCTTTTTGCATCATGGTCTTACATCATGATTTTGTGAATCCTAAATTAGTCAATTTGATAGCATAGTCATGATGTGTATAAAATAGGATACGAGTTTGCTTAACTATGTATGAGGTTTAATCAATAATAGGGCAACATGGACATTAATCAAATTGAGACCTCATCAGCAATGAGGTATAAGTCATCCTTATTTCACCATATCATAATCTGTATCATTTACCTCAAACATAGAAAGCATCTAGTCTAGTTTTTAATTAAATCAAGTTTTCATGAAGGGTCAAGCATGAGTATTTGATTTCCAAATTTAATTGATCAAAATTGAGTTTTCAATTTCAGGGCAGATCATGGTATCAACTTTCATGATTTAGCGATATTCATTATTCCCATGCATAAGCTACCCATAATCGAGACATCATGTGGTTTAAATTCATAAGAAAGGACCACATGAGGAGATGAGAAGACTACCTAATCTTCATCTACATGGGTGGCTTAGGTAGTCCTTAATGAAGAGATGAGATGCTAGAAGACTCTCTAAGGTTTCACAAGAGAACCTTTAGGTCCAGGTCAGGATCAATTGAGGCCAGGTAGAGCGGGGGATCTCAGCCACCGTGAAGACGGATAGGAGAAATTATGCCACGACCCCGAGCCTAGACACCTCAATTTTCACCATTATGGACTTTAGGGTTTCTTGGGTGTAATAGACTTGAGAAATTATTTACTGAAAGTATATGGAAGTGTGTAAGCTCTGATACCAACTGTCACGGAACTGTTCTTACCCCAATCCCAATCCCACTGCCTAGACAGTGGTAAAGGGATTGAAGCGCCCGTCCCTGAGTGGCCCAATATGATCTATCACACTGGCATATACAATAAGAAATAAATAACTCAAAAACTGGATAATAGAAAAACAAACTAACCCAATATGGAGATATATCCAATTTATCTTTGTCATCAGAGTGTATGTAGAGTGAGGAAGCGATCAGTGTTCCAATTATATTGCCTAAAATCAAGAAAATCGAGACACAATCATGCAATTGCACGGTACGCTATCAAAATCAAGTAAAACGATTTATAACAAAATAGTATACTTGGCAGGACTTATATTCAAAGAATAACAAGCAATTTGCAAAACCAACATTTATTCGATAAGTTTTTCAAGCAATTCGAATTTTATTACGAGTTCCCATTATGCTGTAATTCGAGAAGCATGCTTATATAATTTGTGTGACTCTATTACCCCAACGCGATGGGGAAGGTCATTAGGCCCCTTTTCACCATGGGAACATAGGAAGCCAATGTACAAGTCCCACTTCCAAATGAGGGGATTGTTGTACTCAATATCCACATTATCAACATTATCAATATCATCATCATTATCAACATCAATATACGGGCAGTCATAATGGGCATGCAATTTATGTTTTCATGTTTTTCAACATATGATATAGAAGAAAAACAGAAGACTAATCATAGGGAACAATATCTCATCCAAGTAAATAGCCAAGTATACAATCAAGAGATACATAAAAGTATCTACAATACAATCAAGGAGGAGTCATATAATAGCGTACCTTTCACTGAGGTTTTCGAGTATAGATCAACAAGTAATGGGTATACCCTTCGAGTCAGATCCTAATTCACAAGATTGGATCAAGGGTCAAGATCATGATGTTCAGAATATCAGTTTTTTAGTATTCAAGATTAGGGTTACATTTTCCTTGGTTAACCTTAGGGTAAGGTGATCCACTTATGACCCATAATATTTTAATATGTCTAACTGTATTCAAGTGTCAAGAATATTTCAAGTGTGGATGACCTACTTAGGTTTTCCAGGATCATATATGTAAACCCTAATTTATGATCATTATCATCATCAAATTTTTAGATCATCATCATGTTCTAACATCATTTGTATTCAAGATCAGGTTGATGGGTCAAAACTATATCAAGGGTTTTGCAGGATTAAGATCAATATCAAGATTTACTCATTATCCATTATAATTAAGATTGAATCAAAAAAATAGATCTAGATGACTAATTATTCATTTTCAAGAGTAGATGATTCAAATAGACCAGATCTAGGTTACAAGATAATCATTATAGTCCAAATCTAGGATTTTCAGCATTTAGTCATGATTAACCACAAATAGAGTCATTAAATAAGCAAGATATCACGATTTAATCATATCAGTGATCATTGTTTGGAATCAGGTTTAAAAAGTATTTTTAATGTATTCACTAGATTTTTCTGATCAAAATGGACTATTTGTTCATCATTTTTGGAGTTACGATGCAATTTCTATGATTTAATCAAGATCTGAGTATTAATTGAAATTTCGAGTAGACATGGATATAAATACCTTACTTGTGAAAATGGGGGGCCGTTGGATGTGAAATGAATCATCCAGATCAAACCATGTGAGCTAGGCGGCTCACTGTTTGGGAGCCCGGTTCAGGCCTTTGATTGGCCGGTTCAATCACTGGTTTAGCTGGGTTCTTTGAATCCATATTGAACCGCATCGATCCTTTGGACCAGTGGTTCGGGGGATCTTCCTCATCTGCTCTGTCTTCCCTGCGAGCCAGACAGGAGGCGGAGGAGCTCGCTGGAGAGGGGGTGTTTGGGTACAGGAGAGGCTGAGGGAGGCTGTCGAGATGCCGTCCATTTTCATTGTTCTTCCGCGAGTGTGATGGCGGTGGTGAGATGAGGAGCGGTGGCGTGATGGATCAACGCCCATCAAGGCTGGGCGGCGGTGCCGTAATGGCAGTTAGAGAGATGAGCAGGAGAAAAGGGGGCTGAAGGAGCTTCTGGAGGGTGCGATCACAAGTCAAGGTTGTAGGAGCACTTGCTGCGGACCTCGGAAGACCTTTTTATAGTACTAGGGATAGGATTTTAGGGTAGACCGAGATCTAGATGTAGCCCAGCCGCCGGAGTGAGAACAGGAGGCCAAGAGCTCGCTTTGGCGGCTGGGAAGAGCACGAAAAGGGGTCAAATAGGGCATGATTCGGTTTGAAATTGTGAGAGGATCGTTTCCCCTCGATTTAAATTTCGAATCATGGTCGCAAGCGGGAGATCCTCCATCAAGACGGTCTTGTCCCCTCCCCGCAATCAGCGGGAGGTAGGAGACGACCTCCTGACCACTGGATCAGGCCTCCAATCCATGGGAGCCAGATCTAAGGGCCAAGGTTCGCCCCTAAAGAAGACAAAGGATTACTGACTTGGAAAAGGCCCAAAAACAAGGCAAATAAAAGGATTTTAGCACAGAACTTCAACTATTCATATAAAATCGTAGGAATGTCCAATTGTTCTCAAATTTGGACCACAACTTCATAAAAACGTGTAGAACCTTTATAAAAAGTTTGAGAACAAAAAGATGAAGTTTGATATATCAATTTTCTTCTTTGGACAAAGTGATGATAGAATCCGATTTGAAGTGTTATAATGTGTATAAAATCCACAATGGTCACCATATCTTGGATTTGAGTCTCAAAATGATTATGAAGCTAGGAAAAATGATTTGTCATCATTTGTGAGTATAAGGAGGGTAAAATTGGAATTAATTCATATTAATTGCTAAATTTCACTTCATCACAGTACTTTTATATCTTTATTTTTTTGGTGATTTTACATCAACACTATATGGTTTATGCGACCTTAATGTAATGTGTTACTCATATGCAAACAGTAAGTACAACATATACAGACAGAATGATATGAGTGCTCATTCAAGCAATGTCAGAGAAAAAGTTTCAAGGATGTTTGATATAACATGACCTTTTCAAAGACGATTGGGTAGACAGCGTGCAATATCTTATAACATTATAATGTATCATGATAAAACATCCAACATGTAAAGTTGCAGTGGGGTCGGATGAAACTCTAGTTCTACTAGTAGGAAGAAACTCTAGAGTTCAACATGTAGTGTTAGGTAACCATTGTTATAGACCAATATCAAATTGTCTAAGCAAGTCAAAATTTAGTTGAAATTGATCCTAGAGTAGATTTCATGACACATACTTAAATGCAATGCATTATGTATCACACATGATAAGTTACATTGAAGGAACCTAATTGTAGCTTGACCGAGATAATTATATTTCCATATCTGCTATGTATGTCTGGGTTGTTAAAAAATTGGTCAATTTCTATGTAAAATTTCTAAGACAATGTTCTAGCTAACTAACAATAATTGTTTAACATGTACTGTAATATGCATTTTTTTAGTACAAAAACACAAATTAGAACCAAAAACTACTATAGAAAACAAAGCATATCAAAAAATTATCCATATGTACACCACATCCAGATTGAATCTAGCTTATTAGTGTGACATGCATATTAAATTTGCAGTCACATAGAAGGATCTAGTTCACACAGTCATCCAAACAAACTAACACCGGAATCAAGCTGCAACCACATTAAATGCCACAAATCAACATGCTAGTCAACTAGAATCAGATTGCAACCATAATCAGCCCTCCATTTTACATTGATAGCCAAATTGACTCAGATCAAAATTAGGATGCATCCGCGTTGAACCTTGTAATTCTAATGGCTAGCCAAATATAATCAAACTATAATTCTGATTGCTAACAAAATGGAATCATAATTGGTTACCAGATATAAATCGAGTTTAACCCAAACTTCCTAATCACAATCCCTTGAAGAACTCAATATAGTCCCTGGGATCCCAATCTTGTTCCAGGGGATAGGGACTTAACTTAAGATTACTTCAACGGTTGACATTCATTCTATTCTAAAGGATGGTCCCTACAATGTACATTTGTATTGAATCCCTAACCCCTAATCGTAAATATTTGTTTTTGCACATATAACTTGAGATATTTTTTGGTGACAAAAAATAATGCAAGTGAGTGCACATTTTGGGGCCTAGATATTGAGGTTTGTCTTAGTTTAGAGGTGGGGCTTGATGTGGATGTTGTACCAATATGGTCCCTAATGTGACAAAAACTCATTGTAGAAGCGTTAACAACAAGCGTATAAACCCAAAGAAGAAACACCAGATTTAACATGGAAAACTCTCCCTAAGACAAGGAGAGAAAACCACGGGGAATTACCATTAAACAAGCACTATGTAATTAAGATTACAACTCACATTTCCTGGATTTAATTACCTCTAAATCCAGGTAGCACTCCCCACACAAAAACAAAGATGGGGAAGCAGAGAATTACACCCAGTGTGTATAAAACCTTCCTCTTTACTTGATCTCCTCACGAGGTCACTGTCATTACCGGGGACTACTTTATGCCGTTGTGACCGCTTGACTGGGTCGGGCCATTTCCGCTATGGAAATACTATGTCTGTAACTGCCAACCACTACTTTGCTTCAAGACAAAGTCACCGGCCTTCTCTTATCAACCAAGAGATTTGCTATGTTAGTGTATCCAATGTGTCATTCACTGTCAGGTGCTACTTTGCTTCAAGGAAAAGTCACTTAACCTCTCTTATTCATCCAAGAGAGCTCCTTTCGTTGTTCTTGTTCCCTGGCACCCTCTACCATAGAAAACACCAACAAGAAACCGGAGGGATCACACCTCAACTGGCGAGATGATCTCAATGGCCTCCAACAGGACATCTATTTATAGGCCTCCATGTTTGTGGTTGCAAGTAGGAATCCTTGTCCAAGTCCTAGTCCAACTCCTACTCCAACTTCATGTTTCACATAGGGAGTCATCTTTTTTCTCTTTTTGATTTGACTCCTATTGAGATTGGTAGCACAAACCAACTCCTACTAAAGTCCAAATCCAATTAGGTATGGGTCAGATCCTTTTCCTATTCTCCAAATGATCATTGAAGACCATGTTTACCTCATGGGCTAGATCCTTTTCCTATTCCCAACAATCTCCCCCTCTGACCCATGAGGGAGACATGATCTTCAGTGTTCATCTAGAGTAGCATGTGGACCCCATCACCACATGTGATGAATCCATTATCCTCAGACATGTCAGCATCCTGTCATTTTCATCTATATTCTTTAAGTCTCATCCAGACTTCACTTTGTTCCCAAGCAACTGAGAAGAAGTATCATGTCAGCGTCACTTCTCTCTCCATTCCCAGACCTAGAACTTTTATGGCCCCCCCTGACTGGTAAGTTGAGCCATCTTGGATGAAAACCTTATTTTTGACCTTCTGTACCAAGACTCAGAAACCTTCTCATAATGCACCCCTGGTCTTTGATCAAATCCCTTGAGGACTAGTCTGGTTTTGTATCTGACATCCTTGTTGTTGTCATCTCTCTTCATCATGTAGACCCACTTGTTCTTTAGTGGTTTTCATCCCTTAGGAAGCGCCACAAGCTCATAGGTGTCATTCTTCTATAAAGAAGACATCTCCTCCTGCATTGCATGATGCTATTCTGCTTTATCTCTATGAGTTTGTGCCTCATGATAAGCATCTAGCTCCCCCTGATCAGTAAGGAGAATATACTGAGATGTCGAATATCTGGATGAAGGATGACGAACTCTGTCATACCTCCTCAACTACTACTTTGAGGACTCTACCTAGTAATGATCTTGCTCCCCCTGCCCAAAAGTCTCAGACTGTGATTCTGAATCACTCAATTGCACATCTAGGAACAGGAATACTCAACATGCTCTCAATCTACAACTCAAGGTGATCTTGTTTCTCTTCTTCGTCTTATGAAGATTTCACCTGTGAAGAATCTTAAGCATCCTCATACTCATCATTAGAAGGACTATCACCTAATCCTATAACATCTGCATCATCACTCCCGGGCTCTGTAACTGTCTGACTCTCACAGAAAGTCACATCTCTATGTCTGCTCATGGTCCTTTTTATAGGATCCCATAACATGTATCCAAACTGATGATCTCCATAGCCAAGAAATATATATGGCACTGCTTTATCATCCATCTTTTCACTCTTTTCCTTTGGAACATGTGCATAAGCCTCACACCCAAATAATTGCAGATGAGCATAGGATGCATCCTTACCTGTCCATACCTTCTCAGGTATATCAAACCCCAAAGGAACTAATGGAGATCGATTAATCATATAGGAAATAGTACACACTGCCTCACCCTAGAATGTCTTTGAAAACTTTGTAGTCTTCAACATGCATCTAACTTTCTCCACTATGGTACAGTTTATTCTCTCAGCTGTGCCATTGTGTTGTGGTGTGTTGGGCTCTGTCCTTTCATGTCATATTCTGTATTGCACATAGTAAATATAGACCTCCCTGGAGATGTACTCTCCTCCAATGTCTGTGCAGAGACACTTTAGTTTTTTTCTGTCTCCCGCTCCACCATGGCATAAAATTTCTAAAAACATGGAAAAAACTGATCCTTGGTCTTCAGCAAGTAGGCCCACATCTTCCTAGATGCATCATCAATGAATGTGACAAAATACCTATTACCATCTAGTGAACCCACCTCAAACATACCACATACATCCAAATGTTGTAGAACATCTCGCTTCACCTTCGATCGTGTCTTGAAAGAAACTCGTCGATGCTTTCCTATTTGACATGCATCACATGAATTGAACCCAGTATCCTTGCCACAAGGAATCAATCTCTACTTTGATAAAAGCTTCAAGCCTTTCTCACTCATGTGTCCTAGCCATATGTGCCATAGATCTGTCTGGTGATTCTCAACTACATATATATGGTCTCCTTTTAGCACTTTAAGTTGGGTCCTATCCAATGTGTGACACAATTTGCCTCATACAATAACCAAAGACCCCTTGGTGATCTTGCATTTCATGCCACCAAAATCCTAATGACAACCTTCTCTATCAAAGAATGAACCAGATATCAAACTCAACCACAAATCTAGAACGTGACAAACATCCTTCAGTGTGAGCGTGCAATCAACACTTATTTGAATACAAATGTCTCCAATCCTGATAATTTTGGAGAAACTAGAATTTTTCATGTTCACCCTCCCAAAATCTCTCCTCCTGTATGAAGTGAATAATTCCTTACTCGATGAAGCATGATAAGAAGCTGCAATATCCACCACCCACTCAGAATCATCATCCTTAGCTTACAAACACTGCTCTTGGACTGTTAAGACCACATTGTCGTCATCATCCCTATCATCTGATATTGTCGTTGCAGTGTTCTTGTTGTCATCTTTCTTGTCTTTGGATTCAAACTCATATTTCTTTTTTCAAACCTTACAATCCCTTTTGAAAGGACCATGCTTTCCGCAATGGAAGCACCCTCTACTACTCTTCGACTTGGATCTACCACGAGACTTCTCGCGGTTCTGGGACTCACCACGGCTCTTAGATCTGCCACAGTCTCTCGTTCTATTAACACCTCTTCTCTTTGTGAAGTGCACCTCTAATCCATTTTCACCTGAGGCTCGTCGCTGAGTTTCTTCATTCAGTAGACTGCTCTTCACCTGGTCAAGTATTAACTTGCCTTCCTGTGCAGAATTGCTGACTATCACTACGATCGTCTTCCAACTATCAGGTAATGATTCCAGAAGCAGTAGAACCTGACGTTCATCATCAAGAGTCATCTTCATGGACCCCAGTAGATTTATACGGCTTTGAAATTCATTAATATGCTCAGTGATGCTTGTACAATCCCGACACTTGAGGTTCACCAACTTTCTAATCGAGAAATATTTATTTGTGGTAGTCTTCCACTCATATAACTTCTTGAGTTTCTCCCACAGATATTTGACATTGGTCACTTTTGAGACGTGATGGAACATGAAAATGTTGAGCCATTTTCAAATTGTTCCAACAGTCTTCCTATTTAATTTCTTCTAGTCCGCATCAGACATACTCTCTGGATTTTGTCCCTCTATCAGATCGTACAGATCTTTGCAATAGAGAATATCCTCCTCTTGGGTTTCCAAATATGCCAATTTGTGCTTGTCAACTTTATCACCGTTGCATCTTCATCTTTTCCCATCTGGACCAGTATCTACAACCCACACTTTGATACCACTTGTTGGGAATGTTGTACCGATACGGTCCCTGACGTGACAAAAATTTATTGCGGAAGCATTACCGACAAGCGTATAAACCCAAAGAAGAAACACCCGATTCAACGTGGAAAACTCTCCCCAAGACAAGGAGAGAAAAAACACGGGGCAATACCGGCCAACAAGCACTATGTAATTAAGAATACAACTCACACTATTTAGATTAATTACCTCAAAATCCAAGTAGCCCTCCCAACACAAGAACAAATATGAGGAAAAAGAGAATCACACCCATTGTGTACAAAACCTCTCTCTTTACTTGATCTCCTCACGAGACCTCTGTCGTTACTGGGGACTGCTTGATGCCACTATGACCGCTTCACTGGGCCGGACCATTGCCGCTATGGAAACACTGCGCCTGTAACAGTCAACCACTACTTTATTTCGAGACAAAGTTGTTAGCCCTCTTTTATCAACCAGGAGATCTGCTCTGTTAATACACCCAATGTGTCACTGACTGTCAGCCACTACTTTACTTCAAGGCAAAGTCACTAATCCTCTCTTATTCAACCAAGAGAGCTCCTCCAGTTGTTCTGGTTCTCTGACACCCTCTACCACAGAAGGTACTAATAAGCAACTAGAGGGATCACATCTCCATCGGTGAGATGATCTCAATGGCATCCCGTAGGACCTCTATTTATAGACATTCATACATGTGGTTGTAAGTAGGAATCATTGTCCAAGTCCTAATCCAAGTCCTACTCCAACTCAATGTTACACATAGGGAGTCATCTTCTACTCCTTTTTATATTTGACTCCTATAGAGATTGGTAGCACAAACCAACTCTTACTAAAGTTCAAATCTAATTAGGTATGGGCCGGATCCTTTTCCTATTCCCAACGGGCCTAAGGACTACTCGTGGGTCTGGTATGGATCAAGGTACTCATAAGTCCTTAGTTGCTTGGCCAAGAGATTGATTATGAGACCGGCTAGCTTAGAACGCCCTGCTTACTAGCATCACAGATCGATGGAGCGCACCTGTTTTGCTTCTTTTTCACTAGAACTTTTCTTCTTCTTACGCTTGGATAGCTGTTGCGAGTGCTTTTTCCTAACATAATGTGCGGTGCGGACTGTGCAGTGACCTGGAACGATCGGTCACTAGCTCACTGCCGTGCCGTTAGTCTTTTTCTTCTTTGAATAAAACGCTGCCGTGCAATTCATGCCTCGTGCAGCAGAGATTCTCCTCTGGCGCCGTGAGCCTAGGCAGCAGCAGCGGACCACATGGCTGTGGTCCTCATCGGGTGACTTTGTCTCTTTCGTTCGTCTCCACACAGAATACCCCCAGGCCCCAACTACAGAGCTCACCACGTCGTCGTCATGAACCACATTGCACAGTGTCTTTCCGGTTGTTATTTCTGTCGTGACCTTTAATAAGATGTAGGTACTGACAGCTCTCACCAAAAGGATCCCCGGACTATAGCGGGGTGACGTCATACGCAATAACTTCTTTTTGCGTTTTATTGATGTCATTCTTAATGTCTCATTCCTTTCTCCTTCGATCTTCATCCATCCGTTTTATAAGCAAAGGTTCGTTGTTGATATCAATCTCATGACAACACATCTCAAAAGAAAGTTGTGGTTTTTAGATATATTTATACCTTATAAGAAAGGGCATAGAGGGAGCATGATGCAACTTTTTTTCTTTATTATATAGCGATATAAGTTGTTTTTTTTTCTTATTACACTTATTAGATATAAAATGTAAAAGGAGTTAGATGTAATTTTTTATCTTTATTTTCCAAAATTACAAGCTTGATCATTATTTAATATAATAAGACAATTTTACAAATTATACCCTTCCACTAAAGTTTGTCCAAAACTCTAGTTACATTGTTGGGGAATCAAAGAGTTTTCACATTCCATTGATTATCACAAAACAAGGTGGGCTAGTTCCTCAAAGTCAAGAGTTTAGATTTATTCTTCTTACGTTTTAGATTACAAACATATTCTTATGGATTCTAAGAAATATGTATGAAAGGTTCGTGGTAGGAGTTAATTAAAAATTTCAACTATAATTTTTAAATTAAAAATATTGAACTTGTCTTACTATACATAAAAGAATGTAGAAAGTGATATAAACAATGTGATACAGAGAAGAAGAAAGAGAAAGATAATTTTACAACAAGCAAATAAAATTCTAATTCATATTCAACTGCCTAGACAAAGATCCCAAGATTGGCTTATATAACACTCTATGCCTTGACGTGCAAGTCAACAAAATTGAAAATTAAAATCTTAATGTAAAATAAAATAAAAAATTAAAAAGAAATTTGGAATTAAATAAAACATAAAATTCCTAATTGCTTAAAGAACTAAATAAAAACCCAACTTGAGCCCAATAAGCTCAAATCAGGATTGTCTTGAATATGGGCTTGCTTCTTATACAAATTTCCTTTTACGGGTTGCATCAATCTTCTCCCTCTAAAAATGCAAATCTCCGGTGAAGCAGGGGCATGTCCAATGACTCCTTGCCATAAGCTGACAGGAGGCATCTCTCAAAGAACACGACCCTGCCTGAGATTATAAGATGTCCATCTGATGATCTGTCGGGCATTGCCAAGTCGCAAGGAGTATGTGTTGTAGAACCTATCACGTCGCACGTGAAGATCATATTGCCATGGACGACCAAGAAGTATGTGAGAAGTTGTCATAGTGAGCATATCACAAAGGATAATAAACACCATGAAATGAAAAAGGAACTCTAGAGCAGTGGGTCATTGTCTGAGAAGTGTCATCAACCCACTGTATGAGATACAGCTTGGGATGGGGCTCTAGTTGCAATCCCAACTCCTAAACAATCGAAGAAGACACTATATTGGTTGAAGATCCTCCATCAAATGTCAGTACACACATGCAACCTCAAACCTCCACAACCAAATAAAGCAATGATGTGCGACGCCAATAATCAAGAGGTGGACCTTGTATAGCCATGAGGACCCGATTTTACATAGCGGGGTCACTGGTTTCGTCTTCCTCGTCACTAGGTTCTGAACCTGGAAAGACATCTTCATATTCTATGTCATCATCATCTTTGGTTGTCGTTGTAGTTATCACACGACATGGACATTGGTTGGAACGATGACCATATGCATGACAGGAAAAGAATTGGATAGGCTTTGTAACAATTGCTTGGAGGGTTCTCCTTCAATAGTCAGTGTTGTTGTAGTAGTCCCCCTTTGACGTAGTTTCCACCCAGGTGACCACAGTCGGGGACGATGCTTGATCTCCTCTTTAATTCTTTCAACACTTCGAATAGTGTCATCTAGAAAAGTGAAATGCATGACTGTTAGACGATCAGTTACCTCATCACGAAGTCCCCTGTGAAAATTTGTGATTGCAATGGTGGCATCCATCCGAACCTCAGATCGGATGCACAATTCTTGAGATTTTCTAGCATACGTGGTGACAGTGTCATCACCCTTCTTGATACCTTGATACACAAAGTAGGTCTGCTATTTGTAATCTCGAGGTAAAAATTGATGCACAATCAAACGATGCAATTTCCCCATGTGTCGATGGACTCGTCTCGCGGTTGGTTCCACCATGCTAGAGCGGCTCCCCAAAACTTAGAGGTGGCAATCAGGACTTTGGTTGCCTCACCAAAGGTTCTGTATAGCTAGAAATACTTGTCGGCGCAGTGCAACCAGTCAAGAACAATCTTGGCATCACACTCTCCATGGAACTCTGGTAGCTTCATTTTAATAATGTGCTCTGCTTGTATGGGCTGAGGGGCTGGTTGACGGACATTGTTGTTGTAGTTGACCTCTAGTGTATTCATGCGTTGTTTGGAGTACACGATGGAAGAGATGTTCAAAAGAGTCATCACTTTGGGCTTGATGTTGAATTATTTCCTCTTGTCGTTGAACTAGATCTGCTTGTTGCTGCATAATGTTGTCCAATTGTTGTTGAATAGCCTCCAAGGTGGCATCAGTTGTGGCCGTGAATCCATATAGTCTGTTGTTGACTTGTTGAACAATCACCATGCTTCCTTGAAGTTGAAGTAGAAGGAGGTGCCTCAAAAGGAAGGTTGATCCAGTGTGCCCTGACCCTACGCCAATCCAAAAAAAATTCGGGGTTGCTTACTAGCAATCTGGACGTCGATTGATGGTTGTCATATGTAGTGTTAGTAGCCGGCGAGTGTGATTTTTCATGATCAGCGGATGCAGATCAGCAGATGGTCAGGCTGCTTGATGGTTGTGTAGATGGGACGAAGGGGAAAACTGGCATTTGGGAACAAGGCAGTAGGAGTTTCCTTGTGGCGTGATGGTGAAGACGTTGTTGGGCAGGATCCTGGCATTAGCGGGAGATAGGTTTGATCAGGGATCAGGTGGTTGCGGTTTGTGGGATGGGCCTAGGAAGGGTTTTTGATGACTCTAGATAAAGTGAGTTGGGCGTCGAGCTTTCAGGCACAAGGGCGGAAGGTGACTTGCGGCTAGTTTAGGAAGACTCCTATAGAAGGGTTGCAGGGGCTGATGGATGGTAGGTAAAGGGTTTGATTTGATTCCCGGTAGGTGAGGGGCCACTGGAGGATGAGCAACTTGCCGAAGTGGAGATGCAGTTGATGGTTTAGAGGGTGCAGAGGTAGGGTTGAGCGGAGGTTGTACGTTGGCAGATGACGGCTGTGCGGAGATGGATGTGGTTGTCAATTTGCGGTAGAAATTATTGTTCCTTGGTTGAATAGTCTGAAGGGTCAAAGAGAAAAGAGAAGAGGGGGAAGAAGAAGGAGGTTGTACCTTAATAATTTAGGATTTGGCTCTGATACCACTTGATGTAGCCACACTATAGAGAAGAAGAAAGAGAAAGATAATTTTGCAACAAGAAAAAAAATTCTAATTCATATTCGACTGCCTGGACAAAGGCCCCAAAGATGGCTTATACAAGACTCTACGAATTGGCGTGTAAGTCAACAAAATAGGAAATTAAAATCCTAATGTAAAATAAAATAAGGACTGTAAAAAGAATCAAGAATTAAATAAAAATAAATTTACTAAACGCATAAAGAACTAAATAAAATCCCAACTTGAGCCCAATAAGTTCTAATTAGGATTGTCTTAAATTTGGGGCTTGCTTATTATGCAAAATCCCTTTTACGAGTTGCATTACAATGTTTATCTTTACTTTTCTAAATTATAAATCACTATTTCCATATTATAAAAAAGTTATATGTACAACCGTAATAAGATTAGGGTCACACCGGTCATTGCATCATATTTTTGCTGACTACTAAGGATGGAACTACTTAAAAATTATGGTCAAAAGGTGAATGGTGTGGTCACTATAGCATGCCATTCATTGTTCATGTTGTCACGTGAATGTCAAGGTCTTTTCTCCTCTTATCCTTTTCTTCTATTATTTGAGATTTTTTTCATTCCATTAAAACTATGTCCGGTACATCATTAACAAAAACAAGATGCAAACGGTGTATTTTCCTTATATCTACCTTACTCATAACTCTTCCACGCCATTCTTATTTTTGTATCTTTTTCTTCAACTAAAAGAAGTGATGTAACACCACATTTATAGTATCAAAGTAATCTGATGGTTTCGAGAATATGTACAATTTATGAGTTTATTTATGGTGTCATATGTACGTTATGGGATGTATTCTATCAATCTTTACATTGATATACATATATTTTAAATTAAAAAGTAGTCTTGTGTACTGATTTAGATTATACAGGAAAGAGTATGGAAGGAGATGCATATATATATTTCTATCCTTATCTGTTAAATTACAAATTACTCTTTTTGATATTATATGGCAGCCGTACGATGCACATGCTTATCCCTAACTGTATAAGTATATATGAAGGGTGTGGGAGGACTTTGATGTAATTTATCTTATAAATTTCTTAAAAAATACACCGTGGTCAATATTCTAATAAAGTTGTATTAAAAGTTTTGAAAGGCATGTTGTAATATTTACTTCTAATTTTTGAAATTTCAAATGAGCATTGTTTTACTATGTATGAATAATGTGGGAAGAGTTGTATTAATTTTTACCTTTCATTTTTCAAGTCACAAATCAAACGTTGTATTTTTTAATAAAGTTGTATGTCCAGTCATAGTAGGAGGGTCATAGTAGGAGGCGAGTCCCATCAGTCTTTGCGCCGTATTGCACCGTCTTTCTAGCACTACTAGGATGGCACTGTAGGGAAAATAAGGTTGGAAGAGGTGGAAGACGCGATATCTAGGATGTTTTGATGCCAAGAAACAATTTTTGTTCTTTTAGGAATATGGGAGTCAAAGTCAATTCCATTTTTGACTATTTCTTTTCTTTTTATATGTTTTTTCTCCAACTTCCTTAACATTGTGTAAGTACGACAAGTTAAAACAAGATTCTACATATGTCTTTTTCATTCTTATTTGTCTTATTCAAACTTGATTGCCTATTAACTTTAATTGTCTCTTTTTTGCTTCTTTAGCTTGATAAAGTGATGCAACACCACGTTTATGGCCTTTGATTCCATGCCCGTGTAATTTACGAGATTGTAGCTAGTCTTAATAAAAACAATGGCAAATAATAGCTTTTCTAGTTGATACATTTGTTGTCTTGTTAGCCACATATTGTGGGTTTGAGTCCTGCTAAAGCATTAGAAAGGCTAGTGATGAATGTATATTCATCATGAAATTCAATTATCACTTTGGGACCAATTCAACTTTATACATACTATTTCACTCAATATGAATCATAATGTGCAAAACTACTTAGTTGATTCGATTATCAAGGTTTTAACTAAACATTGTTCATTTAATGTAGGTTTTGATAAAGCTGAACAAGTAGTCAAGGTCCACCTACATCCCTGGCTTCGATCAAGATATCTAACCAAGCAATTTCACCCATGGGGTCACAAGACCGTTTGAGCCCATGCGGTCTCAGGACCGTTTGAGCCCATGCGGTCTCTAGACCATTTTGAGCAGCAGAGACCGATTGGAGGCATCACTCAGCCGCTAGGAATCGAGCAGTGCATGAACTCAAGGTCGCGAAGTAGAATCCTAACTACGGCCGTGGTGGTCCAAAACGACCGTGGTCTTCTGCCATCACCACGACCGTGCGATGTGGCCATGACAGTGGTAGACCTGAGCTTTCACTCGCCATGACCGTGGTCGATGAGCCACGACCGTGGCACCCTACCTGCATCGACCCTCCTTCACTCGCCACGCTCGTGTGAGGCAGCATGGCCGTGTGGCAGCTACCTCACCACGACCGTGGTGTCACGCCACGGTCGTGGCACAATGCCATCAGAGCTTGATTTCACACCCACCACGCCCGTGCAAGGCGGCACGACCATGGGACAATAGCTTTACCACGACCGTGGTGCGTTGTCTTCAACCTCCGACCAGCATACATTTGCAGCTCCTGAGCAACGTCGTTTGGGGGTGATTCGCAGACCAAATGGGGTCACCTGAGGCCGTCACACCTACAGAAGAAGGCTAAAGATCATTTGATAGATTGGACGGCTACTAGATCGATTGACTAACGGTCTGTCTGCTGCTCGTTTGCAGAGAAGGACCGTTTGCTTGATTCTGATCTCAGACCGTTTGGCCACGGCTTGGAAACCGTTTAGATTAAGAAAGCAATCGAGACCGAATGGTTGTTGCCTGAAGACCGTTTGGGCATGATTGGGTACACAGTCCGTTTGCTGCTGCTGACCGTTTGCCCCCTTTTCACAAGACCGTTTGGAGGAGAGCAAACAGTCTGTGAGACTGTTTGATCTCATGCAGTTTCCAAACCATTTGCTCAGGACTGTTTGGTCTTATGCGGTTTCCAAACTGTTTGCCTCTGTCCAGGATCGTTTGCCCAAACCGTTTGGAGCAGACCGCATGAAAAAGTCAAAGTAGCAAAGACTGTTTGGAGAAGATTTTTTTGGCCTAACCATTTGCCCATAACAGCAGCAGACCATTTGGTCTCTTTTAATCCAAGACCGTTTGGGGTCAGTCCTATGCCTATAAATAGGACCCCAAAGGTCCTCACTTGGACATCGGTTTCGGGACGCCAACAGGATGCCTGTACATAGGTTCGATCCAAAACCAGTCCAGTCCACGCCAGTTTCATTTCACCTATTGCCCGTGTTGTGACCAAGGAGGCTGAGGAGAGAAGGAAGACGGAGCAAGGGAGACTGTCCGATCTGTCTTGGCACCTCCCGTTCGTGTTCAGATATGCTTCGACACGACGTAGGAGGCTGCATCTTCTTCACCGAGATGCGACTACCTTCTGCACTGAGTTCATGGCAGATTTCTCTCTCTTTCTCATTCTTCTTGTTTCTTACATCATGAGCGAGTAGTACCTTTTCGCTGGGGTGTGGGGACTAGCCCCGCTACCCATATAATCATGTTCTTTTGTTAAACTTTCCATGGCAATGTATATAACTTTTCATTTTGATGTTAATCGCTATATTCGTAGTTTGATTAATTGCTTACTTTCATCTTTGTAAATCCTATGTTGTGAGAATATCTTTATGTAGGACTGAATGTCATTTAACAGGTTGACTCCTAAACTAGAAATAGAATAGGATTCCTTGAGGTCGTAAGTGTATGATCCGCGATGGGACGAGCCATCTAGCCTTCGGTGATGCTTCTGTGTACCTAACGCCTGTATAGGGGGTTCACAGCCTTAGTTGGATTTTGTATCTTCTTGTTAATTGTCAATGTTTGCTCGTATATAAATCAGCTGCTTGCTTATCGATTAACGCGGTTGACTCCCAAACTAGAAATAGAATGGGGTTCCTTGAGGTCGTAAGTGTATGATTCGCGAGGGGACGAGCCATCTAGCCTTCGATGACGCTTCTGTGTGCCTAACGCCTATATAGGGGGCCCACAACCTTAGTTGGATGTTGTATCTTTTGAGCCCTAATATGTGATCCAGATGGTGACGAGAAGTCTGATGCCAAAGGTGATGCTTACACGGATCTAACGCCCGTATGGGGGGTTTCACAGTAGCTCTACTTGGATAGTTATATCTTGCCTGGATGTTTGATGTTTGGATGTGCTTGCATGAGTAGTGGTGGTAAAACCCGATACCATCCCAGCGATTCCATATCATTGATCTAAACCCAACTTTAATTCAACTTTTACTTTCTTGCAATTAGTTTAATTAACCTCAAATCAACCTATCGTTTTAAATATTAGCCTTAACTCGAACTAGACTAGACTGACAAAGATTCTTAAAAATGTTGTCCTTTGGGTTCGATCCTTAACTATACTGCGATAAGACTCGTCCGCATGCGGGTGGTATTATTACACTTTGGTTTTGGTAAAAGCTTGAGGATTTCAACCTTGAGTGAGTTTGTTAGTGCGTTCAAAATACCACGTCAAATTCTGGCGCCGTTGTCGGGAACAACGAAATCAGTCAGTCAAATCTAGTTCTTTTTAGACTAATCTAGGATTTTGTTTTTTATTTTGAAACAATCGATCATCTACTTGAATTTGACTCTACTCTGTGGTTCTCACTTTCTAAATATTTCTAATTTCAAGTACAATCCAAGGTGTAGTGCATGCTCCGTTCGAACAACCCCAGACTAACAACGAGCTTTGATCCAGAGATAGACATAACTTTTCATCGTCAGATAAGAGAAAATCAAGCAAGGATGGTTCAGGAAGAGGAAGTAGCCCGAAGAGTGGGTCAATCCATCAATGCACAGAGAGAGAGGCTCATGCAAGAAGCCAGGGCTGCGGTTCAACATGAAATCCTAGCAGCGCAAGCAGCAAAACTACAAAAGGATCTTAGAGAGTTCTCAATCCCGAAAGTTATGAATGTTCATCATCCAGTATAACCCCCTCCTATCAATGCTCCTAATTTTGAGATAAGAGTGCATTGTATCACCCTGCTTCAGAATAACCCTTTCTATGGAAAGCAAGGAGAAGATAGCCAAGAACATCTTCTGAGATTTATTGATCTATGTGCCATGAAAAAACAAAATGGAGTCACAGATGATGCCATTCGACTCTGTCTCTTCAAGTATTCCCTTGCTGATAGAGCCATAAGTTGGTACAATTCATTGCAAAGTGAAATACCCATCACCATATGGGAACAACTCCAAAATGTGTTTCTGGAAAAGTTCTATCCTCCATCTCTCACATATGAAATTAGGTGCTGGATAACAAATTTCACTCAAGTCCCTAGAGAAACTCTCCCTAGAGCATGGGATAGGTACAAAGAGCTTCTACGCAAGTGTCCACACCACGAAATTTCTAAGAATCAACTCATCGAAATTTTCTATAGGGGTGTGGATGATGATATTAAGAGGTTTTTAGATTCCTCATATTGAGGAAACTTCATGCGTCAAAGTTATGACATCGCATGGAGAGTCGTCACCCTGGGAGCAGAAAATCAAGCCAATTGGGGTAGATCTGTAGGTAAAGGAGTTTTGAAAGTAGCTATGGCCGAAGCTACTCCCGAGTACAAGTCTATCGCTGAAACCTTAAAGCTCTTAGTTGCTAAGCAAGACCATATTGAATCATCTCTTGCTGCTATTGGAAGAGGGCGTTCACCCACTCAATAACCATATCAGGTCAAGTCCGCTTCCCTATTTTGTAAAGCATGTAAGAGCACCGATCATTCCACCCTATCATGCTATGTTCTCTATGATGTTGTTCTAAGCAACGTGTGTGGACAAGGAGATAATGGTCATATGGAAAATCTTAATGCTATCAACACCATTCCTGATCAAAGTTATTACAATCCAAATCAGAATAGGAATCATCCCAGTTTTCAATACAAAAACCCCTCTGGAGCAGTAAACTCGCACCAATTTAGTTCAAACAATCAATCAAGAGGCCCACCAGGATTCCAGTATAATCAACAATAGAATTTTGGAAATCAAGGAAATTTCAAGGGGAACTTTCAGAATAGGAACTACAATAATTATCAAAACAACTCCTAGTATCAGAATCTTAATCAACAACAAGGACAACAAGCAGGACCCATCTCTTCTGATGACAAGCTATCAGCCATTGAAAAAATGTTACAAACTCAACAAACTATGATAGCCAACCAACAAGCTCAGCAGAAGGCTAATGAATCTCAATTAGCTCAACTCGCAACTATCATAAAGCCACATGCCGGAGTCTTTGCTGGCCAACCCGAGAACAATCCTAAGCATCCAGAATAGTTGAAGGAAGTCACCACTAGGTCAGGGAAAGATTATTCAAATCCCCCTAAAAAGACACATGTGGTTATTACAGACGAGGATGAACCTGTGATTGCCCAAGACTCAACAACACAAGAGTCTCAATCAAAAGTCGATAAAACAAATAAGGGAAATCTTGAGGAACCAAATGATGAAGAAACTGAAACACTGGAACCTGATATTCCTGTATATAAGCCTCGTATACCTTTCCCATCTGGTCTAAGGCAGACCAAGCTTGATACTCGATTCAATAAGTTTAAAGAGGCTATGAAGAAACTTCATGTTGATATACCCTTTTTGGATGCTCTGGCTGAGATACCGACATGGAAAAAATACTTAAAGTCACTCCTCACCAGGAAGTATATAACTGAAGAGTATGAGACAGTAAAACTGGCTACAACTACATCTGATATCATATTGAGCAAGATGCCCAAGAAATAAAAAGACCTGGGATCCTTTGGAATTTCATGTCACATTGGCGACTCATCATGCAAGAAAGGATTGGTAGATCTCAGTGCAAGCGTCTCTATTATGCCACTAAGCCTGTGCAAAAGACTAGGGTTTGCAAAATTGCTTCCCACTGGCATGACTATACATCTTGCAGACAATTCGATAAAACGTCTGTTAGGAATCCTCGAAGATGTCCCAGACAAGGTAGGCAAGGACACATATGTTCCATGTGACTTTGTCATTATGGACATAAATGAAGACGCCAGATATCCTCTCATCTTTGGTCATCCATTCCTCACCACTGCAAGAGCCCTGATTGATGTTGAAGCTGGTACCTTACTACTCAGATTAGGCAAAGAAACTCTCAAATTCAAGGTTTTTGAAAGTATGAGAAGACCAAGTATTCAAGAAGAAGTATATCTGATTGACTGCATTGAGCAAATGTCACTTCTAACTCAAGATCATCATGAATCATACGATCCCTTAGAAGTTTCTCTAACAAACCCATCCGTTGATGAACAAATTGATGAACAAGTGAAAGGTTGTGTCGAATCCCTCGACTCCGCTAAAGAAGATGTTGAAGCCACTAGTGAAGAACTCAAAGCTATGGAAACTACAGAAGAAACAAGTGAAAACCAGAGGCTCCCAAAATGAAACCCCTGCCCGAAGGATTGAAGTACATGTTTTTAGACGATCTCAAGGTTTTCCCAGTTATTATAAATTCCGATCTAACAGCTGAACAAGAAGAGAAACTCCTGAAGGAATTAAGGGAAAGAAAGAAAACCATCGGTTATAAAATGAGTGACCTCACTAGGGTCAGTCAAGCGCTGTGTATCCACAAGATCCCTATGATGTAAGATCACAAGCCTACTATTGAGCATCAATGGAAGTTGAATCCAAATATGAAGGAAGTGGTCCGTCGTGAGGTCATTAAACTGCTCACAACTGGAATAATCTATCCGATATCAGATTCTCCATGGGTGAGCCCAGTGCATGTAGTACCGAACAAAGGTGGAACAACTGCTATACGAAATGAAAACAATGAACTCATCCCCACTCAAACAGTCACAGGGTGGAGGATGTGCATCGATTATAGAAAATTGAACAAGGCAACTCGAAAAGATCATTTTCCAATGCCCTTCCTTGATCAAGTCCTAGAAAGGTTGGCTCATCAAGAATATTTTTGTTATCTTGATGGTTACTATGGATTCTATCAAATACCCATACATCCAGATGACCAAGAGAAAACAACCTTTACCTGCCCATTCAGAACATATGCGTTTAAAAGAATGTCGTTTGGTCTCTGTAATGCGCCCGCAACTTTCCAACGTTGCATGGCTGCCATATTCGCTGGTCTTACTGAAACAATTATGGGGGTTTTCATGGATGATTTTTCTGTTTACAAAGATTCATTCGATTCATGTCTAAAGCACCTCTCCCTGGTCCTCAAACGTTGTGAAGAAGTGCATCTTGTGCTAAATTGGGAAAAGTGCCATTTTATGATAAGAGAATGCATTGTCCTCGGTCATAGGGTCAGCAATAGAGGAATTGAAGTAGATAAAGCCAAGATTGAAGTGATTTCTAAACTGGCTACCACAACAAATGTAAAAGAAGTTCATGCTTTTCTAGGTCATGCATGATTTTACAGAAGATTCATAAATGATTTTTCCAAGATAACGAAGCCAATGACGAACCTATTACTAAAAGATATTGATTTCAATTTCAATGAAGAATGTGTCAAAAGCTTCAACACACTGAAGCAGGTGCTTACAACCACTCCCATCATTAGAGCTCCCGACTGGGACCATCCTTTTGAAATTATGTGTGATGCCAGTGATTATGCTGTGGGTGCTATTTTAGGGCAATGTATAGAAAAGAAACATTATGTTATCTATTATGCATAAAAAACCCTCCATGAAGCTCAGAGGAATTATGCAACTACTGAGAAAGAACCTCTAGTAGTCGTGTATGTGTTTGACAAGTTCAGATCCTACCTAATTGGTTTGAAGGTCATTGTCTACACAGACCACGCTGCCATTCTTTACCTTCTGGAAAAGAAAGATGCAAAACCCAGGTTGATTAGATGGATCATCCTATTACAAGAATTTGATTTAGAGATAAGAGATAAAAAGGGTACAGAGAATTTTGTAGCATACCACCTCAGTCGCATCCACACTCTGGATACTGAGAAGATTCCGATCAATGATTCCCTGCTAGATGATCAACTAATGAAGGCCTCAAAGCTATACCATTGTACTCAGATTATGTGAACTACCTTGCTGTTGGGGTTATCCATCCTCAATGCACTGGGAATGCACTGAAGAAGTTCATGCATTATGTGAAGCAATATCATTGGGATGAGCCATATCTTTTTAAACTAGGTGCCGATGGTCTGTATAGACGATGTATCGCCGAAGAAGAAGCTCAACTTATTTTGGAACAATGTCACTCAGGACCAGTGGGAGGACATATGAGCTCTAAAAAGACTACTTTAAAGGTTTTGCAATGTGGATTCTTCTGGCCAACCATATCCAAGGATTCCTACGATTTTGTCCTATCATGCGACAAATGTCAAAGAACATGTAATATAAAAAAGAGAGACGAGATGCCGTTGAATATGTGGCAAGAAGTAGAGATATTCGATGTTTGGGGGGTGGACTACATGGGTCAATTCCCATCTTCTCATGAATTTTCATATATCCTAGTGGCGGTAGACTACGTTTCAAAATGGGTTGAAGCTATACCAACCGTCACTAGTTATTCCAAACCCGTCATCAAATTATTCAAAGACATTATCTTCCCCCATTTTGGAGTGCCACGAATCGTGATATCTGACAGAGTGTCCCACTTCCTTGAAAGAAGCTTTGAAGCTTTACTGAGAAAATACGGTGTAACACATAAGGTAGCCTCGCCTTACCATCCACAAACAAGTGGACAGGTAGAGGTCTCTAACCATCAACTAAAGGCTATTTTGGAAAAGACTGTAGGACGCAATCGAAAGGATTGGTCAACAAAAATCAACGATGCCTTATGGGCCTATCGAACTGCTTATAAAACTCCCATTGGGACTACACCTTTTTGATTAATATATGAAAAAGCTTGCCACCTTCCAGTCGAACTGGAACACAAGGCATGGTGGGCAATTAAACAACTGAACTTTGATATGAAAGAAGCAGGCCAAGCCATGATTCTGCAACTCCAAGAACTGGATGAACTCAGGATGACAGCTTATGAGTATGCATGAATCTACAAAGAACGTACAAAACTTTGGCACGATGGACATCTGAAAAGAAAAGACAAACAAGTGGGAGACCAAGTTCTGTTATTCAACTCAAGATTGAAGTTATTCGCAGGGAAACACCATTCTCGTTGGTCTGGACCTTACATTGTTAAAAGCATTTCCCCACATGGTGCTTTCTCTCTATGGAGTGAAAAGTCAGGCGAATTTATGGCAACTGGTCACCGCTTAAAGAGATATTTCACCTCGATTGACATAGGCACTGAAACAATGTTGGAACTCACCAATCTTAAGGATCCACCATGAAGCTGAAAAATTCATTCGAGCCATCGACATAAAACAACGACGCTTGTCAGGAGGCAACCTGATCAATAAATTTGTTCTACCTTTCTTTTCAAATTAGAATATTTCTTCAAATTTGTTTTTACATTCTAGTTAATTTTTCATTAAATAAAATACACATCGTAAGATGCTACTTTAAGATCTAATTGCTCTTTACCTTTGAGATTTTCAGATAAGAGGATGCACGCTGATCATAATGCAACCACACCTGGTGGTCATTCTGGCATGATTTTTCCCCTCCATCTTAGATTTAGGGTTTGCTCGGGATGAGCAAATCTCTAAGTTTAGGGTGGAGGGTAGGTGGTACGTACCTCACTTTCCACCTACACACATCCTTTTCATACTTAAGTTCTCACTATCACATTCTTGATAAAAAATTTCAAAATTTTCACAATTCTTTAATGATTTTCAAAGAAATTGAGCAGATACTTGATGAATTTTTGACACTTCCTGGTTTCATTAAACGTCACTAACTAACCTGCTATGCATTCTGAATCATTATATCCCCCTTATTCGAAGTAAATCCTCAAAAGGACCACTTTTTGAAACAAGCCCTTTGATTGAAATCATCTTATGAAGCCTATGATTCCTAACATCGTGATACTTTTGTAAATATGATAGGTGTCTATCAAACTGATAGGGATAAAAAACGTCATGCTTCCTAACTGATTTGTGGAACAATAGCATGGAATCCAAATCAGATCCTCATCAAGTCATTATTTGAGCAAAGTTTGATAAAGAGAACAACCCGATGCATTGAATTGTAAATCAAGTTGCATTCTGATCTGAACACTCTTCTACACCTCTTCCATAATCTTAGTACCCCTCCATTCATAAAAAAGAAACAAAATAGCCAAAAATGTGCCAAACCCTAAGTTCGGGGTGGCACGCCACTTCCCTCTCTATCCGCTTCTTCCATACCCCTCACAAATAAATAGGGGCATACCACCAGAAATGCAATCTCGAGTCGAATAGAGGAGAGATTTGCAAACAAAAAGATGCCAAAGTGCACACAAAAAGAAATGCAATCTTGAGTCGAATAGAGGAGAGATTCGCACAAAAAAATGTAATAAATGAAATTGCAAAGCAAATAAAAATCTCGAGTCGAATAGAGGAGAGATTTACTTCTTCATTCCATACCACCTTTCACTCCCTTTTCTACCTAATGGCACAATGATTGCCTACCCTATCCTGGAAAACACCAGTGTCAGATCAAATGCATACTTGTTGTTCTGCGGGTGTCTATGAACTCTTATAAAACTCTTTGACATGCTTGTTGTTGGAAAAGGTGAGGAGGAACAGATTTTGAAAATGAACTCAGGAATGAAGATATGGTAAGATGTGTTTTGTGGTCTCAGGAGTTTGTGATACTGAGTCATGTTGAGCAAAAAGAAAACATCCGTGATGTGAAGATGAAGCAATCACATGAATTGAAAGTATTCATTTGGTGATTATTTCAGATTTTGTGTTACTCGAGGATGAGCAACGTTTAAGTTCGGGGTATTTTGATGAATGTATATTCATCATGAAATTCAATTATCACTTCGGGACCAATTCAACTTTATACATTCTATTTCACTCAATATGAATCATAATGTGCAAAACTACTTAGTTGATTCGATTATCAAGGTTTTAACTAAACATCGTTCATTTAATGCAGGTTTTGACAAAGCTGAACAAGTAATCAAGGTCCACCTTCATCCCTGGCTCCGATCAAGATATCTAACCAAGCAATTCCACCCATTCGGTCTCAAGACCGTTTGAGCCCATGCGGTCTCAAGACCATTTGAGCCCATTCAGTCTCAAGACCGTTTGAGCCCATGCGGTCTCAAGACCGTTTTGAGCAGCAGAGACCGATTGGAGGCATCACTCAGCCGCAAGGAATCGAGCAGTGCATGAACTCAAGGTCGTGAAGCAGAGTCCTAACCACGGCCATGGTGGTCCAAAATGACCGTGGTCTTCTGCCATTACCACGACCGTGTGATGTGGCCACGACCGTGGTAGACCTGAGCTTTCACTCGCCACGACCATGGTCGACGAGCCATGACCGTAGCACCCTACCTGCATCGACCCTCCCTCACTCGCCACGCCCGTGCGAGGTAGCACAGCCGTGTGGCAGCTACCTCACCACGACTGTGGTGTCACGCCATGGCCGTGGCACAATGCCATCAGAGCTCGATTTCACACCCACCACGCCCATACAAGGCGGCACAACCGTGGGACAGTAGCTTTACCACGACCGTGGTGCGTCGTCTTCAACCTCCGACCAACACCCATTTGCAGCTCTTGAGCAAGGTCATTTGGGGGTGATTCGCAGACCAAATGGGGTCACCCTGAGGCCGTCGCACCTACAGAAGAAGGCTGAAGTTCATTTGATAGATTAGACAACTACTGGATCAATTTACCAATGGATTGTCTGCTGCTCGTTTGCGTAGCAGGACCATTTGCTTGATTCTGATCTCAGACCGTTTGGCCGTGACTTGGAAACCGTTTAGATTAAGCAAGCAATTGAGACCGAATGGCTGCAACCTGAAGACCGTTTGGGCATGATTAGGTACACAGAATGTTTGCTGCTGCTGACCATTTGCCCCCTTTTCACAAGACCGTTTGGAGGAGATCAAATAGTCTGTGAGACCGTTTGATCTCAAGCGGTTTCCAAACCGTTTGCTCAAGACTGTTTGGTCTTATGCGGTTTCCAAACCATTTGCCTCTGTCCAGGATCGTTTGTCCAAACCGTTTGGAGCAAACCGCATGAAAAAGTCAAAGCAACAAAGACCGTTTAGAGAAGATTTTTTTGGTCGGACCGTTTGCCTAGAACATCAGTAGACCATTTGGTCTCTTTTAATCCAAGACCGTTTGGGGTCAGTCCTATGCCTATAAATAGGATCCCAAAGGTTCCCACTTGGACATCGATTCCGGGACACCGACAGGCTGCTGGTACACAGGTCCGATCCAAAACCAGTCCAGTTCGCGCCAGTTTCATTTCACCTACTGCCCGTGTTGTGACCAAGAAGACGGAGCAAGGGAGACTGTCCGGTCTGTCTTGGCACCTCCCGTTCGCATCCAGATCTACTCCGACATGGCATAGGAGGCTGCATCTTCTTCACCGAGTTGCGACTACCTTCTGTACCGAGTTCATGGCGGATTTCTCTCTCTTTCTCATTCTTCTTGTTTCTCGCATCATGAGTGAGTAGTACTTTTTTGCTGGGGTACGGGGACTAGCCCCGCTGCCCATGTAATCATGTTCTTTTGTTAAACTTTCCATGGCAATGTATATAACTTGTCATTTCGTTGTTAATCGCTATGTTCGTAGTTTGATTAATTGCTTGCTTTCATCTTTGTTCTTCCTATGTTGTGAGAATATCTTTATGTTGGACTGAATGTTGTTTAACAGGTTGACTCCTAAACTAGAAATAAAATGGGATTCATTGAGGTCATAAGTGAATGATCTGCGAGGGGACGATCCATCTAGCCTTCGGTGATGCTTCTGTGTACCTAACGCCTATATAGGGGGTTCACAGCCTTAGTTGGATTTTGTATCTTCTTGTTAATCGTCGATGTTTGCTCGTATATAAATCGGCTTCTTGCTTATCGATTAGTGCGGTTGACTCCCAACCTAGAAATAGAATGGGGTTCCTTGAGGTCGTAAGTGTATGATCCGCGAGGGGACAAGCCATCTAGCCTTCGGTGACACTTCTGTGTGCCTAACGCCTATATAGGGGGCCCACAACCTTAGTTGGATGTTGTATCTTCGGAGCCATAAGTATGTGATCCAGATGGTGACGAGAAATCTGATGCCAAAGGTGATGCTTACGCGGACCTAACGCCCGTATGGGGGGTTTCACAGCAGCTGTACTTGGATAGTTATATCTTGCCTAGATGTTTGATGTTTGGATGTGCTTGCATGAGCAGTGGTGGTGAAACCCGATACCATCCCAGCGATTCCATATCATTGATCTAAACCCAACTTTAATTCAACTTTTACTTTCTTGAAATTAGTTTAATTAACCTCAAATCAACCTATCATTTTAAATATTAGCCTTAACTCGAACTAGACTAGACTGATAAAGATTCTTAAAAACATTGTCATTTGGGTTCGATCCTTAACTATACTGCGATAAGACTCGTCCACTTGCGGGTGGTATTATTACACTTTGGTTTTGGTAAAAGCTTGAGGATTTCAACCTCGAGTGAGTTTGTTAGTGCGTTTAAAATACCACGTCAAATTCTGGCGTCGTTGTCGGGGACAACAGAATCAGCCAGTCAAATCTAGTTCTTTTAAGACTAATCTAGGATTTTGTTTTTTCTTTTAAAACAATCGATCATCTACTTGAATTTGACTCTACTCTGTGGTTCTCACTTTCGAAATCTTTCTAATTTCAGGTACAATCCAAGGTGTAGTGCATGCACCGTTCGGACAACCCCGGACTAACAGCGAGCTTTGATCCAGAGATAGACAAATCTTGTCATCGTCAGATCAGAGAAAAACAAGAAAGGATGGCTCAGGAAGAGGAAGTAGCCCGAAGAGTGGCTCAAGCCATCAATGCACAGAGAGAGAGGCTCATGCAAGAAGACAGGGCTGCGGTTCAACAAGAAATCATAGCAGCGCAAGCAGTTGAACTACAAAATGATCTTAGAGAGTTCTCAATCCCGAAAGCTGCGAATATTCATAATCCAGTACAACCCCCTCCTGTCAATGCTCCTGATTTCGAGATAAGAGCGCATTGGATCACCCTTCTTCAGAATAACCCTTTCTATGGCAAACAAGGAGAAGATAGCCAAGAACATCTTCTGAGATTTATTGATCTATGTGCCATGACGAAACAAAATGGAGTCACAGATGATGCCATTCGACCCTGTCTCTTCAAGTATTCCCTTGCTGATAGAGCCATAAGTTGGTACAATTCATTGCAAAGTGAAATACCCATCACCACCTGGGAACAACTCGAAAATGTGTTTCTGGAAAAGTTCTATCCTCCATCTCTCACATATGAAATTAGGGGCCGGATAACAAATTTCACTCAAGTCCCTGGAGAAACTCTCGCTTAAGCATGGGATAGGTACAAAGAGCTTCTACGCAAGTGTCCACACCACGGAATTCCTAAGAATCAACTCATCGAAATTTTCTCTAGGGGTGTGGATGATGATATTAAGAGGTTTCTAGATTCCTCGTATTTAGTAAACTTCATGCGTCAAAGTTATGACAACGCATGGAGAGTCATCACCCTGGGAGCAGAAAATCAAGCCAATTGGGGTAGATCTTTAGGTAAAGGAGTTTTGAAAGTAGCTATGGCCGAAGCTACTCCCGAGTACAAGTCTATCGCTGAAACCTTGAAGCTCTTAGTTGCCAAACAAGACCATATTGAATCATCTCTTGCTGCTATTGGAAGAGGACGTTCACCCACTCAACAACCGGATCAGGTCAAGTCCGCTTCCCTGTTCTGTGAAGCATGTAAGAGCATTTCACCCTATCATGCAATGTTCTCTATGATGTTGTTCTAAGCAACGTGTGTGGACAAGGAGATAATGGTCAGATGGAAAATCTTAATTCTATCAACACCATTCTTGGTCAAAGTTATTACAATTCAAATCAGAATAGGAATCATCCCAGTTTTCAATACGGAAACCCCTCTAGAGCAGTAAACTCGCACCAATTTGGTTCAAACAATCAATCAAGAGGCCCACCAGGATTCCAGTATAATCAACAACAGAATTTTGGGAATCAAGGAAATTTCAATGGGAACTTTCAGAATAGGAACTACAATAATTATCAAAACAAATCTCAGTATCATAATCTTAATCAACAGCAAGGACAGCAAGCATGACCCATCTCTTCTGATGACAAGCTATCAGCCATTGAAAAAATGTTACAAATTCAGCAAACTATGATAGCCAACCAACAAGCTCAGTAGAAGGCTATTGAATCTATATTAGCTCAACTCACAGCTAGCATTAAGCCACCTACTGGAGTCTGTGCTGGCCAGCCCGAGAACAATCCTAAGCATCCTGAACAGTTGAAGGAAGTCACCACTAGGCCAGGGAAAGATTATTCAAATCCCCCTGAAAAGACACATGTGGTTATTACATACGAGGATGAACCTGTGATTGCCCAAGACTCAACAACACAAGAGTCTCAATAAAAAATCGATAATACAGATAAGGGAAATCATGAGGAACCAACTGATTAAGAAATTGAAACACCAGAACCTGATATTCCTGTATATAAGCTTCGTATACCTTTCCCAGCTCGTCTAAGGCAGACCAAGCTTGATACTCAATTTAATAAGTTTAAAGAGGCTATGAAGAAACTTCATGTTGATATACCCTTTTTGGATGCTCTGGCTTAGATACCAACATGGACAAAGTACTTAAAGTCACTCCTTACCAGGAAGTATATAACTGAAGAGTATGAGATAGTAAAACTGGCTACAACTACATCTGATATCATATTGAGCAAGATGCCCAAGAAAAAAAAAGACCCGGGATCCTTTGGAATTTCATGTCACATTGGCGACTCATCATACACGAAAGGATTGGCAGATCTCGGTGCAAGCATCTCTATTATGCCACTAAGCCTATGCAAAAGACTAGGGTTTGCAGAATTGCTTCCCACTGGATTGACTATACAACTTGCAGACAATTCGATAAAACGTCCGTTAGGAATCCTCGAAGATGTCCCAGTCAAGGTAGGCAAGGACACATATGTTCCATGCGACTTTGTCATTATGGACATAAAAGAAGATTCTAGATATCCTCTCATCTTTGGTCATCCGTTCCTCGCCACTGCAAGAGCCCTGATTGATGTTGAAGTTGGTACCTTACTACTCAAATTAGGCAAAGAAACTCTCAAATTCAAGGTTTTTGAAAGTATGAGAAGACCAAGTATTCAAGAAGAAGTATATCTGATTGAGTGCATCGAGCAAATGTCACTTCTAACTCAAGATCATCACGAATCAAATGATCCCTTAGAAGTTGCTCTAACAAACCCATCAGTTGATGAACAAATTGATGAACAAGTGAAAGGTTGTGTCGAATCCCTCGACTCCGCTAAAGAAGATGTTGAAGCCACTGGTGAAGAACTCAAAGCTATGGAAACTACAGAAGAAACAAGTGAAAAACCATAGGCTCCCGAAATGAAGCCCCTACCCGTAGGACTGAAGTACATGTTTTTAGACGATCTCAAGGTTTTCCCAGTTATTATAAATTCCGATCTAACAACTGAACAAGAAGAGAAACTCCTAAAGGAATTAAGGGAAAGAAAGAAAGCCATCGGTTATAAAATGAGTGACCTCACTGGGGTCAGTCAAGCGCTGTGTATGCACACGATCCCTATGATGGGAGATCACAAGCCTACTATTGAGCATCAACGAAAGTTGAATCTAAATATGAAGGAAGTGGTCCGTCGCGAGGTCATTAAACTGCTCACAGCTGGAATAATCTATCCGATATCAGATTCGCCATGGGTGAGCCCAGTGCATGTAGTACCAAATAAAGGTGGAACAACTGCTATACAGAATGAAAACAATGAACTCATCCCCACTCGAATAGTCACAGGGTGGAGGATGTGCATAGATTATAGAAAATTGAACACAGCAACTCAAAAAGATCTTTTTCCAATGCCCTTACTTGATCAAGTCCTAGAAAGGTTGGCTCATCAATAATATTTTTGTTATCTTGATGGTTACTCTGGATTCTATCAAATACCCATACATCCAGATAACCAAGAGAAAACAACCTTTACCTGTCCATTCGGAACATATGCGTTTAAAAGAATGTCGTTTGGTCTCTGTAATGCGCCCGCAACTTTCCAACGTTGCATGGTCGCCATATTCGCTGGTCTTACTGAAACAATTATGGAGGTTTTCATGGATGATTTTTCTATTTACGGAGATTCATTCGATTCATGTCTAAAGCACCTCTCCATGGTCCTCAAACGTTGTGAAGAAGCGCATCTTGTGCTAAATTGGGAAAAGTGCCATTTTATGGTAAGAGACGACACTGTCCTCAGTCTTAGGGTCAGCAATAGAGGAATTGAAGTAGATAAAGCCAAGATTGAAGTGATTTCTAAACTGGCTACCCCAAAAAATGTAAAAGAAGTTCGTGCTTTTCTAGGTCATGCAAGATTTTACAGAAGATTCATAAAGGATTTTTACAAGATAACAAAGCCAATGATGAACCTATTACTAAAAGATATTGATTTCAATTTCAATGAAGAATGTGTCAAAAGCTTCAACACACCGAAGCAGGCCCTTACAACCGCTCCCATCATTAGAGCTCCTGACTGGGACCATCCTTTTGAAATTATGTGTGATGCCAGTGATTATGCTGTGGGTTCTATTTTAGGGCAATGTATAGAAAAGAAACATTATGTGATCTATTATGCATCAAAATACAATGAAGTTTGAAGCCATGTCATCCAAGCACTCAACTTTATTGTACCATTTCCTGGTATCTCGAACACAAGCGAGGAAACGACTGACAATCATTGCGTGCTCTTTTTTTGGATAATCTTTCCTGATATTGATATTGACTTATGCAAACTGTGATAAGTCCTCAAAAAAACCATCAAGTTTGTTACATGCTGGATAGTAAAGTAGTAAAATATAAGGGATGTCGATCAACAATGGTGTATCCCTACAAAGTAGAGTTAGATAGTAGTAATTACATATCCTCTCCAAATGCGGGTATCCCCTTAACCCTAGGCATATCCCGTATGACTCTAGCTAAGGAGTGTCCAAGTCATCCTTCGTGCATGGAGGTGGGGCGGATCTCAATTTTCTCCTACTCCTTCTACCATACGATCCATCAGTGCTCTAGCATTGCTCGACTCAACGATCTAGTCGTACAGGTCCTTGTGGACTTTATCCCGTTGTTGTATCCTACCATGCAGAAAATCATGATAGTATATATCCACCTGCTAAATAGCTATCTGTATTGAAAGTGTATGGCTATCAAACAATATCTTGTTACGAGTAGTCCATGTAACCCATATGATAGTTGCATATAGAGTATCATGTTGAGCATATTTGCTTGTTCTACTTCAAGTGTGTATCAACCTGTGGAAAGTGTTCATGTAGGAGTTGGCAAGGATAGTGGTGGATGAGGTGTAGTGCGTCCAGATTCTTCTGGATGTATGGAATCCATAGAAGAGGTGTTTGTTAGTTGTTTCATTGTTGAAGCAAAGTGGACATCTAGATGGTCCTTAAAACCCATTGTGTCTCAGCATAATGTCTGTGGGTAATTTGTCGTGGCAAATGAGCCAAATCAATGTGTCTAATTTGGATGGGCATTGTGTTTTCCAAATCTTCTTATGTAGTCTGGTGTTGCCTCTAAATGTAAAGTGTTGATATGATTGTCTGGAAGTGTAGTTTGCTTTCCATAACCAGGTGATATGTCTGTGTGTATTATATTCAAGTTATTGCATGATATCCAAATATGTAGCTGGATCCATCCATCCCTTGAGGAATTGCTTGAGGTTGTTTTCCCTGTTTGAACCCAGTTTGGTCAGTGCCTGGATTTTTTTTGTAGTTGAATACAGAGTTGGGAATGGTCATGGATGGTGTTGTAGGTTGATGAGTTTCTATTCGTGCCACCATGGATAGGCATATTCTTTCACAATATCACCTTAATGTGAATAATATGGTTACAATGACTTACTTAACATTAGGCCCTTTTAAACCATGAATTATATGGACAACTTTCAGTTCAAAAAGTTGTTGACTTGCACAAAGTTGGTATGACAGAACATTGCATATATTTTACAAAATTCTCAAGGATTTTCATTTTGTATTTGTTAAATTTTGACTTTTTTTAGTACATGTTCCTTATAGAGATTAATTTTAAAATGATGTATCATTTATATATATTGCAACAAATATTTTGGTTTCTTTTTTTCCACTTACATTTGTGCTTCACCCGTTATGAGATCCTAGCTCCGCCACTAGACCAACCGCTAAAGCATTGGAGAGTACAAAAAGATATCTATCATCATGTGTTTGTAGACTGTAGTAACTTTATACCTCTAAGAAGCATCCAAAGTTAGTTATATTCATCCCAACTACAGACACATCTATACTATATAATACAACATGTCTGGGATTTTTCTTGCAATTTTTGGATCGTTTTTAAAATAAAAAACCAATTCTCTATTATATAAAAAGGCATTCGATAGGTGCTCTATAATTTCCATGCCCATTTGTTGTAAGAAGAGCCGAGTTGCAAACTCTGGTCGAGTTCAAGAGAAGTGAACCATGAGAAGCAAAATAGGAAGTAGTATTGACTCCTTGTCTTGTCTCTCTCAAGTGGATTGGCTTATAGGGTCCCATTTACATCGACACCGGACGAGGTCACCAATTGCTGACTGCCACCCTTTTAGCACCATTGTCAGTTTCAAGGTCCAGATACAAGTGAGCACTTTTATGTGTTTGTGGTTTTGTTTGTTTGGTCCTCACCCTTCTGTGTCCTAGTGAATTCTGACTGGCCTTGGCAGTGTCTCTGGCTTCCCCAGTCTTTTGAGCAACTCTCTCCCCATCTTCTCTGGCATTCCATTCAACGGTCTTTCTAGCTTCATTTATATTATGTGTTGATGTGTCCCCCTTCTCCCATACTGTCTTGGCTTCAAATTGTCCCTAACCTCACCCATCCTCTTCATCATTGTGTCCTTATGATGGGTCTCTCCCTTTGACTTTCCCTTGAATAGAGATCCTTAGCGGGCTCAATAAGTACTCACCTTCTTAGTTTCCTCTATTTTCATGCTTAGAGAAAACTTGAACCTCAACCACAAACATGAACTCCCCTCCACTATGTAGCACAAGTATCCTCCCTATTCAGAGAGAAGTATAATTTAGCGCTTGTCTAATATGAATTTCTTCCTTTGTGTGTTTATGTTTGACAAATGTTCCATTCCACAACAAGGTTGTGTTTTCCCACTACTTTTTTCTCCATATCAATAATGTGAATACAAAAACCTTTCTTTCTATGTCAACATTATGAACATAGAAAATAATATTTGTCAAACAAAAGAACTATTTTGGGCAGCACATCTCTTATTATATATTTTTCTTCTTCTATCATGTTGTTTTCTTATTTTTCTATACTTCATTGTAATAATTTTGTGTTTTTACACCATCAAGTTACTCGAGCAATAGTTGTGGCAATTGGGTAGAGAAGACCAAGGACTCATCGGCGTCCTCACAGACCCCACAACCTAAATTCTCACCAAATTTTTAAGGTTGTACATTGTTTGTTGGAATATAATTTTCTTTCGCATTTAAGAAAACTTTAGATATTATAAGAATTTTATGTGATATTATGTGTAAGATTAATAATTTGGAGACATAATTGTTACAATTAATAGCGTGGGGGTACAATATGCTTAATGTTAACATTTAGTTTCTCTAAAGTTTGTTTCAAATTACCAATATGACCATTTTCTTACAATTTTAGTCACCAAAATGAATACATGAGTACTTTTAAAATTTTCATTTGTTATTTTGTAAAATAAGAATCTCTTCATTGATCGATCATATTTTTTTTACTCTTTTTATAGTAGGTCAAATAATTATCTTTATGCATGGCAAGCTTATCTTCTAAAGGTATGTATGTTTCTAATTAATTTGATTTTTTCATTTGATTATGTACATAATTTTGAAGAACTATGTTGGATGTTTGTGTTTTTAAAGAAGTTTTTTCCCGATGGTGTGTTCACTTATTAAATAAATATGATACCCAAATATATGTCTAGAATTTAGTGAATTGTTGCCTTATCTTTTTCATAGATAGAAGTTATACTTTTTACTCATCTGATATAGATATGAAACAAACAAGAAATACATGTATTATATATACCATTAGTGACAACTATCATTTCCCATTGATAATAACACCATGCTAGAAGTTAGGCAGCAAATTATTTTCTAAAACAAATATCTAGACCTATTACTAATTGGGACTTTCAAACATGCACATGGAGTATTTGACTACATGCACATTATGTAAAACTTTGAAATGGATGACTTAATCTTATATGATGGGAGAATTAGGGGAGTGGGAAAGAATCGTGTACATTATTACATCTAGAAGGGAACCATGTGTTGCACATTATTTGAAAATGTATGCCATCTCAATTTTGAGCATGTGCACCTAAGGATGAGATGGATATTGACTGAAGATTAGACTTTAGGAAAACTATTTCCGTTCATTAACCATTGAGTCTAATATTTCCATACATTCCTTTATGATTCATTACCATGAATTAAACATGATGTAAGACCATGGTGCTATCGGTATGTCAAACTATGGTTGTCCAACAACCTAAATCCTCCTAAAATTTCTCATGGTTGTACATCTAGTTGTCGATAGTATGTTGGCCAATTATGCAATATGATTAATAAAATATTATTTCACCTTTGAGACACACTTCAGATATTATTTCTATAAGTATTGTATGCCCAATTATGCAATATGAGTAATAAAACTCAGACATGATTTATATTGACTATATTTCTTTTCATGATCTTTGAGTTAGAATACTAATTTGGGGCTTTGATTTGGAGTTTTTTAGTTATTGATGGAGGCAAGTCCATTTTGGATTTGTGCTGCAATTTTGCCTCTATTTTTTGAATTACAAAATGGTCCTTGTTATATGAAGAAAGGCATTGAAGGGGTTCTTTACAAATGTTAGACACCCGTGTTAAGCGAAGAGTCAAGTAGCTATCTACAATTAGTATCTCCACACCACCAACTTCGTTGGGTGCTAATATTTCAATTTGGAGGCTTAGAGTGATGAGATCTCATGGCCCCCATGATTTGTTGTTCCTATTTATATGAGAAGTAGGTTACTCCTTAATAGAGATGTTGTTGCATGTTTGTTTAATCATAGCCTAACAATCTTTGCAACAAATAGACATGGTATCTAACACAGCAAGGAGAAACATAGTCCTATCAAAAATAGGACCCACAAATCCTCTCTTGATGAAGAGAGTATTGAAGAATCTGAAGGAGTAGCGAAGGAATCTACAATCTATAGGTACGCTAGCCTTTTTTTTCATCTCCCTCCATGATAATCATGGTATCAATGAGTTTATTATATCTAGGCACCAAATTTGATGTTTCTAATTTGATATTTCAAAAGGGGCTACCAAATTTCAAACTAATATGATGGGTGATTACTTAGATGCTCCTCTAGTTGTTGAAAATGAGTGTGTGTTGCTTGAATATGGATGATTGCTTGAATGCTCCTATCTTCGTAGAGAACAAATGTGTGTTGCCTCATAAATCTGAATACAAAAAATGCGTCAAAGAACCTGATTAGGTATTAATTTTATGTTGCCCCCACCTCTTCTCCTTGAAAGTCATTCTCATCTACTCTTGAATTTATCACACTCTAATTATCAAGGTAAACCAATTTCTCACTTCCGAGTCTTGAATCAATCACACTCCAATTATAGAGGTAAATCAATTTCTCCCTACCCTTCAGACTCGAAAGAACTAATCTCTTGTCTCTTTTCTACGAGCTTATTTAGAGTTCATCTTTATCTCTTTCTCTACATTTGCATTGGAAGGCGCATCCACGTACAGAAGGAGCCACTATCAGCTATGGTAGCGACACGTGGTTAGTGGCGTGGAGGATCATTCAAATTTCTCTTAAAAGTCTCACTGCCAGGGTAGCCCTCAACACTGTCAATGACCATGTCATCTTACATGGATGCAACAAGCAGTGAAACAATTCATTTTCTTTCCTTATTCTTACATTCAGGAAAGGATATACAAATTTGTTGATTTTTGGAATGCTAACAGAACATACAATGATTTTTTAAATTCAAAATCAAACACAATTTGAATAGAAAATATCAATGTCCATTATAATAAATCAGCCACCAAATGCCTACTTCTCTACTATCCACTTATTTGGCTCTAAAACTTACCACTTTTACTACCATCGCATGCATGTGATGTGCTTTTGCAAGGATGGTTTATGTAATGGATGGTTTACCAACATTCCAATTTTAACACCTATCATTTTTTGCATTCATCAACACCATTCTACCCTTTTCTCCACCCTTTTAGACATTTTCACCTATTCCTAGGCAGCTATGCGGATTATTGAAGGCATTTCTGGTTAATTTTTGTTTTTCTAGCACTTTCTTACATTCTAATCATTATTCATCTTATATACTTTGTACTTTATTCGACACATTCTTGGTTTTAGTCCCAACATTTTCTCTTATGGTAAGTATTGAGGAATCTGAGTTGTATAAAATATCTTTGTCTTCATTGGATGCACTGTTGTATTTCTCATGAACTTTTTGTGTTGTGAACAATTGAGGTTAGATACTCTTACCTGATGTCAACTATAATTTGGTTTGGATTATATATATTAATATTCTTCATGTCCCGATGGCATCTTTCCTTATCCATTGTCCCAATTTTGTCCCATGTGGTCTCCTACCTTTTCATTGTCACATTTTTTATGTCATTGGAATTTTAATCGCTATAACCATGGAAGTTTGGCCTTTTCATATATTGTTGATGTTTTTTTTTAATTTTATGAAATTGAGTTGATGTTGAATGCAAGAGGTATCCATGACTTATTTGGGTGGACTTTAATATAGTTTTTGTAATCATGGAATTTTTATTAATCTCACATTATCTTATGTTCTAACTTTTCAAAGAAAACACCTTTCTTACACTAGAGACTTGTTATTTGGAAGCAAACATAATTTTCTATACCAATAATCAACCGGTAGATATCCTTGACGTATCCTTCTCACAACTATTCATTCATGATGTATTCTTTTGTACATGCTTTGTTCTTCTTATGTTGAATGTGATCATGCCCTGGATTCCTATTGTTATTTTTCTTATAGGAAACTTTCTATAATCAGCTATAAGTGACACTAAGTCTATATATTCCTTTTGCATGAAGTCCCATCTTTTTAAAAAAAGGTTTTACCTTCTGTAGTGGCAAACAATGATAGATAGTATTTTGACTTATTTGACTTGAAATATCTCATTGTTAGGGATGTTAAAAAGAAATGGAATAGTTACTTGTCCACATATGATGAGACAAGGAGGGGACATGAAATGCAAGTTGACAGTGCAAATATTTTCAGGTCATCAATTTATTTTTATCTATGTGTCCTATTTGGGCTTTTCTAGATTCCTATAAACTACAACAAACTATAGAAATTTAAGAAATATTGCATAATTTAGTTGGTCCTCAAACAACAATGGGACCTATTGGATCTGATGCCTAAAGTTGGATTCATAAAACTATCTAGAAAGATGTTGGTTTGATAACATGTTCCTATCAAATATAATTACTATCTTTAGTAGTTTTAGTGAATTTGTTTCTCTTGTATTTATCCAATAAGTTCTTCTAAAATCTTACAGTAAACAAGATAAACTTAAACTATATCAGAATACCATATCAAAAAGACATCAGGTAGGGGATGTGAGCTATTATAAACACATCATAGTACAGTGCTTTATATTTTCAACTAATATAGCATAGCCTCACATTGGTCAAGGTCTTCAAAAATTATATCCATATTTGTTACCTTTTTTGGACAAAAAATAAATATAGACATGTGAATGGCCCATTGCAGATCTACAATCGCAAATTGTTAGTAAATTTTCTATTGGAGTATAAGGGTTATTCATATTCATTTCCATGCATATATGATGATACAACTACAAAATCGTTATTGATAATTTTAGATCAACTCCAATCAAATATGTTTGCCCTACGATGTACTTAATGATATAATATTTCATGTAGCTTGCTAATATGATACAATGTTTGATGTTGTCTAATAAGAATGTTCGTCTAACTTATAACAAAGTCTATGACATGGTGATGAAAAGTCACTAAATAGCTATAAAAGAACAAAATCACATCAAAGGGTTGCCAAGATAAATATCAAATAAGACAAAGGATGTTACTCAAAGAAATGATGTAAACCCCATTGTGGACACATGGTTTTCTGACCACTTTGTTCTATTTTTGGTTGTAAGGAAATAAGCAGATTTATTTCCTAATATATAGTGTATATAATTTATTTACATATATAAAAACTCTAAAAATCTAGGCATTGTCCACTCCGATCCAGAATGCAATATTGAAAATCAACCTTTTTCGTGTGTTGTTTGATGTCTATAGTTAATGAAATGGTCTAAATAACACTACCATCTGCAATGAAATTTTCAATCTTTGACAAGATTAGGCTCTCTTATCTATTGTATGCTTTAACGTATTGGTTGATTCTACTAACAGAAGGTGCCAATACCACGGTTATCTTCATGTCTCTTACTTGAGAATTGAGATGACAAATTACAAAAAAAAAATAGCAAGCCATTTTGATGTTTAGGATTCTTCGATTTGAGGCATACATCAGAAAAATGGAGACAAGTATATGCAAGTCTAAGTACATCCTAAAGAGTGCATGTATAACAATGGACTAGAAGAACACTCCCATTTTTTAATATGTAGTGTACACATTTAATTGTTTATGCACTACTTCAAGTTTGATGACATTAGGGACTTATAATATTGATCTAAATAGAATGGAGGCTCGCCGCTCATAATATTCTAAAATTATATAATACTCTTTAACCTAGTGCATCGCATGGGTTCATGCCTAGTCAATGAAAAGGGTTTGTTTCAATCGAATGCTTATAACTTCCTCAAAGACTAAAAATCATATATATACAATATCTCAATATAAACATTATGTATACAGGGGCGGAGTCACAGATTGGAGTTTGGGGGGGGGGGGAGGGATCTAGACATAAAAATTACTTTCACATGTGTAAATCCAAACTTTATATTAATGATTATTTGAATTACAATTTATGTTTTCATGAATTATATTACCATTTCAAGGACATATGAATGCATTCAAAAACTTGAAAAAAATAAATCATATAATTAGGAATATAACAGATAAGATATTTACTTAATTTGAAAAATGTAATAAAATTAAAGATTCAAAAACGATGGCTTGGCTTTTAGTGACGAGAAGAAAAATCTCAGTCTACCAATGTAAAAAGTGAAGTCTTTTTGAAGTCAACGTTGAGTGTGTGTTCTTGTCTTTATCAATAACCAAATGTGTTCCATCAAATAAGTGATGAACTTGTTAATATATAAATTTAGATGACTACAAGGAAAAGTAGACTTTTACCTTCTAGTTGTGGATTCGGTAGTTTGAGCATTCGTATTCATTTGTAAATTAGAATGATGTGTTAATTAGAATCGATGGCTTCACTCAATTTGACTTCAGGTTAGAAACAACTCTCAATATTATCGTCATCCGAGGCGGGAACAACATACTGTTAACTTGAATGTGCCAAATCAAACAACAAAAAATTGAAAAATGGCAGTGACTCTAGAGTGAGAAGAATTCATAATTTTGTGATAAGATTCTCCTTAACGCGGTTTGCAGGAGTGGGTAATCTATAATCTTCTAGTGAAAAAAATATAAATGCTCAATGATCAATCGGTTACCAATGGTTGGTTTCTCTCCATTCATATCTCTCGAAGCATTGTCTATCTTGCACATCGTCATGGATGTCCTTCTGTGAGATTCCCTTCTGAGGCAAAGCGACGCCGGCAGAATAGTGGCACGCAACAATCTCTGTCCCTCTGACAGAGTAGATCTCAACACAGCCACAATGAGTCAATGTCCCAGAAGCTCGCTCCTTGCCAACACAAGTAAATGAGTATTCACCAGATTGAGTCTGTCAGACACTGCTTCTCGTGTGGTGTTTCCGAACGAAGCATCTCGTGTGGTGTTTCCGAACCAAGCATCTGTATGTTACCGACGCGGTGAAAACGCTATAACAAATCACATAATATTTCAGGACTCTTTTAGCAGGCACACATAACGCGCTTGTTGTTTATTTTTGTAAATGAAGAAGTGGGGAAGAAAAGGCAAACAGACGAAGGGTCCGCATAAAATAACACTAGAAATTACAAGGAGTTCGATTTAAGATGGTGCTTTATTTGGACGTTAAGCATGACTGCGTGAGTTTCTGACCTCTGAACATATCTGGAGCGTAGCTCGCGCAAGTGAGTTTAGTCAGGACGTTAGTAACGATCCGAACAGTGCGGCACAACAGGATTTCAGGAAACTGATAAAAATCCCAGACGCCCTATATACACGACTAATTAATCTTTAAAAAAAATTTGGGAAGGTGGGGAGGGCATAGTCCCAGCCGGCACAGAGGATTTGAACCCATGTTTAATAGGAACAGCCCATGCACTGGCATGACATCTCGGCTGAGCTCAAGAAGACGTAAGCGCTAAGTAGTTCATCCCATTGAGTGAATTGTTCTTGGCGGTCCGATGCCGCTCAGATCGAAGCCACTGCCTTCGTGCATGAGGAGGAGCAGTGTGTCCAGCAACAGGATCAGGGGTGTGCATTTATATTTCCCTATTGTTGGATGTGGCGGATTTGGCATGAATGTGAATGTGCTTCTAACCATGGAAATCATTCTTTTGTCCACATTCTTGTGCCCTTGAACGGTTTTGAATAGTCAATATTTTGATCCCCGAGGAAAATTGGTTCTTTCCCGAACCTCTTCAAGGACTCTCTCACATCTGTGACAGGCAGGAAGGCACAAAGATAAAATGAGAATTCAAAAGTGGGGGTCTAACTTCAAGAATCGGTATTTGAATAGAAGGTGCACTGTACTTTTTCTCCACTATCCCTAGGCGTTGAAGATTTTGTTCTGAACTGATCAGTTCTTTTGAGGTCGCATGTCAAGGACGGCTTGAAGTTGACTTGAAGAAGGGAAATTTTGCCTCACTAATATTTCAAGGAAGACTATCAAAGAAGAATCGGACTACACAGATTATGAAAGAGACCAACATACCTTATAAGGTTTCGAAGGACACAAAAATTTCTTGCGCAAAGGTTCATCATCCAACTGAGTTTGCGAGGCATGCCTCCCTGAACAAACTCACAATCTTGCGAAGAAACACGCCCCCCAATCATGTTGCATGTGTGAACAAAGTACTACCGGACCTCTCTCCCTTACGGTCGAACTATTTTTCCCCTCGATCGCTGTTCAGTAAGTACAACTGCGAGCTTTGCTCAAATAGTTGTTAGTTCTAGGCTGCGCCTATACTAAAAAAATTAGGATGCGTGGCACCATGTCCCTTTATTTTGATCAGCATGCGAATTTTGTCGAAAACGAGTCATGATATCGGTGAACAAAAAGGCACATCGGAAAACAAATAAGCATTGTCGTTGATTAAGCACGTCAGAACTTTTTTTAGTTTTCTTTTAAAATACGCTCTTCTTTTAATGACTAGCAGGTTACACGTGCTGAGCACGTGAATTATATTTAAATTGTATTAAGTTGGTGTTAAAATTATATTTTAAAAAGTAAACTGTAAAGAAAAAAATTGATAATGTTAAAAGAACTTGCCAACTAACCGGTTGATTAAATGCCCAATGACCCCCTTCAAGTTGTAAATACATATATAGCCTACTTAAATACATAAACAGACTGGACCAAAGTCAATCTGATACCTTTCTTTACCTTGAGAGTAAAAATCTAAAACATCTGCTAAAATAAATTTTAAAAATAAAACGTAAAAAAAATTGAGAATCACAAAAAGAAGAAATTTCTGAACAAAACAGCTCTAGGTAGGAGGCTAACACAAAAAAAAATGTAAATAAAATATTACCGACCGACCAATAATTTAAGTGTCTGTGACTCCTTCTATGTTGTAAGTACACACATAGACTACTTAAACATCTAAACATACATGACTAATATAAATCAGATGCCTTTTTTAACTTGACACTAAATCCAAAACGCGCTAACAACTATGTGTTAAACAAAATTAAAAAACAAATGCAAAAAGTTTTGAAAATCACAAAAAAAAGATTCCGAGTAAAATTTAAAAAATAAAATGCAAAAATAAATTGAGAATTACAAAAAAATTACTTAACAACCAGTCAATGAAAAGCCATATAAATCACTCAATGCTTTAAATATACATATAGAATACCTAAACACATAGTCAGACTGCACTAATATGAATATGATGTCTTTCTTTAACTTGACAGACTAAAACACGCTTCTACAATAACTTTGTGTTAAAATAAAATTTCAAAATAAAAAGCAAGAAAAAAGTTGAGAATCGTAAAAATAAACTGTCGAGCGAAGCATAAAAACAAAATGTAAAAACAAAATTGAGAATCACAAAAAAAATTACTGATCGACTGGTCGATTAAAAGTCTGGTGACTCTCTCCATGCTTAAGTGCACATATAGACTATTTAAACACATAGGCATATTGGACCAACATCAATCTTATCCCTTTCTTTAGTTTGACAGGCAAATCCAAAACTCACCTCTATAACGATCTTACTATTAAACAATATTAAAAAACTCAATGGAAATACTTAGAATTGCAAAAAAAAACTTCTAAGCAAATTAAGCATACAAATACAAATGACATAAAATAGGGAAAATTTGTCGAAACAAAAATTTTAAAAATAAAATGCAAAAAAATGAGAATCGTCAAAAAAATCTATCAAACGAAGCATAGAAAGTCAAACGTAAAAAACGAGAATCACAAAAAAAACTACCGTGTGAAGTAGCTTGATAGTAGACAGAAGATTGTCTTTTATTTTAGGTATTTAGATTTAGATAAAAAACACATAAAAGTTGTAACATAATATATCCGGCAATGAAAAATGGCCGAATATACTTTTGGAAAGCCGGATACACTTCGAAAAAATTTATATAGTTTCTCTAACACAGACTCAATATTATAATGATTAACAAATGTGAGTAGCTGAAGCAGAATATAGCCAAAAGTACCTAAACATACATTGTATATTGTATTATCTATTTAAAAAAGGGAGCAGCTGAAGCCGCTCGAAAGCAGCCAGCTGACTTTTATTATATGGTATATAGAAGTGCATGCATATGATCATTCACTTCGATTCTCTTAGGGATCACCAACTCACTCACTCTAACTTTTCTGCATAATACAAGAGCAAGAAAGATAGTTATGGTGGTTAGTTTGTATTGTAATACATCATTTTGTCTAAATAAAGCAAGTAATGTATTGCACTTTGACGACTGGTAAGCAATATCTTTAGTACACATTCAAGTCAGAAATACAACAAGATGGCAGCTTATATGTTATTTTTCATGATTCTAAGTTTTCTTATCTAGCCGACCTAGTGTTCTTTCTTCTTAAATTTTATGTTTCAGATTACACAGTATATGTCGATTGTATATTATTACTATCTCATAGAATTACAACCTCCCTCTTTACACCTGATGTTGATTAGTATACTTTAACCTTCTTCAGACTTTTCCAGAACTCAATACTTCAAATTTTTGGTTTAGAGGAACACTTAGATAGATGACAATACTTCACATGCCCATCAAGATATGTATATAGATACACAAATATACTTTAATTTCATGCTATAATGCAACACATGGTCTCTTGCTAAACCAATATCGTGGAGCTCTTATTGTGGTCGATATCATCTTTACAAAAGCATACATCATATAATTGCAATGAAAAAGTGTGTCCAATATCCCTCCTCCTAAACTCTACTAATATTACTCGAGTAGTCAAACGATGTGATACAATTTGAGTTAACCCATGTGTATCTGTAGGTGATTGGGATATCAACACCCTAGTAAGAGACAAACACCTAAAACATGTTGGGCACATTTTGAATTTCAAGTTACTATTAGCAAATCTTTTACTAGAGAAAGGCAAAATATAAATTGATCAAAATAAATAATAGAGATTTTTGAGTTCAAAGAAGTATGTGGGTGAAGGTGACTCACAACGATCACTGTCATGAAGATAAAATATGTTTCTCCTGTGCACAAGTTTGATCAGCGACTTTCCACACAGATTGAATCACACCCAATTCAACATTTGCCTTCTAATGCTAGTAAGAGAACAATATCAAACATTCTTTTAACCCTCAAATGTTGTCAGAGAAATATGTCACAACAATCTTGTGTGTGTGCTCAACACTAGATAACAACATATGGAGAAGAAGGAAGAAACGAGCTAGAAAAAGGTGGTTATAAAACGGGTAATGGCAATGTGGAGGAGGCTGCATGTAATATCAATAAGAACCACACAACAACAGTTAGCATACAACAATTCACACACGCCATTTATATTGATGTATTCAGGTGTTTTTAGTGAGTTAGAAATGGCTTAAGAATATACAATATATAGATGGACACAACCAACAAAGTAGTCACTCGGTTATCCATTCTCCCTCCAATAATAATTGGCAGACAAGTTCTCATGTAAATGGTTCATTGGGCGCACCTAAATAGAACATAGGAGACTCGAACCATCCAACTAATGACTAACGAACCTAATGAGAAAAATGATAGAAATTGTATTCAAAGACAATTAAGTTTTGGCGGCTCAAGATAATTGTTTTTCTAAGGCTACTAAGGAAATGAAAGGTTGTGCATTCTTTAGGATTCCGAATGATAATAATTAAGATATCATTTAAACAAAACAAAATAGAAGAATTTTCTATTTATGAAAATATCAAATCACACGCAACACACTACTCTAAATCAAACTAAACCGGGTGTTTTATTATGTCAAAGAGCAATACACAAACAAACCCAATCATCTTAAACTTCTAGTGTCCCAGAAAGGCCCACAAGACATTAGTTTCCACTGACACCAAAGTGGATCCGATCACTATAGAAGTGAGCAATATGGGAGTAAATCTCGTTGAGAGGTTTTGGAATACATCAAAAGTGTGGCTAAGAATTTAACATTCTTCCACAAATTTTATAAACCTCAAAAAATTGTAAAAGGCAAAAAGGAAAGGCGACTAACTATTATTTCAACATAGATAGCGTGTGGCTTTAAAACTTGCATAGATATGGTGAACTATGTCTTAAACTAGATTTTGTGATTTAAATTTTGGTAAACTATGCAAACATAGTGAGGACACACGGACTTGTTCATATCGGTGTGCACATTAGGCCTTCACAAGATCGATTTCATGAACACTTTAGTGAGTATGCGCAACTCACATAAACCTGAAACTAGGTTTACACTCACATAGTAGGGGTCTCCCAAGGGTGTGATGTATGGTAATATACCATGCCAAACATTTGACCTTGATCCCATTCAAAGCAATGCTCTTCCTCTACCAAGAAAACATGAAGCATAAAATGCCATAAGAAAGAGTCCAGAATGAAAATCCAAGATTGTTCTTCCAGCAAACAAATACACAACTTAGTTGTCCCTTGAATTATTCATGACAATATCTTCAATATTAGAATGACAAGGTTATCGTGACGATGTTCAACACAAGGGTAGAAGACCCTCCCTCTCGATGCACTGAGAACTAGTTCTAGCTAGATCATTTGTGCGAGGATCAACAATATTCTCCACAAACCTAACAAATTGTAGAGATATATAACTATGGGTAATGAAGTCCCTCACCTCTTCATACCTCGATCTCATAAATCTATTTTTGGGGTTACCGATAGATTATTTAGCTTTGTCTGTGGTTGTCCTACTGTCACAATGTACTAAAATAAAAGGAAACAACTTTGAAACTACATATAAATAGAGCAACATATGTCTAAGCCAATCAGCCTGACAACAAGTTAAATCTAAGGCTACAAACTCATCTTCCATACTGGATCTGGCCTTTACAATTTTCTTGAATGATTTTTGAGATACTACAACACTACCTAAGAAAAACACACAACCACTAATTGACTTGGTCTCATTAGAATCAACAATCCAATTTGCATCTGCATAACCTTCTAACATGGCTAGGTACCTAGTGTGATGAAGACTACAAGTCATGGTGCTTTAAGATACCTAAAATCTAACCAAAGGCTTCCAATGATCAACATTGGATAGCTAGTTTACCTACTTAGCGTATCCATAGCATAAGCAATATCAGGTGTAGACCAATAGGCTAAGTACATGAAGCTTCCTATAATTTGGGCATGTCTTCTTTGATCCACATGATTACCTTTATGTGACCTAAGTAGTTGATTTGGAGACACTTACTGCTATTTTTATTGGATATATTTAAAGGCTAGATGGGATGTGACATAAGGCTTAAAAATCCCATCTACGCCCTCCATTAATACCCTTGGCCCAACTTGTCCTAAGTATTGACATCCTAGAAACCTAGACTCATTAGATCTTAGTTTAATTTCACCTAGACTCTAATCAAATGAGCCTTAGAAGGTTGGATGGGGGTCGTAGGGATTAGTTCCCCTATATATACCCTATTTCATCCACACCCAGATAGTAGTTAGGGTAATAATTTTTCATATGACTTGCTTGTTTAGTTTTAATCTAAATGATGATTTATGTTTGCATGCTATCACCCCCGACTTAGTTGAGACTCACATCACCCTCAAACGGCTCACACTTCCATTAATTTCTTGGAACCCTAATTTGCTTGCTTTTTTAGCTAGTTCTAGTCTAATTATCTTGTTTACTTGTCTTCTTAGTCAATTTCCTAGTTCATGCTAGTTTGACTTGCTATGATAGTTAGTTCTCACTTGTGTTACTTGTTCTTGTTCTAGCTACTCTCTTAATAGTTTAACTCCTTGACTTGATATTTCTTATCTAGTTGATAATCTAGTGTTTCTTCTTTCTTTTTTTAGTTGATTTCCCGCAAGTGTAAGGACCCTGGCCCACATTTTGGGATAACCCTATTTTTTTTGCCTAAGTATTTTTCTTAGAACCTTGCTCTAATCATCTGAGATGTAATTAGGGCATGTAGAAAGTTTAAATTTCTTGTTTGATCTTGTTTTGATGATGCTTGTGTTTTGTGGTGAGGTTTTGGTGCAAGTTGCTATTCACCCAAAGTAGGGGTTTATGTGCAATTTTTCCACCTATAGAGTGTTCCTTCTCTCTCTTGGCATCATCTAGAGAAGATAGAGAGAAATGGGCACCTTGTTTGGGTCTTGGTTGCTTGGTGACTATTGGTTATTATACTAACGAGTTTCAATCTTAAGAAAGACCTTTTACTCAACTAACCAATTCCCGCAAGTATACGGGAGTAGTTGTAGTCGAGATTGAACACAAGGAGCTTGGTAACCAATTAAACACAATAATGCTAAGGTTAAAAAAACTAGACCATTTTAAAGACGTGATTGGGTTGATTAAGAAAAAATTTTAGAATTAAGTTGAACAGTAAATGGATTACTAAAAGAGGTTTAATTTTAGATATGGAAGGATCTTGGACTTAGGATTTCACCAACATATCATAGCATAAAATAGGAGCACAAAATTTAAACATACTAAGAACTTATTTTAATAGGAGAGTTGTATGTCGTACTTCACCTCTCGGTGCAAGTACAACGATCCTAACTCAATACAACATTCTCATGTATGAATTATGTTTTGGATCACAAACCTACTCCTCAACTCCATAATTTCCACTCTCAAGGTAAAGAAGGAGTTTCCAAGAGAGTACATCCTTACTCTCTTGCCTATCCTCTCAGATCAAGCAAGAAAGCATAAAATGTGCACATAAAGTGGCCAGCCATACATGCAAGAAGCAAGAAAAAAATACTCACAAGGTGGAAAAATAAGCAACTTAGCATTTAGTACGAAATTATCATGTTCCATACATGCTATAACATGGGAGCTACTCTCCCATGCCCAAGAAAAGGAGTCTACTTGTCCATGATGATGTACAGTAGAAAATATGCAAAATTTTCAGAGTTTAACATGGTTTAAGAGTAGGAAAAGCTAAGAGAACCAAAAGTGTAACCCAAGAAGAGTAGAATACTAGCTGGGGGATAAAATTCCATTCCTACAGCTACTCCAAAATGGAAAAACTTTCCTCCTGAGAAGCTTGGTGGAGAGAAGAAGCTCTGTTGCACCTTCAGAGAAGAAAATGGAGAAGAAGAGAAGAAGAATGGAGGTTCTTTGATAAGTAGCCACCTTCTTCCACCTAAAATCGCCCTCCTTTTCTCTGGACCTACTCTTGGATGAAAAATTGAATTCTGACCAGTGATAACTACTCCATAAGTTGTTTTAGTCTTTAAAAATGAGGGGTTTCATTTTTTAGTTTTGTTGAAAGTGACAGCGACACAACGTGTCTTCCTTTAAACACATTGTGTGTTGACCTTCGACAGATGCTCCAATTGTACAACACACGGCGTGTTCGAATTAAGACACGCCGTGTACATTTCCAGAAACATATAGTCGACTTTGCATCTCCAGGTACACGCCGTTTCTGAGTGGAACACGACGTGTCTTTGCTCTGCTCGAAACCTTCTGGAATCGCACACGTCGTGTTCTAAAAGGGAACACACTGTGTCTTTGTCACTTCAGTTGGACACATGGCTTTCTGGAATTGCACACGTCGTATCTTAATTCAGACACGTTGTGTGCAATGCTGTTTCAGTAGAAATGAAACTCTGAATGGTCTGCAATGCGTGGAAAATCCCCAATGATGTTGGATTTGAGTTGGGCTATCTCTAATTTGATCCTTTTAAAGAATAACTTCAATAAACATCAGGCGATAAGCAAAATAACAAAAGGTGGCAAGAATAATATGAATAGAGGCTAAATGAGAATAAAATGAACTGAATTTGTGTGTGAAATCATGTGAAAAGTTGATGTGGAAAGCACACAATAAATCCCTCTAAGCTTGAACCATTTCTTGTCCTCAAGCAAAAAGAGCACGACCACACAAATGAAGGAATATTCAAGCTCGTGCATGAATTAAATGAAATGAAGATATGCAATAAACTCAACCAACCATGTACATTAGGTTTATATTCATAGCCATCATCTCAATTTAAATATCTAAGATAGAGAAGTTTTAGTTCAGTAACGGGGGTCACAAATTTAGCGAAACAATCAAATAAACAACACTAAGTAGAATTTGGATAATCAAGACAAACAACTAGTGGATGTACAACACAAAATTTTCAGCTATTATGGATACAAAAGATGAAATCTTGGCTAACTTTAACAATCCCAGTTGTGCTCTCTTCTCAAAAAGATATGACAATAGATTTTTGGGATTCCGGCACTCGGCTGCTAATTTAGGCTTATGTGCACGTGGAGTGTCGGTTGAGGTGTTATTTTAAACTCTTTTGACTTCATACCACCTAACCATCATTGTCGGATCAGACTCACACTAGGCTAGCATGATATGTGGGTTGTAAGCCATATTTTATTTGGTAAAGGGGGAAAGGGATAAAAGATATTTTTGCACAATACAAGAGAGTCAACTAGAAAGTTAAGTTAACAAGATTCCATTCATTATTTTGCAAAAACATTTACTGAAAAATCGATTGTATATGCACTAAGGGTTTGACAAGAGTATCTCGTATTCTAAATAGTGTTGTAGATTTGATTTATTCACTAAAATTTTAGACCGTTATATGTATTTAGCAATCAAAGATGTGAAAATTAAGAGTTCATGCTACAAATACAAACCAAGATCATGTACATGGGGAAATTCATTTTCCATTTGATTCATGCATGCTCTTTACTAATTCATTCATATGGACAAAAGAAGTACAAGGGATGATATGGTTCAAGCATACAAGGTACAAGAGTTCATTCCATCACAATAGCCTCATTTCATATTAAACTTTCCATGAAAGAAAAATAGCTGATAAAACAAAATGAAATAAAAGACTGACATGACTAACACTAATAAAAGCAAATGCAAATAAAACTACATTACGAGCCGGTTGCATCCCCCCAAGCTTGAAATCTGTAGTGTCCTCACTGCATCAATCAAACTCGTGGAGGTAACAACCGGATACCTATCATGGATAAAATCAAAGAGAGGGGCCAATACCCTCATGATTTGGTGGAAAGAACTGGTTGACGATGTTTGGAGTGTCCATGGGCTGCGGGGTGGACTCAGGCTGTGGGACAAAGTCAGGATACTAAGGCGGTGATGGCAGATATGGTGGTAGAATGGAGTAGTGGCCCTGTGAGATGTGCCATGAATCCATGCAGTGGACCATGTCCGTGCATCACAGTATACTACATACCCAACTAATCCAGGCGGCCATCTATGTGATCGAAGTGCTACTGAACATAGCCATAAAGATGTCACATGTCAGGCATGGCCCAAGTGTAGTCCATCTAAGTTCTAGTAGAGGGTGGTGGTGGTGCTTCTGCAGCTGTAGGTGGTGCACTAGAAGTGTCTGCTCCTCTGGTTTCCTCCTCTTCTTCATCCTCAGGCTCCAGTTTGACCTTCCAGTTGGTCTTGTCACTCAAATCATTGTGGTCGGGGTCAGGGATCTCAATATATTGCTTCTTGGTAAGGAACTGCCTGAACTTTGAATCGTTGTCACCAACTCTGGATAGTAGATTGGAAGAGATGAGGTATGGGATATCCACCAAAATATTTCATGGTGTGGGCTCTAGGTCGGTCAGATCCACCCCCAACTTTGTGGCAAGAAGAGTAATGATACCACCACACATGATGTCCCCAAATTCTCTCTTTTTCATCTTCCTTATTTCCAAGAATCTATTGAGGATATAGTAACCTGCACTTATCTGCTCACCATGAACCATGCACCACAAGAATAACAAATCAATCTTTCCACAAACCCCCTGTGTTTCTTTCTTTGCAAAAAAGCCCGTGTTGAGAAGGCGTTGAATATAGCGAAAGATGAAATTATGAATTGTTGGAGCTCGTGCTTTCTTGGCATTATGAAAAGTATCACTAGAGATTTCAGCCCAGAAAGAATCGCTATTAAAAGTTGTAGGATAGTCTATCAAACCGCCATAGTTGCATTCAAGCAAATTAGAGAAACGTCGTAGGTTAAACAAAAAGGGTTTGTTCAGTAGGCAGAAAGTAATTTTAGGATATGGTTCAAGTCACCTTTGGTGATCTTCCTCAACTATGAGAGTAGTCAGAAATTCGTAAATAAGTCTAGGGTACGTCTTAGTTACCGTAGTGCAGACGTAGTGCAACCCCAGGAACTTCAGGTGGCCCATCACTTCATTCTTGAAACCAAGCTTAGTGAGGGTCTACTCACAAGAAAAATGAGATGGCAATAACCTCCTAGAGATTAGGAATTGGTAAGTGGTATCCTCCTCTTCTGTGACCTTGAAAATTGTGGAGGAGACGTAGGTTGGTGTTGGAGATGAAGAGGAGCTTGCTCCACGTTTGTGGTTTGACGTCTATTTCACGGGTTCCATTTAGCTGCTGACGGGCCGAGACACGCCGTGTTATGAAGGGGACATAATGTGTCTTACTGAAGAAGGTTGGCTCTGAGTAAGGAAGGATACGACGTGTCAGTAGGTGGACACGACGTGTGCCTGGAGTAGAAACGTAGACCGAGACTTGCGACAACAGTGCTTGGAGAAATGGGCTTAGTGAGGTGGTGGCTTTGTGACAAAGATGAGGAGGTGGTGGATGGAGCTTGGTTGCAGATCTTACTTGTAGAGGAGTTTGGGTCATGGAAAGAGCACCAAGTTGTTTCAGATTTGAGCACAATGACAGCTTGGTGGCTTGCTGCTGCTTGAAGATAGACCTTGCTTGGCGGTGTGGCTGCGCAAGGTTGGCTTCATGCTAGAGATCGGTGGCGGCAAGGAGAAAGGGGCACAATCGGATGTGAGGGATGACGCAACCTACTGCGAGGGATGATTCGAGGGTCACAGCTGGGCACATGGCGGCGGGCTGCTTGTTGATGGGCGATGAGCAATAGGTTCGACAATGTCGAGGGCACACAGCGGCGTGACTCAGCAAGAGAGCATGGCTGAGCACATAGTGGCAGCGAGGGCACACGGATATCGCACATGATGGCTAGGTTTGGGGTGGCACACGGATCGAATGGAGGTGTGAGTAAAAAAGGCGCCTCGTGTGATTTACTTAGATCCAAATTTTCATTTTGCAACATAACGTGTTCAAGGTTGCACACATCATGTTCTTCATTGAATAAACTCCCCATTGATCTTCTGTTCAAAAATTTGCACTTGCAAGAGACGACGTGTTTGAATTTTGACACATTGTGTGAGATTCCAGAAGTCTCTATAGATTTTGCCAACTGATTGAGACATGACGTGTCAAATAAAGACACATCATGTGACTTTCCCAAAAGTTTACTGCTAAGTCAGAGTGATTTGCACATGACGTGTGCTGATTTTTTGCATGCCGTGTGGGATTCCAGGAAGATAATATGTAGGCATGACATGATGTGTTAAGTGATGACACGACGCGACTACTGTGTTTCTTTGATCAATGACATGACATGTCAAATAAAGAAACGTCATGTCTTTTGTAGTTTCTACAGAGAACAACATTTCATCAGCATAGAAATAATGATAGATATGGCAATATAATTGTCTAAGTTATTGCATTCATCCATAACAAGCTTATTTATGAAACTAAAGAGTGTTCTTAACTCAAATAACAAAAAAGAAATCTATCCTAATGTGGGTTCAACTCTCATGAGGTCCTCCATTTAGAGTCTGGAGTGAGACTCTTCAATCTATCCATTATGCATCTTGGAGGGAGAAGAGGCCCCTTTGTCAACTTCATCTCTAGAGGTATATAGATTGCCAAAAACTTTGAAAGTTCCATCCTTGCCTTATAGCTCAAAAACTCCATATGGAAAAATCTTCAACACAAGAAAATGACCTGACCAGTTGGACTTCAATTTTCTAGGGAATAGCTTGAGTCTAGAGTTAAACAACAACACTTTGTATCCTTCTTTGAAGTCTTTCCTCTGGATTCTTTTGTCATGCAATACCTTTGTTCTTTCTTTGTAGAGCCTTGCATTTTCATATGCATCTAGCTAGAGTTCTTCCAGTTCTTACAGTTGCAATAGATGCTTTTCACCAACCTTCTTTATGTCGGAGTTTAAGAACTTGATAGCCCATAGAGCATGGTGTTCTAGCTCCAACGGAAGATGACAACATTTACAATATATCATCTTAAATGGAGTTGTGCCTATGATGGTTTTATAAGTTGTCTGATATGCCCATAATGCGTCATCTATCTTCAATTCCCAATCCTTCCTTGAGCTAGACACTGTCTTTTCTAGAATGCTTTTCAGCTGTCGGTTGGAGACTTCTACTTGCCTGGAAGTTTGAGGATGATAGGGCGTAGAGACTTCATGAGTGACTCCATACTTAGAAGATTATTGAATTCCTTCTCAACAAAGTGTGTGCCTCCATCAGAAATTACAACTATAGGAACTTCAAACCAATGGAAAATGACTTTCTAAAATAGCTTGACTACAGATTTTGCATCTGGTGCTTGGGTTGGGATGGCCTCAACCCATTTAGAGACATTCTCACAAGTAACTAAGATATATTTGTAGCCACAAGAAGATGGGAATGGTCCCATATAATCAAATTCCCACACATCAAATACCTCAATCTCCAAGATAGAGTTAAGAGGCATGTCATCGCATCTAGATATTCCTCCAATCCTTTGGCATTTATCACAAGCTTTGAAAAATAAATTGACATCTTTAAATAATGTTGGCCAATAGAAACCGTCCTGGAGAATCTTTATTGCAGTCTTCTCTCCTCCAAAGTGACCTCTGTAAGGAGAGGCATGGTATTTAGAAATGATAGTGGAAATCTCTTCTTCAACAACACACCTCTGAATGAGTCCATCACTCCCATGTTTGAACAATAAAGGATCATCCCAATAGTAGAACTTTACATCATGGAAGAACTTCTTCTTCTGTTGATATGTCAAGTCCGGTGGAAGTTGTCCTGTAGTAAGAAAATCTACAATGTCTGCAAACCATTTTGCTTGTGTGGATGATACTGCATATAACTTCTCAATAGGCAAGTCATCCTCAATAGGTAATAGGTCTCCAGCATCCATAGTCAACCTAGAAAGATGACCAACAACATTGTTCTCTGTCCCCTTTTTATCCCAGATTTCAAGGTCAAACTTGTGTGAAAGCAATATCCAATGAATGAGATGAGGTTTGGCATCCTTCTTATTTAGTAAATACTTTATGGCAGCATGATCTGTATACATGATTACCTTAGATCCTACCAAGTACTATCTGAATTTTTCGAAGGCGTACACTATAGCAAGCATCTCCTTCTCGGTAGTTGTATAATTGATTTGTGCTTCATCTAGGGTCTTGCTTGCATAGTATATGGCATGAAACTTCTTATCTTTCTGATGTCCAAGGACTGCCCCTACTGCATAGTCACTTGCATTGCACATTTATTCGAAACGAGCTCTCCAGTCCGGTGGTTGGATTATTGGGGCTGAAATAAGAGCTTCTTTGAGCTTGTTGAAAGTTGTACGATAGTCGTCATTGAATATGAATTCAACACCCTTTTCTAGTAAAGAACGTAATGGCTTTGCAATCTCGTAGAAGACTTTAATGAGTCTTCTATAGAACCCTACATGAGCAAGGAAACTATAGATGTCCTTGACTGAAGAAGGAGTAGACATCTTCTCAATAGCCTCCACCTTAGCCATGTCAACCTCAATATCCTTATTAGATACAACATGACCTAATACTACACCAGATTGTACCATGAAATGGCACTTCTCCCAGTTTAGTACTAGGTTAACCTCTTTGCAGCGGGCTAAGACTAATGAAAAATTGCATAAACATTGATCAAATGAATCTCCATAAATGCTAAAATCATCCTTGAAAATTTTCATTATGTTTTTAATAAAATCAGGGAAAATAGCCATCATGCATCACTAAAACATCGCAGGAGCAATGCAATGACCAAAGGGCATGCGACGATAAGCATACGTTCCATAGGTGCATGTAAAAGTGGTTTTCTCTTGGTCGGGAGGGTAGATAGGGATCTAAAAAAACCCAAAATACCCGTCCAAGTAGAAAAAATAAGAATGTTTTGCAAGACGTTCAAGCATCAAGTCAATAAAAGGCAACGAAAAATGATCTTTGCGAGTCGCCTTGTTCAAATGTCGGTAATCAATACACATACGCCAACCCATGACTATACGTGTTTGTATCAACTCATCATTTTCTCCCTTGATGACAATTTCACCCCCCCCTTCTTAGGTACCACATGAATGGCCCTAACCCAAGGGCTATCACTTATAGGATAAATGATACTGACAACAACCAACGTAAAGATTTCCTTTTTAACCACCTCAAGCATGTTTTGATTTAAACATCTAGATGGTTCAATGGTGGGTTTAGCATCATCCTCCATGTCTATTCTATGCATGCAAATGGAGGGATGAATGCCTTTTAAATCATCAATAGAGTAACCTATGACATCTTTGTACAAACTTAATTTAGTAAGAAATTTATGTTCTTATTCATTAGTTAACTCATCATTGATTATGATAGGAGAAGTAGAGTCAGAGTCAAGGAATGCATACATCAGCCCTGGTGGAAGGACTTTGCGTTCTACCTTTCTCCCGACTGCATTTTCTTTGGCTTTGTCATCAACAAGTCGAGTGTCTTCTTCAATGGCATTTGATTTGGCAATAGAAAGTACTCCAGAATTTTCAAGTTAATTGTTTGTAACTTCATCATCATCACAATAGTTTAATATCAAATCAGCAATTTCATGATCTTCCTCCACAATAGAATCAATATAGTCCATAAAATAGATTTCTTCTACACATGAAGGTGCTTTCATGGCATCATATATAGAAAACTCCATGGCTTCTTTGCCAACCCAGAGTGTAAGTTTGCCTTCTGGACATCAACAAGGCATCCAACAGTTCTCAAGAAAGGTCTCCCAAAAAGAATGGGATTGGAAGGAACTTCTACCATGTCTAATACAACAAAATCACAAGGAATATAGAATTTACCAATTTACACTAACACATCTTCTACAATACCTTTTGGATATTTGATAGAATGATCGGCTAGTTCAATGGCCATCTTTGTAGGTTTCAAATCTCCAAGATCTAGCTCCCGCCACAAAGTAGACGGAATAAGACTAATGCTAGCTCCAAGGTCTACAAGACCTTTGTCAAATGTGGTGTTGCTAATCTTGCATGGTAGAGTAAAGGATCCCAAATCATCTAGCTTCTCAGGAAGTCTGTTTTGAATGATAGAACTGATTCTCTTAGAAAGCATCACGGTTTCCACTTGGTCCACCTTCCTCCTCTTGGTGAGGATGTCTTTTAGAAACTTAGCATGATGATGGCATCTCTACTATAACTTTAGCTAGTGGAAGGTTTTCATCAAGTTTGTTTAGAATTTCCATAAATTTCCTAAACTTTGAATCCTCCTTATTTGCAAGTCTTTGCAGAAATGGTGCATTTGCTTTAATAGAAAGTGGTACCTCAGCTGTACCTTTTCCTTTGTCACCCATAGGGGTGCCGAACTTCTCTTCATTAGTGATCTCAACACTCTTCTCCTTGGGTGGAGAAGGTCTTTGGATTTCAACTCCACTCCTCAAAGTGATAGCATTTGCCTACTATCTTGGATTCACCTCTGGTTGGCTTGGAAGAGAACTGGATTGAGTGTTCTTTTGTTGCGTCAAGGCCTGTTGGGCAATTTGGTTTTCCAACATCCTTGTATGAGTGGAAATGCCATCCACTTTTGTGGAGAGTTGGGCAATTGCATCCTTGAAAAGCTTGTCATTGCCCCTAAACTCTTCATTTTGCTGCGCTTGAGTGGAAATAAATTTCTCCATCATGAGCTCCAAGGAAGAACTTTGGGGTTGTTGTTGTTTTTGGTAACCCCTATTGTTATTGAAACCCGGAGGATTCCCATTGTTTTGTCAGTTGAAGTGTTGTTGCTGCTACTATTGTTGTTGTCCTTGTTGAAAGTTCTGAGCATTGCTTGTATTCTAGTAAGAGAAATTAGGATGAACTCTCCATCCTGGATTGTTGGTGTTGGAATAGGGATTGTATTACTTGTTCCCTTGTATTCCCACGACATTCACTTGGTCTTGGTTGTCTTGATTTGCATTAGGAGAAAAACAAGAAGATGAAGTGTGTCCAAAAAATCCACAAGCTTCACATATTACCTCAGCTGCTTGGATCTGCATGGTAGTCATCTTCTCAAACTTTTGTGTAAGGACATCAAGCTTGGCTACAATCAAATCAACTGCACCAACATTGTGATTTCCTCCTTGCTTTCCGGTTGTAGAACTCGGTATAGAAGATGATTGTGCTTTTCTATCCGACCCCTATTGGCAATGGTTGAGTGCTATATCTTCAATGATATCATAAGCCTCCCTATAAGACTTATTCATTAAAGCTCCATTAGCTGTGACATCCAGTGTCATACATGTATTGTAGAATAGTCCATTATAGAATATTTGGAGTATTAACCAATTGGTTAATCCATGGTGAGGGAAAATGCATTGCATGTCCTTAAACCACTCCCATGTGTCACACAAAGTTTCTCCATCAGATTGAAAAAAGTTTGTGCGCTGGTTCGTTAGTTGGGCTATTTTGCTTGGCGGAAAATACTTTGCAAGGAAAGCATTTAAAAGTTGATCCCAGATTTTGATGGACTTATTAGGAAGAGATAAAAGCCACGCCATGGCTCTATATCTCAAGGTGAAAGGGAACAACAGTAGCCTTACTCCATCAATGGATACACCATTGATTTTGAAAGTGTTCATATACTCCAAGAATTCAACTACATGAAGATTTGGATCTTCATTAATGGTGCCCCCAAAATGATTTTATTGGATCATCTACATCATTGAAGGAGCAATAGAGAAGTTGTTCGCTTCCATTGCAGGTAGATCAATGGATCCACAAATGTTTGTGGCAACCGACATGGCGAAATCCTTCAAAGGACGGTTGTCCTCCATGGTTGGATCTTCTTGCGTGGCTTCTTCAAAAGATAAAGAAGATGGTGATGGTGATGGTGGAACACCCTCTAACAGTGGTCGCTCTACTCTTCTTGCTCTTCTTAAGCTTGAAAGAGTACGCACAATTTTGAGTTCTAGAAATGCTGATGGTTGAAGACCCCTTTGCGAGCGCTGCATACAACCTGAAAAATAGCAAGAAATATTGAGAACACAACTAAAAGGTGTATGAAAATTCAAAAATGGAAATGATGATCTAGTCTCAAATACTAATTAGCACTTGTTACTCTAATTAGATTAACTGTAGATCCCCGCCAAAAACTTGTTGGTTATTACACTAACGAGTTTCAATCTTAAGAAAGACCTTTTACTCAACTAACCAATTCCCGCAAATATACTGGAGTAGTTGTAGTCGAGATCGAACAGAAGGATCTTGGTAACCAATTAAATGCAATAGTGTTAAGGTTCAACAATCTAGACCTTTTTAAAGATGTGATTTGGTTGATTAAGCTAAAATTTCAGAATTAAACTAAACAGTAAATGGATTACTAAAATAGGTTTAATTTCAGATATGGAAGGATCTTGGACTTAGGATTCCACCAACATATCATAGTATAAAATAGGCGCATGAAATTTAAACATACTAAGCACTTGTTTTAAAAGGAGAGTTGTATGTTGTACTTCACCTCTCAGTGCCAGTACAATGATCCTAACTCAATACAACATTCTCATGTATGAATTTCATTTTGGATCACAAACCTACTCCTCAACTCCATAATTTCCACTCTCATGGTAAAGAAGGAGTTTCCAAGAGAGTATCTCCTTACTCTCTTGCCTATCCTCTCAGATCAAGCAAGAAAGCATAAAACATGCACATAAAGTGGCCAACCATACATGCAACAAGAAAGAAACCGGTACTCACAAGGTGGAAAAATAAGCAATTTAGTATTTAGTACAAAATTATCATGTTCCATACATGCTATGACATGGGAGCTACTCTCCCATGCCCAAGAAAAGGAGTCTACTCGTCCATGATGATGTACATCAGAAAATATGCATAATTTTTAGAGTTTAACATGGTTTAGAGTAGGAAAAGCTAAGAGAACCAAAAGTGTAACCCAAGAAGAGTAGAATTCTGTCTAGGGGACAAAATTCCACTCCTACAACTACTCCAAACTGGAAAAACTTTCCTCCTGAGAAGCTTGGTGGAGAGAAGAAGCTTCGTTGCACCTTCGGAGAAGAAAATGGAGAAGAAGAGAAGAAGAATGGAGGTTATTTGGCAAGTAACCACCTTCTTCCACCCAAAATTACCCTCCTTTGCTCTGGACCTACTCTTGGATGAAACACTTCCGAATTCTGACCAGTGATAACCACTCCATAAGTTGTTTTAGTCTTTATAAATCAGGGGCGTCATTTTTCAATTTTGCTGAAACTAACAGCGACACGATGTGTCTTACTTTGGACACGTCGTATCCTGGACTTCGACAGTTTCTTCAAGTGTACAACACGTGGTGTGTCCAAATTGAGACACGTCGTGTACGTTTCCAGAAACATATAGTTGACTCTGCATTTCCAGGTACACACAATGTCTGAGTGGAACGCAGTGTGTCTTTGCTCTGCTCAGAACCTTTTGTAATCACCCACGTCATGTTCTAAAAGGGAATGTGTCGTGTCTTTGTCACTTCGGTTGGACGCATGGCTTTCTAATATCACATACGCCGTGTCTTAATTTAGACACATCGTGTGCGATGCTATTTGAGCAGAAATGAAACTCGGAATGGTCTGCAATGCGTGGAAAAGCCCCAATGATGTTGGATTTGAGTTGGGCTATCTCCAATTTGACAATTTTAAAGTATGTATGCAATACACATCATGCGATAAGAAAAATTACAAAAAGGTGGCAAGAATAATATGAATAGAGGCTAAATGAGAACAAAATGAACTGAATTTGTGCGTGAAATCATGTGAAAAGTTGATGTGGAAAGCACACAAGAGTGACATCCTTGGTGATGTCTAGAACACATGAGTGAGGTGTGTCTTGCACCTAGATGTGTTATCTCGGGTTAGAGAGTCGTAGAAAGGTTGTGCATTAGTTTGTGAGTGTGTAGGGTTGTGCCCTATCGATTAGTGAGTGTGTAGGGTTGTGCCCTATCAGTTTGTGAGTGTTTAGGGTTATGCTATATCGGTTTGTGAGTGTGTGGGGTTTTGACATATCAGGCATGACCTTGGTAGGAGACCAAGAGGGCAAGATCTAGCCTTCACCATATCACCACATCTTGCATGTTGTGACATGTGGCTCCTTTTTCGTGGACAAGTGTCACCTAAGCTCCTATTGGCTGACACCTCTTCCATGATCTCTCTCTCATCCCCCTAGTTTTAAACTTCTTTCTATCCCTACAAGAGGATCCTGAGCTAGGGAGGTTCTTTTAGAGCTTAGTCAACAAGTTCCAAGTTGTGGTGTTCCTTGATCATCCTTCATCTTCTACCTTAGTAAGCTATGTTTCTAGATTTCTTCTTCTTCTCGGCCATGGATCTTGGATATCTCCTTTTCATCTTGAACCACCATAACCTTGGTCTCATCTTCTTCTTTGGAGGTGTAGTGGTGATCAAGTTTGGTGGATCATATTCTACCTTGAGCTTGTGAGCTTGAAGCTTGACCTTGGAGCTTGGATCTTGGTGGTGATCTTTGAGGTGGGTTATATAACTCTTGGCCTTCATTGTTATTTTCACTCTTCATATGTTTATGTTGTTTCTCATCTTTAGATTGTTTATCTCATGCACGCTAGTAGTTTTTGGTGGTTTTGGGAACTGATTTGATGAAGGAGTTTCATTTAAGTTGTTGTCCATACTTTGCACCTTCTTGGCTTGATAGTAGATGGACTAGTGGTCGATCTTCCTAAGGTTGAAGATGACCAAGTTGACACACACATGCACTAAGTTGTAAGTGGTCGTCATGACTTATGGTGCTTAACCTGACACATGATGTGACAAGTTGTCATGGCTTGGGAATGTTAAACCAATAGGCTTGATGGAGCTAAGCCATCATGACTTGAGTGTGCTAACCCGTCATGCCCTAGAGATGCTTAAACTGATATGTTGCTAAATCGATATGATGTGGGGGTGTTAGCCTGTCATGACCATGAGGATACTTTGTGAGTTGGTATGCTTGGAGTGCCAAACTATGATGCCTTGTTTGAGCAAGAGGCTGACACACTTTTATGTGGGGTTATCCGTCACACCTTCAAGTGGGGTTTCCCATCACACTTTCAAGAGAAGTCTAAACTGATACACACCATGAGTGCTAAATCGATACACCTCTTGTTTGGTTAATCCAACACCTCAAGTGTAGCTAACCATCACACCTTATGTGTAGATAACCCGACATGATTGGACATGATGGTCTAAACCAATACACTATGACGGTTTAAACAGATACACCACATGTTAGTCTAAATCAATACCTTGTGATGGTGGACCTGATATATCATGTTAATGATAGGGTTACATGGTATGATGTGATACCCTATGGGTGATTGTATGAAAAATAAAGGAGTATAGTTTTCTATGACCTATGATTTCAAAACATACCTTATAGTGATAATAGAAGTGATGATCTAAGTTGGTTTATCCAACCTTGTAAACCCTAATCGGTTAAAGAGAACCCTAACTCTAATGATGTAGTGTGAATGATATAAATCCTTATGGGTGATAATAATGATTAAGTATTACCTTTCTTGTCATAACTTCCTAACCATGTAGGTAACACAATTTGATATGCATACCTAGATAAGAGCTATGGTGTTGATGATATGTTTGAATGGGCCTTATGAGGCATATGTGATGTTGGTAACACAGAAAGAGGAGGTAAATGGTCTTATGACCTAATGATGGCTTATTGCCTTATATGCGATGATAATTTCCTCAGTAATGAGATGAGGGGTTGCTACCCCAAAAGTATGTGGTCCTTGTGATGAGAACTATGGTGAATGACAAGTAGCAAGTGATAATGTGATGAGATCACACCTTATATGCTCAGTTACTTTATGGTAATGTGCTATGCCCATACCTTTGTAGAACTTGTTTAAAGTGTATACATTGTAACTTGATTGATGCTAAAAGACACTTAAATGACCTAACTAATCAAGTGGAACCTAATCATGTAGCTTGCCATGTGCCATAGATCCATTCAGTGTCAGCATTTGCTAAATGGTGAAATGAGTTTAACTCAGAGCTTATATTTTTAAATATGCGGGATGAGGATGAATATCCTTTTACATCCAGGTTATGTGATACAGGATTGGTTGTGGGCCATACCCTGGTAAGAGTGTGGCTTCGGGCCGTAGCTCAGTGTTATGTGATACAAGATTGGTTGCGGGCCATGCCCTGATTAGAGTGCAGTTGGAGGCCGTAGCTCAGTTCCACTAGCTTCGTGACTTGTACCAAGGCGGGCTAGATTTGTACAACTAGACTATATGTCTTTGATAGCAGTCTGACTGGTGATGTCACTATTCACTCATACTGATCGAGGGGGTGAGGTCGTGGATTCCGACTCTCTCACTACACCTTGTATGGCACCGATTTTAACTTAGCAGTGGTTGGTTGGATTTGGGTGGTATGGCTCAAATCCTCAGGGCATAAGAAAATACATACAAAACCATATAGTATACTTGTATAGGATCATATACAAAAATATCGGATGAGGCCTTGCTTGATTTTGTACAGTAGTGTTGGTAGAAAATATACATGTTCTTCATATTTCTTTTATAATGTTAAGATGTTTCATAATGCAATAGTAATTTCTTATTCTGTTCATAATGATTATCTATCGGTCATGATTATAATCTTACTACTTCTTTAATAATCTTTATCTATGATGATAATAGAGTTGGTGGAGAGTTATATCTCCTTCTGAGATTTGGAATCTCACACCATGGGTTTCCCATATCCTTTTTAGGTGGACGTGCATGCGGAGGTAGAGATCGTGCAGCAGAGGTTAAGGAGCAACATGAAAGACAATAGCTGACAAGGTTGGAAGTGCTGCTGGATGTCTTTTTTTGTTAGAGTCCAAGAGTTGTCCCTATACACTGGGGTCTTTGGGGATGTTTTGTAGACGTGGTTTCGATATGTGGTTGGCTTGTATGCCTCTCTTGTACATAATTGTAGTGGGCATATGTATATATGTTTTGAAATAGGTTTTCTAGTAACAGGCTGATGGCACACACAGTAAGTGCTTTGAGGCATGAAATAACTTGTATCTAAAGGTTTTGTTGTTTGGAAATTTTATGAAAATGGTTTTAATTTTTAGTATTTTCCAGTAATCTATTTGTTTAATCTTTCTTCCACAGTTTTGTTTTGAGTAATCTCGCTTGTGTGGCACAGGGTGTCACATCAAGTGTGTTAATTAGGATCCTTTTGTTAGTTTAGTGCTTAGTTATAACCTTATGATTGATTTAGTATAATTGCTCTCTTTCTTGCCTAGCATTCTAGACTTAAGTTTCTAGGGTTAGCATAGGTTTTTTTTTCTTACCTTTTCTTAATTTCTCAACCACTTTAGTGTAATCACAAATCCATGATCAAGCCCTTTAACCCTAGCCTTCACATTAGGAACCCAACATAAGCAAACTGAGCTCTAGGCCCCCTCTCTCCCTTGGGTTCTACCTCTAACTTCTAGTTTTTCAATAATATAATACAAATGTGTGTTCTTGAGGGTAGGTGCTTGGCATTTTTGAGTGTGTTGATTAGGGTTATAATTGTTTTTATCCTAAGTGTGTGCATCTCACACGCACATCAAGCATTTTGGAACTATTTCTGAGGAGAGTGGTTCTCGAACTAGCTAGTTTGTTTTGTGATGACTTTTCTTATTGAATCACTATTTCTATTCATTATTCTTTGAGTTACTTTTTGAATACTGGTTTACTAACGTGTTTCCTCTTGCTTGGTGTGCCGTCTACATGTGACACTTGATGCATATCTGCACATCACTCTCTCCATTGGTTCCTTCTTAAAAGCTCTGAAGATCGGGAGATGAAGGTGTAGGAATCGACACAATTAACTCTTAGAAGTTGAGATGGTAGATCAAAATGCACACAATCATGAGGAGGCACGTCAGTGCCTCTCCCTCCACCTCCACCACCAGTGTACAAGACACTTCCTCATTACTTCATGTCGGGGAACTACAATTCACCCATTGCTACTAGAGTTAATCAAATGCTACAGTAGAAGTTCTTCATTCCACCGAGTCTTCTTGGGCTCCTTCCCACATTCTATGGGCTTGAAAATCAGAACCCATATAAGCATTTAAATTCTTTCCTAGAGATGTGCTCCACCATCAGAACTCCTACAACCATTGAAGACTCCATCTAGATCACCTTGTTCCCTTTCTCTCTCAAGGACGAGGCAAAGGAATGGTATTCATCAAAGATTAATATTGTTACTTGTGAAGTAGTGAAGAATGAATTCTTGAAGAAATTATATGTGAATGCAGAGTTGACCCAAATGAGAAGGCACATCACATCTTTCAACTAGAGGAGAATGAATAGTTCTATAAGACTTGGAAGAGATTCCAAAAGCTACTAAGGGATTGTCCCCATCACGAGGTTCCTATTTGGTAGTTGGTCTAATCTTTCTATACTAGGCTATCTAAGATGGGTCAAATAGTTGTAGACTCATCTTGTAGAGGATCTTTAATGGACAAGCTACCTGAACAATCATGGTCATTGTTTTCACACTTGTCTAAAAATTTGAGGCACTGTGCCTCAGGTATGGACCTCCATTGAGATAGAAACATGGGAATTGTACCTCCTTCAACCAAAGATGATTCAAATCATTAAATGATGAAGATTTTGGTCAACATGATGACATTGATGGATATCCATGTGGGAGTCCCCTCTTGCCAATCTACCCCTTCCATTGAGTCTATTAGTGAAGAAGTGCAAGCTCTTTAGTCCTAAGTCAATCACAACAATCAAGGTCATATGTCCCAATCTTACGCTCTAGAGTGAAGAAATTGTCCAATTTCTCATATAATCTACAAGAAGAAGAAGGACAAGCATACATAAGGCAACACCAATTACAAATATATAGATCCAAGTTTGGGGAAGAAATTCCTGGAAGATTGTGAAGCTTAGATAAAATGAAGAAGGATGTGTTATCTTAAAGACAAAACATTACTAGTCTGGAACAAAGAATTGATCAAATCTCATTTTCACTTGCACATCGTGAGGAGGGGAGAATTCCTTCCAGAACCACATCAACCCAAACAATAAGATTAGACTAATGGGTGTTCCTCAAGGAACCTATAGTCCACCACAGGGGCAAGTACCAACCTTGCAATAGTACCAAGGTCCCCCAAATCCTTATTCTCCACCACCACCACCACCACCAAACCCCCCCCCCCCCCTTACAACTTCCAATTTTCCCCACCACCACCAACACCATACCAACAACCTCCACAACAACCACCATGGTCACATCAAAACATCCTCTAGAATCCCAATCCACCACACCAACGACTACCTAAAGGTTCGCAATAGATACCACAAGCTCCCCCTTATTCTTACGAGAAAGTGAAGGGCGTGAAAGTGTTGAGAAGTCAAAAAGCTCTTGAAATTTTGAATGACCAAGCAGTTGATGGTTTTTTAATGGATCTAGAAATGATAATGTGATACATGGCAGTGAAATATATTGGGAAATCAAGGATATAAAATGATATTGAATGATGACATTGTGATTCTAATGATACCACTTGATGATTTTTTTGAAGTTGATAAGGTAAGTGAGTAGTAACCTTCTTTCCCTGATGCATTAGAAGATCCTTGCTCTTCTAAAAGGAAGAATTAGCACACTAAAGATACATGGAAGCCTTCAAGCAAGTATGTATCAATATTTCTTTTTTGTATGTTAAGATTCCCTTTTATGAAAAATTACTTACAGACATGTGCACTTTCAATAGGAATTCGATAGGGAGAATGAAAAACAATTCAAGCTCATTAAACAAGTCAACTCCATTATGAAACACACCACCCTTATGAAGAGGAAAGATCTCGGTGCCCCTATTATTCCTTCTCACATAGGCACACACCACATAGACCAAGCACGTCTTGATTTTGGTTCTAGTGTAAACTTAATGCCTTATTAAGTGTATGTTGAGTTGAATTTGGGACACTTGGAGCCAGCTAACTGCACCTTGCAATTGGCCAACCATTGAGTGGAAAAAATATGTGGATCGATACGCAAGAGAACTAGTGGAAGAGTTGCTTTGCTCTTACATTCTATAAGATGTGGTGTGGTTTAGAAGTAGGACAAAGTCACTTGAGCAAAGTAAGAGGGATGAAGTCACTGACCTATAGAGAGAGGGATTTTTGGTATGCCTCTCCACAAGGAGAGAGAGAGCGAACAAAGTGGGTTGTGATGAATAACCCCCATTTTTTGGATATAGCCCAAATTTTCATAGATCCCCTGACACAGTAGGGGAAGATCATGCATTTGCGATGCTCCCTACGGAAATGAACCAAGGAGGTGATTAGGCAAGATAGTTTTGAGGAGCCTTTTTGTAAAGACACCTCAAGGGTAAATCGATGATGTGTTGGTAATACTTGATGATCACACATCTGCCTTTGTTTTTACTGATTTCATCGTGCTTGATATAGAAAAGAATATAAGGAAAGTACTTGTTATATTGGAAAGACCCCTAAGACCCCTTTCCTGGACACAGTTGATGTAGTGATACATATGAGGACTGGCACCATGTATGTGACCTTCATGCACCTAAAGATCAAGTTGAACATTTGAAAAGCATCTGTCAAAGTCGAGCTAATATGTACCACTATAGAAGATTATTATCTTGTTAATTTCCTAGAGGAGATTGTAGAAGAATGCCTACCTATATGGATTGAGACTGCCACAAAGGTTATAAGTCTTGATCCCATCGTTGAGCTACCAAATGAGGAACCTAAAGAAAATAATTAGCTTGTGGTAGTCACTGCTAGTGTGGATTTACCTTCTTATTTCTACCAAGACATTGAAGAGTTCTATAGAAGGCCCTCCCGTCCTTGAGATGAAGTCACTTCATGAAGGCTTAATGTAATGCACGGGCCCACTGCCCAATGCTCTAGTAGAGTTTTAGGAATGATGACAGGTCACCAATCCCAGTACTACTCCAAGTTCAGCATGCTTAACTATGGAGTTCTTAGTGATGGGCTCCCGGAAAAGGAGGTGCACCTTGGTGATATGGGTAGTCCAATCATTCCTTTTAAGATCATGTTATCCCAGGCCTCAAATCCTAGGATGTTACAATCTCCTCCACTTAGACTCTTGATGTCCTCATCAAGTCTCAACTATATGGCTTCATATTCTGACCCCATTTCAGTGCAGACCCACAATGGCCCATGGACACCCAGCTCCCGATCACGGAATATCAACGCAAGGGTGGCTACATCAACCATGGACAACCCTTTCCTACATGCCTGGACCACACGACTCAAGACTGGTATGCCATGTCCATGTGGGCTCCACCTACTGGAGGGGTTATGGCTCTGATACGATTTGTAATGCCTAGGCCCACTTCCCAAGGCTCTAGTAGAGTTTTAGGAATGATGACTGTCCCCACAGACCACCACTAGCCATAACTACGCACTTTGTCCTCACTCACGCACATACCATGATCAACTTCCTGACAGGTCACCCATCCCAGTACTACTCCAATTTGAGAACGCTTAACTATGGAGTTCTTAGTGATGGGCTCCCGGAAAAGTTGTTGCACCTTGGTGATATGGGTAGTCCAATCATTCCTTTTAAGATCATGTTATCCTAGGCCTCAAATCCTAGGATGTTACACTTAAAGTATGAATTTCTTGGTCCAAATGAAACCCTTCCTGTGATCATTACTTCTATTTTTCTCCAAAAGAAGAAGATGCTCTTACCTATTTCCTAAAGAAGAACATTTAGTCCATTGGATGGTCCATTGTTGATTTGAGAGGTGTTTACCCCTTCATTTTTTTGTAGGAGCTATTTTTAGGATGATGCAAGGATAAGTCATGAAATGCAAAGGAGGGTGAATTCTAAACTGAAGGAAGTTGTAACTCAAGAAGTTGTAAAGCTCCTATATAATGGGATCCTCTAATCCCATTTTTGACATTCCATCAGTGAGTCATATTCAAGTTGTGTCTAAAAAGGGTGAGATCACTCTTTCACCTAGTGAAGATGAGTAGTTGATGTTTGTAAGAGAATAGTCCAAGTGTATGTGTCTATATTATAGGAAGCTTAATTTCAAGAAAAAGAAGAATCACTTCCCTTTCCCATTCATTGACAAAATTTTAGAGAGATTGGCAGGACAAAATCTATTGCTTCCTTGATGTCTATTATGAGTATTTCCATGTGGCAGTGTACACGACTGATTAAAAGAAGGGTATATTCACTTATCCACCAAGGACATTTGATTATAGAAGAATGTTGTTTGTTCTTTGCAATGACCCCTCAAATTTTCAAAGATATGTGAAATAAATTTTTGCTGACACAGTTGATTCATCTTTAGAAGTGCTCGTGGATGATGTTTTTGTATTAGGGAAGTCTTTGATGATTATTTGTCTCACCTCACCATCGTATAATAAAGATGTGTGGAAGTTTATTTTTTTATATCATGGAAGAAAATCATTGTATGGTTCGTCAGGGAATTGTTCTTGGACACCGCACATCTAAAGCTGGGATTGAAGTTGACAAGGCCAATGTGATCCTCATTTGTACCTTGAATATTCCTTTGTTATAAGATGTGTCTTCTCTTTCTTGACATATGCACATTTCTATCATCATTTTATAAAAAAATTAGCAAGATTCTAAGCCTATATGAAACCTTCTTGAAAAGGATGTAAAATTCTAGTTTGATGATATGTGTGTTCAAGCATTCAATGAGTTGAAATACGAGTAGATTAATGTTCTTATCATACAGCCTCCCAATTTCTCTTTGTCATGTGAGATTGTAAACAATGAATATAATATGAAAGTGGGGGATGTGTTGGGCCAAAGGTATGACCAAATTGCACATGCCATATATTATGCTAGAAAGACCCTAGATGAATTCCAAAGAAACTACACAAAAATGAAGAAGGAATTGAATGATATAGTGTTTGCACTTGACAAGTTGAGATATTATGTGCTTCAAAACATTGTCATTATCTATGCAAATTATGTTGCACTTAAGTACTTGATGTCAAACAAAGATTCAAATCCAAGATTGATTGGATGGCTTCTTCTCCTCTAAGAGTTTGATATTGAAATTGTAGATAAGAAAGGGGTTGAAAATTTAGCAGATGATCATCTCTCTTGCATTGAAGCACTCTTTGATCAAGTGAACAAGATCAAGGAGACAATTTTTCATGAGTAGATTCTCTTGATTGATCTACTCAAATGTTATGGTACAAGCACATAGCTAATTTCTTGGATAGTGAGAAAGTAGCAAGAACATTGACCAAGGAAGAAAGAAGGAGATCATTTTCACTAGTGAATAACTATATTTGGGATGACCTACATCTTTTCAAGTATTGTTTAGACCAACATATAAGGAGATGCATTCCAGAGACAGAGCAGCAAGACATACTCTCCATGTGCCATTCCAGCATATTTGGAGGCCATTTTGGAGGAAAAAGGACGTCTCCCAAAGTTCTACAATATGGTTTCTTTTGGCGAACCTTGTTCAAATACTCACACGACTATTGTAAATATTTTTTTGAAGTGTCAAAAGGTGGGAAAATTTCAAAAAGGGAAACAATGCTTCTAGTCTCTATTCTTGTGGTTGAGGTGTTTGATGTGTGTGGCATTGCATGGGCCTATTTCATCCCTTATTTTGGCTTTGTGTATATCTTACTGGTTGTATAGTATTTTTCTAAATGGGTGGAAGCCATTTCTACAAGGTCCAATGACCACAAGGTGGTGGGTAATTTTGTGAAGTCAAACATCTTTAGTATCTTTGTAGTCCCAAGATCTCTAATTAGTGATGGTGGAAGAAACTTCATTCATTTAAGCTTTGAAATGGATTGAAAAGACATGATGTGAACCATCATGTAGCTACTCGCTACCATCCTCAAATGAATGTACAAAATAAGTTAGCCAACTGGGAGATAAATCTCACTCTTGAGAAGACATTAAGACCAGACTGTTAGGATTAGTCACTCAATCTCAATGAGGCTTTATGGGCCTATAGGAATACATTTACAACCTCAATTGGCACTACTTTTGTTACAACCCCAATTTTTGGGTTCATATGGTTGGAAATGCAATTTTCCCAATAAATGTATGATTACGGGAATTGTATGAATTATATGTATTGAATGGATTCCCTTTGAAATATTTTCTTTGTTCATGTGATTTCGTGGATGTAATATGTTAATGTGTCCAATATGATTAAAAGAAAAAGAAGAAATCAAATAATGCATTATTAAGAAGGAAATTTGAGATAATAAAGAAAATATGAGAAATATGTGGAAAGATGTATTATTGAATCATCATGGATGAGATTTTGAATCCAAAAGGGTTCTATGGGTAAAAGGAATCCAAATAAGGAATATAAAATAATAAGAGAGAGAAAATATGCATAAAATATGCCTTAATAAGTGATAACTTTCTTATGAAGCAAAGTCTCTCATACTTTCAAATTTGAGTCCCAAACTTGGCACACAAGTATTTTAAGTCGTTATGGACTTTCCTTTAAATTTTGGGATTAATTGGAAAATCGGTTTGAGAGTTATGATTTTTACAAAATTCCCTAAAGTGGAGGGATTTCCATTAAATGTCACAATTTTCCAATTTGATTAGAAATGTTTTTCTTTGGGTGTGAAATCTGGGCCCTCAAATATGGGATCCAAGGGCAGCCCATTGTCTCCTACCTCTAGCTTGTTTTAGTAAAGCTTAAACAGTAACATGACGAAATCAATACAATACTTCTCTCCCTAAACAACAAGGAATCTTAAAGAGCATTACTTTTGAGTTCGGGAGAAGAAATCAGATCTAATGATCCTTTGATGTCTCAGTTTCGTGCACTACTGGGAGTTTCCCCAATAGTCCCCATGGAGTTGGACTCCATGGTTTCCAGCTTGCCAACCAGAGCTATAAAAAGGGCTCTGCCCCTCTTCGTGATGGAAATAGAAGTGCAAGGCCACCCGAGCAGGTCTGAGGAACGCTCCACTGCTCCTATGTTGCTCGAAGATAAGCCCACCATAGGATCTTTGTCTGGTCTGTGCTACCCATTAGTGGCAGGATGGCTTGGTCTTGAGTATCCATCTCCTCCAGCCATTGAGGACTCGAATGAATTTGGACGAAGACCCTCACGAGTGTAGTTTCCCAAACCCAACTCCAGACCGCGGAGTCAACAAAAGGGTTGACCACGGTCGGTGCTAGTTTGTGAGCAGAGGAGTGTCACGAGGTTGAACAAGGGATTCACTAAAAAAACATTGATACCCTGACCTTGCACAGGATCAAGCCCCAAGGGTGAGAGGGCAAACCGGTCTTTTCCAGTGAAACTTGATGCCCCACTCATTTGGAGCAAACCAGATACGTGGCAGGAGCTCGTTGGCTGAGTCAAGACTCACGTGGAGTAGGGCGGGGACAAACCACTCACGTGGCAACTTTTGATTGTCCTAAAGGTAATTATCTTGTGAAAATCCTAACTAATTATTGGGATCTCGTATATGGGAAAGTTATATATGAAAATTAATCAAAAAATATCAGTAAAAAATATAATTGAATCCTAATTTCGCTTGCAATTCCAAAAGTGTATAAAGTTATCATCTTTAATGGTTTAATTAAGGAAAAACCCTTAGAATTTATGATGGTTGTATCTAATGATGTTCTTTGAATGTTTTTATCAAATATTAACATGTTATTAATAAAAGGAATAATTAGATCTAAAAACACAGATCTTTATGCATAGTTGGCTTAATTTAGGTTCCATGCACATGAATATGCATTAATGGGCTTAGAAACCCTAATTTAGGTTAATATGACTTTTAATGATTTTAATTGTGCAAATCCATGAATAATATAGAGATTTGATGTTCTAAAGTTAATTTGAGAATAAAGATCCAAAATATGGATAATTTGAGCAATTAGGGTTTTTATGAGTAGAAAAGCTATTTTAGGGTTTGTTGACCTAAAAAGGATAAAGTTTGAGAAATTGATCTAAAAAGCCATAATCAATCCTAATGAGACTTAGAAACCTTAAAGAGGTATCCCAAGTCAATAAAGTAGATTCTTGATGAGTATATAGTAAATAGGTTGTATATGCTTTTCAGGATTTTGTGCTTTTGTGTGATTGGCTTGCTTGCTTGTTTGGATTGCCTAATTGGATTGGACTGCTATTTCCTGTGAGATCTTTAAGTCATGTATGTGGTTACACTTATGGTTAAATCACTCTAGTTTCACTATGATTTCTAAGGTTTTATCAGTTGCTTGGAAATAATTGCTTGGTTGACTTTTATTTCATGCAACTATAAAGTGACTATGACTATCACCATAAGTATATGTCCATGACTAGCTCAGATCTCCTCTGTAGCTTTGATGATGATGACATGGATGACCAACTACATGGTCTACCCTTGCAGTAGGATCATCAAATTATCATGAGTCGATGTGTTGGTCTACCCTTGGGTAGGACCATACGACTAAACAACCCTATGTAGTGATCTATGTATAAGGTAGGATGATGGGGGTTAGTTGAGATCTATAATATGAGATAGGTAGGATCCATATCCACTGCATGGATAGCACAGAGGTAAGGATATGTCGGGATTGAGTAGTCATGTTTAAAACGTAAAGTTTGTTTTGTTAAATCATAATTTGCTTGCAATATGTTTTTACAATTAGATGCAAGATTTTAGTTCCCCCACATACCAGTATAATTCATTATACTGACTGCCGTTTTGTTTTTCAGCGTTTTAGATTTATCAGAAAATGAACATTCCTTTAAAGTGACATTGATGGAATAAATCTTAATAAAGAATTGGAGGATTGTAGCTAGATTGTTCTTGTTTGGCTAAAGTCCCTCACATCCTATATTTTACAAGGTATGAGAAAAGAAAAAAATTATCCTATTTTAAACTTAGTTGTGGTAGAATTTATTAATTATTTTGTATTATTTGCAAAACTATTGATCCTATTTTTGGATAGAGGCTCTAACTTCTTGGTCTTCCTTAATTGGGGGTTATCGAGAAGCAGGGTCGTTACATGGGGTATCAGAGCCATGGTTTTCCATTTAATCTCTAATAATTATTAAATTTTACAAACTCTTTAGAACCCAAGGGAGTTATTAGAGGATTTTCTAATGATGGAGGTGTCTAGAAAAGGATCACAATCTGCGGGCTGGCAAGATTTTCCTGCACCCCAATAGTCGGTCTACGAGGACTCCCAGATTTTGTGACTGCCTGGACAAAATTAGAGGATTTGACTCAAAATAAGATACCTCTAGGTCTTCTCTCATTTATCGTCATCCCTTCTCTACCTCGTTTCACTAATAAGTCTAAGGGATTAGGGTTTTCTCTCTCCCCACCACCTTCCTAAGTTTAGGGTAAGTATAATAAGGATTGAGGAATCCTCCACCAAATAATGAAAAGCATGTAAATAGGATGTCACATACATAAGTTTTAATAGTTTAAACGTAAACTAAAGATTAGTTACATGCTTAGGTTGCATGGCGTGTGTCACCATGCCCTCAGGAGAGATCTGAGGTTATACCTTCTTGTAGGAGGATGACGTATCTTCTGAGGACAATGCCCAACCCAAACCCTAAGTGGTAGTTAGAGAAAGAGTAGACTTGATGAGTTGTATATCATAGTTGACCATGAATGCACGTACATGGGTTAGTCATGCATGCTTTACATGGAGGTTTTGAGTACCCATGAGAACCCTAGACTATGAGTGGTTGTTTGGCCCTAGTTCCTTTTGGTGACCCGACCTTGGGTGGGTCGTGCCTGTTAAGGGTGAGGGATAGCTCCCTCATTGAGAAGGTTAGTGGTGACCATATAGGAACCCTAACGGGTATATATGAGCAGAAAAGAGGCATGCACCTACATAGAAGTGTGTAACAACAAGGCTAGCAGTAGGTTTTAGACCTAAGCCAGAAGAGTTATGTGTGACAGTTTATGAGATAGTCATGTAGAGCTTTGCATAATCTTGGCCAGACATAAGTTTTGATAGTATGTTTCACCCAGATAGGGATAGATGTGTATCCTTAAGAGCTTGACCTATTTGTTGAGAGAGAACCTCCAATGGTAGGACTAGATGTAGGGTTATCTCTAGAGGAAGAGCAAGACCCAATGAAGAAGGATGGAAACCTTGACTTAGAGACATGAGGGATCATGAGAAGTTGGGTATGGTATGACTTGATTTAGATGACCCTGAGTGGAAAGATGTGGCTGCCTCATGCATGATCCTTGGCGGCATGTTGTACCCAGATGTTTTTAGAGGAACCAAACCCTAGAAAGGAGATAGATGCTTCATGAAGGAACATACAAATTATATGAGTATCTACCTTTTAGGTGTAGGAAGAAGAGTTCCATATACCCTAAAAAGGTATGATAACAGGTTGTGAGGCCTCACACCTAGTTGGTTTTCCTGGTGTAGGACTCTAAATGTTATTCATGTGGAAGTATTAGGATGTGTATGCTCTACCTAGTATAGGTTCAATTCATGGTTGAATTGCTGAGTATGCAGTTAGACAGCTGATGCATAAGAGGTGAACCTGGGGTTCCTAGACCAAAGAGGGGAAGTAGTAGTACCTGGTGCACATGATGCTCACGAGGATGTTTGAGTTCTTAAGGATTCGATCTTGGCACCCCCTCATGTGTTAGAGAAAAAGGAAACCCCACCGGAAATGAGATATGTGTTTGATTAACCACTCACACAAGTTGGTGACATATGCATGTGTGATATTGGTCCAACCTCGAGGAATGAGAAACAAGTATGACATACCAAGGAACTTAGCATGGTTTAGTAGGTTGTCTTCTTGCTAGTTGCATGCATGAGTATCGTGTTAGGAGCTAAGCATATACATGATGATATAAACCTTGGTGGTAAGAACGTTTTGTGACCTTCGTTACTATCAAGTGATAGTTTTCTCCTATCCTAGGAAGGGACCCTCCATGTAGGGTGAGCACTGACTCATGTTTAGGTTTGAGGAAACCTTGTGAGGACTCTTATAAGATCTTGATGAGATAAGTGTAAGAGCATGTAGTATGATCTTGAATCCATAGACCCATGTGTGACCATCTCTTACGGGCATGCAGATATGTTGCTATGGAGGTAACCTACAGTATGGGGCCAGAGCGAGATAGGTAGGTTGCCATGTTTCCCATGAAGGGGTGAAAGGTTATCTATGAGTGCCCAGAGTAATGATGGAGTTTGGGTGAGGATTAAGGATGAGATGTGCTTGAGTATCAACAAAGGAGATACGAGTTGTGGTAGAATCTTAAGTCAATACTAAGGTAAGTAGGGAAAAGACTGATGGGAGTAGGAGTTGTTTGTTCCCTGAATGCACAAGACCATAGGGTTGGGAGGTAACAACTACCTTTTCCTGAGGCCCATGGGAGTTGGCCACCTTCATGAGTTCATGGGGCCTAAGGGGTAAATGTGAGAGGCACTCCCTAGATGCATAAGGGTCAGATCACCCTAAAAGTATCAGCACCCTAGAGACCATGAGGTAATGACAAAGGATTGTACATAAGAGAGATGTTGAGATCCAGACTTGATGGGAAAAGTCTTCCCATGGGTGTAGACCCATAATGGAGATGTTCATGGTGAAGAGTCATGTGAAGTATGTTTCAAATTAGATTGGAAAATGTTATGGAGATGTGTGATGCACCATCTCTACTCTTGGAATGGGATGAACTTTATATTTGGACTGTATCCAAATGCTTATTTCATCTTGTAATGGGTGTGAGAGACAAGACAAAATGCATGCTATATACTAAAGATAGAGGTGCTATGAGTTGAAACCCTTCTATGATGTTTGAGGATTGAAGGGAGTACCACACCCTTTGGAGAATATATTGGATAGGTTATTTGAGAGCATACAAAGAACAAGGGTAATATGGGAATGTACCTATCCATAGTAATTTGGAATTTATGAGTTATAAGTTTGGGTTTGATAAACGAGATGATGAGCTCGAAGTTTTCGTGACTCAGTTAGACCTAAATTTGAGACATGGCTGATGAGTGGAGTATATGAAGGTTTATATTTTTACCATCACCTAGCACATAAGGAAACTAATGTGGTAATAGGATGTTCTCAGCTGAATATAGCTCATGTGTACAACTGTCGTGTATAGCCAGTAGAGAGGATGGAAGAATTTGCTAGGTGAACCCTATGATTGTTAGAAGACTAGGCCTATGTGGCTAACATTCAGATATAGCCAGATCTGTTGGTCAAGTTGGCAGTTGCCTAGTATCCAACCCAGAGTTTGATGAGATGAAAGGATTGCTACAAGAACCTTAGATACGCCTTCTGGGAAAAGAAGTTGGTGAAACCCACTACTAGAGTGTTTTAGGGTTTCTGAGGAGTCACCCTTGAGGAGTCATGTCCTGTAAGAAGCTCATGATTTTAAGCACACCATACACCATGGTACTACTAAGATGGTTAAGGTTTGCAGTAGTACCTTGAAGGCCTGGAATGAAGAAGGATATAGAGGTGCATGTGGCCAGTTGCCATACATGCTAGAGGGTGAAGGCCGAACACCAGTAACCAGTGAGTTGTTACAGATATTAGGAGTCCCCAATAGGGAATGGGAGAAAAGCACCATGGACATTGTGGTGGGTCTCCCTTGGACCAAGAGAGGTCATGATGCAATACGGGTTATGGTAGATCGCCTTACAAAGTCGACATATTCCAGTATGACAAGATATGGATGGACCATATAATTGATAGAGAGATGGTTCGAGTGCACAGTGATTCGAGTTCAAATGGTCTTGAGTATGGCCTTAAGTTCAGTTCCATGCTGTGAAAGTAGGTGTAAGAAGAACTCGATGTTAGATTGAAGTTTAACACAACATATCACCCCAGACTGAGGGACAGTCAAGAGAGTATGATCCAAACTTTAGAGAGTTTGATGAGAGCATGTGTGCTCATTCAGGGTGATGCATGGGAGCAGTTCCTGCCTCTAGAAGAGTTTGCTTGTTGTGATAGCCACGAGAGCCAGTATTGGGATGTATGAAGCTATGTAAGGGAGGTTGTATCGGCCACCTCTTCACTAGGGTGATGTCGGTGAGAGGACCTTATGAAGGTCAGAGAGACCACAATGTATGCATATGAAGTCGCTTTGATCGAGAAATGGTTGAGAAGCCAAGGATCGACACGAGTCATGAATTGATACAAAGCAGACTGTCATGCGGTTCACTATTGGTGAACATGTGTTATGAAAAAAAACCAACCCCTCTGAGCTATAGTTGAGAAATCTCATTCCTTGATACATGGGTCCATTTGAGATGAATTGGTGGATTTTCTTATGTTTATCCTTACCCCTCAGGATAATATGATGTATGATGTGTTCCATGTGTCTGATCTAGAGCCCTATGTGATGTACCTGAGCCGTGTGCTGAGAATTGAACCTATTAAACTCCAAGGGAGGCTAACTTACCCTGAGTCACCTATGAGGGTATGATATACCAAGGTGAGAGAGAGCTCAGGAGTAAAGAATAGAAGATGATAAAGGTTCTTTGGGAAGCACCATGGAGAGGATGAAGCCACATGGTAGGTTATGATGGACATGGAAAAGTCTTATCCTGATTGTTGCATGTTTGGTGGAATTTTGAGGGCAAAATTCCTATAAGAGGGGAAGGATGTTAGAACCCCAATTTTTGTGTTCATATGGTTAAAAATGCAATTTTCCTAATAAATGTATGATTATGGGAATTGTATGAATTATATGTATTGAATGGATTCCCTTTGCAATATTTTCTTTGTGCATGTGATTTCGTGGATCATAATATCTTAATGAGTCCAATATGATTTAAAAAAAATCAAATAATGCATTATTAAGAAGGAAATTTGAGATAATAAAGAAAATATGTGAAATATGTGGAAAGATGTATGATTGAATCATCATGGATGAGATTTCGAACCCAAAAGGGTTATATGGGGAAAAGGAATCCAATTAAGGAATATAAAAGAATAAGAGCGAGAAAATATGCATAAAATATGCATTATAAGTGATAACGTATTTATGAAAAAACGTCTCTCATACTTTTTATTTGAGACCCAAACTTGGTACACATGTAGTTTAAGTCGTTTTGGACTTTCCTTTAAATTTTGGGATTAATTGGATAAGCGGTTTGAGAGTTATGATTTTTACAAAATTCCTTAAAGTGGAGGGATTTCCATTCAATGTCACGATTTTCCAATTTGATTAGAAATCCTTTTCTTTGGGTGTGAAATCTAGACCCTCAGATCTGGGATCCAATGGTGACCCATTGTCTCCTACCTCCAGCTTGTTTTAGGAAAGCTTAAATGGTAACATGAAGAAATCGATGTTGGTATGTATGCCCATAGAGAAAGTCATGTGATGATTGTAATGGGATATTTTGTAAATGATTTGAATAATAATAAAGGCAATTTCCAATCTATATGTTTTAACTATTTCTGAGATGATAGTGTAACATGATAGATGTCTAGAGAATTGTTTTACTCAATAACGTATGCTTTTAGGTTCAGGACCTAAACAATGAGATCATACGGATGTTAAGAGTATACATTAATTTTTTGTCCCTAGTCGGTTGTTATTGTGGAAATAACCATAGATATCAATAACACTAAAGACTAGATTGTGTATTGGTTGATGATAGAATCACATCAGTCATGATATAGTGATATCAAACCAAGCACATAGGTACTTGTTAGAGAACAAGTGTATCAGACAGACCCGCCGTGAGAGTGACACATGGGACCATGATTTGGTAGTCACAGACAGCTCTCACAGTGATGGTGGTGAATGTGATTCTTTGACTTGAAATCACTACGCTCAACACATGTAATTGGGTATACTTTGACATCATCAAACGTAGTCCTAAAACATGGGTTGTTATAAAGGTGATGATTGAGTGACTTTGACCCATGGGGCTTTTGAGGGGTGAGTGATAGATATGGGATTTGTCTGTCCTAAGGGAGTTTGATGTCCATGGCCACTTGATGAGTAGGATTGAGAAAGGCATGCACATGCATGTGTGAATCAATATGTGATATTGATGTCACACACATCTCACCCAGTCTGCTCTGAGATCAAGGAAATTGATGAACATTGAAAGGATGACTGTACCATGCCTTGATTTCATTCAGGACATTAGTGACAAAGGAATTATACATTCACTATAACACCATTCACGGATTGTAGGATTGAAAGTTGTTCTCCAACTTCCTATTTCACTTGGGTAGCACTAATGTGCGACTAGGCACCGTTCTTTGCTTGTGAAGTCATAAGTGTTATGGACTTTCACTGCCAATGTGAAATGGACCTGCAGGGTCACACACATAGGATTTAACCTAGAAGAGGAGTTTATCCACAAACGATGTTTAGATTGATTACTAAAGGAGTTTAGTAGTTTAATTAAATACTCAATCAATTGATATCTCAATATCATAGTGTTCAAGGTGTTGGACCGATTGATTAGAGTATCAGATTGATTGAAACTGTAATTGACTGATTTTGCACAGTCTGCACTCCCAACCGATCAGCTCATGGGATGAACCGACCGGTTCAAAGGTTGAACCGATCAGCTCAATAGGCCCAAACAAGCAAGTTGGGAAAGTTAGGTTGGTGAGAAATTTCTTTTCGTTTCACTTGTCTAATTTGATTGGAACAAGGATTGGTATTTGGATCAATTCGAAACAAAAGAGGAAAAGTCAATTGAGAACTAACCAGGGCAGTGAACCGATCATTTTAGAAGTGAACCGATCGACTGAGGTGCCCCAACTGATCAGTTTAGGTGTGAACCGATCGGCTCAGGTCCCCAACTGATCGGTTCATGCTTGAAACGATCGGTTCAGCTGGCACAGTTGATTGTTTTGTGGAAAATCTCGAACCCTTCTACTCCTGCTTTAATCCCACATTGCCTGGGGTAGAGAACCTTGTCCCATGACCCTCCTATATATATAGGGGTATTGGGGGTTTGTCAAAGTACAACTCGGGACACCAGTTTCTCTGCAAAGTTGTCGTTCTCTCTGGTTGTGATAACCAGGAGAGCCCGAGCAAGTGCTACCCGATAAGGGAGGGACATCAAGGGAAAGACAACTACAGAAAAGTGACTGGTGGCAGGAGACTATGTTGGTGACTAGTACGCTGACAGGAGAGTACAACTTCTTCTGGTGCCTTGTGGGACAAGGCGATCGGAGTTCCAGGAAGTCTATGTGGACGACTGCAGAGGCGGGAGACTTCTGCCGCTCGGAGGACAATTGTCAATCCCGACAGTCCCGGTGAGACCAGGAGCTGCACAGACACCGTCCATGACTGGAGGTGAAGACCGTGCAAGCCGCAAGGTAACGTTGCCGAGCAAGCCTTGGGACAAGGTACACCTCTATAAACCATCCTTCCTATTGTATAGACGTTGACGCGATTCCTTTATTCTGGGTTTGGGAGAAGAAATTTTTTTTGTCCGCTGCCTTCTCTGTCTCCCCTAAAACCCAACAGTGGTATCAGAGCCACGCCAACTGCTCTATATTTTAGGATTATCGATGTGATTGATTTTGGTTTGTCGCCTTTATTTATTGCATACGATGCGAATAAAATTGTCTTTATGCATGTCCAATCCTAAATCCACAAATTCCAATATACATATATGATATGTAATAAGAATGCACTCGATACGCGTCACCCTTAAATGAATTTTGTGGTGGATGTATAGCATGGTTATGGCCAATAAACCCTATGTCTATGTATGGTTGTATGTGGTTGCTTGCATCTCGGTCTGTGCACTGATTCCCTATCTCCTATTCCTGATGTAACTCGAGATAACTCGAGATTTCTTTCCTACCTTTGCTCCCACCGAATGTAACTCGGGGTTTTCCCTTTTTCAAATGTAAAATAGGATAGATCTTTTATTTCCTGTTATGTCAAAGAACGGAGGACAATCTGATGAAAACTGACATGATCGGTTCAATGCGTGAACCGATCAGTTGGTGATCAAGACGAGTGGGTGGTGACCTGAGGAGATGCACGATGACCAGTGAACTGATCGGCTGTAGGCGCCAGTCGATCGGCTGGTGGCACCCAACCGATCGGCCTGATGGCGAGCCGATCAATCATGGAGATGAGTTCATTTAACCCAGAATGGCTAAGCACAGAGTTTATCTTGTACATGTTGCATATGATGTGGACCTAGATGACCGTGATTCCTCTTGGCTCGAGAAATCACATTAGGATGGCCATAATCTTCACTTTTATCATTTTGTATGTTTTCTGTGGGATATAGCATGTATATGATACTTATTATATTGTGGTGATTGGATATGTATATGTACCTATAAAAACCAAATCCCTCATCTAAATATTAAGTCTTTCACGCCTTCCATTAGCGACACACATGAAAAACATGATCGACCAAGCATAGGTTACGCCAAATTGTGGTGCGCCGTCTATCTCGCGGAAGTGTGAAGGGTAAACATGTGGGTTCTACCAAAGCAGGGTGCATGTTTTCCGTGTCGGCTTTTGGGTTAGACTTAACTGGTGATTCTTAGAGCATCTAAGCCCAGAGGCACAAAATGTTCATGGCAAGGTGTTGTACATGTTCATTCATCAAGAGTTGCATATGATGCAATTGGCATGATGGTCTACTAAATAGTCAAGTTGTGGGTGATCAGCCAAAGATGAATCATGACTTGATGAAATACGGATCTTGCCCACTAGAAGATTGTGCGATGCAATTTTCTGAATTGATGGTGAGGGCTGTCAATTTGAATGAAAATAGTGGGAGTGGTAATTAATTAAAGGCCTAATTAACTATCATCAAATTTTATTCAAATCAAATCAAATCAAAAGGAGTTTTGACAAATGCAATTTTCTCTTATAGAATGGCAAAAGAATCATCTTTTAAAATGGGAAAATTAATTGAGAATAAATTCCATAACTGGTTGGGGATTGTGAGAAGTGTTCTACAAAATCCAGATATATCGGTAGCCATTGAATCCACTCTATGTACACTTAAGAAGAAGGATAGTTCATTGATGGAGATCAATGGAACAAAGTCTAAGGACAAAGGTGAGGGAGAGAAGGGTTCTCTCACCGAACCAATGTCAGAATCTTCAGTGCTCAAAACATGGAGAGGGTGGAAGCAACGATGGAAGAAGAAGCGAGAGATAGAGATCTCTACTTCTGGTGTATATGTCATAGAGATTAACTTTACTACTTCTTTGTCATGGGTACTTGATACCAGATGTGGATCTCACATTTGTTCAAATGTGAAGGATCTTAAGAGAAGTAGGCCTTTGGGGAAAGACGAGGTTGAACTATGTGTTGCCAATGGGGCAAGAGTTTCCGCCAGTGGCGTAGGAACCTATGAGTTAACTCTACCTAGTGGGCTAATAATAGAGTTGAAGAACTGCTATTATGTACCTCCCATAAATAGGAATATCATTTCTGTTTCTTGTTTGGATAAGAATGGTTTTGAATTTCTTATTAAGAATGGAAAGTATTCTATTTCAAAAGATGGGATCTTTTATGGCAGTGCCCCAATGTCTTATGGTCTATACTTGATAGATCTAGAGACAAGTGTATACCGTGTTAATACCAAAAGGCAAAAACTCAACAACTCAAACAAAACATATCTTTGGCATTGTCGTCTAGGGCACATAAATGAGAAGCGCATCTCTAGACTCCATAAAGATGGTTATCTAAACTCTTTTGATTATGAATCAATAGAGACATGTGAATCTTGTTTGTTGGGCAAGATGACCAAGACTCCCTTTTCAGGTAAAGGTGAGAGAGCTAGTGATCTATTAGGACTCATACATACTGATGTATGTGAGCCTTTTAGAGATAATGCCAAAAATGGGTGTCAGTACTTCATTACCTTCATTGATGACTTCAGTAGGTATGGCTATGTGTACCTGATGAAACATAAGTCAAAAACACTTGAAAGGTTCAAGGATTTCATGAATGAAGTACATAACCAACTTGGTAAAAGTATTAAAGCACTTTGATTCGATCAAGGTGGAGAATACTTAAGCCAGGAGTTTGAGGACCTTCTGTGATCCCCTGGTATTGTATCACAATGGACTCCGCCTGGAACACCACAGCATAACGGTGTGTCTAAAAGAAGGAATCACACTTTACTGGATATGGTGTGATCAATGATGAGTTTTGCTGATCTTCTGATTTCCTTCTGGGGTCATGCTCTTGAAACCGCCACACTTACACTTAACCGGGTACCATCTAAATCGGTTCAAAAGACACCATATGAGATATGGACTAGGAAGTGTCCCAATATGTCTTTTATGAGGATTTGGGGATGTAAGGCATATGTCAAGAAAATGTTTCTTGACAAGCTAGGCCTTAGATCTGATAAATGTTATTTTGTTGGATATCCTAAGGAAACTAAGGGATATTACTTATACCACCCAACTGACAACAAAGTGTTTGTTTCCAGGGATGATGTGTTCTTATAAAAGGAATTTATTTCCAAAGGAAGCATTGGGAGGAAAATAGAGCTTGAAGAGGTTCAAGCCCAACAAGAAGACATTGAACCATTAGATGTATAAGAAGAACATAGAGATTCACAAGGTGTTGTGGAATCTCAGTCTCCTCAAGTAATACAAGGACCTCGTAGATCTAGTAGGACACGCCTTGAACCTGAGAGGTTTGGATACCTTGTGACTCAGGAAGGCAGTGAGTTGATCATAGATGATGATCCAACTACCTATCTAGAGGCTATGGAGGGACCCGATTATGAGAAATGGCTTGAGGCCATGAGATCCGAGATGGAATCCATGTACTCCAACAAAGTATGGACTTTGGTGGAACCACCTGAAGGGGTAAAACCCATAGGGTGCAAGTGGGTCTTCAAGAAGAAGACCGACATGGATGGCAATGTGCAAAGTTATAAAGGTAGATTGGTTGCGAAGGGTTTCCGACAAGTTCAAGGTGTTGACTATGACGAAACTTTTTCTCCAGTTGCCATAATTAAGCCCATCATGATCATGCTTGCTATTGCGGCTTACTATGACTATGAGATTTGGAAAATGGATGTTAAAACCGCATTCCTTAATGGGAATATAAATGAGGATGTATACATGACACAACCTGAAGGTTTTGTAGATCCAACGAATGCCAATAAAGTCTGTAAGCTACAAAGGTCAATCTATGGATTGAAGCAAGTGTCTCAGAGTTGGAATCTTTGATTTGATGAGGAAGTCAAAGTGTTTGGCTTTATTAAAAATGAAGATGAACCTTGTGTGTACAAGAAGGTTAGTGGGAGCATGACCGCATTCCTTATATTGTATGTAGATGACATACTGTTGATGGGGAATGATGTTACAACCTTATAAAAGGTAAAGACTTGGCTTGGGAATACTTTATCAATGAAGGATTTAAGATACGAATCCTACATTCTAGGTATTAAGATCTACAGAGATAGATCTAAAAGGCTTCTCGGGCTAAGTCAAAGCACGTACATTGACAAAGTGCTGAAGTGGTTCAGCATGGAGAACTCAAAGAGAGGCAACATCCCCATGCTACATGGAGTCACCATCTCTAGAGCTCAATGTCCCCAATCTTGTAAAGAGAGGGAGCGTATGAATGAGATCCCATATGCATCATCCATCAGATCCATCATGTATGCTATGTTGTGCACACACCCAGATGTCTCGTATGCCCTTAGCATGACGAGCAGGTACCAGTCAGATCCCGGGGATGCTCACTGGACAACTGTAAAGAACATCCTCAAGTACTTGCGAAGGACTAAGGATCAGTTCCTTGTATACGGTGGAGAGGAATAACTGGTAGTAAAGGGTTACACCGATGCAAGCTTCCAAACCGATAAAGATGATTACAGATCGCAATCAGGATTTGTATTTTGCCTAATCAATGGAGCTGTAAGTAGGAAGAGTTCCAAGCAAGAAACAGTTGTCAATTCTACTACAGAGGCCGAGTATATCGCTGCTTCACATGAAGCAAAGGAAGCTGTGTGGATCAGGAAGTTCATCACTGAACTTGGTGTAGTTCCCAGTAGTTGTGATGCAATTGAGCTTTATTGTGACAATAATGGAGCTATTGCTCAAGCTAAGGAACCCAGATCACATCAGTGGTCCAAGAACATACTGTGACACTTCCATCTCATATGAGAGATCTTACAGCAACGAGATGTGAAGATTTGCAAAGTACCAACTGAAGACAACATAGTTGATCCACTGACGAAGGCCCTTTCTCAGCAGAAGCATGATGGTCATGCTAGGTCACAAGGATTGAGGTTCCTAGGTGACTGGCTCTAAGTGCAAGTGGGAGTCTATTGGTATGTATGCCCATAGAGCAAGTCATGTGATGATTGTAATGGGATATTTTGTAAATGATTTGAATAATAATAAAGGCAATTTCCAATCTATATGTTTTAACTGTTTCTGAGATGATAGTGTAATATGATAGATGTCTAGAGAATTGTTTTACTCAATAATGTATGCTTTTAGGTTCACGGCCTAAATGATGAGATCATACAGATGTTAAGAATATACATTCTTATTTTGTCCCTAGTCGGTTGTTATTGTGGAAATAACCATAGACATCAATAACACTAAAGACTAGATTGTGTATTGGTTGATGATAGAATCACATCAGTCATGATATAGTGATATCAAACCAAGCACATAGGTACTTGTTAAAGAATAAGTGTATCGGACAGACCCGCCGTGAGAGTGACACATGGAACCGTGATTTGGTAGTCACAGTCATCTCTCACATTGATGGTGGTGAATGTGATTCTTCGACCTGAAATCACTACACTCAACACATGTCGTTGGGTACACTTTGACATCATCAAACACAGTCCTGAAACATGGGTTGTTATAAAGGTGATGATTGGGTGACTTTGACACATGGGGCTTTTGAGGGGTGAGTGATAGATATGGGATTTGTCCCTCCTAAGGGAGTTTGATGTCCATGGCCACTTAATGAGTAGGATTGAGAAAAGCATGCACATGCATGTGTGAATCAATATGTGATATTGATGTCACACACATCTCACCCAGTCTGCTCTGAGATCAAGGAAATTAATGAACGTTGAAAGGATGACTGTACCATGCCTTGAGTTCATTCAGGACATTAGTGACAAAGGAATTATACATTCGCTATAACACCATTCACGGATTGTAGGATTGAAAGTTGTTCTCCAACTTTCTATTTCACTTGGGTAGCACTGATGTATGACTAGGCACCACTCTTTTCTTGTGACGTCATAAGTGCTATGGACTTTCACTGCCAACGTGAAATGGACCTGCAGGGTCACACACAGAGGATTTAACCTGGAAGAGGAGTTTATCCACAAATGATGTTTAGATTGATTACTAAAGGAGTTTAGTAGTTCAATTAAATAATCAATCAATTGATAGCTCAATATCATAGTGTTCAAGGTGTTGGACTGATTGATTAGAGTATTGAGTTGATTGAAATTGCAATTGAGTGATTTTGTACAGTCTGCACTCCCAACCGATCGGCTCATGTAATGAACCGATCGGCTCAGGACAGGATGAACCGACCAGTTCAAAGGTTGAACCGATCGGCTCAATAGGCCCAAACGAGCAAGCTGGGAAAGTTAGGTTGGTGAGAAATGTCTTTTTGTTTCACTTATCCAATTTGATTGGAACAAGGATTGGTATTTGGATCAATTCGAAACAAAAGAGGAAAAGTCAATCAGGAAATGACCAGGGTAGTGAACCGATCGTTTCAGAAGTGAATTGATCGGCTCAGGTCCCCAACCGATCGGTTCATGCTTGAAACGATTGGTTCAGTTGGAACAGTTGATTGTTTTGTGGAAAATATCAAACCCTTCTACTCCTGCTTTAATCCCGCATTGCCCATTGTAGAGAACCCTATCCCATGACCCTCCTATATATATAGGGGTATTGGTGGCTTCTCAATTTACAACTCAGAACACAAGTTGCTCTAAAAATTTGTCGTTCTCTCTGTTTGTGGTAACCAGGAGTGCTCGAGCAAGTGCTACCCGATCAGGGAGGCACAACAAGGGAAAGACAACTACAGAAAAGCGAATGGTGGTAGGAGAGTGTGTTGGTGACTAGTACGCTGACAGGAGGGTATGACTCCTTCCGATGCCTTGTGGGACAAGGCGATCAGAGTTCCAGGCAGTCTGTGTGGATGACTGCAGAGGCGGGAGACTTCTTCTGCTCGGAGGACAGTTGTCAATCTCGACTATCCCGATGAGACCAGGAGTTGCAAAAACACCATCCAAGACCAGAGGTGAAGACCGCACAAGCCGCTAGGTAACGTCACTGACCAAGCCTCGGGACAAGGTATGCCTCTACAAACCATCCTTCCTATTATATAGACGTTGACGCGATTCCTTAATTCTGGGTTTGGGAGAAGAAATTTTTTTTGTTTCCGCTGCCTTCTCTATCTCCCCTAAAACCCAACAATCGATACAATACTTCTCTCCCTAATCAACAAGGAATCTTGAGGAGCATATTTTTGAGTTCAGGAGAAGAAATCAGATCTAATGATCCTTTGATGTCTCGGTTTCATGCACTACTGGGAGTTTCCCTAATAGTCCTCATGGAGTTGGACTCCATGGTTTCCGACTTGCGAACCAAAGCTATAAAAAGGGTTCTACCCCTCTTCATGATGAAATAGAAGTGCAAGGCCACCCGAGCAGGTCTGAGGAACCCTCCACTACTCATGTGTTTCTCAAAGATCAGCACACCATGGGATCTTTGTCTGGTCTGTGCTACCCATCGGCGGCGCAATGGCTTGGTCCCGAGTACTATTTCCTCCAGCCATTGAGGACTCAAACCAATTCGGGAGACTTGTACGAAGACCCCCACGAGGGTAGTTGCCCCAACTCGACTCCAGACCGTAGAGTCAACCAAAGGGTTAACCACAGTCGGGTGCTAGTTCTTGAGTAGAGGAGTCTCGCGAGGTTGAAGAAGGGTTTCACTGAAAAGACCTTGATACCCTCACCGAGCGCAAGATCAAGCCCAAGGGTGAGAGGGCGAACTGGTCTTTTCTAGAAAAACTTGACGTCTTTCTCATTTGGAGCGAACCAAATATGTGGAAGGAGCCCGCTGGCTGAGCCGAGACCCACGTGGAGCAGGGTGGGGACCAACCGCTAACATGGAAACTTTTGATTGGCCTAAAGGTAATTATCTTGTGAAAATCCTAACTAATTATTGGGAACTCATATATGGGCAAGTTATAATGAAAATTCATCAGAAAAATGTAAGGAATTCATTAAAAATATAATTGAATCCTTATTTCACTTTAAATTCTAAAAGTGTATGAAGTTATCATCTTTAATGGTTTAATTAATGAAAAGCCCTTAGAATTGATGATGGTCGGATCTAATGATGTTCTTTGAATGTTTTGAGAAAATATTAATATGTTGATAATAAAAGGAATAATTATATCTAAAAAGATGAATCTTTATGCGTAGTTGGCTTAATTTAGGGTTCCATGTACATGAATATGCATTTATGGTGTTAGAAACCCTAATTTAGGTGAATATGACTTTTAATGGTTTTAATTGTGCAAAACCATGAATAAGATAGAAATTTGATGTTGTAAAGTTAATTTTAGAATAAATATCCTCAATATGGATGATTTGAGCAATTAGGGTTTTTATGAGTAGAAAAGCTATTTTAGGGTTTGTTGACCTAAAAAGGATAAAGCTTGAGAAATTGATCTAAAAAGCCTTAATGAATCCTAATGAGACTTAGAAACCTTAAAGAGGTATCCCAGGACAATAAAGTAGATTCTTGATGAGTATGTAGTAAATAGGTTGTATGTGCTTTTCAGGATTTTGTGCCTTTGTGTGATTGGCTTGCTTGCTTGTTTGGATTGCCTAGTTGGATTGAATTGTGCTTATTTCCTGTGAGATCTCCAAGTCAGGTATGTGGTTACACTTATGGTTAAATCACTCTAGTTTCACAGCAATTTCTGAGGTTTTATCGGTTGCTTAGAAATATTTCTTGGTTGACTTTTATTTCATGCAACTATAAAGTGACTATGACTATAACCATAAGTATATGTGCATGACTAGCTCAGATCCTAGTCCTCCTATATAGCTTTGATGATGATGATATGGATGACCTAGTACATGGTCTACCCTTGGGGTAGGATAATCAGGTTATCATGAGTCGATGTGTTGGTCTACCCTTAGGTAGGACCATACGACTAAACAACCCTATGTAGGGATCTACTTGTAAGGTAGGATCATAGGGGTTAGTTGAGATCTACCATATGAGAGAGGTAGAAGCCATATCCACTACAGGGATAGTACAGAGGTAAGGATATGTAGGGATTGAGTAGTCATGTTTAAAATGTAAAGTTTGTTTTGGTAAATCATAATTTTCTTGCAATATGTTGTTACGATTAGATGCAAGATTTCGGTTCCCACACATACCAGTATAATTCATTATACTGGCTGTCGTTTTGTTTGTCGGCATTTTAGGTTTATCAAAAAATGGATATCCCTTTAAAGTGGTATTGATGGAATAAAGCTTAATAAAGAATTGGAGGATTGTATCTAGATAGTTCTTATCTAGGTAAAGTCCCTCACATCCTATATTTTACAAGGTATGAGAAAAGAAAAAAATTTATCCTATTTTAAACTTAGTTGTGGTAGAATTTGTTTATTATTTTTTATTGTTTGCAAAACCATTGATCCTATTTTGGGATAGCAGCTCTGACTTCTTAGTCTTCCTTAATTGGGGGTTACCGAGAAGTGGGGTTGTTACAACTTTGAAGCTCATATATGGGAAAATGTTCCACTTTCTGATAGATCTACACCATAAGGCACTGCAAGCCTTGATATCAATGAACATGGACTTGGATATTTTCAGGGCAAGAAGAAAGCTCCGACTTAATGATCTTGAAGAAATGAGGCATGAGTCCTATCCGTTGTCCAAGAGCTACAAGGAGAGAGTAAAGTTCCTACATGATTTTGATCAAGAAAAAGACATTTGAACCCGGGTAATGGGAATGGATGTACAATTCAAGAAAGAAATTCTTCCCTAAAAAACTAAGGTCAAGATGGGAAGGCCCTTATCAAATCAAACAATTTTATCCATATGGAGCTATTGTAATGCAAGAAAAAGAAGGTTATAAGGAATTAATAGTGAATGATAAAAGTTTGTAGGTATTTGTTAAGTTTGGGCCTGACAAGGCCAATCAAGGCTTTGATATTGTGATGGAAGTTTCCTTTTGATGAAGATTTTTTCTTAAATTCACCAAAAAAAGAGATTTATTATGGAAATGACGTTAAAAGGTTATCAAGAGGTTGATTAACTCAAAAAATAAGAAGCTTGGATGAACGTGTTAAACTTAGTTCTAGTGGGAGGCAACCCACCTAGATTTAGGAGCATTTGCACTCGATGTTCATTTATAATACCTTTTTGTTATTTTCACATTTTTCCAAGAAATGCACGCATATGTTTTTTTTATAGTTTTTGTTTGAATTTTGAAGTGTTACAATAAAATATGTCATATAGTGAGAGATAATGCCTAAATCAATGGCAAGAAGTAGATAACATATTATGTGGATTGAAAATTAAATGATATATGAATTTTGGGAATAAATGTAAAGATTTTAAGAAATTTGAATTTAGGGCTAACACGGTTGTGTTGCCACAAAATGGCCATGAGGGAATATGAAACACATAGTGGAATTTGTGGATTTTTGGATAGCCACCATGATCATGCTTGCCAAAATGACTATCTTGGCATCTTGCCAACATTTCTATACTGGCCACAACGATAGTGTTGCAATGGTCCCACCATTAAATTGACTTATTTTTGAGGGAAGAAACCACAACCACCCTCATTATAGTGACCGTAGGAGGCCCTTTCTGCATAGAGGTGGTGTAGGGCACAACTCCATCCCCTTCAATCCTTTGATTCTTCTTCCCCAAGTATTTTGCAAGGTCCCTTGAGATCTCAAAAGTCCCCCTCTACCCCCATCTATAACATACTGAGATTTGACTATCATGACTTTAGAAACCCTACTTAAATGAATACATGTTAATGTGCTCATATCATAAGAATTGAACAAATAAGGTCAGAGTTGTACCCTGACATGCTTGTTGGGAGTTGTAACCTGACATGCTTGTTGGTACCCTGATGAAGATTTAATGCACTTAATATGAGTAATTCCCATGTTGTCCCTAATCATGGATACATATGATCTTGACCATGTCATGGAGCAATAAACCTAATGTTACGATGAGAAAGATATATGAGACCTAAACCCTATGTTATAACAAACTAATCCTAACATATACATTTTTGTGACATTAGGTTCCGTAATCATATACCATATTTTCATGTACATAGATTGGACCTAATTACCTAATCATGGCTTCATATGTAAATGAGTTCATGAAAAACCTAATATTTGTCTCATTGTTGACTAATACACATATAATGATCTAAATGTGATTAATTTATTTGGTGTTTATAAACATGCATAACTTCTAGGATGGTAACTAATATGCTTAATATGTGTAATGGAATAATAATTGTACTTTTCATGTAAATAGAATAATTAATGCATCATAATTTAAGTAAATTTTGATATTAATGGAATTAAGGGGAAATTGAATAAAATAACATATTTCATGTGAGGTAATCTAGTATAACCTTGATGGTGATAATAAGATGCCATGAGAACTCTTAACCCTAGATTTGAGCTTTATGCTAATACATAATAATAAATTTTAAGATAACTGACTTAAACCCTAATTATACAAACACTTGTATAAAATAATCTCGAAACATAAACCTAAGCCCAAATCAAATTCCTTGGGTCCTAATTAGTCTAGGTGCATATTTCAACTTAACAACATAGTGTTTGATGCCCCAATTTGATGGGAGAAGATAATTCTAAATTATACAATCCTAGTATGTACACAACTATGCCTCATTTGACTTAAATCCCAATTTCCAATTTACAATTCTCATTATTCCTAAGTTTTCATTTGTCATGCATTATGGTTTAAGTTGATTCTTTAAGAGTTGTTGGATTGAAATCACACGGCGGAACAACTTTCTCCTTCCTTGAGACTGCCAGGGTCTGGACTCTACAATCCAATCATCGTCTTCCACTTCTTTTTATCTATCTCTTGATCTCTCTTAGCTATTTTATTTCCTCCTTATCTTTTTTTCTATGTGTTCCTCACATGTTGCAGTCAAAAGAGCCCCATCTTGCTCGGGATTGAGTATCCTAGAGACCCTGACAAAGGGCTGCTACCGAGCCCTATTTCCAATTTCGAACAGGAGTCCTAGACACCTCAGAGCCTCATGTCTATAAATAACCATCTAAAAGCATCCACAAGGATCTCCTTAATAGTTTTTCCTCTCTTGGTTTGCTCTTTTCACTCTAGAGATACACACCCGAAGTCAATCTCAGGTGCTTCATCATTGACGGGTTGGTGGTTGGGTCTAGTAACACTTGACGCTCTCTATCTTTGTAAATGGTTCCATATCAACATGAGGCACTTCCTTAATTTCCAATTTGGATCTAAAGAAGGTATTCCCTTTTCCCCAATTCCAAGTTATTTTTGAATTGTTGCCTTTAATCCACGGTGAACTGGTATTTTCCTCACCAAAATCTTTGTGGGGCTAGTTTGAACTTGTTGGAGGTGTGGGAAAATTCTTCTCATTGTGAATTTACATACCTTGCTTCTCTTTAGTCATGAGAGAAGCTTGGTGGAGGTTATGGACCCTGAGGCCATGTGCCAATGATTGTCAAGACTTCAAGGAACATGCGAATCTGATGGTGGTCTTCTCCAGTCTAGGAGTGCTTCCTAGTATGAGTTTGGTTCTCAAATTTGATCAGCTCCATTGTTGATCGCCAATGTTCTTCATGTTGTGGTTGATTGGAACATATAATATGAATAATTCCAATGGTATGCCTCATTCTAACTTTGCTTTCAGTCACACACTTCATGGTAACATTCCATCAATAGCATTGTACTGATGTAAACTGCGATTGATGCAAGTTCATTTTGGTAATTGACAGAGTAACTTGTTTAATAAAATCAATCATGTTAGATATCTTAAATCATTAATAAGAATTCACTGACAGGTCAGAAAAATAAAGCAAAGTATGTTTTGGAATCAGGACATTATCATCTATCTTTTGGTTAGAATTGTCCATGGAGAGGGTAAGGGCCTACCCTTACCCTTACCCACCAAGTGTGGTGGGTAAGGGTATGGATAATTTCCCACTCCAACAATATCCTTACCTCCCCTTTCCATTACCCTCTTACTCTCAGGAGGGAAAGGGTGAAGTGGGGTAATTTATATGCCTTTAAAAAATTTGTAGTAATAGGAACAATAATGTCTTACATAATACATTTATACATTCAAGTGAAATATGAATATGATCCAAATTGACTATTAACTATTCAAAATAATTATAAGTAATCTTCTATAGCATTATACACATAGCTTGTGTTGTATCAAAAAATATATTATAAATGCAATGGTTGTTACGTATACAGATAGTGGTAGTCTTCACATTGGCATATTAATAAATAAAATCCCCCCACACAAATAGTGCCTACACTAAAATGATACTAAATGGCTATACTTATCAGAAAGTTATTTTTGCAGACATGCATAACTTATACCTTCCAAAATATTGTTCCATACTAAAAATTTAAGCACATAAGAAATATATAATATCACCATATATATGTATCAAGTGCTATTTAACATTACAATCATGTAATAATTGTATGTATTACAGCTTCAGTTTTTGTAGTGTACTCAATAAAAATAATTTCCAAAAAAGAAAGGAGAACACCACACAAAAAGTCTAAAATGGAGCATAAACTAGAAAATATAGTTATTTGATACATGTATGTCTTATAAATCCAAAATGATGTTGCATACACAACCAAGCTAGCTAAATAAGAAGTATTTAAGAATATAATGTATGTATTAAATGATGACCACATAATATTTTATTATCCATTGACTAAAACAATACAACAACTATATATTTAATATATTATACACAAATGTTTGCGAGTAGCGGGTTACAGGGTATGGGTAATGGCTTATCTTTACCCTTACCCACTAAGGTAGTGGGCTAGATGGTAGCGGGTAGGTGGGTAAAGGGTAAGAAAACCATTTACCTTACCCTTCCTCAACAAGGTATGGGTAAAGGGTAAATGGGTTTACCCTTACCCATTGAAAACCCTACTCTTGGTATAGTTATTGTGTCTACCTAATTCTAATAAAGTAAAAATGTGTTTTTTATGGATTGCTATAATTATTCTTAATCATTAAAAATTCATATCTAATGATTCATAACTCAAAACTCTATAAATTAATATGTTTGGAAATCAAGAAAATATAATCAATTCAATTATGTAATATGTATATGTTGGGTTTCACGGGAGACAGAGAAGGCAGCGGAAACAAAAAATTTCTTCTCCCAAAACCAGAATAAAGGAATCGCGTCAACGTCTATACAGTAGGAAGGATGGTTTGTAGAGACATACCTTATCCCGAGGCTTGCTCGACGACGTTACCTCGCAACTTGTGCGGTCTTCACCTCCGATCTTGGATAGTGTTTGTGCAACTCCTGGTCTCACCGGGACTGTCGGGATTGACAACTGCCCTCCGAGCGGTAGAAGTCTCCTGCCTCAGAATTAGTCCACACATACCACTTGAAACTCTGATCTCCTTGTCCCACAAGGAATCAGAAGGAGTCGCACCCTTCTGTCGGCGTACTAGTCGCCGACACACTCTCCTGCAACCAGTCACTTTTCTGTAGTTGTCTTTCCCTTGTTGTGCCTCCCTTATCGGGTAGCACTTGCTCAGGCTCTCTCGGTTACCACAACCAGAGATAATGACAACTTTGCAGAGCAACTGGTATTCTGAGTTGTTCCTGAGAATCCCCACTACCCCTATATATATAGGAGGGTCATGGGACATGGTTTTCTACCCCGGGCAATGCGGGATTAAAGCAGGAGTAGAAGGATTTGAGATTTTCCACAAAATAATCAATTGTGCCACCTGAGTCGATCGGTTCAAACCTGAACCGATCAGTTGGGACACCTGAGCCGATCGGTTCAAGCATGAGCCAATCGGTTCGTAGTCCTGGTCCAATTCAAATTAACTTTCATATTTGTTTCCAACTAATCAAATATTAATCCTTGTCCAAATCGAATTTGTACAAGTGAAACAAATTGTATTTGCAAAATAGTCTTCTGACTTTTCAAATGATCTCAGTTGGTCCACGAATCGACCGATTCAATAATTGAGCCGATCGTTTCATGACAAATGAGTCGATTGACTCACAAATTGAGCCGACCGATTCAAGAACCTGAGCTGATCAGTTCATCCTTATGAGCCGATCGGTTGGGGCAGCAGACTGTGCAAATCAGTCAATCATTGTTTCAATCAATCTGATACTCCAATCAATTGGTCCAACACCTTGAACACTATGATACTGAGCTATCAATTGATTGAGTGTTTAATTGATCTATTATACTCCTTTAGTAATCAATCTAAACATCATCTGTGGATAAAATCCTCTTCCAGGTAAATCCTATGTGTGTGACCCTACAGGTCCATTTCACGTTGGCAGTGAAAATCCATAACACTTATGACTTCACAAGCAAAGAGCAGTGCCTAGTCACACATCAGTGCTACCCAAGAGAAAAGGAAAGTTGGAGAACAACTTTCAATCCTACAATCCATGAATGGTGTTACAGTGAATGTATAATTCCTTTGTCACTAATATCCCGAATGAACTCGAGGCATGGAACAATCATCCTGTCAATGTTCATTCACTTTCTTGATCTCAGAGTAGATTGAAGGAGATATGTATGACATCAATATCACATACTGATTCACACATGTGTGCATGCCTATTTCAATCCTACTCATCAAGTGGCCATGGATATCAAACTCCCTTAGGAGGGACAAATCCCATATCTACCACTCACCCCTCAAAAGCCCCATGTGTCAAAGCCACCCAATCATCACCTTTATAACAACCCATGTTTCAGGACTACGTTTGATGATGTCAAAGTGTACCCAACAACATGTGTGGAGTGTAGTGATTTCAGGTCAAAGAATCACATTCACCACCATCACTATGAGAACTGACTGTGACTACCATGTCATGGTTCCATGTGTCAAACTCACGGTGGGTCTGTCCGGTACACTTGTTCTCTAACAAGTACCTATGTGTTTGGTTTGATATCTCCATATCATGACTAATGAGATTCTATCATCAACCAACACCACAATCTAGTCTTGTGTGTCATTGTTGTCTATCTACCTTCCACAATGACATCTGACTAGGGACATAATAAAAATGTACAAACTCTTAGCATCCGTATGATCTCATCGTTCAGGTCCTTAACCTGAAAGCATACGTCATTGAGTATTTTCATTCTCTAGACATTCAATATGTTCTATCATTATCTCATATGACAGAACCAAAAAGAATTGGAAGCTTGCCTTTGATCTTTATCAAAAAAATCTTAATGTATCCCACCAATCATCCCATGATTGGCTCTCAGGGCATACATACTAATAGAATCCCACTTGCACTGCGAGCCAATCACCCTTGAATCATATTCTTAGTGATCTTCAAACATGTCACACATGTTACTATGCTCTAGTGCTAACGTAGTGAGTTATGGAAACACCTTTCCAAAGTCGGTATTAACTGCATGTCTCTCATCTCGTCATAGTACATCACACGTATGAGATGGAGTTGTCGTAATATGCAATCTAGTATTCCTTTCTAACCTTTAGCCACATTTCTTGACCAAGCGCTCCTAACTTGTCATCAATGACTGGAATATCTATAAGTTCATCTCTATGAACTCCTAGATCCATATAGTATCCACTACTTTTCTTTAACAAATGAATACTCAACATTTCCTTTTAAAACAACTTTATTGGAATGTTTCCATTATTCAACAAACATTCACTTTTATATATCCCATATATATTTTGTGATTAATTTTCTATCCTTTTCGGAAGTTCACATTAGTGTAACTCTTCACAGTGAACCCTTCCTAATTTCCATAGAACGAGTACTTCTCAAGTACTTATCAAGTTCTTATGGTATTCCAGTAACCCTTACTGCAACTAGACAGACATCCACTTGTCATGTCCCACATACGAGTTATCAAGATGAGCACAACATATTGTCATGTCCTACATACAAGATGATGAATACATTTTATTCTTGCTATGTCCATACATGCTAGATAATGGGATAATTACATACATGATAGATTCATATCTATTCTTAGTGTTCCCATTATTCATAAGAATTAGACACTTAGCTTTGGGATACTAACTCCATGTAACTTGGATAAGTTTTCTCCCACTGAATCTGTGTATACTGAACCTTTCAATATAGATTTCCAATGTATGCTCTCTCTTCTCAGGTCAAGAGGTTTTCAAGAACTATCTCTATATATCTCTATACCTATCACATAGGAAATGTCTCTATCTTACCTAAACATAATTTCCACTTTGAATTCCACTCTAGAACATCTCATTCCTCATCGACATGTGGAATGCAAATAAGCTCCCAAAAAATCACAAATCCCTTCTTTATCTTTGCCATATCAGTCAAATCCTTTGACTATATTATCAAAGTAAAGATCCAACTCTGAGTTGCTTGTACTTAATCAATCACATTTATTAGTCCATTGTAAATAATAGACTTTATTTGCATTAATGGGTTCATAAACCTTTTAGGTTGTGTCACGTACACATCCTTGTTTTATTCCTTACAGGAATGCAGTTTTAGTATCTGTATGCCAAATCTCTTAGTCATTAAGTTGCAATCAACAAGCATCATCCTTCTCAAAATGTTATCCACGTGTTTATCCCAATGGGTGCTACCATCAAGGTCATACCTTATGGTTCACATGGAAGTTATTTAGGATGTAATGGTCATAAACCATAACTCAAAATCTGATTCCTCATATTCATCTAGATAGTTGACTCATCATATGATCAAATCATCACATAGATAATCGAGGTGTATCTGTCAAGGATATAATAACTCACAACCCTTTGTGATTCTTAATGTGCTTTATTAGTGTGGGGTATTCTTTATTTAAGAAGAAATTAGTTATTTGATAATCGTCATCTAACTCCTTAGAGTATGACTCCTTTTGATTTAGACATCACCATGCCTTAATTACAAGCTCACTATGACACATTATCATAATCACTCACAAGGATCTCAAACATTTGGTTCAAGTATTTCATTCATTGATCTCATCAAGAATTAACACTTTACCAAATTCGTACTTCATCTATGATATTCTTGAACACTTCAAGATATTCATATTGGTATTTCTCTAAACACTATTTGAAGTACTAGCATTAACTCTAATAGGTATGTAAATAAATCACATGTATTATACCTAATAGGATAATCATTCTCCCACTATGACTAGTGAAGATTGATCATGTCCAAGAGATTCATGTCTCTTACTGGTTCTCTAAACAAAAGAGTCTAGACTTATCCATCATATGGAAACTAGAAATGAATTTCTCATGATTGATGCTAATTTGATTGTTTGAGTTATCAATAACTTTTAGGTATCATTTTGTCTTATGCATACCAAGTAACACAAGATAAACAAGGCATTGCCATAAAGATCATATTTTTGAAATTGAAACATCAACATCATTAATTGCTATCATTGTCATACAATATGCAAAAATAATGTGTTTCTATCCATTGGCAAATATGAAATAGCATTTCATAACTCTATTACATGCCTTCAAGGCTGAAAATAAACTAAAGTACCCCTATCTATGGCGGCAACATTTGCCCCATTTATTGGGTGCTTTACACTGTATATCTTGGTATCATATACCTAAAAAGTATTATAAGTTTATTTCATGACACCTTCAGTTGGAGACGTTTGTCACCTCCTTCTTCTTTAGTTCTTCCAGATAGAAAGGAAAATTCCTTTTCCATTATCCAGGCTTTTGACAATGGTGGCAATTGCCTCTCTTGGTCACGCCTCCCTTGGCCTTGAGAGTTGAAGATGACTTGGGCTGCTGGCTAGCATCAGAACCTTTCTTAGCCTTACCCTTGCCCTTGCACTTGGACTTGCCTTTCTTGCTGCTGATCATCATCACAGACTTAGGCTTGTCCTTCTTCATCTGTGCCTCGACTATCCTTAACATGCCCAACAACTCTGTCAACGGCTTGTCAAAGTTGTTCATGTTGTAGTTCATCACAAACTGACTGTAGGATTCTGGCAATGATTGTAGTATCACGTCAATAGCCAACTCTTGGTTCAGGGGAAATCTCAGTCTCATCAGGTTCTCCACATACCCAATCATCTTGAGTGTGTGAGGACCAACTGGATCTCCTTCTGTCATGACACACTTGAACAGCACCCTGGAGACATCATATCTCTCTTATCGTGCTTGATCTTCATACATGTTCTTGAGATGCTGAATCATCTCAATGACACCCATGTTCTCATGTTGTCTCTGTAACTCGTGGTTCATGGAGCACAACATCAAGCACTTTGCATCAATGACATCATCATAATGCTTCTTATAAGCATCCCTTTCTGCCTTTGGTGCGGTAGGAGCAGGTTCCTCTGAAATTGGAGTATCCAGGACATAGAGCTTTCGCTCTTGAGTGAGAACAATTCTCAATGTCCTAACCCAATCATGGAAGTTAGTCCCATTCAGCTTGTCCTTTTCAAGGACCGATCTCAACGAAAAGTGATTGTTGTTTGTTGTCATTTGTACTATAAAAGGAAATATATGCAATTTAGTCCAAAACTCAATTTTGACTTATTTGATTGATTTGAAAAGTTGACGATATAATTAGGACTTTTAATTAATTAATTATCGCTCCCACTATTTTATTCAAATTGATAGCCCTCACCATCAATTCAGAAGATTGTAGTGTACAATCTTCTAGTGGGTCAAGATCCTGAAATCCTCTGAGTCATGGACCAGCTAGGGCTATCACCCACAACTCAGATCTTCCAAGTAGGCAACTTTTGCCAATTGCATCATATGAAACTCTTGAAATATGTCATATGCAACTCTTTGCCATGATCACCTCCATGCCTCAAGGTGTTAGATCCTATCTAGGTCACCTTGTTAAGTCCGACCCAAAGCCAACACGATAAATATGCACCATGCTAGGGCAGTCCCACATATTCATCTTTCACGCTTCCACGAGATAGACAGTGCACCACACTAGGGCATGCCCACACTTGGCCGATCAAGCTTTTCACGTGTGTCGCATTTGGAAGGCATCTAAAACTTTAATATTTAATGAGGGATTTGGTTTTATAGGTACATATACATATCCAATCACCACAATACATAGTATGTATCATATACATGATATATCCCACAGAAAACATGTGAAATGATAAAAGTGATGATTATGGCCTTCCTAATGTGATTCCTCAAGCCAAGAGAAATCACGGTCATCTAGGTCTACATCACATGTAACCTGTCCAAGATGAAGTGCAATAGCTGTCTAAGTTGATCAACTCATCACATGAATGACCTACTCACTCTGGGCGGTCGTCTGGGTGCCACCAGTTGATCGGTTGGCTCCTCCAATCAATCGGTTCGCCTGGTCGTCATGCATCTCCTTAGGTCGCCACCTGCTCATCTCTCTCCTCGAGCCGATCATATGGATCGCCAACCGATCGGTTCACGCCTTGAACCGATCGTCTCAGTCATCGTCAGATGGTCCTCGATTCTTTGACATAACAGGAAATAAAAGTTCTCTCCTGTTTACATTTAAATTGGGAAAACCCGAGTTACATTCGGGGGGAGCAAAGTTAGGAAATAAATCTTGAGTTTTCTCGAGTTATATCAAGAAAAGGAGGTAGCGAATCGGTGCGCAGACTGAGATGCAAGCAACCACATACAACCAAGCACACATGTATAGGGTTTATTGGCCATAACCACGCTATACATCCACCACAAAACTCATTTAAGGGCGACGCGTATCGAGTGCATTCATATTACATATCATATATGTATATTGGGATTTGTGGATTTAGGATTGGACATGCATAAAGCCAATTTTATTCGCATCGTATGCAATAAAGAATGGCGACAAACCAAAATCGATCATATCAACAATCCTAAAGTATAGAGCAGTTGACGTGGCTCTGATACCACTATTGGGTTTTAGGGGAGATAGAGAAGACAGTGGAAACAAAAAATGTCTTCTCCTAAACCTAGAATAAAGGAATCGCGTCAACGTCTATACATTAGGAAGGATGGTTTGTAGAGACATACCTTGTCCCGAGGCTTTCTCGGTGATGTTACCTCACGGCTTGCGCGATCTTCACCTCCGATCTTGGACGGTGTTTGTGCAGCTTCTGGTCTCACGGGGACTGTCGGGATTGACATCTGTCCTCCGAGCGGCAGAAGTCTCCCGCCTCTGAAGTAGTCTACACAGACCACCTAGAACTCTGATCTCCTTGTCCCACAAGGAATCAAAAGGAGTCACACCCTCCTGTCGGCGTACTACTCACTGACACACTCTCCTACAACCAGTTGCTTTTCTGTAGTTGTCTTTCCCTTGATGTGCCTCCCTTATCGGGTATGTAACATCCCTGACCTGGGTTATGAGTCAACCCTAGGTGTTTTGCCTAAATATGTAATTAAATCCTTGTGATTAACTCTGAGCATGTAATTAAGTTTCTCAGAAACGTATATTTCAGTATTTGCTCCTTTTTATTTAAAGTTGTAGCATTGTTTTGATATACAGGGACCTAGGTGCAATTTACCCAGTTAAAAGGGTTAGCTTGCAATTTGCACATGATGAGATGTTCCTCTGATGTTGAGACATCATGAGAATCTCTTTGGCAAAGTTTGAGGGATTTCCCAAGCTAGAGCACCAAGGTGCAGCTGTGGAAGCAATCCCAGGGCTTGAAACCCTAATTTGGGGCAAAATGCAATTTACCCAAATGATGGGATGCAATTTGTAAAGAATGTCATCTAAAGTATCTTTTTAGACTCTTGACATCATTTAGAGAAGAAATGATGAGGAATTCACCTCAATTGAGTTATCAAGTTAAGAAATAGGCTTTGTGATCGAATAATCAGGGTATATGTGTAATATCCCTTTAAGTATGAACTTTATTATTAGATTGTTCTTCCTTGCCTTCTTTTCTATAACATTAAGACAAGGTTTGTCCTTAGAATAAAGAGGAAGGGACGAGCAAGTAATAAAGGAAGGACTTAGTTGGAATTAAGGGAAACTTATGAACCAATGTTGAAAATCCTACCCCATGTATATAAGCCCTCCTTCCCTTAGTTGCAAGGGAACTTAACCTTCGTTCCCTTACTGTTTCATTTCACCAAAGACGACCAAGGACTGCCTTGGAGCTAAGGGGGACGACCAAGGGGTGCAAGGTAGGTTTAAACCCCTCTTCTTGCCTAATTCCATGGTTAAAACTCGAATTCAAGGTCAGCTTCATGGCTAATTCTCGAAACCCTATCTTTCTAGCCGTCTCTTTTCATCCTTCCTTGGAGTTTTCACCTTGGCCAACCTGTAAGAACTCAAGGACGCCATTAGAGCTTGGAGCTTGAAAGCTTGGAGCTCAAGAAGCAAGCTTTAGGCGGGTTTTATAACTCTAAACCTATGCTTTACTATGTGCATCTTTATATGCGATTTGATGATAGCTCTTAGTATTTCCCTACTTTTCCCTGCTATTTTGCAAGCAAACCCGTGGGATATCTGTACTGTTCTTGAGCTAGAAGATGAAGGCGTGATTTCCAAGAAAAACCCACCGCTTTTCTTTTCCTTAAACGGTCCTAACAGTTTGCTCTCTCGGACTCAAGACCGTTTGGCCCCGTTGTCCGAGCATGGACCGTATAAGAAACCTGTTCCTAATTATATAAGCTAATTACCCTCAAAATTTGGGAGACTAACTCCAAAGGAATCGGGAGATATGACCTTTTTAAGTCACAACTTTAAATGAATTAACTGCTGATTTTCAAACGGTCTGAAATTGCCTTTTTGGGCAAACGGTCTCAAGACCGTGAAAGGTCGTTGACTAAGCGTTGACCCCATGAGATTACTGTTCAAAATTATGTTAATTAACAACTCACCAGGTTTGATGGTCTAATTCCAAACGGGCTAAGAGTTGAAGGGTGAATACTAGGGCTAACCCTAGATAAAATCAGTACTGAAATTATGGTGATCTAATTAGGGTTTTTAGGGTTGATTGACCTAAACGGTCTCAAGACCGTTTGGGGGTCACCAAACGGTCTCAAGACCGTGAGGGCAATCAACCAAGACCGTTTGGAGGTCTGGGGTCAAGGATAGTTGACCAATTGAGGACCCAATTGCAAATAAGTTATCAATTTAATTAAAATTTTGTTTTGTGGTTCAATCATGGTTCAACCCCTATCAAATCACCTTAGACTTTGATAAAATCTTGGGCAAACGGTCTCAAGACCATGTGGGGTTCACCCACATGATCTCAAGACCGTTTGGGCCAAGTTTGGGCCCAATTGGAGCTCAATTGAAGGGTTCAACTTTGTGTTGATGCACACTATTGAGTGTTGATGGGTGAACATTGATAGACCCTAATTGAATCGATTTCAACTATAATTGGTTAACCATTATGGGTCAATTGAATGACCAAGTGATCAAGAATAACCTTAATTGACTAAACCCATAAGTGGTCAACATAGCTTTGACCATTTGAGGGCTTCAACATGGGTTGACATTATCGGTTGCATCTTTGAGCCCTGTTGAAGGACCAAGCGGCTGAGACCATGAGGGGGCTCACGGTCTCAAGACCATGAGGGGGCTCACGGACTCAAGACCATGAGGGGGCTCACGGTCTCAAGACCATGAGGGGGCTCACGGACTCAAGACCATGAGGGGGCTCACGGTCTCAAGACCATGAGGGGGCTCACGGTCTCAAGACCATGAGGGGGCTCACGGTCTTGGAGCTAGAAAGGGGCTCACGGACTTGGAGGGTCAAAGTGGGCAAACGGTCAACACTTTCAACCGATCTCAATTCAATTAATGATTAATGATTGGAATTAATCAATGTGACTCATGGTTGACCACATTCAATCATTTGATGGTTCAATGTTGCCCAAATCAAACACTAATGATAATCTAAGATAGTAAGGGGTTATTTGACTAAGGTTTTTGACCAGGATGATGATCAATGGGGTGAATTACCAAAATACCCCTGAAGGGTCAATTAAGTTATACCTTGCTCAATTCAAACCCTAATTACATGAGAATGATGTTTTTAGTCATCATGACTCTATCCAACTTGATCTAGTGTAATGTTACCATCAACCATTAGTATGATGAAAGAGAGAGTACTCTAGAGAGAGAAAGTAACCTAGAGAGAGAAAGTAACTCTAATCACATAATGATGATGTTTTTGGCTATGTTAACCTATGATGACTCAACCCAACATGTTTTAGAGTGATGTTGACATCACCTACCCTTATGATGAGAGAGAAAGTACTTCTAGAGAGAGAAAGTACCCCTTTTTAAGTGGAAACTCAAGTAAAGCATCTCCAATGCACATAAGTGAGCATAATTAGGGTATGGTCCACCTGTGTGAGATCATAGAAACCCTAATTATGATAAATGATGAACCTTTAACTAATCCAAGAGCATCAATGAAGATGTTACTCATACATGATGATGTTATGAGTTTAATTCACCTTGATGTGAATAGTAAACCCTAATTCAAGGGTAATGACATGCTTTTGAGAAATAAACTCTATTTGAATAGAATTAAAGATTTAACTCTTATGACAAAAATAGGAAGTACATTCCTTATTGTTGTATTACCTTTATCAGATGTATTAACCATGCATGTTCTGATATGAAGGTAATCATATCCAGGTATGGATGTTGATGTTATATTCATTAAAGGCATGTTGTTAGCCTTATGAATAAGTAATGTAATCTAATGCCTTGCCAGTGGCATCCTATGCTGGTACTGGGCTATGAGAGCCATGAATACCATCAAGGTCATGCCTTAGAGATGACTTGTGATGAGGATAATGAGAAATGATGATTGATATGAGTTAGGCTTGTTACATTTAGTATTCTTCTTTTATAGCTGCTATGCTATTGTTATTGTTTGAAGGACAATGTATGCTGTTAAAGAATACTGAATGTACCTAACTAATCAAGTATAATGTAGAGCCCTGATCATAAATCCATCATTGTCAGAAATTAAGTGATGGTGAAACAGGTTTTCCTTAGGGAACTCCTGGAGCACATACTTTTGAGTATGTGGGGTACATGGATGTGTAGAACCTTACATCCTAGTGTAGGAAAGTGATGTAGATGTGTAATCCATCCATCCTTCACTATAGTTCCATACCGTATCAGTGGTAGGTAAACATGAAACCTCCTGATGACGAAGACAGCACAGATATCCGTATCAGTGGTAGGTAAATATGAAACCTCCTGATGACGAAGAGAGTACAGAACGCCACTGTGACTCTAGAATAGCGAAGGACCAGTTTACCCTGGTGAGCTATAATAGTAGAGACATGAGATGTCCTACAAGTGATCCTCTTACTGACTGAGGAAGGTGAAGGTCATGAGAATCCGGCTCTCTTAATGACCTATGTATGATACTGATGCGGCTTCTCAGCGATCAGTTGGAGTATGAGTGGTAAGCCTCATCTCCACAGGGCATAATGTTGTTTGTAAAACATAATCAACCATGTAGTATAACTTGTTAGAGATGACTCCAAGTTAGTTGATTGATGTTACATTCCAATAATGTTGATATTCTCCATATCTCCTAATTTGTAGAGATCTTGTTATATCTGCAACTGTTATAGAATGCTTTGAAGGCTTTACTGTTTAAAATAATCTTTGATGTTATAATAAAGCTTCTGGCGAAGAGTTATAACTCTCGCTGGGACAATTATGTATAATTGTCTCACCCCGTAGACTTCAACTTTTTAGGTGGACGTCGGAGACGAAGAAACCAGCCTACAGGTGATCAGTCTCAGCAGCAGCAGCACCAGGGGCAGCAGTAATCTCAGGTGGAGATTTGTCCTGCCATGTGGTGTAGTTAGAGTCAGTCCTATGTGTCCTCTGTACTCTCAGGTCTTGGAGTCTTGTGTTATGTGATCTTGAGATTTTGTATCTTGATGTATATAATTACTCAAGAAGTAATTATCCTGAGATGTAAACAGTTACCTCTCTTTATGAAAGGAGTTTTTATGGATACAAGTTCTTATCTCGAAAAATTTTAATTTCCCGTGATTTTTGTCTTCCGCTGATTACCGATTCGCTTCCGCTAAGTTTTAATCGTGTTTATGTCATGGTTTGGAGATCAGAGCCCACAGGGTAGCACTTGCTCGGGTTCTCTCGATTACCACAACCAGAGAGAACGACAACTTTGTACAACAACTGGTGTTTTGAGTTGTTCCTGATAAGCCCCCACTACCCATATATATATAGGAGGGTCATGGGATAGGGTTCTCTACCCCGGGAAATGCGGGATTAAAGCGGGAGTAGAAGGATTTGAGATTTTCCACTAAACAATAAACTGTGTCACCTAAACCGATCGTTTCGAGCATGAACTGATCGGTTGGGGACCTGAGCCGATCGGTTCACACCTGAACCGATCGGTTGGGACACCTGAGCCGATCGGTTCAAGCATGAGTCGATCGGTTTGTAGTCCTGGTCCAACTTAAATTGATTTTCATATTTGTTTCCAACTAATCAAATATTAATCCTTGTTTAAATCAAATTTGTACAAGTGAAACAAATTGTATTTGCAAAATAGTCTTCTGACTTTCCAAACGATCTTGGTTGGTCCACGAATCGACCGATTCAACAATTGATCTGATCGTTTCATGACACATGAGCCGATCGGCTCACAACTTGAGTCGACCGGTTCAACAACCTGAGCCGATCGGTTCATCCTTATGAGCCGATTAGTTGGGGCAGCAGACTGTGCAAATCAGTCAATCACAGTTTGAATCAATCTAATACTCCAATCAATCGGTCCAACACCTTGAACACTATGATACTGGGCTATCAATTGATTGAGTGTTTAATTGAACACTAAACTCCTTTAGTAATCAATCTAAACATCATCTGTGGATAAACTCCTCTTCCAGGTTAAATCCTATGTGTGTGACCCTGCAGGTCCATTTCACGTTGGCAGTGAAAATCCATAACACTTATGACTTCACAAGAAAAGAGCGGTGCCTAGTCACACATCAGTGCTACCCAAGTGAAAAAGGAAAGTTGGAGAACAACTTTCAATCCTACAATCTGTGAATGGTGTTACAGTGAATGTATAATTCTGTTGTCACTAATATCCCGAATGAACTCGAGGCATGGAACAGTCATCCTGTCAATGTTCATTCACTTTCTTGATCTCAAAGTAGATTGAAGGAGATATGTATGACATCAATATCACATACTGATTCACACATGCGTGCATGCCTATCTCAATCCTACTCGTCAAGTTTCCATGGATATCAAACTCCCTTAGGAGGGACAAATCCCATATCTATCACTGACCCCTCAAAAGCCCCATGTATCAAAGCCACCCAATCATTACCTTTATAACAACCCATGTTTTAGGACTGGGTTTGATGATGTCAAAGTGTACCCAACGACATGTGTTGAGTGTAGTGATTTCATGTCAAAGAATCACATTCACCACCATTACTATGAGAACTGACTGTGACTACCATGCCATGGTTCCTTGTGTCAAACTCACAGTGGGTCTGTCCAGTACACTTGTTCTCTAACAAGTACCTATGTGTTTGGTTTGATATCTCCATATCATGACTAATGATATTTTGTCATCAACCAACATCACAATCTAGTCTTGTGTGTCATTGCTGTCTATCTACCTTCCACAATGACATCTGACTAGGGACACAATAAGAATGTACAAACTCTTAGCATCCTTATGATCTCATCGTTCAGGTCCTTAACCTGGAAGCATACGTCATTGAGTATTGTCATTATCTGGACATTCAATATGTTCTATCATTATCTCATATGACAGAACCAGAAAGAATTGGAAGCTTGCATTTGATCTTTATCAAAACAATCTTAATGTATCCTTCCAATCATCCCATGATTGGCTCTCAAGGCATACATACCAACAGTATAGCCTAAATGAGTTATGATAAAAGTGGGTTTATAGGGTTCATTTTATAGGAGCACAAACCCTCATTCATCTTAATTCTTAATAGGTATATTTCAACCTTTATTTGGATCTAGGGTTTGACCTTGACATGTTGATACACATAGTTGAGGTATGTTGCACTCCCTTCAAAACCATATTGGTCAATTTACTTATTTCTCTTTCTTAGTTGTATGTTGCATCCTCTGAAATCTATATTATAATATTGTTAATTTTATTTCTCTCTCTTTGACTTGATTGAGGCATAGTGCTTTATAAGTCACTTTGTTGTATATGTTTGACCTGATTGGGTCCATTCACTAAAATTCATCTTATAGACTATGGAGAATGCAAATTGAATCTCTTTTATATAATTTGCAACCCTTATTATATAATTTAATCTTATTGTTTCATTTCATTATGGAAAACCTAAATTGATGAATTTCTTGGATTGTGCTTATCTTGCCTCTGTATTATATAAATATTTGATTGTTAAGACTATCATTATCTATTAGTAGTGGTACATTATGGGTTCCTACCCCCATTGAACACCTTTTCTAATATATGGGCTTTTGGTGCCCTCACCTCATCCCCAGGTGCTCTCACCTGATATATATACCATTATATAGTATTATGGGTAGTCTCACCTCCTTCCTAAGTACGAAATGTGGAAGTGTTTCCACCCTGCTTTTATATAGTTGTAGTCTAATACTCAAGCTTCATGTAAAATATTTATTCATTTGTTGTTCTCTAATTTGATATTTAATGGCAATAATTGTTAATTGTAGACATCATTGTTTCTTAGTATAATCTTTTTATCTTAATATACAAAGATTTATTTTAATATCTAATTAGAGAATTTTTTTCTCTTTTGTTTGGGAAGCCTTTTATATTATTTGTTGTCCCTTTTCCCTAATATTATCTAGTCACTATTAAATGCACATGTCGTCTTTTATGCTAACAAAATCCACTTTGTCTTCTCTTATAGGGTATGATTCCAACCCCTAGTGGAGATCAAGGTGGAGTCGAACACGGTTGGCCAAGACTTATCCGGTTGTAGATGATCTTTCTTAGGAGGTGGATTGATGTAGTTAGCTTACCCTCTGTAGCTTATTTTCCTCTAGTTTTATTATATGTACACCCTACATGGTGAAGAACAATGTTAGAAATAACTATAGTAATAGTTAAATTTTTATCTTCTGTTGCTACACTTTATGGTGAATAATATATTGGATACTTGAATTTTAAATTACTATCCTTTGCACAAAATTATTATCAAATTTGGCATTGGATGGTTTTCTATTATTTCACATTGAGTAAATGAGTGGATCCCTTCTCGAGTCTCACTGATTACAAGTATGGTATCAGAGCCAGTGCAGTCAGTTTTCTAACTCTTTCAATCTTTATCTCCCTTAAGTTTTACCTATCCTATAGGTTCCTTATACATTATACCCTTGGATTGTGTAGGCACAACAATATGCCCAAAGATAACTCAATTATCGATAAACTAGTTGAAGTTGAGGCACCCTAGGACCCAAAGTATGGCATGTTGGGAATGGATCCTCCTTTTACCCTCCAGTGTCTCAAGCATCCCCTACAACTAAGAGTCCCTTCCTCTATAGGGTATGCATAAATGGTGAACGGGTTTACCCTTACCCGTTGACAATCCTATTTTGGCATTTTTTTTGTCTATCGAATTACAATAAAGTAAATATGTGATTTTTATTCATTTTTTATAATTATCCTTCATTTGTAAAATTCATATTTTATGACTTATAAGTAAAAAAATGAAGTCAAGAAAATATTATCTATTCAATTATGAAATTTACATAACCTAAATTAGTAATAATAAAAATGGTCTTTTAAGGCTTCTATTTATGGGAGCATAAACTCCAATTCATCTGAATTCTTAATAGGTATCTTTCAACCTTGGTTTGGATCTAGGGTTTGAGTATGACTTATTGATACACATAGTTAAGGTATGTCCAATTCACTAAAATTTGTCTTATAGACTATGGAGAATACTAATTGAATCTCTTTTATTTACGCATGTTCATACATTCAATTTGCAATTGTTATTGCATTATTTCATCTTATTATTCCATTTCATGATGGAAACCCTAAATTGATGAACTGCTTGGACTATACTTATCTTGCCTCTTTATTATGTGCATGTTTAATTATTAAGACTATATTATCTATTAGTAGTAGTACATTATGAGTTTTGGCCTCATTGTACAACTTTTCTAATTTATGGGATTTTTGAGCAGTCACCTCATCCCCAAGTGCTCTTACTTGATATATACACTAGTATATAGGATTTTGGTTACTCTCACCTCCTTCCTAGGCATAGATTTTGGAAGTGTACCAGCCCTACTTTTAGATGCTTGTAGTCTAATACTTAATCTACATGCAAAGGATTTATTTATTTATTGTTCTCTAATTTAAGGTTTAAATGAAAGAATTATCAATTATAGACTTTAATTTTATTCATATAATCTTTTTGTCTTACTATATGAAGATTTCTTTTGATATCGAATTGGATAATTCTTTCTCTCTTTTGTTTAGGAAGCCTTTTTATTGTCCTCTTTTCCTAATATTGTCTAATCACAATTATATGCACATACATGTTTTATGCTGACAACATCCACTTTGCTTCTCTTATGGGGCATGCTTAAAATTCTTAGCTGGACAGCAAGGAGGAGTAGACCATGGTTGATTGGGGACTTAGCTAGATGTAGCATATCTTTCTTGCAAGGTAGATTGATGTAGTGAGCTTATTCTTTGCAGGTTATTTTTCTCTAGTTTTCTTATATGTGCACCCTATGTGATGAAGAACAACTCTAGAAATAAATATTGTAATACTTCGATTTTTTTAACTTTCATTTCTACACTTTCTGGTGAATGATACATTTCATACATGAATTTTAGAATTCTATCCCTTGCAAAAATTACTATCAAATTTGGAAGTGGATGGTTTTCTATTATTTCACATCAATAAGTAAGTGGCTCCCCTATCAAGTACCACTCCTTACACCATGTATCCATTCCAACCCATTTCCACCTCCATTTCTCCATTCATAGAAAATTTCTGCCCAGTCCTACATATTTTCATCATCAACAAAAAATACAGCCAAAATCCTTGTAAAATGAAGGGAATCAGAGAGAGAGTGAAGAAGGGGATCCAAAGTGGCATCTAAGCCATCACCAACACCAAATTCCACACAAAAGAGTCCCCAACATCACTCAACCACCACACATCCCCACTTCACACCATCCTCTCTCTAATGTTCCATGTTGGTGAGTTGTTCCCGCCTTCATCCTCTTCTAGTCTACATGCCACAAATCTGACCTAAAGCTAACATGGGAGGAATAAGCACCATCAAATCATGAGGTGGATGACATTGTCAACTCAATTGATGTCGAATGTCCAACAAGAGAAAGAAGAAGCAAGAAGGTTTTGTTGTTTTAACTTCATGTCCACCTCCACGTCCTACTCCATCGAGACACTCCACATATTCAGTGAAGCCCAATGCAACACAACAACCTTCAAGGAGGAAGTTGTTAATTGAAGAAGAAGAAGATGTTGAGTCAATTGAAGTGGGGACCCTTAACTTGGACACAGCTTTAGAGTCACATGACTATTAATTAAAATAATGAGAAGGTACATAGAGCAAATAAGTGGAGGAAGATTCAGTAGACATGTTGTGCAAGCTTGAGGCAAAAAGAATGAAACTATTAAGGAATTAACTTGAGGGGTCTACTTTTGGAAAATAAGCAAAGAGAATAGTCTTTGTGAAACCTCTTCATCTCTGTGTACTACAAGGAGGGTGATTTTTACAAGTTATGTATGCATATCTATCATGCAAGCCTTAGGGATCCAATACAAATTCAAAAAATTTGCAAACTCATGTTAGTTGTAGAAGGTGATGACTGAGGTCTAGGAGACCAATGAAGAAATTACACATGAGTTCTTTGGTTCCTTGAAGAAGGTCAAATATCAAGGTGAGGATGCCATCAGAGTTAGGCTTTGTGACTCTACACATGTGTTGAAGGCTTCTCAACTTAACAAGGTTTTTCCTCCAACTCCTGAAATAGAGAAGAAATTTGATGAGGTTCAATTTGATAGGGATACAAGCCATAACTTTTTAGCAAGTTGAAAGAGACTTGCCAGAAAAGATACCTCTCTAGTAGGGAAGTCCAACACAAGTGGTCTTCAAACCCTAACTTAAGGTATATCCAAAAAGTTTTATCTAATACTATATTTGGATGGTATGAGTGTTGGATCTAGGTCTCTTGAGGGGGGTGAATAGAGCTACAAAATTTCTCACAAGATAGATTAGACCTTCAAATTATATCAAATTGAAACCAATAGATTACGTGCAATTTAAAGTCCTAACTAACAAGCATAGAAAGGATTAGAGGAATTGATAGCAAGCACTTTACAAGGTCATGTAGAGTGGTTACACTCTCAAAACTAGGAGAGAGTCAGTCCACAACCTAGAGAGGTCAGCCTCTAGGACTTTGCAAGTGCTTTTCTCTATATTATTACCAATTAGAGTTACTACACAAGACCACCAAAGGACTTACCCATACAAGAAAAAAGAATATCTCACCTTACAAAGGACTTACCCTTTTTGCAAGAGTCTTAATCCTTCTTCCAAGATCTTACCCGCTCTAGCACATGTCTTTCGCCTTTAAGGACTTTGCCACTCTTCTTGGATCTTCAGCCTTTTCCTTCTCCTTCACTTGGAGAAGATCACCACCTCTTCATCAACTTTGAAGAGGAATAGAAACATCTCAACCTTCACTCAGAGTAGCTTGCTTCACCTTTGCTTCTTGGATGAAACATGTAGGGAAGATGGAGTAGATGAGAGCTTTACATGCACAAGGGTGGAGCTATCTTACGAAGGGCCTAACTCACTCATAATCAAGAAATGAAGTGTAAACCTGAGAGAGAAAGGGGTCAAGGAGTTGTAACACACTCAACTATAGAAAGGACTTAGAATAGCATGAATGACCAAACTTGGAATGAACGCCAAGGGGTCCTATTTATAGCTGGGGGTGCTCCCTTGAGTTGGGGATCACTTAGGGCCAAAATATAGCCATTTTCTTATGTGCAACAGATCTATTTTCACCCAAAACAACTCACCAATGGTTATAATCACTTTTTTGTGTTTTTCATATATTACATTCGATCGAGTTTCAATAAAGGTAACTTGACTGATCAACTAAAAGATAAAGCCAATTTTCAAACTATCGGTCGAGTTTGTTCTAGTAAACTTGACCAATGAGATAAAACTAGATTTGCTCAGTAAGTCAGTCAGTCAAGTTCTGTGAGTGTACAACTCGACCGATGGGTCATCTTTAGAAAATCCATCATAGGATCGGTCGAGTTTCCAACTCGATCGATGAGCAGCATGTGACAAATTTTCTAAATTTACATTTGAGTGACTAAACCTTGGAATTAAGTGTCCCTATTTTTTTCTCATCTTAGATACAAGTCATATCATCAATACAAGTGATTATAGAAATCTTATAAGGTCGTTTGGAGTGATTTCCCAAAATGCTCACTTGGATTGCATTTGACTTGAACTTGAACAAGCTAGGTCTTATGTAATTTGATCCTTTTCATGTACGTAAAGCCTAAAATCAATCTTGAATAAACATATTAGATACATAGGAATGGAATGGTTAAGTCATTATCAAAATATGGGCAATTTATAACTCTTAAGTCAACAATGAGAATCAAGGTTGTTGCTCACAAAATATCTCTTTGTGATGGTCATAGTAGTAAGTGGTAAGCATGTCAATTTAGGAGCAATGATGATTGATCACCTAAGGACAATACCCTCAAAAAGTAACAATCCATTCTTTATGTGTTGGGGGGGGGGCAATGACCGAAATTAACTTAGTTCTGGATTGCAATTTATACCGCCTCAAAAAGGTAGAAGTGACCAAGCATTTTTATTTGAACTATCTTACACGGTCCAAAATGATCTCCCAGTAGAATAAAAATATTATATAAACTTGAACCCTAGGTACCCTAACATCATGATACAGTTTTCCTATCATGCAAATATTCTTCTTGCATATGTAGGAGCAATTGTAGATTTCAAGGGGAAATTGGCCATTTGGGATATTGAAACCCCCCAAGAAGGTTATAGGGCACCACTAGTTGACTTACTTTAGGGGGAAGGGGAGCCAAATGTCCCAGAGTAGCAACACACTCTACAGCAGACTCATCTCACTAGATCTAGACAAGATGATTTTGATGTGAAACCAACTCCAGCAAATGCATGTGATATGGCTTCTATCCATGCACAATTGGAGGGAATACAAAAAACACAACAAGACATGTGGTTAGATCAACAACAAATGCACCATCAGATAAATCACATGTACCACTTCCAGCATGTACAAGTTTAGAGAAACCCCTAATGGGGGAAGGATTTTTGGGGAGCACTATATGGATATCAAGAAACATACTCTCCTCCAGGTGGACTACTAGGATAGTTACTACTAGTATACTCTGCCACATGGGAGACCACCACAAGATTCACCACCATAATGACAACATTCTTCATCCCTAAATTTTTGTTTCATGTTGACGATAATATGATTAAAAAAATTTAATGGTAGGGCAGTACGCGCCTTATTCTCATTCTCATGTTGGTTCTTTTTTCACGTCTCACCATTCTTTGTGATATTTGTTTTCCACATTTTGTACCTTTGTTGGGGGAAATCTAGTTATATGGCACAGTCAGAAGCAGACTCTCATTGCTTGGTCTAGTGCTCAAGTAGAATATATAGATATGGATCATACTACTTGTGAATTAATGTGGGTCCAAGGACTCCTCAAGGAATTTTATATCTCAAATTCTTCTCCTATTACCATATATTGCGACAATAAAACCTCCATTTTTATTGCCAGCAATCCAACATTTCATGAGCACACCAAGCATATAGAGGTAGAATGTCATTTTGCTTGTAAATATGTTCTCTTTGGCTGCACATGTACTCCTTATATCCACACAAAAGATTAGGTTGCTCACATCTTTACCAAGATACATCCCAAGACTCTCTTTGCTACATTGGTGCACAACTTGGGCATGTTCAAAATCTATTCTCTAGCTTGAGGGGGAGTATTAGTGTATATGCTTTATGTGTTATATTGTGTTGTGTGTTTTGTTATGAGTTATGTTGTGTTTTGTGTTTTGTTATGTGTGATTTAGACATGTCTTGTCTTTAGCTTTTCTTTTATCCCATATTTCCTAACTCTATTTCTCAGACACTTTCTTATCCTATAAAAGAGAGTGTGTTATGTTTGTTCTAGACACATCGAATAAAGGTTTTCTTATTTTATATCCCTAAATTACTAATGGACCATAGATGGAATAGGGGGTATAGGGGAACTAAATCACCCCTATCCAACCTTGTCAGTCTCATTTGGTTAGGGTTTAGGTGGAGTTCAACTAAGATCTAACAAGTCTAGGTTTCTACGATGGAAGCACTTAGGGTAATTGAGGACCAAGTGTTGTAATGTCACCTCCCATCTAGCCTTTAAGTAGCTCCTAGATAGTAGCACTAAGTTTCTCCAAATTAGATACTTAAATATCACACATAGGGGTAAGAGAAGGCATAGATATGTAGGAATACTGATAGCTAGCTAGGGATCCACTAGTTGTACCAAGGAGTAAAATCCCAAATTAGTTATATATCACCTATTTCTCCTTTTCAAGCACAAACCACAAAGTAATCCACTGAATGAGTTAAAAGTAGAACATTTTCATTATTAAATATATCAAAGAGTTTACATATTATTTTCCCCCAACAAGGTATCAAAGTCAAATTTTCAACCCCAAATAGCCCATATAAAGGCTTAGATATTCATAATACAAAAAGGGAGAAAGAAATACTACAAGAGTAAAACGTAATGGATGTTTGGTGAGGACTCCTCCTTCTTCACCTCTAGCTAGAGAGGCACAAAATTCTCCCTCCTTGATGGATGGAAATCATGGAATAGTAGATAGAAAACCCCTAGAAAGCTAGGGTTTTGAGGTGGAAGAAGGTGGAAATAAAGCGGAAGTAGGTGGGAGAGAGTAGGTAGATCAATGATAGCTCTAGCAAGTAGTAACAACTACTAATACTTTCTTCCAACTACCATGAATGTTTGTATAGTGATTTGGGTATCATAGGGTTCTTTGGGGGGATTGAGGTAAAATGATAATAAGGAATCAATAGGGTTTTGGTGGTAGAACGATAGTTTCGAGAAGAACAGATGTTGGAAAGTGAATTTTTGGGGGATGGTATCATGGTCGTCCTGGACAACACAACCATGGTTGCATTGAGGTAGAATGGTTCTGTTGGGTAGCATGACCATGGTGAAAGGGCTTGAGTGTGGTCGTTCTCTTTGCCACGACATTGTGGGGTCTAGGAAACACAACCATTTTGGCGTGATAAGTGTATTTGACAATGATATGATTATTGAGGAAATAGTATGCATTCTATAATGTCTTGATAACCATCTAAAAGCATCCATAAGGCTCTCCTTAATAGTTTTGCCTCTCTTGGTTTGCTCTTTTCACCCTAGAGACACACACCCAAAGTCAATCTCAGGTGCTTCATCATTGATGGGCTGGTGGTTGGGTCTAGTGACAGTTGACGCTCTCTAAATTTGTAAATGGTTCCATATCAACATGAGGCACTTCCTTAATTTCCAATTTGGATCTAATGAAGGTATTCCCTTTTCCCAATTCGAAGTTATTTTTGAATTGTTGCCTTTCATCCACTGTGAACTGGTATTTTCCTCTCCAAAATCTTTGTGGTGCTAGTTTGAACCTGTTGGAGGTGTGGGAAAATTCTTCTCATTGTGAATTTACAGTCCTTTCTTCTCTTTAGTCATGAGAAAAGCTTGGTGGAGGTTATGGACCCTGAGGTCATGTGCCAATGATTGTCAAGACTTCAAGGAACATGTGAATCCGATGTGGTCTTCTCCAGTCCAGGAGTGCTTTCAAGTATGAGTTTGGTTCTCAAGTGTGATCATCTCCATTGTTGATCGTCAATGTTCTTCATGTTGTGGTTGATTGGAACATATAATAAGAATAATTCAAATGGTATGCCTCATTCTAACTTTTCTTTTCGTCACACACTTCATGGTCATAATAGTCTTTTCCTTTATAATTCTTTCAATACTTCATAACATTCCATCAATAGCATTGTACCGATGTAAACTATGATTGATGCAAGGTCATTTTGGTAATTTATGGAGTAACTTGTTTAATAAAATCAATTGTCTTAGTTATCTTAAATCAGTAATAAGATTTCACTAGCAGGTTAGAAAAATAAACCAAAGTATGTTTTGGAATCAGGACATGATCATCTATGTTTGGGTTAGGGTTGTCAATGGGGAGACCCACCAAGTGTGGTGGGTAAGGGTATGGATAATTTCCCACTCCAATAATATCATTACCTCCCCTTACCCTTACCCTCTTACTCATAGGGTAAAATAGGAGGGAAAGGGTGAAGTGGGGTAATTTATATGCCTTTCAAAAATTTGTGGTAATAGGAACAATAATGTCTTACATAATACATTTATACATTAAAGTGAAATATGAATATGATCCAAATTTACTATTAACTATTCAAAATAATTATAAGTAACCTTATATAGCATTATACACATATCTTGTGTTGTATCAAAAAATATATTATAAATACAATGGTTGTTACATATCCAGATAGTGGTAGTCCTCACATTGACATATTAACAAATAAAATCCCCCCCAAACAAAGAGTGCCTACACTAAAATGATACCAAATGACTATACTTATCATAAAGTTATTTTTGCAAACATACATAACATATACCTTCCAAAATATCGTTCCATACTAAAAATTTAATCACAAAAGAAATATATAGTATCATCATATATATGTATCCAATCCTATTTAACGTTAACATCATGTATTATATACTTGTATGTATTACATCTTTAGGTTTTGTAGCATACTCAATAAAATAAGTTCCAAAAAAGAAAAGAGAACACCACACAAAAAGCCTAAAATGGAGCATAAACTAGAAAATATAGTTATTTGATACATGTGTGTCTTACAACTCCAAAATGATGTTGCATACACAACCAAATTAGCTAAATAAGAAGTATTTAAGAATATGATGTATGTATTAAATGATGACCACATAATATGTTATTATCCATTGACTAAAATAATACAACAACTATATATTTAATATATTATACACAAATGTTTGTGGGTACTGGGTTATAGTGTATGGGTAATGGCTTATCCTTACCCTTACCCACTAAGGTAGAGGGCTAGAGGGTAGTGGGTAGGTGGGTAAAGGGTACGAAAATCCTTTACCTTACCCTTCCACAACAAGGTATGGGTAAAGGGTAAATGGGTTTACCCTTACCCATTGACAACCCTACTTTTGGTATAATTATTGTGTCTACCTAATTCTAATAAAGTAAATATGTGCTTTTTATGTATTTCTATAATTATTGTTAATCAGTAAAATTCATATCAAATTATTCATAAGTCAAAACTTAATAAATAAATATGTTTTGAAATCAATAAATTATAATCAATTCAATTATGTAATATGTATAGCCTAAATGAGTTATGATAAAAATGGTTTTATAGGGTTCAGTTTATAGGAGCACAAACCCTCATTCATCTGAATTCTTAATAGGTATCTTTCAACCTTTGTTTGGATCTAGGGTTTGTCCTTGACTTGTTGATACACATATTTGAGGTATGTTGCACTCCCTTCATAATCATATTGGTCAATTTACTTATTTCTCTTTCTTAGTTGTATGTTGCATCCTCTGAAATCTATATTAGAATATTGTTAATTTTATATCTCTCTCTCTATCTTTGACTTGATTGAGGCATAGTGCTTTATATGTCACTTGGTTATACATGTTTGACCCGATTGGGTCCATTCACTAAAATTCATCTTATAGACTATGGATAATGCAAATTGAATCTTTTTTATATAATTTGCAACCCTTATTGTGTAATTTCATCTTATTGTTTCATTTCATTATGGAAAACCTAAATTGATGAATTGATTGGATTGTGCTTAAATTGCCTCTCTATTATATACATATTTGATTGTTAAGACTATCACTATCTATTAGTAGTGGTACATTATGGGTTCCTACCCCCATTAAACAACTTTTCTAATATATGGGCTTTGGGTGCCCTCACCTCAGCCCCAGGTGTTCTCACCTGATATATATACCATTATATAGGATTATGGGTGCTCTTACCTCCTTCCTAAGTACGAAATATGGAAGTGTTTCCTCCCTACTTTTATATGGTTGTAGTCTAATACTCAAGCTACATGTAAAACATTTATTCAATTTTTGTTCTCTAATTTGATATTTAATGGCAATAATTGTTAATTGTGGACATTATTGTTTCTTCGTATAATCTTTTTGTCTTATTATATGAAGATTTCTATTAATATCTAATTGAAGAATTTTTTCTCTCTTTTATTTGGGAAGCCTTTATATTATTTGTTGTCCCTTTTCCCTAATAATATCTACTCACTATTAAATGTACATGTTGACTTTTATGCTAACAAAATCCACTTTGTCTTCTCTTATAGGGTATGATTCCAACCCCTAGTGGAGAGCAAGATGGAGTCGAACTCGGTTGGACAAGACTTATCCGGTTGTAGATGATCTTTCTTAGGAGGTGGATTGGTGTAGTTGGCTTATCCTCTGCGGCTTATTTTCCTCTAGTTTTATTGTATGTACACCCTACGTGGTAAAGAATATTGTTAGAAATAATTGTAGTAGTAGTTAAATTTTTATCTTCCATTGCTACACTTTATGGTGAATAATATACTACATACTTGAATTTTAATTTTCTATCCTTTGCGAAAAACTATTATCAAATTTGATATTGGATGGTTTTCTATTATTTCACATTGAGTAAGTGAGTGGCTCCCTTCTCGAGTCTCACTGCTTACAATTATGGTATCAGAACCAAGGCAGTCAGTTATCTAACTGTTTCAATCTTTATCTCCCTTAAGTTTTTATGTATCCTATAGGTTCCTTATATATTATACCCTTGGCCTGTGTAGGCACAACAATATGTCCAGAGATAACTCAATTATCAATAAACTACTTGACGTTGAACCACCCTAGGACCCAAAGTATGGGATTTCGAGAATGGATCCTCCTTTTAACCTCCAACGTCTCAAGAATCCCCGATAGCTAAGAGTGTCTTCCTCTATAGGGTATGCGTAAAGGGTGAACGGGTTTACCCTTATCCGTTGACAATCCTATTTTGGTATTTTTTTGTCTACCAAATTACAATAAAGTAAATATGTGATTGTTATTCACTTTCTATAATTATCCTTGATTTGTAAAATTCATATCTTATGACTTATAAGTAAAAAAAATGAAGTCAAGAAAATATAATCTATTCAATTATGAAATTGTAATGACCTAAATTAGTAATAATAAAAAATGGTCTTTTAAGGGTTCTATTTATGGGAGCATAAACTCCAATTCATCTGAATTCTTAATAGGTATCTTTCAACCTTAGTTTGGATCTAGGGTTTGAGTCTGACTTGGTAATACACATAGTTAAGGTATGTTTCACACCCTTCTGAATCATATTGGACAATCTACTTATTTCTCTCTTGGTTGTACGTTGCATCCTCTGAAATATATACTGAAAATGTTTATTTTCTCTCTCTCTCTTTGACTTGATTGTGGCATAGTTCTTATATGTCACTTCATTGTACATGTTTCACATGGGTCTAATTCATTGAAATTTGTCTTGTAGACTATGGAGAATGCTTGAATCTCTTTTATTTACGCTTGTTCATACATTGAATTTGCAACCGTTATTGCATTATTTCATCTTATTCCTCCATTTCATGATGGAAACCCTAAATTGATGAACTGCTTGGACTATACTTATCTTGCCTCTTTATTATGTGCATGTTTAATTATTAAGACTATATTATCTATTAGTAGTTGTACATTATGAGTTTCGGCCCCATTGTACAACTTTTCTTATTTATGGGATTTTTGTGCTCTCACCTCATCCCCAGGTGCTCTTACTTGATATATACCTTATTATATAGGATTTTGGTTTCTCTCACCTCCTTCCTAGGAATAAAATCTGGAAGTGTTCCAGCCCTACTTTTAAATGGTTATAGTCTAATACTTAATATACATGCAATGGATTTATTTATTTGTTGTTCTCTAATTTGAGGTTTAAATGTAAGAATTATTAATTATAGAATTTAACTTTCTTCATATAATCTTTTTGTCTTACTATATGAAGATTTCTTTTGATATCCAATTGGATAATTCTTTCTCTCTTTTGTTTAGGAAGCCTTTTTGTTGTCCTTTTTTCCTAATATTGTCTAATCACAATTATATGTACATACATGTTTTATGCTAACAACATCCACTTTGTCTTCTCTTGTGGGACATGCTTAGAATTCGTAGCTGGAAAACAAGGAGGAGTAGACTGTGGTTAACTGGGTACTTATCTAGTTGTAGCATATCTTTCTTGGGAGGTAGATTGATGTAGTTGGCTTACTCTTTGCAGGTTATTTTTCTCTAATTTTCTTATATGTCCACCCTATGTGATGAAGAACAACTCTAGACATAAATATTGTAATATTTAGATTTTTTTTAACTTTTGTTGCTACACTTTCTGGTGAATGATACTTTTTATACATGAATTTTAGAATTCTATCCCTTGCAAAAATTACTATCAAATTTGGCATCGGATGGTTTTATATTATTTCATATCAATAAGTAAGTGGCTCCCCTCTCAAGTCCCATTCCTTACACCATCTATCCATTCCAACCCATTTCCACCTCCATTTCTCCACTCATAGAAAAATTGTGCCTAGTCCTACATATTTTCATCATCAACAAAAAATACACCCAAAATCCTTGTAATGAAGGGAATCAGAGAGAGAGAGAGAGTGAAGAAGGGGATCCAAAGTGGCATCTAAGGCATAACCAACACCAAATTTTGTACAAAAGAGCCCCCAACATCACTCGGCCACCACACATCCCCACTCCGCACCATCTTCTCTCTCATGTTCCATTTTGGTGAGTTGTTCCCACCTTCATCCTCTTCTAGCCTACATGCCACAAATCTGACCTAAAGCTAACATGGGAGGAATAAGCCCCGTCAGATCAAGAGGTGGATGACATTGTCAAGTCAATTGTTGTAGAATGTCCAATAAGAGCAAGAAGAAGCAAGAAGGTTGTTGTTGTTTTAACTTCACGTCCACCTCCACGTCCTTCTCCATCGAGACACTCCACATATTCATTGAAGCCCAATGCAACACAACAACCTATAAGGAGGAAGTTGTTAATTGAAGAAGAATAAGATGTTGATTCAATTGAAGTGGGGACCCTTAACTTGGACACAGGTTCAGAGTCACATGACTATCAATTAAAATAATGAGAAGGTACATAGAGCAAAGAAGTGGACGAATATTCAGTGGACATGTTGTGCAAGCTTGAGGAAAAAAGAATGAAAGTATTAAGGATTTAACTTGTGGGGTCTACTTTTGGAAGAGAAGCAAAGAGAATAGTCTTTGTGAAACCTCTTCATCCTAGTGTACTACAAGGAGGGTAATTTTCACAAGGTCTGTATGCATGTTTATCATGCAAGCCTTAGGGATCCAATACAAATTCAAAAAATTTGCAAACTCATGTTAGTTGTATAAGGTAATGACTGAGGTCTAGGAGACCAATGAAGAAATTACACATGAGTTCTTTGGTTCCTTGAAGAAGGTCAAATATCAAGGTGAATATGCCATCAGATTTAGGCTTTATAACTCTATGCATGTGTTGAAGGCTTCTCAACTTAACAAGGTTTTTCCTCCAACTCCTAAAATAGAGAAGAAATTTGATGAGGTTCAATTTGATAGGGATGCAAACCATAACTTTTCAACTACTTGAAAGAGACTCACCAAAAAAGATACCTCTATAGCAGGGAAGTCCAACACAAGTGGTCTTCAACGCCTACCTTTAGGTATATACAAAAAGTTTTATCTAATACTATATTTGGATGGTTTGAGTGTTGGATCTAGGGCTCTAGAGGGGGTGAATAGAGCTACAAAATTTCTCACAAGATAGATTAGACCTTCAAATTATATCAAATTGAAACCAATAGATTAAGTGCAATTTGATGTCCTAACTAACAAGCATAGCAAGGATGAGAGAAATTAATAGAAAGCACTTTACAAGGTCATGTAGAGTGGTTCCACTCTCCAAACTAGGAGAGAGTCAGTCCACTACCTAGAAAGGTCAGCCTATAGGACTTTGCAAGTGCTTTTCTCTAGATTATCACCAATTAGAGTTATAACACAAGACCATAAAAGGACTTACCCATCCAAGCAAAAAGAATATCTCACCTTACCAAGGATTTACCCACTTTGCAAGAGTCTTCAGCCTTCTTCCAAGGTCTTACCCACTCTAGCACAAGTCTTCTACCTTTAAGGACTTTGCCACTCTTCTTGGATCTTCAGCCTTTGCCTTCTCCTACACTTGGAGAAGACCACCACCTCTTCATTAAATTTGAAGAGGAACATCAATAGCTCCTCCTTCACTCATAGTAGCTTGCTTCACCTTTGCTTCATGGAGGAAAGGGGTAGGGAAGATGGAGTAGATGAGAGCTTTACATGCACAAGGGTGAAGCTCTCTTACAAAGGACCTAACTCACTCATAATCATGAAATGAAGTGTAAACTAGCGAGAGAAAGGGATCCATGAGTTGTAACACACTCAACTATAGTAAGGACTTAGAATAGCAAGAATGAGCAAACTTGGAATGAACTCTGAGGGGTCCAATTTATAGCTGGGGTTGCTCCCTTGAGTGGGGGATCACTTAGGGCCGAAATATAGCCATTTTCCTCAATGCAACGGATCTATTTTCACCCAAAACAACTCACCAATGGTTATAATCATTATTTTGTATTTTTCATATAGTACATTCGGTCGAGTTTCAATAAAGGTAACTTGACCGATCAACTAAAAGACAAAGCCAATTTTCAAACTATCGGTCGAGTTTGTTCTGGTAAACTCGACCGATGAGCTAAAATTAGATTTTCTTAGTAAGTCAGTCGGTCGAGTTTTGTGAGTGTACAACTTGATCGATGGGTCATCTTCATAAAATCCATCATAGGATCGGTCGAGTTTCCAACTCGACCGTTGAGCAACCTGTGACAAATTTTCCAAATTGACATTTGAGTGACTAAACTTTGGAATTAAGTGTCCCTGACTTTTTCTCATCTTAGTAACAAGTCATATCATCAACACAAGTGATTACAAAATTCTTCTAAGGTCGTTTGGAGTGATTTCCCAAAATGTTCACTTGCATTGAATTTGACTTGAACTTGAACAAGCTAGGGCTTGTGTAATTTGATCCTTTTCATGTACCTAAAGCCTGAAATCAATCTTGAACAAACATATTAGATACATAGGAATGGAATGGTTAAGTCATTATCAAAATATGGGAAATGTATAACTCTTAGGTCAACAATGAGAATCAAGGTTGTTTCTCACAAAAATGTCTCTTTGTGATGGTCATAGTAGTAAGTGGTAAGCATGTCAATTTAGGAGCAATGATGATTGATCACCTAAGGATAATACCCACAAAAAGTAAAAATCCATTCTTTATGTGTGTGTGTTGGGGGGGGGGTAATGACCGAAGTTAACTTAGTTCTGGATTGCAATTTATACGGCCTCAAAAAGGTAGAAGGGACCAAGCATTTTTATTTGAACTATCTTACACGGTCCAAAATAATCTCCCTGAGGAATGAAAATATCATATAAACTTGAACCCTAGGTACCCTAACATCATGATACAGTTGTCCTATCATGCAAATATTCTTCTTGCATATGTAGGACCAATTGTAGATTTAATGGGGAAATTGGCCATTTGGGATATTGAAAACCCCCAAGAAGGTTATAGGGCACCAATAGTTGACTTACTTTAGGGGGAAGGGAAGCCAAATGTCCCAGAGTAGCAAAGCACTCAACAACGGACTCATGTCACTAGATCCAGACAAGATGGTTTTGATGTGAAATTAACTCCAACAAAAGAATGTGATATGGCTTCTATCCATGAACAATTGGAGGAAATACAGAAAACACAATAAGACATTTGGTTAGATCAACAACAAATGCACCATCAGATAAATCACATGTACCACTTCCAACATGTACAAGTTTATAGAAACCCCTAATGGGGGGAGGATTTTTAGGGAGCACTATATGAATATCAGGAGACATACCCGCCTCCAGGTGGACTACTGGGACGGTTACTACTAGCATACTCCACCACATGGGGGACCACCACAATGACAACATCCTTCATACCTAAATTTTTGGTTCATGTTGATGATAATATGATTATAATTTCGAGTGGTAGGGCAGTACGCACCTTATTCTCATTCTCATGTTGGTTCTTGTTTCACATGTCTCACCATTCTTTCTGATATTTGTTTGCCACATTTTGTACCTTTGTTGGGGGAAATCAAGTTATATGGTACAGTCAGAAGCAGACTGTCATTTCTTGGTCTAGTGCTTAAGTAGAATATATAGATATGGATCATACTACTTGTGGATTAATGTGGGTCCAAGGACTCCTCAAGGAATTTTATATCTCAAATTCTGCTCCTATTCCCATATATTGTGACAATAAAAACTCCATTTTTATTGTCAGCAATCCAACATTTTATGAGCGCCCCAAGCATATAGAGGTAGAATGTCATTTTTCTTGTAAATATGTTCTCTTTGGTTGCACATGTACTCCTTATCTCCAAACAAAAGATCAGGTTGCTCACATCTTTACCAAGATACTTCCCAACACTCTCTTTGCTACACTGGTGCACAAGTTGGGCATCTTCAACATCTATTCTCCAGCTTGAGGGGGAGTACTAGTGTATATGCTTTATGTGTTATGTTTTGTTGTGTGTTTTGTTATGAGTTATGTTGTGTTTTGTCTTTTGTTATGTGATTTATACATGGCTTGTCTTTCGCTTTTCTTTTATCCCATATTTCCTAACTCTATTTCTCAGACACTTTCTTATCCTATAAAAGAGAGTGTGTTATCTTTGTTCTAGACACATCAAATAAAGGTTTTCTTATTTTATAGCCCTAAATTACTAATGGACCATAGATGGAATAGGGTGTATAGGGGAACTAATCCCTATCACCCCCTATCCAACCTTGTCAATCTCATTTGGTTAGGGTTTAGGTGGAGTTCAACTAAGATCTAACAAGTCTAGGTTTCTACGATGGAAGCACTTAGGGAAATTGAGGGCCAAGTATAGTAATGAACTGTGTAGGTGAGGATTTTACACATAATGTCACTTCCCATCTAGCCTTTAAGTAGCTCTAAGATAGTATCACTAAGTTTCTCCAAATTAGATACTTAGATCTCATAGATAGGGGTAAGAAAAGTCATAGATATGTAGGAATACTGATAGCTAGCTTGGGATCCACTAGTTGTACCAAGGAGTAAAATCCCAAATTAGTTATATATCACCTATTTCTCCTTTTCAAGAAAAAACCACAAAGTAATCCACTGAATGAGATAAAAGTAGAACACTATCATTATTAAATATATCAAAGAATTTACATATTATTTTCCCCCAACATGGTATCAAAGTAAAATTTTCAACCCCAAATAGCCCATCTATGGGCTTAGATATACATAATACAAAAAAGGAGAAAGAAATAGTACAAGAGTAAAACGCAATGGATGCTTGGTGAGGACTCCTCCTTCTTCACCTCTAGCTAGAGAAGCACAAACTTCTCCCTCCTTGATGGATGGAAAGCATGGAATAGTGGATAGAAAAACCCTAGAAAGCTAGGGTTTTGAGGTGGGAGAAGGTGGAAATAAAGTGGAAGTAGGTGGGAGAGAGTAGGTAGATCAATGAATGCTCTAGCAAGTAGTAACAACTACTAATCCTTTCTCCCAACTACCATGAATGTTAATATAGTGATTTGGGAAGCATAGGGTTATGTGGGGGGTTAGGTAAACTGATGATAAGGAATCAATAAGGTTTTGGTGGTAGAATGACAGTTTCGAGAAGAATAGATACTGGAAAGTGAGTTTTGGGGGGTTGGTAGCATGGTCGTACTGGACAACCCAACCATGGTTGCATTGAGGTAGAATGGTTATGTTGGGTAGCATGACTGTCGTGAAAGGGCTTGAGTGTGGTTGTTCTCTTTATCAAGACATTGTGGGGTCTAGGAAACATGACCATTTCAGCATGATAAGTGTATTTGACAATGATATGATTATTGAGGAAATAGTATGCATTCTATCATGTCTAGATATGATTAAGGAGTAAAATATCACAAGGTGAACCCCTAAATTAGGGATGCATCAATGGGCCAATCCAGTAATAAGACCATAAGGATTTCCTCTCCACTTTTTATGTCATAGACCTTTGATCTTCTCTTCTATATATGATATTGATTTTAGAGATTTCTAATGGATAGTGATAAGTCATCATATGTTTGTGGAATATTAGAGGTCTTTCTTCAAGAAAAATTAAAAGGCAAACCAGACCTACCACATACTCCTCACCATCTAGGTATTATCATTATAGAAGAAACTAAATCTCAAACACCATCAGACATATTAGACCCACGTGTGGTAATATAATGAATAGTTGGTTCTAAGAAACTTATGTTGGTAATAGTGGCGGTAGTTAATAGGTTGGAAGAGTTGCACTTATTGAAAATATAACTTTATATTCAATAGTTATACTTAACACATAATAAAACATATCTAAACATCATCATTTATAATACTCTCATAGGGTTTATGATGACCCCTCTCACAAAAAAATTCTAGTTTGAACATAAGTAAATAATCTTGCTACACATGCCATAGACACTATGTTGATTGTTATTGGGGATTTCAGTGTATATAGATTCACACATGAATCATCCTCCTCCAAACACAATACACCAAATATGAAGACTCTCAACTCATGCATAAATTATGTTCCCTCATAGATCTATCTAAGTCGCACAATAACTACACATGGTCCAATGATACAATGATTCCTGTTTGCATCAAATTAGAAAGATTCAAGTGCAACTCCTCATGTTTATATTATTTCCACACAAGAAACTCATACTCTAAAGATATAATCTCATTTGATCATTGTTGAATTTTTGTCAAGACATATTTATCACCATGGAGTCTTTAAATTTACATGATTTTGGTCCATCTCTGATTCTTTTAACTTACCATTGATCTCAGAGTCATCATTTGTCCACACACCTTTACTAGCATCATGTTAACTTTGTTAATGAAAATCAAATACATTAGAATGGATCTAAAAGTTGGAAATTCGGCAATAACAAATCCTAGAAAATGAAACTAAATAATAAATAAACTTCTATTATATATGATAATCCCACATAAATCACTCATGGAGAAGAAATCTTCTTAATAAACACGAGTATCTCCTCACACAAAAAGAGATATGTTGCACCTAGATGTTTAAAATATGTTCCCTCAAGTAACGAGATAGGAACACATGCTTCCCTCATAGATCCACCTCTAATAACGTTATAGTAAATCAAATATTCACTCTTTTGATTAATAATTCCCCAGTCATGGATAAAAACACCATAAAAAATCACATTGTTGAACACTTCAAAGCAACACTCAGTCAACTAGTCTTTTACTTACAAACTAACTTGCCTAACTTCAATTGGACACCACTATATCCACATCAAAATATGGATGTGGATTCTTTAAAATACCAGTTCCTCTCACATTAATCAAGCTACAATATTATCTCTAAACGATGAAAAAATGCTAGCCATTATATTCTTTCCATATCATTTTACCATACTATATGGGACTCCATACCCTTTAAAGTTGTGGACATTTCACATGCACTCTTATATGAGTCAAACATTGAAGAGATTGAATTCATTAATAAGACTCATATAAAAGTTATTATAGTTACACCACACCCTCCAAAGTAAATGATTAGAGAGTTATTTGTCTTATCAATTATTCTTAAAAATAGTCATCATGTGATTAAAAAAACACCTAGATAAATCATACACCCATCTCTAATCCTATGTTTCAAGAAGAAAAGTATAAGATTATTTTTTTGTATGAACATGAATTTATATATCACTTATTATCTAATAAAAATGCCACGTGTATTAAATTTGTCTTCGGAAAGGTCTACAATCATGTAAACTAGTCATTCTTATTACCATATCTCCATGTTACTAACTTCCTCCCTATATGGTGTAAATCGATAACAAGTGTGTCTTCACAAAAAAAATTCTCAATACAATCAATGGGGTGTCCTTTGGATACATTTGACCTAGTAAATTTTTGGGACAAGTTATAATGTTTTATTTTACGTACTTTTTGTATATATTTTGTACCTCTTTTAGTATATCTTTTACTAGATTTCCCCAAAACTTTACCATCTTTTTGCCTAAGACTTCACTTACACATCCGTTTTTTGTTTTCAGACACACTTATAGACCAAGTCTCGGTCGTTACCTCGATCGCAACCCACTCATACAACAAGGACCATATCAACATGGTCGAGATCTTCAACTTCCTTAAGCTCATAGTTATTTTGCATTTAACAAGGCCACAATCAGCTTGAGACCATGATCATTGCTAAGGTCACGGTCATTGCAGAAGGCTTGATCAACCCAGAGGTTGCGAACCTTGGAGATTGCGAACCTCAAAGAAGCCCGCGATCTAAATGGGATCACGATCCTTGCATAATATGAGCCACCTCATGACCGCGAGCTACCTCTAGATCGCGCCCAAGTTCAACCACGATGAAATGAGGAATAAAGAGTAGACTGCGATCGGGTCTCACACCTCCTCAAATCTGACCGTGTCTGTGGTCTAGGCTTAAGTCAGTGGAGTGTGCCTATAAATAGGCCACCCACCCATCTTATCAAGAAACCAGATCATAGATCATATCTAGAAGGCCACGAAGTGTTACTGCATCCCAAACTCATTCCATTCCATCCCATCCACCATTTTTAGATCTCCAAAGGTGGAAGCTGAGGAGAGAGAAGACTGAAGACACTTTCTTCTTAGCCATCGATGTGCTAGATCTAGATCTAAAGAAGTACCATGTCATATCATGTTCCCTCTCTATCTGTCAAGATCTATCATTCCATTCCGTTGTACTTCCCTCCTAATTTCGTGGGACTTCATGTATCTATCTTTCTGTAACATCATTATGTTGTCCGCAAGCATGAGTGGCTAAACACCTTAACCTGGGTTGGGAGTAGCCACTAAGGCTCTCCCAACATGTATATTGTCTCTTTTTGTTAAATATATACTCTTGTCAAGATTATCTCCATACACCTGTTTTAATGCTTCACTTTTATGCTTAGATACCATCTTGTGATGTTTGATAGTTGATATCTCGAGAGAGTAATATTGCTTTTATCATGTGTTATGGAGTAGTATGAATGCACGAGAGTGTTGGAATGCTAAATCTTTAATTCATATGTTATGTTTTGTGGTTAATGTGTGCTCATCTTGAGAGAGAGGCTACCCTTAGACTTAGATCTATCCTCATCTCGAGAGAGAGTGTAATAGACGCTATAGATGGTTGCTTGTAATCTTAATAGGAGTATACGAGAGAGAGAGATATGATGTTGTATGTTGGTGAGACGTCTTAGTAGGTGGACCCCGATCTGAGTTTCCTTCCGTATACTTGTTACATCTTATTTTCATATTTGTTTGCTCTTATAATCTTCATTTTACTTGCTTTATTTTGGGTTGAGTACCATCATTCCTCATGGAACACCCCTTAAAATACCTTTTTTGTCTGGAGTATAAGAGTGTTAGATTATGTGCACTTAACACTGCCAACCTTATCCCTGTGTTCGACCCCGATCGCTACATCAGACCCCATTTATTGTTGCGGGGGCCTGAGAGTCGGGTTATCTCTTTAAAAGTCCAATTACTCTGAATCCGCTCCATTTGGACGTGTGATTTAGGCCGGTCAACATTTTGGCATTATTGTAGGGGACAAGGCAAAATGGCATTGTTAATAACGTGAGTCCACTCCTCTATACTCCTATGACTCAAGCTTAGTAATAAGCTTGAATGCACTTAAATCTTTAACCCTGCTAACTTACAGTTACTACTGTTCATTTTACGTAGCTAGTTTTTCAAACTTGACCATACGTTTTGTTTAGATAATCAAAGAATGAAAGTCTAATATCCATCTGAGCTTATGTTCCTCCCATGAGAAAAGATGCCTCCTCAAAGGGATGACCACTGCTTCGGTGAAGAACATGCTAGGATCCCACGCAATCCACCTCCCTCTGGAGGAGACAGAGAGGATCATGAACTAGAAGAGCGTGAAGAACGCAAGGAAGAACATGAAGAGAGATGCAAAAATGACCATTGTGAGGAAGATCGTCGCAACAAATAGCATCACCATCACCGCAGAAATAGAAGGAACAATGACGATCGCAAGCGGGATGGCGAGAGAGATCACAACCACAGGAATGGTGAAGAAGAAGATGAGGAAGACAAAACTCTCTGTGAGTTGGCCACTACCAGGGCCAAAGAGTCTAGATGCCCCGTCATAATCCCATGCTTTTATGTAGCAAACTTTGAACTGAAGCCTAATGTAATCTCGATGATTCAAAACAAGACTTTTCGGGGAAGTTCCAAAAACAAAAACTCGTACCACCACCTTGATGCCTTCAAAAATATTTGTGATACCATCAAGATGAGAGGAGTCCCCCAAGATGTAATCTATTGCAAGGGATTTATCTTCTCCCTAGAAGACAAAGCAATGTCCTGGTACCTCAGCCTACCTCATCACTCTCTAGACGACTAGAGGGATCTTGTTGATGCCTTTGTCACAAAGTTTTATCCGACTAAGAAAACAATTCGGAATAGGCAAAGGATAACCTCATTCATACAGAAGCCAGGTGAGAACCTGCATGAGGCTTGGGAGAGATTCCAAGAATATCTACAGGATTGCCCTCACCATAACTATGGAAAAGGTTTCTTAGTTCCAACTTTATATAATGGGTTGACCCCAATTGAGAGGACATCACTGAATGCCACGGCAGGAAGTGATTTCCTAGGAGAGAAACCAAGCAGGATGATCAAGATCATTGTGAACATGGTTGTGCTGCAAGTAGGCATGGAGTACGACAGAAATGACAGATGATATGCCAAGAAGGAGACCAATAAAGGACGGTCTACTGAAGCTAAGTCTTTGGAGGAGATCACTACCCAGATTCAAAAAATACCTACTGATGTCCAGTAGTTAAAGGACTCAGGAAGCAAGAGCAAGAAACATCTGGAGAAAGTGATGAAGTGTGTTACCTGTGGCCAGGGAGGGCACATAATTGAAAAATGCATTTACACTAGGTCGGAGGAATCTGATGATAGTGAATGTGAGGAAGAGGCTAAGAATGTCTCCTACACTAACTTCAAGAGGCGAGACCACCTTGGTTTCAATTATGAAAACAAGGATGTAGCTGAGAATTCACATCAACTGAACAACTAGCCAAAGCTGCCGCCAGGTTTTGAAAAGAGAAGAAGACAAACTCAGTATACTCAGATGACCAACTATCAAACCAACAAGAAAAACTACTCAGGACAAGGTAAGAATCAAAATAGTCAAGGATCAAGACCAAGCCAAGGACTGAACCAAGGATCAAGCCAAGGCCAAGGATCAGGACAAGGAAAGGACAATAGCCAACAAGACTTCGTCGCCCAATTATTTGATTTCACCAAGAGGCAAGCCACAATGAACGATCAACTAGCCCAAAGCATTCTAGCTAATTCTGGGGTCCTAACAATCATGCAAGTTCAGATGGCAGATATGCAGACACACCAATGCCAAATTGACCAACAACTTGCGCAGTTGGCAGAGTTGGTGAAGAATCCCTCGGGAAAAATTCCATCAAATATAGAGACTGCTAAAATGGGTACCATCTGATCTGGGAGGACACTAAACATTTCTGGAACTGGGGGCGACAATGAGGAAGGAAAAGATAAGGAACCACAACTTGAGAAAGAAGTTTCTCCTGACAAGTCTGCTGATAAGGGAAAGTCCGTTGAAGAAAGAAAAAAAGAAAAGTGGAGAAGTTAGGGATCCAGACCCTGTTGAGGAAATCTTCACAAAGAAAAATCTGTATGCACCAAGGGCCCCATTCCCGTACAAGCTCATCAAGTCACATCTCAAGAAAAGATACGAAAAAATTATAGAAGTAGTGAAGAAATTGCACATAGATGTTCCATTTCTTGATGCCTTTGAGGAAATGCATGCATACACAAAGTTTTTCAAAGATCTCATCACAAAGAGAAGGAGGGGAGATCATGTTGAGACTGTGCATCCATCCAACATGTCCATCACCTTTGTTCAGGTGGAATTGCCAACTAAGAAGAAAGATCCTGGAGCTTTTAACATCCCTTTTGGTGTTGGGGACAACATTAAAAGGAAGGGTCTAGTAGACTTAGGAGCGATCATTAGCCTCATGCCCCTAAATTTAACTCAAAGATTGGGATTGACTGATATGGTAAAAAAACACATGAGGATTAAACTTGCGGACCACATGTTCAAGAGACCCGTTGGTATAGTAGAAAATGTCCAAATCTGTGTGGGACGATTCTTCATCCCTTATGACATTGTTGTAATAGACACTATCAAAGACCCGAAGTGTCCAATGATATTCAGACAACCATTTTTGGCAACTGGTAGGCCTTTGATAGATGTTGCCAAAGGCATTATAACTCTCTGGGTTAGAAATGACCATATCAACTTCAAGGTGAAAGACGCCATGAAGGGGCCATCTCTTTTCAAATCAATTTACTTAATGGACAACTACAACCAATACTGCGAGGAAGTGCAAGAGTAAAAGGCCATAGTAGATCCCCTGATGAGGGCCCTGAACAACCCAAATCCTCTGGTGGAAGACCCGAAAGTGGTTGAGATTCTAGATTATATTAACCAAGGCGAAGAAGATCTCAGTGAGGACGAGGAAGCAATTGAGACTGTAAAATATGCTTCTCTGGAACATTTGAGCAAAGAGCAAGAGGCTCTCGAACTGAAACCAGAACTGAAATCACTCCTTGAAGGACTGAAATACAAATTTTTGGACAATGAGGAAAGGAACCCTATCATCGTTAATGCAATCCTAACAGAAGAACATATGGAAAGACTCCTAAAAGAGCTGAGGGAACACAAAAAGGCAATCAGATACTCCTGTCGAAGACATCAAAGGGCTTAACTCAGCCCTTTGCATGCACCATATAAATTTAGAAGAATTTGTTAAGCCATTGGTTCAGTCTCAAAGAAAATTGAACTAGATGCTAAAAGAAGTAGTCAAGAAAAAAATATTGAAACTACAAGATGCAGGGATTATATACCCGATAAGCGACAGCAACTGGGTAAGTCTTATTCACGTAGTGCCTAAGAAGGGGGTGATTGTAATAAAGGGAGATAATGGTGACAAAGTAGCCACGAGAACTGTTACGGGATGGAGGATGTGCATAGATTATAGAAAACTAAATTCAGCCATGAAGAAAGACCATTTTCCCCTACCATTCATTGACCAAGTCTTGGAAAGACTTGCCCACCACGACTACTTCTGTTTCTTGGATGGATATTCTAGATTTTATCAGGTTTCGATCCATATGGATTATCAAGAGAAAATGACATTTATATGCATCTACGGCACGTACGCCTTTAGAAGAATGCCTTTTGGCTTATGCAATGCTCCTGCAACTTTCTAACGTTGCATGATTTCTATGTTCTCTAACTTCTTAGAAGATATAGTTGAGGTCTTTATGGATGATTTATTAGTATATGAGTCAGATTTTGATGCTTGCCTAAGAAATTTATCCTTAGTACTATAGAGATACGAGGAGAAACACTTGGTCCTAAATAGAGAAAAGTGCCACTTTATGGTCCAGAGTGGTATTGTCTTAGGACATAAAATTTCCAAGAAGGGCATCGAATTGGATCTAAGAAAAATTGAAGATATCTCCAAACTCCTGCCTCCGAAGTCTGTGACTGGGGTAAGATGTTTTCTAGGCCATGGTGGATACTATAGAAGGTTCATCAAGCATTTCTCAAAAATCTCAAAACCCCTATCGAGTTTGCTAATCAAGGACGTAGTTTTTGAATTTAATGATGAATACTTAGAAGCTTTCAACACCCTGAAGAAAGTTGTAGTCCTAGGATAAAAGAAGGACAAAAGGCATTATGTTATCTATTACGCCAGTCGCACATTGGATGAAGCTCAAGTAAATTATACCACCACTGAGAAGGAAATGCTTGCAATCATTTTTGTGTTTGATAAGTTCCGGTCATACCTTATAGGGTCAAAGGTGAAAGTGTATACTGACCACGGGGCTATACGTTACCTTATGCAAAAGAAAGATACCAAGCTAAGGCTACTATGATGGGCTATGTTGTTGTAGAAATTTGATCATGAAATTATAGACACGAAGGGAAAAGAGAATGACCACTTATCCAGAATCATTTTCGATGAGGGAAATCAATTGCCTATTAATGATAAATACGTTGATGAAGCCTTGTTGATGGCTCAATTAGAGGAACAAAGGTTACCATGGTTCGCTGATATTTGTAACTATTTGGCATGTGGCCAACTGCCCCCTGAGATCATGTATCACCAGAAGAAAAAGCTTTTCTCTGACATCAAGAACTATTATTGGGATGATCTGTTACTGTTTAAAAGGTGTTCTAATAATTTGTATCAGAGATGTATACCCGAGGAAGAAATTCTGTCAATCCTGAAAGAATGTCACTCATTTCCCTATGGAGGGCACCACATTGGAGAGAGAACTGCTATAAAGGTACTCCAATATGGGTTTTACTGGCCCACCCTATTTAAAGGCGCGACGTCTTTTGTAAAGGCATGTAAGGAATGCCAACTCACTGGTAATATCAGCAAAAGAAGTGAAATGCCTATGGCTGAATGGGTGGAAGTGGAGATCTTCGATGTATGGAGAATGGACTATATGGGCCCTTTCCCATCATCGAAAGGATACCAGTACATCCTTGTAGTCATCGACTATGTGTCCAAGTGGGTCGAGGTAGTAGCAACTTAGACTTGTGACTCTAAATCGGTGATCAAGTTGTTTGAGAAGACCATATTCCCACGCTTTGGAGTGTCTCACACTATTATAAGCGATGGAGGATCACACTTTAGAGAAAAACAATTTGAGGTGTTTTGAAGAAATAAGGGGTAAAGTACAAGGTCTCTACATCCTATCATCCTCAGACCTCAAGACAAGTAGAAGTGTCCAATAGGTAGATAAAACAAATATTAGAAAAGATGATATGCCTTACTAGGAAAGACTGGACTATGATGCTAGACGACGCTCTCTAGGCTTATAGGACTGCCTATAAGACACCTATAGGAACAACGTCGTACAGACTAATCTATGGTAAATTATGCCATCTACCCCTTGAGCTCGAGCATAAAGCTTTGTGGGCGATCAAGTTCCTGAATATGGATCGGGAGAAGGCAGGGCAGAAGAGATTTCTCTAGCTTTAAGAACTCAAACAGCTGAGACTGCACGCTTACAAAAATGCAAAAATTTATAAACAAAGGACTAAGGTGTGGCATGATGCCCACCTAAAGAACAAAGATGTCAGTGAGGGTGACAAAGTGCTTATGTTTAATTTGAGCATCTGAATTTTCCTAGGAAAACTCAAAACAAGATGGTCGGGCCCCAATGCATAGGTTGGCTAGTTTTTGTGGGATTAAGTCTCATGGTCGTCTGCTACCTAGGGTTTGTTCTAGGTGACGACACATCCAGGACCCCTCGCCACTGCGGAGTTTCCCTCTTGTGATTTGTAGGTTCCCTCTGCACCATGGCGGATGATTTTGTGGACAGGTACGCATCACTGAAGGTACATGAGGAGGAAGAGAATGATGTGTTGGATCTTCAGGGGGAGGTGGACAGAGAAGGAAGTGAACATATTGCATTGGCGTTGGTCAGGAGGTTGATGATGAAAAGACCTTACAACTTTTCTACTTTCAAACAAACCATGACCACCACGTGGGCGTTGAGGAAGGAGGCTAGCTTTCATTAGATCTCCAACAACCTCTTCATCATCTAGTTCCTCCACTGGAAAGACAAAGAGAAGGTCATGGCCGACGGGCCTTGGAACTTCGACAATCACTTACTCGTCATCAGGGACATCAAGCCGGAGGATACACCAGTGGAGATGGTTCTGAATCTTTGCCAGTTCTAGGTCTGAGGAGGGAATCAAGGCAGTGGTTGGCATAATTGGTAGGGTTAGTGTCATTGACAGGCGTGACCTAGGTTGGGGGGTATCCTACCATGCAAGGGTAGAGATCGACATTACCAAGCTGATTCGTCAAAAGCAGAAGATTCGTGATAGGGAGGGTAGGGTGGTATCAATCAAGATAAGATATGAGCATCTACCTACCTTCTGTTATCTCTGTGGAGTTATTGGTCACCTCGAGAAGGATTGTCGAGATGAGTAAGAGGAGGAGGAGGAAGGCATGGCCTCGAGAATGTGGGGACCATGGATGAAGGCATACCCAATGAAAAGGTGGAACATCCCTATTAAAGAAGATCTATTGGGGAGGGTGAACGCAAGTAAAGAGTTTTGGTTCACCTCCAAGCTGTTAGTGTCACGTTCTAGGTCAGGCGGGCAGACACACAGGGAGGATGGCGACATCGATTGTTTGAGAATCAAGGCGGGTCATCAGGGGGTGGAGGCGGTAGGGGAGTCTGTTGATTCGGTCACAATGGTGGACTTGGAAAACGTCTTCATCAAGCAGACTGGGATAGAAGACAATGTGCACATGATGGCAGAGGACGGTGTTAAGCAAGAATCCGCGTTCATAGGGCAGCGGGATGGATAGGGAAAGGGCGACTAGAGAACACCATCAGGGTCATAGCAGGCGGGGAGCTCGGCTACACAGGGAGGAAGGGAGGTTATCACAGAGCCCAACACTATGGAGGTTCGAGCAATAGGAGGGGTCGTCACCATGGAGGCATCCAAGGAAGTTGTATGCAATGGAGGCAACCTTTGAAGCTGCACGCAACGTCGGAGGGGGGGGGGGACATCGTCAGGGTACAACCCAAGGAAGGTGCACGTACTGCCAGGGGGGATGTTGCCATGGAGGCAACCATTAGAGTTGCACACGCTGCTAGGGACGTTGTTGGGGAGGTATAGAGACACGTGTAAGGAGAAGGCATGAGCAAGAAGGAGGGGGGAGTGGGAGTGCAGGTGGAGGCAATGGCGTCGTTGGGGAAGACACTCGATGTCAGGAAGGATGGAGGGGTCAAGGGTAGGAAGGTGTGAAGGCTGACATGGCTAGGGTCACGCCAGATAGGCTTGGAAGGGGAGGGTAAAATGAGATTGAAGACTCATGAAGGGGGAAAGAGGAGGAGAGGGGTGAGGAGGAAGGTCAATTGGACGTGGAAGGGGAGATGGGGATGGGGGGTTAGCATTTGAGAATTGAGGTCTGGTGTGAACCAAATCACACATCAGTAGCGGGCACTGGGGAGGACCAGGCCCGTGAAGGGAAATGAAAACCCTATGTTAGAACGTCTAGGGTCTGGGCAGCCCTGGGACGGTGGACTATCTCAGGAGGAGGTGCTGGAGGTAGATGCCCGACATAGTCTTTGCGATGGAGACTATGTGTAGAGGGGGATATCAGGAGGTAGTGAGAAGGAAATGTGGTTTTAATGCAGGTTTTGGTGTCGAAAGCAGGGGCAGGGCTGGAGGTTTGGGGCTTCGGTGGAGAGGGGAGGATGTTACAGTGAAGTCTTTCTCTGACCATCACATCAGTGTGGTGGTGGGGAAGGAGGATAGCCACAAGTGTTTCTACTTTGTGGGGATCTACAGGTGGGAATCCACCCAAGAAAGACATAATACATGGTGGCTGATGGAGGATCTTTGTGCTCATTCCAGACTGCCTATTGTTCTTGATGGGGACTTCAATGAAATTCTTGCTCACACTAAGAAACAGGGAGAACAACCACGGAATGAGTGGCAGATGTGCAACTTTAGGGGGGGCATTGATAGATGTCAGCTGCTTGATTTGGGTTCTACGGGCAATAAATTCACATGGAGAAGAGGGTTGCATACTGAGAATCTAATTCTAGAAAGAATTGATCGGTTCTTGGCGGATAGAAGATGGTGTGATATTTTTAACATAAGGAAGGTCAAGAACTTTCCAATCCTCATTTCTGATCATGGACAGTTCCTTTTGTGGGTTGAGTAGAGGAACCAGGGGGAGGGACAGTTTGAAAGAAGGTTCAGGTTTGAAACCTTCTGGCTAACTTCACCGGAGTGTAAGGAGGTGGTCACACAGGCGTGGGACAACAATCATGTCTTGGGTCTTAAAGGGCAGACGGAAAAATGTGCTGAAAAATTAGCTGGATGGGCGGCGGAAAAATTTGGGAACATTAAGAGGAGAATCCAGAAGATGGAAAAGAGGTTTGGCATTGCTTAGAACTGGATACCTTCTTATGATATGCTTTAAGAATATGAGGTGTTAGCAAAAGAGTTGCATGAACTTCAGCGGATGGAGGAAAGCTTTTGGTTGGCTAGAGCCAGGACCAATGAGATGAAAGATGGGGACAGGAACACAAAGTATTTTTATCATAAAGCTAGCCAGAGAAAAAGACACAATACTATAGAAGGTCTCTTAAAGGAGGACGGGAGTTGGCACACGGAGATGGATTCTATTGCTGACATTATTTCGTCATATTTCAATTCTCTCTTCTCTAGTTCCAACCCATCTGGAATGGATGAGTTTCTTGAAGGCTTGCCATGGGTGGTCCTTGAATCTTCATTTTCATATCTGAATAAAGTCCCCACAGAGGTAGAAGTATGGAAATCTCTCCAGTAAATGCATATGAACAAAGCACATGGACCGGATGGGATAAAATCAATCTTTTACCAAAAGTTTTGGGAGATTATTAAGAGTAGCATGTTGTCCTTTATTTTTAAATGGTGGAGCAGGGAGGTGGGTCTTGCAGACATTAATGCTACAGATATCGTCCTCATTCCAAAAACAAACAGCCCGGTCCGGTTATCCGAATATAGGTCGATCAGTCTTTGCAATGTATCCTACAAAATTATCACTAAGGTCCTAGCTAATAGAATCAGACCGCTAATGAATGAGATTATTTCTGAAAATCAAAGTGCTTTCATAGGAGGGAGGATGATCACAAATAATTCTCTGGTTGTTTATGAGATGTTCAATACCATGAAACACCAGAAGAAGGGTAAAGAAGGTTTGATGGCACTCAAACTAGACATGAGCAAGGTTTATGATAGGGTGGAGTGGCCTTTCTTGGAAAGGGTCATGGGAAGGTTGGGGTTGCCATCCATTTGGAGGAATAAGGTTATGGAGTGTGTGACCAGCGTATCCCACAAGTTCATCTTCAATGGCAATAGGAGAGGGTCATCAAATCCATTTAGAGGGCTTCACCAAGGTGATCCTATATCCCCATATCTCTTACTTTTTTGCACTTAAGCATTTTCTTTCTCTCTTTCTAAAGCAGCGCAGGGCAATAAAATCCTCGGGACAAGAATTTGCATACAGGAACCACATGTTACACATCTTCTTTTCACATATGACAACATTATTTTCACAAGGGCTACCTCAGAAGAATGCTCCGCTTTAGCTGAAATTTTCAGCTAATACGAGAGGGCATCCAGGCAGAAAATTAACTTTCAGAAGACGGAGGTTTCCTTTAGTGCAAACGTCACATGTGGAAGGCATGAGCTGATCAAGAACTGACTACAAGTTAGGGAGGTGGACAGACATGAGAAGTATCTTGAACTCCCTACAGTGGTTGGGAGGTCTAAGAAACAAGTGTTTTCTGCTATAAAGGACAGAGTGTGGAAGAAACTACATGGGTGAAAGGAGCAGCTCCTATCTAGACCAGGAAAAAACATTTTGATAAAAGCGGTCATCCTAGCTATTCCTACGTATCTCATGAGCATCTTCAAGATTCCGGAGGGACTTATTGATGAAATCCATGCTATGATGGCACGATTTTGGTGGGGTTCTAAGGAGGAGGAATGGAAGATTCACATGATGAGTTGGGAGAGGTTATACAAGCCTAAGGAGTGTGGAGGAATGGGGTTCAGGGACATGAAAGCTTTTAACCAAGTGCTCCTAGCTAAATAAGGGTGGAGGTTGGTTGTACATGGTGAGTCTCTTGCTGCCTGGATCTTAAAGGCGAAATATTATAGATCCTCGTCTATCCTACATGCGGAGTTAGGGGGAAATCCCAGCTATACTTGGAGGAGCATATGGGGGGCATTGCAGGAAGTGAAGAACGGCTTTATCTGGAGGGTGGGTGACGGGAAGGATATACATATCTACAAGGAGAGGTGGATACCACACCTGGGCGGCACGGTGAGTAGGTACTTGATACATGGTCCAGTGGAGTACATGCTGGTGAGTGACTTGATTTGCAGGGGGTTGAAGAGGTGAAACAGAGAGGCAGTGGAGTCTTGTTTTCCTACACATACTGCTAGGAGAGTCCTCAACATACCATTGTCATAGAGGCATGAGGAGGACACTCTTTTTTGGGAGAAGGAGAGCAATGGCACGTTCTCTGTCTGGAGATCTTATTCTCTTATCCGAGCGGGTGAGGACTTGGTAGATGGTATGGATATGGAGTTATGGAAAAGAGTTTGGAAGCATGGATGGCCACCAAAACTGAAACACTTCATATGGAGAGCACTTAGGAACATCCTCCTCCACTAAGGCAGAGTTACTAAAGAAGCAAGTGACACAAAATGATGGTTGCAACCATTGCGAACAGTGAGAAGATATTTCTCATACGTTGCTACACTGTGATATAGCTAGATGGATATGGGCGTCGGGCGAGTTTGTATGGACGAGACAGCTAGGAGCTCATGACGTGGGGAGCTTTGTGAGGAGTATGCTTGATGACGGGAACAGTCGGTGCAAGGATTAGGGAGCTTCTCTACTGTGGGTGGCATGGACAACAAGGAACAAAGTTAATTTTGACGATCGCCCTCCTTACTTCCCGGGTCTTGCGGCTAGCTTCATCAATCTTGTGGCAAATCATGCATGGTACCATGGAGTTGTGGGACATTCAACATCTTCCTCCATGATGCCTGGGCTTGCTACATGGCGCTGCCCACCTGCTGATAGTGTGAAGATCAACACGGATGTATCTCTCATCACAGCGGAGGAGAATGGTTGCGGGGCAGCCATCCGGGATGAGCACAGGCAGCTCTTGTGGACCTTCCAATGCCGGTTATAACAGCCATACTTAGTGCTTAGTGCGGAGGGTACGACTGTCCTACACGGCATGCATCTGGCTCATAGGGAAGGCTACATGGATATAGTGGTGGAGACGGATTGTTTGCTGTTGGTGGAGGCTGTGAAAAAGGGTTGTGGCGGACATGGCTATGAAGACATCATCATCCGTGACATTGTTGATCTTTGCCATAGTTTCCTTTCTTTTAATTTCTATTTTATTAAGAGGCAAGGCAATAGAGTAGCACATGCCTTAGCCATTTCAGATTATCATTTTGTTAACCCTCATCTTGTTGGAGAGGGTTTTAAGGATCGGATCCTTGTACTTGCTGCAAACGATTTGATTACTTAATAGAATGGCGGGCACCCTTTCTCAAAAAAAGACGGTTGGGCCCCTTTTCTGTAGTAAAGATATATCCATCAGGAATGATGGAGATTTCAGGGGAGAAAACATGAATTTTCAAGGTTAATGGTAACAAAGTGAAAAGATTTTACGAAGACAAAGCTTTTGTCTAAAGGTCTGAAATCAGTTTGGAGGAACCCAATTAGTCACCAATGGAAAGGAATGAGAAATTACAACACCCGACTGATAGAACCAAGGAATGAATGATTATGAAGTTGAGCTAGAGACTTTAAAACAAGCACTTCTTGGGAGGCAACCCAAGTTTTTTTTGTTTCTCTGAGCTTTTACTTTTCCTTCCTTTTTAGTTTGATTAGTTTCCTTCTCTATTAAGTTTTCTACATATCCTATCCCCATTCTAAAAAGATGAATTGATTGATGAATTGATTTTTGCTTTGGTCAAGGTGCTATGACCGTGCTCTAGACCATGGTCACGGTGTTAAGTTTGCTTCAAGCAAGTTAATACACTGCGACCCGCGGTGCTTCCACTTAGCCGCCTACACCGGGACCTGAGTATTTCCTTGAGGAGAAGAGATTGTGGGTCGCGGTCGTGTTTTGAATAGACTGCGGTCGCAGTCACCCCTCCTATATATGCTAAAACCACAGTTTTACTGTTCCCTTCATTTTTTTTGTCTTCTCGAGCCAGAGTTAAACCCTCCGACTTCGACGAATCGCCTGATCGTGACCGACCTCCTCCGCCACAGTTGACTCGACCTTGCACCTTCACCTCCATTTTGTCATCTCGTACGTCAATCAAGGTAACCGCCCAACCCTACTTTTTTTTCCCGATGTTTCCACAGTTCTTTGCCGCTACCATCATTGTTGATTTCGCCTCACGTCGTCACTCATTTTCCGATTCATTTCATTGTTTTCCACCTTTTGTGCCACCTCACCTCTGTCCTTCTCTTCTTTCCTACATATATGCTACGGTCGGTCATTCTCTCCGATCAAAACCTCACATGTCCGAGGGTGGTGTTTTTGAACAAATCTAAAAAACCCTAAAAATATAATAATAATAATAATCGACACAACCACCCGTCGTTGAGCGCATCAACGATCAAGGTCCTTCGACCTACGCCCTACCCACTTGCCCCAAATCAAATAGGGACAAAAGAAAAGTGGAGTGGTGGAACCAGATACAGATAGACCACGATTCGTGGTTTTCTTCAATAGCAACCGAGACCGCGGTCTACACATTGAACTAACCTGATCACAGTGTTCCCTCAACACATGAGTATCAGGCTCATACCGTGGGTCGTGGTGTTGAAGACCTTAGCCTGAAGTCGCGGTCCCCTAGACCGCGACCTGCTCAGTTTGCCACCTCATACTGCGACCACGGTGTCCCTTGGATCACCAAAAAGACTGTGTGTCGCGGTCCCTATAAATAAATTTGAACTTAACAAATTTTACTAGATAATTGTAAAAATAATATTAACTATTAAATCAAATATAAACTAATTCATTGTGAAAATTTTGCAAAATGTCTTCCCCCACGACCAGCGACTCCATCCAAAGGAGGGCAACATCTCTGAAGGAGGTAGAAAAGATAGTGGAAATTCTGGCAGCGAGACTGAAGAAAAATGCATCTCTTCCAGCAGCCAAAAGGCTTGAGATGCATAAGCAACTTGAACAGTATCAGAGGATCCTGGGTCACCAAACACCCGAGGACTCTCTACAAGACACAGAACAAATAGAACAAATGGAGACCTCTGAGTATCAACCAAAAGAATTTGAGACCAAGGGTCAGGGTAAGAAAAGGAAAGTTGCACCTAAGGAGACCAAGGTTAGCAAGAAGCCAAAACTAGTGGTTGCTGAGAAGCTAAGGGGGCAGGAGATAGAAATAGACATCCAAGAGAAAGAAGTCACGGGGGAGACATCACTAGAATCTGGAGAACCCTCGTTCGTACCAAGGAACTCCGTACAGCAGTCTACCTATGATTGGATGTATCAAAACAAGGTCTTTAGCCCAACTAGGTACCTAGACGTAGAGGATTTCAAGAAAATGGGAATCTACGACAGGGTAATCAAATTCCTAGAATGTGCAAATCTACGCACCTTATGCACATCTGAGGCCAAGTCCTTCAAGAAGTTATTGACAGAGTTCCCATCTTCTCTAAATAAAATCCCCGTGGATAAGGAAGCAAGGAAGGTGGGCGGCGGAGATTACAAACTAGTGGTAATGCTAGGAGGCAAGCCTTACACAGTCACAGAGGCCATACTAAATAAGATATTCATAGAGATAGAAGATGAAGCCAAAGCATGCTCTGCCACCCCAAGAGAGAAGGAAGCGGTCGGCTATAATAGCCACCGGATGTGGGAAGAGCTGACCAGTGAAGAAGAACATAGCTCGAAGAACTCAAAGGCCACCCTGATCACCTCATGCTTCATTCGCACAATCCAGAAGATAATGACATATACCATATACACGAGGTCTGAGATGAGAGGCAATCAAGGGGGACTTGTTCCCAATATGGTCGATGAAAAATAAGAAGCCAGTAAATATCAGAAAGATACTAATCGAATGTATATTTACGGCAGTGGGAGGAGAAGCAAGAAGGAATTATGAATACTACATTGGCGGTCAAATAACAAAAATCACCCAATACTTTATGGATGCAGAACAGATCTTGAAGTATAAGGTGATGGATGGACAGTCGAAAATAGATATCAAGTCCCTCATCAATACTGGGATTCTGGCGCAAAAGCGGGAGAAATTGTACCACAAGTAGAGTTGTTCAAAGAAGCCCCTCCCCCTTCCAGAGATGGCGTTTTATGACACCCACAAAATGTGTCCGACCAAGGATGACATAGAAAAGATGTACTCAGGGACACTGTGAGCTGACACGGAACAAGCATCCTCATTCAAAGAGAGAAGTGCCTAAGCTAAAGTAAAGACGAAGAAGAGAACAAAGCAGTGGAAGAAGCTGGCGGTGCAAAAGAAGAGGTAGATATCAGATACACCAGCCACGCCAACCGCAATGCCAAAAGCTACAAAATTACCAGTCCCCTCACCTCCCCTTCTAGAAGAGACAGTGGCGAATAAAGAGCCCCCACCTGTAAATCCACACGATGAAGTAACTATAGCGGAGCCAGAGGCGGACAAAGAAGAAGCCACGGTAGCTAGCCTGTAGCCCGAAGATGAACCAGAGGCTGAGCCGACAGAACGAGACCCCCAAGATATATTGGAGCCAGAAGTCCATGGAGCTGACATGGACCACCAAGACCAGTAGAAGGAGAAAGGACAAGGTCCACCACCACCACCTCTGCAACCAGTGGGACCAAGAACGTTAATGACATGCACGAAACAACAACCACACCAATAGAAAAAACGTACACCCTCTTTCGGGAATGTACTAGGTAATAGGTTTGATGCCATGTGGGAACACATGAATCAAACCACTAAACTAAATAAAAATATTACTTCTTCTTTAACTGCACTAGCAACGTAGGTACAGGTCCTCAACGACAGAACTGAAGTACTCTCAGACCTCATACAAGAAGCATTAAGCAAACAATGGATAATGATGGGAGTTTTGAAGGCAATGAAGGAAGAAATGGAGGAGTTAAAGAAGGAGAGGCACGCCATTCGAGCAGATAATGAAAACATGTGTCGTGGTTACAATACAATGATGGCTATCTTAGAAGAAGAACATCAACGCCTCGAAGAGGACCGCCAACAATTTGAAAAATAATGCAAAGAAATCGAGGACTAGCGGAGGAAGAAGAAATCAAAGCATTCGGCAAGCCCTGTGCATTCCTCATCGAGTCCCTCCAACCACGATGATGACAACAATGACAACGTGGGAGGGACCGGCATGGGGGCATAGGCATCGAAGGAAGAAAGTGCTAATGTAAAGATGGCACCAACAGATGAGCAGAAGGAAAAGGAAACTCTACAACAATCGAGCTCCCCCAATGACAAAGACACAATGAAAACCACAATGTTTTCAAGGGGGCTCAATCTCAATAGAAGCCCTGAAGAAGGAAAAGAAGAAACTAACAAAGGCATTGGTAGACAAGTAGAACAGCAGATGACCCTACCTACAAGTAAGCTAACACAAGAAGAAACTGACAAAGGCAGTGGCAGACAAGTAGAACAGCAGATGACCCTACCTACAAGTAAGCTAACACAAGAAGAACAGCAAGTTGTAGCTCATTGAGATGAAGTTGCCACATCAATGACAGATTTTAGCGTGACAGGGACCGACGAGCTCGAGAACATGCTAGCTGATTTGGGCACCAGTCTCGACGAGAGCAACGAGTTCCTCCTGTTCCAAAGACACAATGAGCATAACAACTACCTCTATGATGGAAAGATGGAGGAAACTCTAGCAATGTTGGCGGCTGCCAAACTCGGCCAAACTTATGAGGAAAGTAATATCAGAGACAATATAGTTGTAAAAGCTTCCTCAGAAGTAGCAGAACAAGTGGCCACAACCTTACCAACAGTCAAACAATAAGAGTAAGTGGCCACAACTATACTTACTATCGAAGAAACTTCCGCACCTTTGATACATGAAGGAACATCTGACGACGAGGACGATGAACTATCCACTTTCTTTACAAATGAGCCCTACAGGGAGCAGAGTATGCCAGCTAAAAGAGAAAGAGTAGGCGTGAATCCACCCCTGTCGTGCAAAATGAAAGAGATGGACATGTTTGTAGTGTCATGGATTACGTGCAGAGATGTCCATATCTTGGTGGACATCCTCGACGATAATCTACCTGGGTCTGACATATTGTATCATAACAAAGGTGCACGTCTAACTAGGGAACACTTTCGGGGAATCTTCCTGAAAAAGGTGCGAGTACATAAAAGATTGTTTAAGGTGATCTGTGCTACCATCCTGGATGAATTCGTACACCCAGACAAGTTGCAACCAGTCTTCAATGGAATGACACATCTGGCTAGCCTCTTCTACAAAGAAGACTACATGGCAGTAGATGTAGCTGAGCTGAAGGCAGACGTATGCAGAAGAGGAACAAGATGTGTAGTGTTTCCCATAAGGAATGTAAGCCATTGGGCACTGATCGTCATAGAACTGTACGAGCAGAAGACGATGGTGATCAATTGTTATGCGGCCAAACTGGACAGTACCATGCTCATCTACAAAAGGAAAGATGCCAGAGATGCCTTAAAGATACCACTGTGTCTGCAACGAGCAAACAAAGAAGTAGATGACAAATTCTAGGGCTTCTAGAAGTTCTTCTCCATCAACAAGAAGGTACCTCAAGAAGAGCCTAGCTCGCGGGATTGTGCCTTCATAGTGCTGAGAATGATGGAAGCCATCAACAAGGGCATCCCCCAAGAAGATCTAGCTAATGAGGACCTGCATGGACTGTGGGGTGTGTACGCCATGGAGGTCATCTACGATCATCGCTTCTTCAGCGACCCGACGATGTCTTCAAAAATTGTACCTTAGAGACTTCACAAAGATACCCCTCTTCCTGAAAAGGTGACTTGGAGGGAACAACTCAAGACCATGTGGGTCGATACAACAGATCCAGCTAGGGCTGTAGCTTGGAAAGAAGGCTGGAATCAAAGCACTGAAGAAGTTGTAAAGCACGCGTCAGAAAATGAACCAGAGCAAGCTCCAGTAGCAGAAATCCCAGAAAAATAGCCTTCAAAAAAACTACCTGAAGTGGGAGAGGATGAAGAAGAAGACCCAGTTGATGTAAAACCAGACATACCGGCGGGAGAAGTTACATCTATTTTCAAGGACTTCGATAGATGGAGCTGCATTAGCCTGTCTTTAGAAGAGTTGAATATCATTATGAGGTCCTTGGAAGAAGATGATTTGTTGGGAGATGTCATCTTTGAGAGAGACATAATTTGTGTGTTAAAAGATGAACTCTATCTTTTAGTAAGCACAATGTCAGCTTACCAGGCGCTCCTAAGTGACAACATGTTGAATGCTCACATGACATACTTCCTACTGGCAGATGACATCTTGAAAGACAAATGATCAGGCGAAAAGGAGCGCCTGTAACAATGTCTAGCAACGTCCCTACCAGACTATATCTTTCTGCCGATTCTTCATGACAATCATTGGACTTTGCTGGTCGTCAATATCATCAAAAGGACTGTAATCATCTACAACAGCTCAGATTCAACTTTTGCACTTAATAAAAAGACTAACATGATGACCGCAAAGACTCCGACAAAAGAAAAGGCCAATACATGCGCAGAGACGATTGTTGATATGATTAAAATCCATAGTAAAGGGTACAAGCATACATTGGGCAAAGACTTCAAGAAGATACAGTTCTACAATAGGAGCCCCCAGCAGGTGCCCCTATCAAATAACTGTGGCTTCTTCTGTCTAGCCTAGATGATGGCCCTAACCAATATGGACACCAAGGTGGAGGGCATGTAGTACAAACAGTACCATGTACTATGAGGAGTATACGCAAGCATGCTTCTCGAGTCCGAGTGGGCCTCCAACAACAACAAGAAAGAATAAAGAAATCCCGTTTATACGTCTCACTCAAATTTTGACACCCCGGGATGGGGTGTAGGATAAGTTTGGGGGAGGGGTCATAAACGGGCTAGAGAGGTACATTTATTATCTTTTTACATCTCAAAAAATTTCCTAAATTTTTTCATGTACATATTTAAGTTCCACAAACTGCTTCTACCTTTTTGCCTAAAATTTTTTATTACAGAATCTAGCCTTCTTTCCAGCTAAAAGTTGTAGTATTTTCGTCTTTTTAGAGAGAAATAAATGAACAACATATATATATATATACGAGTAAAATGAGAAACATATAAATACTACTCTATCTCATTCTTGCAATAAGACGTTGTAAATGTGACAACCTTAACTCATGAAACCCTCAGAGACTAGAGAACTTCACCTAGCCACAATCCTGACCAACCACCCTCACCTGACGATTCTAACCAGAAAATCCTTATCTCCATAGAGAAGGAAACAACTACCCTTTTCAAAGTAAATCTAAAAAGAGGCTTGTCTGCCCATAAGACCACTTAAAATCCCTCTCACCCCAGCCAGAAAGGAGATGTAAAAAAGCCATAAAGAAAGAAAAAATAATAATGAGAGTTGTGCCCAAAAAGATGCCAAAAGTTTCCACACAGCCAGTGTATTGTTGCACTCATGAATGCAGATATGTCGTACCCGTAAGTAGAATCTTGAAGCCAATCTTACCTACCTCCAATCCTGAATGAAACTCACGAAACCACCTGACTTAAATTCAGAAGCCCAAAAAGTGCAACATTGTTCTTACGACAGTTGTGGGTAAGGAGTTCAGAAGGAAGAATACCAAAAGGAGTTATTCATGTTCAAGCGAGTTTCAAAAATGCCATTGTAACTGTTACAGATGTACGAGAAATCTGTGGATTCTCTAATCTAAATGGATCTTCAAGGAGGAACAATTAAAGTCCACATTTTTTAATAATTCGAATTAGTCTGTTTTTATGTTATTTCGTATTGTATAACTTTGCACAAAGTTCCATTACTATTAATGGGTGGCTTTGGGATTTCTTATGGGCACAGGCCTCTCAGGTAATGTGTGAAAGCTACCCCTCAAAAAATATCTTGTATAAGTATGGTTATTACCTAAAGGGAAGGGGTGATAAGTTGAGAAGGATGAGCCTTTTACAATTGAAGGCAATGGCAAGAAAACAAAGTTATGCAACTCTAGTTGAGAGGGAGGAATGAGACTTCAAGGTTAGAGAACATACCACAACAGTTTTGATGCAAGAATGAGATAATCCAGTCGTGTTAAGTTCTAAAATCTTTAGCACATAAGTTTGCTCTTTCTCACTCTAAGTTTTTGAACCTACACTTAGCCTGAGGATAGGCTTGATTCTAAGGTTGGGGGAGTTGATAACACTTTATTTTATGTACTTTTTGTGTATATTTAATACCTCTTTTAGTATATCTTTTACTAGTTTTCCCCCAAAACTTTACCATCTATTTGCCTAAAACTTCACTTACACATCCTTTTTTTGTTTTTAGGTACATTTATAGCCCAAGTCGTAGTCATTACCTCAAATGTGACCCACTCGTACAATAAGGACTATATCAACACAGTCGAGATCATCAATTGCCTTAAGCTTGCAATTATTTTGCATTCAAACTAGGCCGCGGTCAGCTTGAGACCGTGATCATTGCTAAGGCCGCGATCATTGCAGAAGGCTTGATCAACCTAGTGGTCGCGAACCTTGGAGACCGCAAACCTCAAAGAAGCCCGCGATCTAAATGGGGTCGTGATCCTTGTAGACTGTGAGCCACCTCATGACCGTGAGCTACCTACAGATTGTGACCAAGTTTGACCGTGACAAAATGAGGAATAAAGAGTAGACCGCGTCGGGTCTCACCCTCCTTAAACCAGACCACGACTGTGGTCTAGGCTTAAGTCAATGGAGTGTGCCTATAAATAGGCCACCCGCCCGTCTTATCAAGCCATCATATCATAGATCAGATCTAGAAGGCAACAAAGTGTTGATGCATCCCAGACTCATTCCATTCCATCCCATCCACCAATCTTGGATCTCCAAAGGTAGAATCTGAGGAGAGAGAAGACTGAAGACTCTTTTTTTGATAGAAGAAGATTGTCTGTGCCATCAAAGTGCTAGATCCAAATCTAAAGAAGTACCGTGTCGTATCACATTCCCTCTCTCTCTCTGTCTAGATCTATCATTCCATTTCACTGTACTTCCCTCCTCATTTCATGGGATTTCATGTATCTATCTTTCTGTAATGTTGTTATGATGTTCGCAACCATGAGCGGCTAAACACCCTAACTTGGGTTGGGAGTATCCACTAAGACTCTCCCAACATGTATATTGTCTTTTTTTGTTGAATATATATACTCTTATCAAGATTATCTCCATACACGTATTTTAATGCTTCACTTGTATGCTTAGCTACCATCTTGTGAAGTTTGATAGTTGATATCTGAAGAGAGTAATATTGCTTTTATCATGTGTTATGGAGTAGTATGAATGCACGAGAGTGTTAGAATGCTAAAGCTTTAATTCATATGTTATGCTTTGTGGTTTATGTGTGGTTATCTTGAGAGAGAGGCTACCCTTAGACTTAGATCTATCCTCATCTCAAGAGAGAGTGGAATAGACGCTATAGATGGTTTATTGAAATCTTGATAGGAGTATACGAGAGAAAGAGAGAGATGATGTTGCATGTTGGTGAGACGTCTTAGTAGGTGAACCCCGATCTGAGTTTCCTTCCATATACTTATTACATCTTATTTTCATATTTTTTGCTCCTATTATCTTCGTTTTACTTGCTTTATTTTGGGTTGAGTGCCATCATTCCTCAGGGAACACCCCTTAAAATACCTTTTTTTGTCTGGAGTATAAGAGTGTTAGATTTTGTGCACTTAACACTGCCAACCTTGTCCTTGTGTTCGACCCCGATCGCTACATCGGACCCCATTTATCGTTGTGGGGGCTTGAGAGTTAGGTTATCTCTTTAAAAGTCTGACTACTCTGAATCTTCTCCTTTTGGACGTGTGATTTAGGTCAGTCAACAAGGTGACTGTATTCCCCCACCTATTCTTTGTCATTCTAATTCCAATGTCTCAAAGAGTTCATGGACATGGTGAACAAATTCAACTTTATTAAACTATTCTCAAAAACTCCATTTCGCATCATATAAATATTTTCATTTGTGAATGGTAATTTATTATTCGTTAAACCCATTCTAACCAATGTCATCAACCTCAATCGTGCCTTGTGCACTTTTCAACATTTCATGTCTAAAATTTGACTTTGCATATGTTCCCTTCTCTCCATCACCCTCTAATGATGATAGAAAAAAACATAATCATATACTTCAATGAAATACCTCAAATTATCCTACAAAATATATAGATGTTCCCACATACCCATCGAAGCTTCCAACTACTATATACAACTCCATCATTGAGAGTGCAAGTCAGACTTACGGGTTGTAAGAGAGCATGTTTCAACTTTGATAGCATCTAACTCTTCTGAAAACCTCCCCATTCGCACTTACCTCAACTTTTAAACTATCCTTATAATGTGCACCTAGTTTTCTCAACGCAATAGTCACGTTGCAAATAAATCACTTATGTGATTCTATTTTCTCATAAAGGAGGATGCATCTTGTAAACTGGGATGAGATTACTAGACATAAGATAAATAATGGATTGGGTATATCAACCTTAAATAGAGTTCCATATGCATTAATTAAAAATATTTGAGAAGACATCATATATGTAAAAAGAATACTACCAAAAAATGAGGTGTCAAGCAATCACAAATGTTTAATGATTTGGATACACATTAACAATATTATCCAAATCCTTAAACACGCCATCATTCTCTCTCCCAACATCTCACAATCATCCATTTTCTAGAAATATAAATGACTCTTGTATGGTGCCATAATCAATTACAAATATCATTGAACATCCATACCAAACTTCAAATTATCAGTATAAATTATACAATGAGATCCAGAAGAGACAACATATTTATGAGATTCATTGAGATGCAACCTTATACTCAGGATGTGTTTCCTGGGATCTTCTCTATTGTTCTTCCTTTGAAATCTGTTTGTTATGCATCATGGGTTTGAAGGTACAAATTTACCATGAAAAATGTGTACCAAGTTTTGTGAACAAGTGATTGTCTGATAATGAGAAAGGAATATCTGCCTTTCTGCTAAATAGGATCTATTGAACTCATAATTGTTTTGATGAATCAACTTTTGCTAAATAAAATTGAAGCTCTAAAACTACACCAAGAATAAAATCTTTGCTCGACTCCCAATAACAAGTGTGTACATGTTGGTGATACACTTAAGAATAGAAATGCTAATGTTCTATTCTCATGTTTCCTTTGATTGGGAAAATACAAACCATAAATTGACTATTTTATTGATGTAATTACGCCAAAGACATTTATTTAATCTTGCAAGTGTTACCTCATACAAATACTTGAATTTATTGATGACCTCTCTAAAGTCAAATTTTCCTACTAGCCAGCATCAAATAGAACATCAATTTCATATTGTCTTTGCAACCTCCGAAAAGAATGAAACAACATAGTTTTCTGCAAGACCTAACACCGATATTGGAATGCACAATTGTAGAACATGACTTACAAAGCAAATCTCACTAAGACAACAAAGAGGATTGTGTTGCTTCAATTGAAATATGTTTAGCCACGAAACAACTTTTTAACAAAATACCTTTAAGATCCATTACTATAAACTCATTTTTTTGCTATGACTCCGGCATGTGGAGTCCTTATTAACATTGTTTTTGTCCTTCCTGCACTGGAAGCATGTGTTGCATGGTCGCTTTTTTGGTTGTGGGGCTGTTTAGCGCTTTCTTGACCTTGACAATATGAAGTTTAAGTATGGTTTAATGCATGATGTTTGCTTCATCTTTTGCTATGTTTTTTTTTACTTTTTTGGCATGTGTAGTGACAATCTAACCTATTTGAAGGGTCTCACTTCTGTTCAAAGACGTTCCTTCAACGATAAGGATTTCCCGATTAATGAAGTTGTTCATTTTTCATTTATATATTTATTAATTAGGTTTATATTTCTTTGACTACCCTTTGTACATTCGCAACATAACATTATTAAAAATAGAACATGACAAGTCTATACATACATAGCACAACTCGCAATGCAGAAAAAGCACTGGGTTTGTCGGAATGTGAACAAACATGTGGCAGAGAGGGATAATTAGACGGTCTCTTGGGTAGCTACTTCGAGTGTTTCCTCCGGCCATCATAGCAGGAAATATAATCAAACGGGTGTATAGATATACTCTTGATTAGTGTAGACCAGATACCACTTTGTCTTTATATTCCTTGTTGCAATCGGATGCGGAACAAGATGAATGCATGTCTTTCAAACTACGATTGCAAAACTAATGATATATATATACTTAATAAGTGAATCCTTTCCTTTATTTATAGGTATGCCACTGACCAATCAGATCTCTCAATTTTTGAAATGTTTGCCTCTCCTTAACTATCTTTCTTTTCTTTTTTTGGATATTTCTGACTTTTTTCTTCCGTTTCTCCAACGTGGGTTTCTGCTTCGCAACAAACACGACCCCCTTTATAGCATACGTTCTTCTCCTCCCACTCTTCGTTTCCTTACGTGTTATCCCAATCCAATAACCACCTCAAACCCCACTTTCCATTAGTCCCACAATTTCTCTATCACACAAGCATTTCTGTTTCATTTCGCAACTGCTCCTCCAGCCTTCATTTTTCCCATATGGGACTTCCGATCCACTCCCTACCCCATTCACACCATATTTCTCTTTCACTATGCACCCACGGTGTTTCCTCTCTGCAGTCTTCCCATACTCGACTCTCCATTGTCTCCCTGCTCTATTGTCTCCATAGTTTACCATGTTTTCGTATCTCATCCTTGATGAAAACTCAATACAGAGACAACAGACGCATCTCTGTGGCAGAGTATAGGAGAGGAGGTCAAGTTTGTGGATAACTAAAAATCACTGAGAGCATGATGGTCTTCATCTATCTCTTCCTTCATAGAGAACTGAGAGCAGAAACAGGTGCACACATCTTCGAGGACACTTCCAAAATCTCAAAGTTTCCTTCATCAATCTTTGCAACTGATTAACTATTATGTATTTCCCACATTTGACTTCTCACCTACTCTCTTACCCAATTTGTGGATGGCTGAATCAATGGGTGGATGGCCTTCGTCTCTCTCTTCCTTCATGGAAACTCATGAAGGGAAAGAGTGACTCAATGCATTTTTTTTATTCATTTCAAGACTCAGTCAAACACGATGAACTGTTTCCAATTATTTTACAATGATTTTATTATTTTCTTTCGCCCACTTCCACCTTATTTCCAATTTTTTTGGTGATTGCCAACTCCCATATTTTCATATCTATATGTAGAGTGTATTAGGAAAATCAAATTCTATTATAGCCTAATCTGATCTTATATGGACAAATCAATGTGACTTAGTTTTATCTATTATCTATATTATTATATATAGATGAATCTAAAAGAAGGAGTTTTTCCTATTAATTACCACTACCCAACGATTTCCTAAACCACTAGTCATTCTTCATAACTCCTCTCAATCTCTCATCCTAATCTCCTCCATGTCTCTTTCGTCTCGTTGCAATCTTTAACTTTTGTATTATAACTATTTTTCTAAAACCAATTCTTCATAACAAAATATTAACAAACTCTCTCCAACAAATATTTACCAAACTTTTTCTATTTCTTTCCTTGATTTGTACCCTCTTCCTTTTCGTATCTACCTCTCTCCATAATGTATTTACATTTAAGTCTCCCTCCGTTTTTTATTAATATCATGTCAGTTACCACAACCACGTTCCTATCTATTCTCCAATTCAACCTATTTTTTTCTTCGTTTCTCTCGCTTAATTATTGGTCATGTCCTGTTAACTACGTCCCAAATCCATGGTCAACAAAACTGTCATATTTGATCCTCCTCCTGTTGTTGCAATCTAAAAAGTTTCCGTTCTATTTATCTCATGCATTGATTTAGTTTTCAAAATCTTCTTTAATGTACATACAATAACCCACTCACAACCACCTACCCTGCTAACAACATGGTCGTTTACTTGAATTCATAATTAACAAAACAACTCATCGTCATTCCTAGGGTTGTTAATGGGTAAGGGTTAACCCGTTTATCCTTTACCCATACCCTGTAGGGGAAGGGTAAGGGTAAATGATTTTCTTACCCTTTACCCACCTACCCGCTACCTTAGTGGGTAAGGGTAAGCGTAAGCCATTACCCATACCCTCTAACTCGCTACCCGCCAAGACTTTTATAAAATATGTTAAATATATAGTCATTGTGATGTTTAAGTCTGTGTATTATTTAATATTATGTGGTCATCATTTGATACAATGCATGATACTCTTATCTATCTCTTATGTAGCTAACTTGATTGTGTATACAGCACCATTTACAATAACTTTATTATATTGTCATATAATATCATTTTTGTATATCATCTTTTTCTTTTGGGTGTGAGTTATTTGTTCATACATTAATATTAGTACTACTACTTTTTGTACATGAACAATCATTTCCTTATGAATAGAATTATGTTGAGTAGTTAATATACATTATAGAGCATCTTGACAAGTCAATAAAATGTATAAATATATTAGGCAAACCATTATTGATAATATAAGAACAAACTTTTGGAAGACATAAAAATTCCCCGCTTCACCCTTATCCTCCCCGTTTACCCTGTGGGTAAGAGGGTAAGGGTAAGGGGAGGGTAAGGATATCGGTGGAGTGGGGAATTACCCATACCCTTACCCGCCACACTTGGTGGGTAAGGGTAAGGGTAAGCCCTTACCCTCCCCATACCCTCCCCATTGACAGCCCTAGTCATTCCCCCTCTCACCTACCATCACTTTATTTGTTGTCTAACTTGTAATCATACTTCTAATATTTAATCAAAATGATTTAAAGGGAGGGATATGATCTCCTGATAAATAGTTTTCAACGATATTCGTTTAATGTTCAAATTTATAATACAGTTATTAGATGGTGTTCTTTTTCAATCACATTTTCGTCTGCATTCCTTTTGTAACATGTTGTGACACTTTAATAGCTTTCTAATCTTGATTGATAAAATAAAATATTGGCTAAATCCTAATCAAGAAGCAAAGCTTGACATATTCAGATTATGTCAATTTCAATTTTCAAGATCCTCCTAAAATTACTTATCTCAAAACATTCTAAGGATTTTCATAAGTAATTGATTAACCTAAACATGCAAAAAAGTATAGAAAAATGTATATTCCTTAGTTTTCATGTAGATATAGATACATTTAATTTTGTATATTGTTTGTAATATTGTCGGATACCATATCCATAAAAAAACTCAATATGCAATGATCATCTACATGCATAACATGTGTGAATACGCACACATATAAAAATATTGAATGTGCTATATCAAAATATTGAAAGTAGGTAATATGTGTTTTGAATTAGATTTTGTTCCTTTTCTTTTCTTTTTTTCCTTTATTTTCTCTTACATGATAATACTTAATTCAAAAGATTAGATTATAAATAGACATTTACTTACAGAGTTAATAATTTCCTACTACCGTAACCAACACCACATATAATTAATACATGTTTGCTATATGTGGAGTCAATAAGTTACACCTATAGCACTATTGCATTTTGAAAATTTCTTCGTCAAAACAACTTTTGGATTGCATATATTTTAAAAATAATTCACTCTCTTTAACTTCCACTTCCCACGTTTTTTCTCTCAATTGGTTGTCTTTTTAAATCGCCTTTCTCAGATTTACCATGTTAAATCTATTCTCATAAACAAACATATTAATCCATTGGTTATTTAACTCCATGTACTTAACAAGACATGCTCTGACTTTATTGTTACTTTTTTAATGTTTTATCTTCAATTTTATCTATTTTAAATACTACATGTAACAAGGGTTCAACTTCATTGATTTTTCAAAACAGATGGTAGTCAAATCGAAAAAAGGAACCGCTTTATATTAGTGCTTTCTCTTCATTTTTTTCCATTTTATTCTATTTTTGTATTTTTCTGTCATCGTGACTCTCATCTGTCAGCCATATCCCGTAACAAATTGTTCCGTACGTGAGCATAACTCTCTATATTAATAGGGGCATGATTTTCTTCATTGCCTCATCAAGCACACAGAACTACTTGGTCATGATCCATGAGCAATTCTAATCATCATCTATAATATAACACATCCATCTCCCACATCAAGTAACTCGTCTCCTTCTCAATTACTACTTTTGGAGTTTACAATGTTTTAGCAAACCACCATCCTTTCCTCATTTCTTTTATGATCGCAGAATACAGCCACTCCATTGATATGACTACTGATCCAGAAGTTAAATCGACCCATCCATCGGCAGTAATGTATTTATTATGTTTAACGTGACCATTCAAGTGTAACCTAACAACACTAATATATGTATTATCTCCAATGTCACCACTCAAGTCTAACCTAAATGCATTAGGCACTATGCATGCCGGTTGTGTGATCTATTTGTTAAGACTTTACCACAGTCCATTCCAAGATAAATGAGGAAACATCATGTCTTCCTCACGTGTTAGTTTGCATACATTCGACATATAATCTCTAATAAAAATTAGTACATAAACCAAGAGGCCTATCCACCATAGCAACCCACTATATAAGCAGGATTGACATCATCATCTTATATTGTTGCAAACAAGCCTAATAATAGAGCACGTAAGTATAAACTTTGTATTATCATCTATAATTTTCTAGAATATCAATTGTATATTGAGAGTCTCAATGTGCCCAATGTCAACTTGGCGGCAATTGACAACTTCAAATTTTTTTAAACTTATTACTTATTCAAAATTTATTATACTAAAAATATCCAAATTTAATGTGGTATGTGCATGTGCACGTGTGTGTTCACTAATTTATATAAACATATAAAGGATACATCATTGGAGGACGGGAGCATCTTTTTCTAAGGGCATCTCAAATCCTCTAGACGTGCATCATGGGTCAAGTAGACATCTAGCATCTGTACAACAACTGCGAGGGTTTGGTAGTGAACACTTTATGTCATTGTTGAATATGTCAAAAAAATAGCAACAACCAACCTAATGACAACCGCATCGACAATTTTTAAAGAAATGTTCCAGATTTGTATTTAACTATAAAAGATCTCCGGATTTCTCGTTTCGTCCAATGCGATATTCGTGGCCTATCAAGTGTGAGCCCCAAGCTCGAAATATATGACGACAAATCCCCTAAATTGCGGTGCGCGTTGGAGAAGTAAGCCGTTGGGTATTGGGACCAAAAGCCAGGAATCAAGCTGAATGTCTGTTGTGGTGGTTTTGTCTTTCTCAATTGCTCTTACCCAAACTTACCATTACTAAATTCCTTTCCCAATGACTGGTTGGCATTGGAATTTGATACTAAGTTAGAAGCCGGCAAAACGAGGCATTGAATTGAAGCCAATCCCCTACACGTAGATCGTCCTGACAACAATGGTTATAAATTGATTGAAACTTAGATCTGGGACGGACTCCCAAATCGGTAGGAGATGCTAAACTAGCAGGGATTGCTTGGTAGTTGGTGGCCTAGTTGTATTGCCCATATTATATTAGTTAATACACCCGACCGGCGAATGTTATTTATGCTTGGGGTATCATATTTCTTGGTTTGATGTATATTAGTTCACTTCCTACTCTATTCAAGTGATGGATTTTGATACATCTGGACCAGAATGACTCAAGCATGGTGATTACTCGATTGTGGTATTCGGTTGTAACAACCTACTCAACCAGTAGATTTCGCTTCTTGTACAGTGTGCCTCTTCCTCGCTATCTCCTTCTCCCTCGCATGATCATGATGATATGAGCCTACAATACAAGCCATCAGGTTTCCAGAAGTATTTCAATCATATCTCCCTTATTAATCCTCATCTTGAATAGTCCACTTGATGATGGGAGGGTCTCTTTGGATCCTTGTAGAGATGATGAAGATGGATATATCTTCATTGATCTAGAGAGCCTTGAACTCCCATCCCAAATCTCTCGCAGATGTGTTTTAACACTTGGGCATTGTGATCTTGCTTCATGTAGCTCCACTTCATAGCTACCCCCAATGCTCTTACCTAAGAACTCCACTATTCTCCTTGTGGTTGATGTTATCACCGCCCATGATTCCATTTTCTAACCAAACAAACCCATATTGGATGTGATTTCCTCATGTGTTTCTTCATCAAAGGATGTAGCCTCCTCAGAAAAGGACATCTCTTGGATCTCCCTATCTACTTATCATGGATCCTCACATACCTCTTCAATGGTCAATAAATGTATTCTCGGCAAAGGTATGTTCTCTAACCCCCACCTTTCTTTTCCTTCCTTGTTATCTAGCTCCTTTATTTCTAGACCTGCATAAAACCCTTGCACTGCTCAACCTATTCGCATGAATTCCTTAATTAATCCTCCCTATAATTTGAAAAAACCATGGTTCATACAAAGAAATAGAAACCTTAAACACACTAAATCTCAACATAAGTTACCAATTTGCTTCCATTGTGTTGTTCCTGTTGATAAATCCTTTGGTTGCCAATTCTTGTTCACATACCCACCTATTTTTTTCAAAATCCCCCAAGAGAAAAAACATTAAAAACCTAAACTAAAATCCTATCTATCACATGGATCCCTATGCAATTCTATCCAAGACAACAAAACATCATTCCCGATACAATCTTCTTTTCAAAAACAACCCCCTCCCCTAACACCTTAGAAGATTGCCTTCCCAATATCTAGTGAATTGACAAAGACCTTATCATCTATCATCGTCTCCATTCTCAAATCAAAATTTCCCCTACCTTCTAGTACACATATCTTTTACATATGCCATATTCCCTAACACCCTAAATAAGTATCATTCCTTATACCCTTTTAACCAACAAAAAAATAATATCTCTCAAACAAGACATGATAAGATTGTACATGATATCCATTTCCATCCTCCCAATGGCCCCAAAAAGACTCTACCCTCAAACCCTTACCATCACCATTATAACCTTGCTAGACCCTTTATCACAAAACCCCATCACCATAATACATTTGTTATACCTACTACCACAGAGCCATAAAAAACACAACGGCCACTCTCCAACCACTATTTTCCTTTATCAAACATGTGTGTCTTGCCATTTTCATCCTTCATCTTCTCTCCCCCCAACCTTTTCCCCAACTTTGACCATGTACCACAACAAACCTCTCGTGTTAACATTGAGCCCCTAACAACTAAAACCTACTTGGAACCTAGCCCTAAATGTGACTTACATGTTGATTTTCCCAGTGCGGGTCTCTGACAATCCCACTACCTTGACTTGAGAGCCATTATTGTCAATCTAGACATCGACGTTGGTTTTAAAGACAAGATTTTTATCCTATATGTCACCCAAATCTTATCATCCCTTCTTCTAGATTTTGAGTTAGCCAAATTGAAATCCATTTCCTATAATGAACTAATGTATGTTCCTAACCCTACTATGATGTGGATAAGGCTGTGAGAAATTCCTTCTTTGTAGAGTTCAACTCCATGAGAGTGGAGGATCATATGCTATGCTAAGAAATTTGAATAGGTGCTTCCAAGGACCCTGATTGTCTTATAGAGGACCTCATCATCTCTGGCCTCCCTACCCACCTTTTGGACCTATAATCTTCATAGAAAATAATGCATGATTGGAATGCCCTCCATGTCAATGTTCATGAGTATATCACTTGTCATACATTTTTTTCTCATGAAAAATATCCCTTCTTGCCTCAAAAAACTTTACATGTCCTTTATCCTTCAACATTATTGTGTATGATTCATCTTGTCCTCTCATTATCTGTGGTCTCGGTGACCCTTATAATGAAAATATTTTTTTCAATAATCCTCTTTATACTCCTCTTAGGAAGTTCATCTTTGACTTCTTTAGATCTTCTCATGCTTTAAAACCACTATATGTTCCATATCATCCCTAACACAAACAAAAACCTTTCAACATCTTATCTATATCAAAATATAAAGCTACCCTACATATACACCTCTCCAAATCAAACACTAACCCCACTTCCTATGGAATACAAACTTGTGCATATGGCACTATAAATTGGATGACTCCTAGTCTTTAGCCCCCTCAAAACACAACTATGTTATATCATATGCCTCAAATCTATCCAATAACTCCATCTTCTACTCTTCAGCCTTCACTTATCCACCATGACCAAATGATCCATCCCACATCCTAAAATATGTGATCAAAGAGCATGTTGCATGCCTTAGCCACTTCATGGAGTCTTAAAAATAATTATCTTAGGTGATAAGACCCTTATAGCTCCATCACAAACAACATGTATTTATTTAAAAGATATTCATACATAGTTCTTAGACTTAGAAACTATAAGTGGTTTATTTTGAAGTCTAAATCTATTAATCAAGGCTTGAAATAACATGACTAAGTATAATGTAAAAGATATCTAAGAGTCTGGATTGACTTAAAAAACAGCACCCCACCAGGAAAAGCTTGAAGTTCTCTTAGTCTTGATTGTCCTTTCTATCCTTCAATGGCTCCAAGTCTTGTGGACATCACGTCCCCAGCCATGCCAAACAAACATCACATCAATAAGTGGTATTTGGCACTTTACAAGACAGAAAATAATAATAACTTAACATGAAGTAAATTGACTTAAAATTAAATTGACATGAAATTAACCATGAATTATCTTAAGCATTCTTTCAATAACTTTAATCATGATGAATTGAATGAGTGAATATATTCCAACTCTATTAGTTCCCCATAGGAGCCCATAATTGCTAGGAAACCCATAACGCCCTAAAGGCTCGTGATATAGTTTTATATAATCACTTAGTCTATTCCTAAATTTTGGTCATTATCTTAGATATGTACTTATCATTAAATGTTGTTATTCTCAATCTTGACCATAACATGATTGCTCCCTCTTAGTGCCACAATGGGATTTCTCCCCTTAAATCACAATGGGATTTCTCCCTCTAAATGTCTTAATGGGATTTATCCCTTCTTTAACATGATTATTTAATCATAGATCATGGTCAGAATTGAGGTTTTATAATAGAACATAATAAATCGATCACACAATAATATATATGATGTTATCTTAGAAAGCATTCATAATTTCTTGAAACATGATAATGTGTATAACCACAAAATAGCATTCAATAATCAGAATTTACTTGTGTGAAATATGCATTGCCCTCTTACCTAGAACAAATCTTCTTAGTTTAAGTTCTCTGACTTGGATGAGTTTTTAATCATCTGTGACTTTATCAAAATCATAATATGTACATGAGCTCATAATCCTAATCCCTAATATTGTTCATTGAATTATAGAATGGTTTGAATGTGGAAAAAAGAGACCAAAAAACTCTACAATGATAGAAAATAAAAAATCAATTCTAATGCATATTTTTCTATATTATTCTGAGATCGTATGCAAAAGTTATGAATTTTGCATGATCAACCAATAGAAAATTACAAGTTATAACGTGAAATCAATAATATCAGGAAACTGGGCAGTTGTAAATTGAAAGTACTACATAATCATAGGCATGCCTGACACATTAATCAAAGACACAGGGGAAAAAGTGGCATCAGATCATTCAAAAATGTATCGAGGTTGAAAAATGAAATGCGAGTTAAACTCTAAAATACTCTTGTAAATAAATTAGTTTGATTAAAATTGTGGTGGTACTAGGGTCCTTACACAACCAAAGTTCTTCCCCCACAGCCATGGCACGAATGTGCATCCTGAATGTGCGAAACTCATATCAAAGCTTGAGAGAAAGGGGATTCCAAGTCACTTTTCACAACATATAAATATCATTGAGCGGAAGCATTTTACTTAAGGGGGTGTCACAATATGCTAATCTTTGCAAATAAAGTATATTAAAATATCATGAATATTTTCAAAAGAGTTTCATACATATTTATTAGACTTAGAAACTTCAAGTGGTTCATCTTGAAGTCTAAAAGTGTTAATTTATGCTTGAAATAACATGAACAAGCATAATGTAAAAGACTCTACGAGTCTGGATCGACTTAGTAAATGACACCCCACTAGGAAAATCTTGAAGATCTCTTAGTCTTGATTTCCCTTTCTATCCTACAATGGCTCCATGTCATGTGGATGTTGCGTCCCCAACCATGCAAAATAAACATCACATCAGTAAGTGATATTTGACACTTTATAAGACAGAACATAATAATAACTTGACATGAAGTAACTTGACTTTAAATAAAATTGACATGAAATTCACCATGAATTATCATAAGCATTCTTTGAACAACTTTAATCATGATGAATTGAATGAGTGAATATATGCCACCACTCTTAATGCCTCATAGGATCCCATAATTTCTAGGAAGACCATTAATTCTCAAAATCCCATAACAACCCAAGGTCGCTGATCGAGGTGCATATAATCGCTTAGTCAATTCCTAAATTTTAGTCATTATCTTAGATCTATACTTATCATTTAATGTCCTTATTTTAAATCTCAAACATAACAAGATTTCTCCCTCTTAGTACCATAAAGAGATTTAACCCCTTGAATCATAATGGGATTTTTTCCCTTTTAATGTCTTGGTGGGATTTCTCCCTTATATTAGCATGGTTCGTTAATCATAGATCATAGTCACAATTGGGATTTTATAATAGAAAATAAGCAAGCAGTCACATGATAATATATATACATGATGTTATATGAGAAAGCATTCATAATTTCATGAAACATGATAATGTGCATAACCATAAATAGCATTCAATAAACAAAAATTTACTCATACCAAATATGCATGGCCCACTTTCTAAGAACAAATCTTGTTAGTTCAAGTTCTATGAGTCGAATTAGTCTTTAATCACATGTAATTTTAGTAAAATCATAATATGTACATGAGTTTATATTCCTTAAACCCTAATATTGTTCACTGAATTATTGAATGGTTTGAATGTGTAAAATAGAGACAAAAAATAGTGTAGATTTATAGAAAAACTAAAATTCTTTCCAACACATATTTGTCTATATTTTTTGAGGTTGTATGCAAAAATTATGATTTTGTACTATCAACAATGAAAAAATTAGAAACTATAGTGTGACATCAATAACATCAGGAAAATGGGACAATGTAAATAAATAGCGGGAGTATTGAATAATCATAGGTGTGTGTGACACATTAATCAAAGACACGAGGATAAAAGCATCATTTAGTCATTCAAAAATGTCTCACATCTGAAAAACCAAAAGTGAGTTAAACCCTCAAATACCCTTGCTAATAAAATAGTTTGATTAAAATTGTGGTGGTATTGGGATCCTTACATGACTAGGGTTCTCCCCCCCATGGCATGGTGTGAGTGTTTGTCCTAGAGTGTGAAACTCGAATAAAATCTCGGGAAGATCGGAGATTCATGAGGAACAAAGATCATGAGTGAGTTTTTTTTGTTGTCAAGCAAGTGTGTTACTCTTTCATTATCTCAAGGACATGTGGGTCCCAAAACATCACACCTAGAACACAAGGAAGTATGAAGAATCCAGAAAGAGTAGCTAGATAAAGGGTTACTCATAATAGAAAAATAAACAAAACAAAGAACAGTAAAAAATACAGACAACGACTCGTCCAAGAGCCAAAATAGGGAAAACCCGTCTTCAGATAAAAGGAACCAGCTCTGTACCCAAGTACATGCACCCTGCGAGGCAGACATAAGCCAACAGGCTCAACAACATCTGAGCATCAGCAAGAAAGCAGGTTAAAACCAGAAGAAACTACAGCCAAGCTCTATCCAAACCACATTCCAGTCTTCAAAGATGAAAATTGTTTCTCAAATGCCCAAAAAGGTATGTAAGCATGAGTGAGTTTCCTAAGCTAAGATGAAGTGAACGAGCTTAAGCCCAGGAACAGGGTCATGGTTGATCATGAGAAGCTCTCCGGTCATGGCAGGGAATAGACCAAGAATTGAGACCAGAGAAAATGTTGTGAGGGTAACATGAAAATGAGAGGAAAGTTTTGTGAGATCGAATCAAGGATGGAGGTGATGTCGTTTAAGGAAATATGCCAAAGAATCATGAGTGTTTGTGAGTATCTGGAGGAAATAGGGGAAGATCATCGGATACTGGAATCATGGAACCCATCATAAATGCATCTACTTAGGATGGAAAAAATGATCATAGAAGTGATGTGAATTTGGAGTTTAGTTCCACTTTTGCGGTAATCCACTGTGTTATTTCATATTTTAAAGTTTAACTTATATTTTTTCTACAATGATTTTAAAGCATCTAGGATTAGTTAATTAATATGGTACTTTTCTTATAGATCAATTACAACACAAGAAATCTAAATATGTCGATACTTTCTAGTTTTAGAACTATCAATTAGTTAACTAGAGTATTAGGTTAAAATATTATATTGCATATTTATATACCAAATAAATATATATAGCTTCAAATTAGATGTGTTATTAGAAGTATGTTCACATGACTTAATTTCCTTATTTCTCATATGCAAGAATATCTACTATTTATCTCAAGATTCTTTAAAAAGTTATTTATTAACTCAATATTCCTTTTAAAGTTATTCACTGATACTATCTTTCAAACTACTATTCTGCTAATCTAAATATTTCATTTTTATGACTAATGATAAATTCCTCATCATATTACCAATATGGACATTTTTATCTTGTTTCCATATTTATTAAACATATTAATTGCATTACTTACCTTATTGAGGTGTGGAGAGACATTAACATATTTTTCATGAATGTATTACTCATTATATGAATTTTTCCTTATATTGTTACATGTATTTCTAAACTATATCGTAATAGTTCATTTTAATTGTATGAATTCATTACATTATATGATCTAGGATACATTATTCAAAAGTTTTTTTATTGTTCACCAATATTAGCCAACTAACCACTACCTAGTGGTTCTTTCCATCAAGCTAACATCAAGGGTGAAAAGGGCCTTTCTTGCACATTATAAGATTCTTTTTTCTAAACAAAGTGAGCTTCTCCTGCTTTTTATTGCAACAAGAAGAAGAAAAGTGTATCTACAATATATATACAGCTACATAAAAAGAAAGAAATTTGCTAAATTTTCTAATAAGATAAGCTACCAAAGAAGATTGTTATATGATTCATTATATATAAGCATGTTTCCAACTACGTTAATAATTTATCCTAATTTGATTCCAACCACTTACTTTCTAATCCTATTTAGGCCTGGAAGGGTATAACTTATACCATGTTTGAATTTCATTCATGAACTAAATCCAAAAGGCATGCAATTCTTAAGTCTAGGGTTCCATGGCTACATAAAAATATGGGCTATCTCCAAGCAATGGGGGTTATTCATCACAGCCCACTCAGGTATAGATATGTTATAGTCAACCTGGTGAATAAGAATCTCATTTTCCCTAAGACAAGTACTAAGGGGGTTCTAGAGAATGGGAGTCAGGTTCTTTCTAGTTATGTGGTTGGATAGAAACCTCACCTAAATCTTATATTAAATCTATCTCAAATTTGGAAAGTGAAAGGTTCAATTAATATTTGATCCAAGGGTAAGTGCTTCTTTTTTATTACTTTCTTGAATGATGAGGAATGACTACTATGATAGAAGTTGGACCTTAGTTTGTCTAGGACAACCTATTATCCTTAGGAGATGGGAAAGGGGGGACTCTATGAGTAGTTTAAATTTGGCAAAATTTCAATATGGATCAAGATATTTGGTTTTCCTACTAAACTCTAGGACAAACACATGTTCAACTAATATCAGATATGTGCTTGGAAAATGACATTTTGTTGATATTCCTACTAGTTCCTTTAATAGGAATGAGTTTGCAACAATCCAAGTCTTGAATACTACACCCTGGTTTCTTAAAGTCGCTACCAATCTTGAGTTCTGATGGAATGTAAGACCAAATATACTTTGACAATGCATGTGAACAGTCCTTATGCATCAATTGTGGTAATTTTGGATAGAGACATCCTTATGTAATGATTAATCTCAGCTGGAAAAAGATGGAAAGAATAGTTAGTATAGATTCCAAAGAAGGTCCATGAAGTTTTCATTATACTAAGGAATTTAGTGATTTTGTTGGCGAAATACCTACTGAGACTCATGTTGTTCCTATTGTTTCTAAAGTGACTTAACAAGGATTTATCTAGTATCGTTGGTTAGAAGAAGCAAGGTAAAAGATCTAAATCCCCTTCAAAGTGTTATACTAAGAGTGTGGGGTCTGATACTAGGACAATTGAAGTATCTCTAAATAATTTCTCTCTACCCGACTCTCTAGAAAATGAGAGGTTGCTCAACCTAGGATGGGTTTTGGCTTTCCTTATATCCAAATGAATATAAAAGTTTTTTATTTGCATCCTAGAACATGGGGTGCTAGGATTAAATGCATGTGTATCCAACACGCTATCAAAAGGTCTAATAAAGATATCATTTTTGTTCTAGAATCAAGATCAAGTCTTGATGATATCTCTTCAGTTGTGAACTCAATGCGCAATAATGTAAAATTCATTTGAATTAAAAAATTTATTTTAATGTTAAGATCATTATTCATAGAAGAACCCAAATATGTGTGTGGTTGGATCCTTTTCTAATGAGCAAGTTATCCGTTATGATTTACAGTTTGACCGCATTAATTTTGGTCTCTATGTTGTGTGTGGAGTTGTTGATGGTAAAAATAGAGGACGTCTACGAAGCAATTTACATATGATTTCCACATCTTGTATTTATCCTTAGTGTGTTATTCAGGACTTCTATGATGTTTTCTGTGATAATGAAAAGATTGCAAAGAACTTCTATACTAAGGTCAGCATGCTGGATTTTAACAAATCCATTGAAGCTATTGGCTTTTTGTATCTTTCTACTAAGGGTCCTTTTTTACATGGGACAGTAAAATTAGAAAAAATAGTCTATTAAAAAAAATGGCAAAATGTATTGTACTCTGATATACTAATTATCATTATAATTGTATGGGATGAAGTTAGCTCTATAATTACTGGTGATCATTTAATGTTGAAGTTGCATATATATTCTAGTAAAAGGAAGCCTTCCTCAATTAGATATACAAATTCTTGGTCTTCATATGATGGTTTTATGGATATCATGAGGAATGCATGAAGTGAAAATTGTAGTGGTCCTCCTATGTACATAGTTCACTACAAACTCAATAGAGTGATAGAGTCTCTAATTTAGTGGAACTATGAGGTGGTAAGTAATTTGTCTTCTAAAGAAAGAATCCTTGAAGCTTATGCTTTTGATCTCGAGAAGAAGGGAAAAAAATTCTCCTAGTAATTTCCAGTTGTAGAGAGATCTTCATGAATTAAGAGAAAAGGCAAATATTGGTCTCCCCGATGCAACCACCTGATTTTCTTCCTTTAAAAATCAAGTAGATAAATCTGAGCCATTAATATGGCACCAAGAATCAAAGCACAAGAGTGAGATAAGCAATATTTTATTTCAAAATATTACACCCTTACAAAAGGTATTTTTACATTATCTCATGTACCAATAAAAAAAATGATACATGAGTTTAAAATTAAGCTTGATCCGCCTTTGATTATTGACGCCCTTCGTGATCTTTTCAAGATGAGTCTTCCACAAGGAAAGGTCATATAAATAACAATCTGCAACATGAAAGAATATGTCGCAACCCAAGTGAGAGAGTATGGGTTAGACAAATGTCTAAGTATGGGAAAATAGAGATAAGCAACCAGACACTATTAATATAACTGTATTCTTAATGCATTACTCAGATAACTAAAGTAACAAAAGTCTAAAACAAAATTATTGACCATCTACTAGCATGAAGCATAAGGAATGTGTATGTACGTATATTCATAAAGAATTTATTAGATGACAACTCTATCAAAATGTTAGACCGATATTGTGGAGCATAATCAGGATTATTGGTATAATGATAACAAAAAGGGAGACCTTATTCCATAAATGAGTTTAACTACAACTCTAAGAGAAGGTGTTAATTCACCTTGGGCAACTGGCCTGCAACCACAAAAACTTGCTTAGCCAAGACTTTAGTCCATTAGGGTCACCAAAACACCTGTAAGTACCCTGGCACACCCCCAGTCACTCGTGCACACTGCATGCTCTATTCAATGAATTAGATTACCACATGCAGCCACCGGTCACCTTTTCAAGACCAGAAGAGGGTGCTCCTTGTACAAAATGCCACTTGGATATTCATTAGTTAGCATGCTTAATCTTTTCAGGAGATTATTCCCCATTACTAACTTGATCATGCTTGACTCTACATGACCAACCCAAGTGTGGGCCTGAGTATGATAGAGCATTATACTCATCCATCCTTGACTCTAAAGGACTTAGATTCGGATCCCAAATATATCAATCCCAGGCCAAGACATGTCGACTCAGTTACCAACACATCTCCCAATATAAGGTTTAGAATTAAAAGGAAATCATCAAGGATATACAACTCAAAATGATGGCTAGTAAAAGTTAATGAGGTCAAAAGGTAGTCATGAATAAATGAATCACTAGTTGAGTATTTCACTATGACATCTAAAATGTAAACTTGTGGGATTGTGCAATTGAATCAGATAAATCTATGACCAGGAGTGTGTAAGAGGTTAGGGAGTCCCCCCCGTGCGAACACGGAACTAATTAAATAACCTTTCCTCTTTACTGGCTATAGGAATCAGTGAAACAGGCTTCTAGTCACCTTAGAAATGTCTGATGGAATTCCACTTTCCAACAATATCACATCACTCAAATAATAGGGAGAAATAAGGGAAAAGGGAACCAAAAGACAATAGGATTGGAATCCAAATAAATGATTGATTATTATCTAAAACCTTTAAACTCAAAATTGAAGGATAATATGGACGAATATATGGAAGTCATACCTAGCTTATTGATAAAGAGATTGTGCATAGTTGATCACTTATTCATTCTTTAGGAAAGTATAAGAAGTATGCCTATACTTTTACTGCATATAATACCAAACCATTCTATACCATACCTTTTATTGATGTTGATATTATAGATTGCGATAGGAATTGAATATCATATTAAACAATAATGAACCCTACTTTTTGGATGACAAAAATGTGGGAGCCATACCTTTATATGTCCTTAATACATGTTTCCACAATAAGACCATAGCATCATTAAATATATCCAATCTTGATATATTTGGGCCGCATTACGTCGCATTTGCCATCACCTAGATCCTCATCCCCAACTAGAACAACTTCTAGGGGTTCTCTCACTAGAGTAGAAGAGAGATGGCTTAAAGCATCATGGCATATGTGGAAGATATAGTATTTGGATTATCTTACTACAATGGAGGAGGGAGGTAGTAGGTTTCTATATACAGAGGGTTTTTTGGGAAGTGGTTCCATTCACTAACAAAGAGGAAGAAAGAGTGATTCACTAGTCTAGAGAGAGATGCGAGGTTTATGGTAGGGAGAGGGGCTAGGATAAGGGAAGGACGTCTACCTTTGTTTTGAGGATGAAGAGGAGAGAACTTGTTCTTATGGTGGAGTGGACGGGGGATCTTTATATAGGAATGGTGAAGGGTAGCATGGTCCTAGTAGCAAAAAGTGTGTGGATGACACATGGGTGCAAGGTGTCATCTTTAGGTGGATGTTTACTAGTTAGGTTACACATGGATGGTTAAGTGTCATCTCAAGAATTTCTAGAAGACACATGGAAGCATATGTGTCATCTCAAGATAGTTATTAAATGGTGGTTGACACATAGCAAGATAGGTGTCAACGTTTGGAGGTGCTAGGTGTCAAGGGAAGGAGTGTGCCACTCACCTACTTGCTTTACCAACTAATGTGCTTGCTCAAGCTACCTACTTGCTATCCAACTATATGCTTGCCTCCATTAGCATCTTGCTTGCCACCTAGTTGCTTACTTGTGTGCTTACCCACCAAAATGTTATTTTTCAAAAATTGACAAAAAGTACCGCAATTATATTTTCAATATATAAAAGCTTTTAAATAAATCATAATATATTATTTTAACATTAAAATTGGTTTTATGAAAAATCCTCAAAGAAGCTTATTTTTATGAATAGCTCTAAATAAGGAGTTTTAACTTAGGTAGGAGATCAGGATGCTACATATACCAACCCTTCCAAGAATTTTTGTCCTCGAAAATTATAAGATTTAGGTTATGACTTATCTTAGTCTATTCTACTTAAGGTTATACTAAATCTAGTTTTAAGTTTGTACTTCTACAATTTTCCTGGGGTAAGATCTCATATTGTTGCTCTAATACCATCTCTGAAATGTTCCTGATTCAACCACCTAATTTTCTTCCTTCAAAAATCAAGTAGCTAAATCTGAGCCGTTAATATGGCACCAAGAATCAAAGTACAAGAGTGAGATAAGAAATATTTTATTTCAAAATATTACACCCCTACAAAAGGTATTTTTACATTATCTCCTGTATTAATAAAAAAATGATACATGAGTTTAAAATTAAGCTTGATCCGCCATTGATTCTTGACGCCCTTCAGGATCTTTTCAAGATGAGTCTTCCACAAGGAAAGGTCCTATAAATAACAATTTGCAACATGGAAGAATATGTCGCAGCCCAAGTGCGAGAGTATGGGTTAGACAAATGTCTAAGTATGGGAAAATAGAGATAAGCAACAAGACACTATTAATATAATTGTATTCTTAATGCATTACTCAGATAACTAAAGTAAAAAAAGTCCAAAATAAAATTATTGGCCATCTACTAGCATGAAGCATAAGGAATGTGTATGTACGTATATTCATAAAGCATTTATTTGATGACAACTCTATCAAAATGTTAGACCAATACTGTGGAGCATAATCAGGATTATTGGTATAATGATAACTATAACATCCCTGACCTGGGTTATATGTTAACCCTAGATGTTTTTCTTAAATGAGGTTGATTATAGGCTTGATCTTATCTTTTGAAAAGTAATTAAGGCTCAAGAGGAACTTATATTTCAATTTTAGTCCTTTTTGAATAATGTTGAAATAATGTTTTGTTAGTTTTGAACTAAAGTGCAAATTACCCAAGTTGAGGGGTTAACTGGCAAATTGTACATGATAAAATGTTCCTCAAAAGTTGAAGCATCATAGTAATGAGTATGATGCAGTGGTATGGCTTCCACAAGCTTGAGCACCAAGATAGAGCTTGATTAGCAATCTTTGTGCATTAAAACCTAGTTTTGGTGTAATGTGCAATTTACCCAAAACCTGGGGTTCAATATGCAAAATACCACTTCAAGAGGATCCCTCATGATTCTTGGCATCATGTAGAGAAAATAATTTGAGAGGGGCGCCTCATTTGAATCATTTTGGAAGAGAGAGAATCTTGATATTAAAATAATCAAGATTTAAGCATAAATGGAACTTTACTTCAAATTGATGCAAAAATAAATATGTTAATTGAAGTGCCCCTCAACCAATAATGAGATGGTTAAAATTAGATAAGTGTGGACGTCCGTATGCCTTGAAAAGGCCACGAAAATATCTAAGTGAGTGGAGAGCCCACTCACATTAGTTAATTAAAAGTAATATCCACTAAAAATGGGATATTAGTATTATATGAATTAAGGTGCTTAATTGTTTTTCCTTTAAATTGTGGATAATGAAGAATAATTAAGTCAAAGGAGGATGCCTTCGTATGCAAGGAGTAGAGGGGGTTAAGTGGCACCAATTTGGGGAGTTGAAGGATTGCTTTTCAATTTTCTCTCTCTTTGAAAATCCTTATATACACTTCATTTCCCATTCAACCAAGGACTCTTTTTCGGATTTTCTTTCACTCTTTGTTTGCAAAATGACTAAGGGAGCTTAGGAGCAACAGGAGGATGACTCCAAACCCGTAGGTAAACTTCATGATCTCCTTTCACCTTGATTTCATGGTGGAAATTGAAAATCAATGCTTGATTTCTTCTTCTCAACTTTGACCATTCATTTCACTCATAGATTTGAGCACGAGCTTGGGATAGTTGAGAAAGCTTCTCCCACCATTAAATATGTGGAGTTGGATCTTTGAAGCATTCTTTGAAGGCAGGTTATATAACTTGAACCCATTTACATCATTATTCAATTCCAATTTTACAAGTTATGTTGATTTCTCCTTCTTCTTGATTAATTGTTTGTTGTAATGGATGATTCTATGAAATCAGTAGTAATATGAACCTTAGAAATGAAGGTAGATGATTATGACATCATCTTGGACACTTTTCCCAAAATTGCAACTCCAATCGGTTTCCAATAAAATTGGTCAATCGGTTTCACCAAACGGTTCGCAAACCGTTTGAGGAATTGGGTTCAAAACCATTTGGGACAGTTGACCGTTTGGATGGAGTTGAACGTTTGGATTAAGTTGACCATTTGGATTGAGTTGACAGTTTGGAAAGAAATGGTTTCTAAACCATTTGATATTTAACGATTCTCAAGATCGTTTGGTGTTTAGGGTTTCCAAAACCGATTGAATGGAAATGATTTTCAAAATTGTTTGAGGTTGAGACCCAGACCGTTTGGAGGTCTAAACGGTCTCAAACCATTTGGACATGTTTGATCAAACTGTTTCGGCATGTTTGATCAAAACCGTTTGGACATGATTGTTCAAAAACCATTTGGGCATGTTTGATCATAACCATTTGGGCATGATTGTTCAAAACTATTTGGACATGATTGTTCAAAACCGTTTGGGCATGTTTGATCAAAACCGTGTGGAGATCCAACTTAAGCAAAATCGTTTGAAAGTTTAATTTGGTCAAAATCCTTTTGCTGGTTCAATTTGATCAAGCCCAATTAATGGATTAAATGATTTATAATCATTTGAAGGTTCAATTAACTCCAAAACTAATTGAGTACTTATAAAAGTACCTCAATGATGATTACAGTGGAAGCATATTTAATGTACTTAGATGATTTATACATTTGCTATCTAGGAAGCTAATAAACTCATTACCCAATGATTACCAAAGGTAAGTACAAAGGTTGAATCCATAATGTACATAATTGATTGGTAACCTTGGTAGGGTTAACCTTTGATATTTATGGAAGCAACAACTCAACACACAAAGCTAACCTTAAATGTGTGTTTTTGAATGCAGGATCAACTCAATCTAATCAAGTTTGGAGTAATGAACATCCTAGATAGGATGAGAGAGAGAAATTCATACATGTATAATAATCAAGTAGTAATCAAGCCTCAACACTTTCAAAATGAATTAAATATGTAATTAGGGTATGACCCTTGATAAAGAGATCATGAAACCCTAATTGAGGTGATTGATAAACCCAAACCCTAATTTAGGGAAATGTGGTGAGAAACCCTAATTCAGGGTATTTTTGATGAAAAACCCTAATTAAGGGTGATGTAATGTGAAACTCTAACCCAAGATAATGTTATGTAATGATATGTAAATCCCTAATGTAGGGTGATGTAATGTGTTTTGAAACCCTAAAACAGGGTAAAGTATGACAAACCCTAATTTTTGGGTTATAATGTAAGAAAACCTAATTTTTGGGCAATATGATGATAAATCATAACCCTAATGTGGAATAATAGGATGAGTATCTCTGATTGACATGAAATGGAAACCCTAAACCTAAAAAGGGAATAGTGGTATTACTTTGTGTTGCATGGTGCTGATATGTAAGCATTATAATTGTTATCATGAAGTACTAACCATGCAGGTATCATGAGAAGATGAACATAGCCAGGTATGAGCTATGATGTTTCTTTTAATAAAGTTCTTAATGAGCCATAATATGCCTTGTTTCCTACTAAGAGGTAACAAGAGGTGAAATAAGCTTTGTGAGCTATGTAGAATGCTTCTGTAGCAAGAATCATGATTACCTTGGTCAGATGACTTGAAGGTATTTAGTTACCTGATAAGTGGTAACAAGTATTCTATGATGAACTGGGGGTTTGAATACCCATATTCTATAATCATGATGATGCACTTGTTAAGAAATGGAAATGTACCTGATGAGATGAGGGATTAAGATCCCAATACTTTATTAAAGAGTTGAACAATACTTGATGAAAGTATTACCCATTCTTTGTAGCAATTGTCATAATATTTAATGTTTAGAAACTTGTTTGATGCTAAAATAATATGGTAATACACTTAATTAATCAAGTGATATCATATAATGTTGTTGCCCTGACCACAGATCCATCAGCGTCAGAATTTGCTGAATGGTGAAACGAGTTAAACTCAGAACTCATATTTTTGAATATGTGGAGGTAAATGGGCAATTATATCCTTATGCCCCGTAGGGATGACGGTGTGTTATAACCTATGTACAGGACAGGTTGTGTGCCATAACCCTGAAAAGAGTATGTCTATAGGCCATGACTCCACAAAACAATACCAGGAATTAGCTGTGTGATCTAAGCCTGAAGAGAGTATATGTTGTGTCTATAACTCTATAGCGAAGATGCCAATATATCTTGGAAAGCTAATTGTAGTTTGACACATGATGTCTCTGCCATATAATCTCACACTGACCGAGAAAGATGAGGTCTTGGAGTCCGGCTCTTCCATTGACCTTGTGTGGTACCGATGCTTAACGTAGTCATGGTCGATTGGAGTATGAACGGTATACTTCATCTCTTCAGGGCATTAATTAAGTATGATTGTAAAATATAATCATCCGTGTAGCGTATTTGCCTAAGGTTTAAATATGAGAATCATTGGTTGATATTATCTTTCTTAGTATACCGGATAAATGTTATACATGTTCTTCATATTCCTTATTGGATAAGTGACATGTTGTTCTATCAGGTTATAGCTGAAATGCTTTAAATAAGATTAATGTTCTAATCTGTTAGACAATGAATTAACTGTTGTTAAACAATTATGATTCCTCTATTCAGATTTATCTTATTAAACTGCAATAATAATGTTTCTGGCAGAGAGTTGTATCTCTCGTTGGGGCAATTTCAAATTGTCTCACCCCCGTGGGATCCAACTGTTTAGGTAGATGTAGAGGAAGAGGCAGAAACCCTATAGCAGGGAAGAGTAGCAGCAGCAGCTGGGACAGTAGTGATTTCTTAGGTGAAGACACTGGCTGTCATGTCTTGTATATGTGTACATAGAGTCTTATGTATCGTCTATGTACTCTCAGGTCCTCAGAGTCAATAATTAGTTTGATGAATCGATCTGAGATTGTGTCTTAATGCCTCGAGATTTTTATACTGCCTATGTACAGTTTAATAGGGCAATTGATTCTTGTAACTCTCGAGAAGGAATGGTACAAGAGATGTACTGGTGAACCAGAATGTAATTTAATTACTTTGGTCCTTTTTGAAAGAGTTTTCCGGTGTATGGATGTCTTTGTAAAAGGTTTTAATTTTTAGTGATTTTCATTAATCTACTGCACATGATTCGCTTCCGCTTAGTTAATGGTGTTTTTGCGAGTTGGATGCCACAAGTTTAGTGGTATCAGAGCTCTAGGTTCGCTGAGTCTATAGAGACATAGGATTAAGGATGTTGAGTCTGTTCTAAGTGTCTTCCTGTTTATCTGATAGTATCTTCTTCTCATATAGGAGAAGAAGAACTTGAAGATGTCTGGATCACATGAAGAACATGCTGCTGAGAGTAGCGTTGTTGCACCAGGAGGAGGTGTAAGGGATCAAGCTAGGGAGGAGCCAGTACCTGAACATCCCCAGTTTGACCCAGCTATGATAGAGAATTCATCCTTCCATACCCTGTTCGGCCAGTTTATGGAGACTATGACACACATGGTTGATAGGATGCCACCACCTACACCTAGGGTACCAGCCCACCATGATGGACATTGAGCCGACAAGACCTTTGAGAGACTTCGCTGGGTTAGAGCCATAGATTATGCTGGTATAGCTGATCCAGCAGATGTTGATTTGTGGCTAACGGAGCTGGAAAAGGCTTTCAGGATCCTTAATATTCTTGAAGCTGAGAAGGTAAGACATGTTATATACCTTCTAAAGGAGAGTGTTGGCCATTGGTGTACGATTGAGGAGGGCAAGAGGCCAGGTGAAGAAGTTAGATGGGAGGTATTCCGACGAGAATTTGTCAGTAGATACTTCCCTAAGATGTATCTAGACGAGAAGATCTCTTAATTTGAGAGGATCATACAAGGACAGATGAACGTTAGTGAGTATGAAGCTAAGTTCATGGAGCTTTTGTGGTTCTGTCCGCATATGGCAGCTAATCATGAGGAAAGAATTTGACGTTTTGAGAAGGGGTTGAACGCTGAATTGACCACTCCTGTGTCTGCTTTAGAGAACATGGAGAGGTTTGCCACTTTTTTGGAGTCGGTAAGGAGGATAGAAAGGTCTGTAATCGAGAAATGACAGACCAGTGGGAAGCAGGAGTACACTCAGTTTCAAGGACAAAGATCTGAAGGCTTTAAGAAGCCAAGGTTTTCTACACCAGCAGCACCATCAAGATTCAATACCCAGACGCAATGGACATCAAGTAGGGGTAGGGGCCATAGTTTTGTTCCGAATAGAGCCCCCAGTACAGCATCAACATCAGTGACTGTACCTCACAGACCTTCTTCTGAGACCAGGGTTTGTTATCTATGCAGACAAACATGACATCTAGCAAAGGATTGTCCAGTTGGGAATACAATGGTGACTCAACCCCAGAGGCAAAGTCAGCAAGGCTCACAAAAGAGGCAGTTTTCTAATAACACTAGAGTACGAGTACAAGCGTCCCAAGTTGGTTCATCAACACCCAACAATCGAGCACAGGGTCAACAACAAGCAACTGGGAGGTTCTATGCAATGAATCAACCTGATGCAGTAGTTAACCCTTGGGTTGTGACAGGTCAGATGCAACTATTTTATTCTGATATGTCTACATCATGCTTCGTATCTGTTTTAATTGATCTGGGTGCTACGCATTCCTTCATCACTCGAGAAGTGATACTAGATTACAATATGACAGTTAGTCATAGGGTAGAGAGTTTGATGTTGCAAACTCCTTTGTTGGGATCTAAAGTGTTGCAGGAGGTGTGTTCTCCCTACATTCTTTCTTTTTCTGAACATCACATTCATGGGGATCTCATACCACTTGAGATGCACAGGTTTGATATAATTCTTGGGATGGACACCTTAGAAAAGTATAAGGTTGTCTTGGATTGTGAGTCTAAGCAAGCTGTGTTCACAGATGATGGTGACACATGGATCTTTCAGGGAGACAGAAAGATTCTTCCAACCTGACTTGTGTCATCTATGGTAGTTGAGAAGCTGATGAGGCAAGGATGCTTTGCATTCTTGGCATATGTGGTAGACACCACAGTGGAGAGTTCTAATCTTTCTGAAGTTCTTATAGTTAGGGAGTTTGAAGATGTGTTCCCTGAGGAATTTCTAGGTGTACCTCCGCCCTGAGAGATTGATTTTGAGATTAATCTAATCCCAGGCATGCAACTAATAGCACAAACACCGTATAGAATGGCACCTGCTGAGATGGCAGAACTCAAGAAACAGTTGCAGGAGTTGCTTGAGAAGGGTTTTATTTGACCGAGTACTTCACCATGGGGTGCTGGTTCTCTTTGTTAAAAAGAAGGATGGGTCGATGCGGTTATACATTGACAACATATAGTTAAATAAAGTAACTATAAAGAACAAGTATCCTCTGCCAAGGATAGATGACTTGTTTGATCAGTTGTGTGGTACAACTATCTTTTCTAAGATAGATTTAAGATCAAGATACCATCAGTTGCGTATTAAGGAGAGTGACATACCTAAGTCTGCCTTTAGGACAAGGTATGGTCACTATGAGTTCATAGTTATGTTATTTGGACTAACTAATGCACCAGATGCATTCATAGAACTCATGAATAGAATCTTTTGACTTTTTCTTGATCAGTTCATAGTAGTTTTCATAGATGACATCTTGATCTACAATAGAGATGCTCAACAGCATGAGCAGCAACTCCGTCAGGCTTTAGCCTTGCTAAGAGAGCATAAGTTGTATGTTAAGTTTAGCAAATGTGATTTCTGGCTACCAGAAGTTTCTTTTCTAGGACACGTAATATCTACCTCAGGTATCTGTGTTGATCCTAAGAAGGTAGAATCTATCCTGCAATGGGAATAGCCAAAGACATCGATGGAAATATGCATTTTCCTAGGATTGGTAGGCTAGCTATTGTAGGAGGTTCATTAAGAACTTCAATTCTATAGCTTTACCCCTAACCAAGTTGACTAGGAAGGAGGTTCCTTTTGCCTGGAATGACAAGTGTCAACATTCTTTCCATTTGTTGAAAGAAAGGTTAACAAGTGCACCTGTGTTGGTGTTACCTGAGCAAGGGAAGGGGTACATAGTTTTCTGTGATGCATCTAAGAATGGTCTAGGATGTGTGTTGATGCAGGATAATCAAGTGATTTCTTTTGCTTCTCGACTTATTAGCAAGCACGAGGAGAATTATCTGACACATGATCTAGAGCTAGCTGTTGTGGTCCATGCTTTGAAGATCTGGAGACATTATCTCTATGGAGAAACATTCCAGATTTTCACAGACCATAAGAACTTAAAATATATCTTCTCTCAACATGAGTTGAATATGAGACAACGTCGTTGGATGGAGTTAATCAAGGAATACGATTGTACAATTGATTGCCATCCAGGGATGGCTAATGTAGTGGCTGATGTGTTAAGAAGAAAATCATCATCACCAGCCCTAGATAAAGCACAATTGAACTCCTTAGTGTGCTCTAAGAGAGATATGCTTATCTCCTTGAGGCAAAACAATATACAGCTTAAGGTATCGATGTTAGTTGGGCTGTTAGCTGAGATGCAAGTGAAGCCTACTATGAAACAACAGATTAAAGAAGCATAGCAAGTTGATATTGTGGTTCAACAAATCAGGTCAGAGTATGATAGTGAGAAACGGGATGGTTTTCATGAGTCAGAGGATCAGGTAGTCTGTTACCATGGTAGGATGGTAGTACCTGATGCCAATGACTTGAGGAAGTTAGTCTTGGAGGAAGCTCATTCTTCGATGTATGCAATGCATCCATGGAGCACCAAAATGTATCATAACTTAAAAGATATGTATTGGTGGCCTGTTTTGAAGAAGGATGTAGCTGAGTTTGTTATGCGGTGTCTGGTATGTCAACAGGTTAAAGCTGAACATCAAAAGCCCGCAGGAACAATGCAACCTTTGCCTATACCACAGTGGAAATGGGATCATGTGACCATGGACTTTGTGGTTGGTTTGCCTAGAACAACCAAAGGTCATGATTCCATATGGGTGATAGTTGATAGGTTGACTAAGACAACACATTTCCTTCCTGTCAAAACAACCTACACTGTTGAAAAGCTTGCACAAATGTATGTAGATGAGATAGTGTGGTTGCACGGGGTACCAGCTACTATTATTTCTAATAGAGGTCCTTAGTTCACGAGTCATTTTTGGGAACGGCTACATAAAGCTTTGGGTACGCAGTTAAGGTTTAGTACAACCTTTCACCTACAGACAGATGGACAATCTGAGAGAACCATACAAACTTTGGAGGATTTTCTTAGGGCATGTGTCCTTCAATTTGTAGGAAGTTGGGATCTACACCTGAGTTTGATAGAATTTTCTTACAATAATAGCTATCAGCATAGTATTTATATGGCACCATATGAAGCATTATATTGTAGATGTTGTAGATCTCCGTTATGTTGGTATGAAACAGGAGAATATCAACTTCTGGGTCTTGGGCTAGTGTAGCAGACAACCGAGAAGATTAAAGTAATCCAACAATAGTTAAGGGCTACACAGGATAGATAGAAGTTGTATGCCAACAGGCAGCGAAGACCTTTAGAATTCCAAGTTGGAGACAGAGTATTTCTCAAGGTCTCACCTTGGAAAGGTGTCCTTAAATTTGGAAGGAAAGGAAAGTTAGCTCCTAGATTTATGGGGCCTTATCCAATCATTGAACGGATTGGAAAGGTAGCCTATAAGCTGGAGTTGCCACCTGAGTTGCATAAGTTGCATCCAATGTTCCATATCTCCATGCTGAGAAAGTGTCATCCTGACACAAAGTTAGTTCTACAACCTGTAGAGGGAGAACTAAATGATGATGTGACATATGTGGAAGGACATGTGATGATCCTTGACAAAAGAATAAAAAATCTGAAAAAGAAAGACATATGTCTTGTAAAAGTTGTCTGGCATCATCGTGGCATTGAAGAAGCTATGTGGGAGCTATAGGAAGAGATGAGGAGGAAGTACCCTTCTCTTTTCTCTTGAGGATTTCGGGGACAAAATTTCTGTTAGGGGTGGATAATTTGTAACATCCCTGACCTGGGTTACGTGTTAACCCTAGATGTTTTGCTTAAATGAGGTTGATTATATGCTTGCTCTTATCTTTTTAAAAGTAATTAAGGCTCAAGAGGAACTTATATTTCAATTTTAGTCCTTTTTGAATAATGTTGAAATAATGTTTTGTTAGTTTTGGACTAAAATGCAAATTACCCAAGTTGAGGGGTTAACTTGCAAATTGTACATGATAAAATGTTCCTCAGATGTTGAAGCATCATAGGAATGAGTATTATGCAATGCTATGGCTTCCACAAGCTTGATCACCAAGATAGAGCTTGCTGAGCAATCTTTGTGCAATAAAACCTAGTTTTGGTGTAATGTGCAATTTACCCAAAACTTAGGGTTCAATATGCAAAATACCACTTCAAGAGGGTCCCTCATGATTCTTGGCATCATGTAGAGAAAATAATTTGAGAGGGGCGCCTCATTTGAATCATTTTGGAAGAGAGACAATCTTGATATTAAAATAATCAAGATTTAAGCATAAATGGAACTTTACTTCAAATTAATGCAAAAATAAATATGTTAATTGAAGTACCCTTCAACCAATAATCAGATGGTTGAAATTAGATAAGTGTGGACGTCATTATGCCTTGCAAAGGCCACGAAAATATCTAAGTGAGTGGAGAGCCCACTCACATTAGTTAATTAAAAGTAATATCCACTAAAAATGGGATATTAGTATTATATGAATTAAGGTGCTTAATTGCTTTTCCTTTAAATTGTGGATAATGAAGAAGAATTAAAGGCAAAGGAGGATGCCTTCGTATTCAAGGAGTAGAGGGGGTTAAGTCGCACCAATTTGGGGAGTTGAAGGATTGCTTTTCAACTTTCTCTCTCTTTGAAAATCCTTATATACACTTCATTTCCCACTCAACCCAGGACTATTTTTTGGATTTTCTTTCACTCTTTGTTTGCAAAACGACTAAGGGAGCTTAGGAGAAACAGGAGGACGACCCCCAACCTGTAGGTAAGCTCCATGATCTCCTTTCACCTTGATTTCATGGTGGAAATTGAAAATCAATGCTTGATTTCTTCTTTTCTCCACTCAATTCTCAACTTTGACCATTCGTTTCACTCATAGAGTTGACCACGAGCTTGGGATAGTTGAGAAAGCTTCTCCCACCATTAAAAACGTGGATTTGGAGCTTTTAAGCATTCTTTGAAAGGGGGTTATATAACTTGAACCCATTTACATCATTATTCAATTCCAATTTTACAAGTTATGTTGATTTCTCCTTCTTCTTGATTAATTGTTTGTTGTAATGGATGATTCTATGAAATCAGTAGTAATATGAACCTTAGAAATGAAGGTAGATGATGATTACATCATCTTGGACACTTTTCCCAAAAATGAAACTCCAATCGGTTTCCAATAAAATTGGTCAATCCGTTTCACCAAACCATTAGGTGACCAAATAGTTTGCAAACCGTTTGAGGAATTGGGTTCAAAACTATTTGGGATAGTTGACCGTTTGGGTTGAGTTGACCATTTGGATTAAGTTGACCATTTGGATTGAGTTGACCATTTGGAAAGAAACATTTTCTAAATTGTTTGATGATTAACGATCCTCAAGATCATTTGGTGTTTAGGGTTTCCAAAACCGATTGAATGGAAACGGTTTTCAAAACCATTTGAGGTTGAGACCCAGACTGTTTGGAGGTATAAATAGTCTCAAACCGTTTGGACATGTTTGATCAAACCGTTTGGGCATGTTTGATCAAAACCGTTTGGACATGATTGTTCAAAAATTGTCTGGGCATGTTTGATCAAAACCGTTGGGGCATGATTGTTCAAAACCGTTCAGACATGATTGTTCAAAACCGTTTGGGCATGTTTGATCAAAACCGTATGGAGATCCAACTTAAGCAAAATCGTTTGAAAGTTTAATTTGGTCAAAACCCTTTTGATGGTTCAATTTGATCAAGCCCAATTAATGGATTAAATGATTTCTAATCATTTGAAGGTTCAATTAACTCCAAAACTAATTGAGTACTTATAAAAGTACCTCAATGATGATTACAGTGGAAGCATATTTAATGTACTTAGATGATTTATACATTTGCTATCTAGGAAGGTAATAAACTCATTACCTAATGATTACCAAAGGTAAGTACAAAGGTTGAATCCATAATGTACTTAATTGATTGGTAACCTTGGTAGGGTTAACCTTTGATATTTATGGAAGCAACAACTCAACACACAAAGCTAACCTTAAATGTGTGTTTTTGAATACAGGATTAACTCAATCTAATCAAGATTGGAGTAATGAACGTCCTAGAGAGGATGAGAGAGATAAATTCATACATGTATAATAATCAAGTAGTAATCAAGCCTCAACACTTTCAAAATGAATTAAATATGTAATTAGGGTATGATCCTTGATAAAGAGATCATGAAACCCTAATTGAGGTGATTGATAAACCCAAACCCTAATTTAGGGAAATGTGGTGAGAAACCCTAATTCAGGGTATTTTTGATGAAAAACCCTAATTAAGGGTGATGTAATGTGAAACTCTAACCCAAGATAATGTTATGTAATGATATGTAAATCCCTAATGTAGAATGATGTAATGTGTTTTGAAACCCTAAAATAGGGTAAAGGTATGAAAAACCCTAATTTTTGGGTTATAATGTACGAAACCCTAATTTTTGGGCAATATGATGATAAATCATAACCCTAATGTGGAATAATAGGATGAGTATCTCTGGTTGACCTGAAATTGAAACCCTAACCCTAGAAAGGGAATAGTGGTATTACTTTGTATTGCATGGTGCTGATATGTAAGCATTATAACTGTTATCATGAAGTACTAACCATGTAGGTATCATGAGAAGATGAACATATCCAGGTATGAGCTATGATGTTTCTTTTATTAAAGTTCTTAATGTGCCATAATATGCCTTGTTGCCTACTAAGAGGTAACAAGAGGTGAAATAAGCTTTGTGAGCTATGTAGAATGCTTGTGTAATCATGATTACCTTGGTCAGATGACCAGAAGGTATTTAGTTACCTAATAAGTGGTAACAAGTATTCTATGATGAACTAAGGGTTTGAATACCCATATTCTATAATCATGATGATGAACTTGTTAAGAAATGGAAATGCACCTGATGAGATGAGGGATTAAGATCCCAGTACTTTATTAAAGAGTTGAACAATACTTGATGAAAGTATTACCCATTATTTGTAGCAATTGTCATAATATTTAATGTTTGGAAACTTGTTTGATGCTAAAAGAATATGTTAATACACTTAATTAATCAAGTGATATCATATAATGTAGTTGCCCTGACCACAGATCCATCAGCGTCAGAATTTGCTGAATGGTGAAACAAGTTAAACTCGGAACACATATTTTTGAATATGTGGGGGTAAATGGGCAATTATATCCTTATGCCCCGTAGGGATGACTGTGTGTTATCACATATGTAAAGAACAAGCTGTGTGCCATAACCCTGAAAAGAGTATGGCTACAGGCCATGACTCCACAAAACAATACTAGGCATTAGTTGTGTGATCTAAGTGTGAAGAGAGTATATGATGCGGCTATAACTCTATAGCAAAGATGCTAATATACCCTGGCAAGCTAATTGTAGTCTGACACGTGATGTAGATACCATATAATCTCGCACTGACCAAGAAAGATGAGGTCTTAGAGTCTGGCTCTTCCATTGACCTTGTGTGGTATCGATGCTTAACGTAATCGTGGTCGGTTGGAGTATGAACGGTATACTTCATCTTTTCAGGGCATTAATTAGGTATGATTGTAAAATATAATCAGTCGTGTAGCGTATTTGCCTAAGATTGAAATACGAGAATCATTGGTTGATATTATCATGCTTAGTATAGCGGATAAATGTTATACATGTTCTTCATATTCCTTATTGGATAAGTGACATGCTGCTCTATCAAGTTATAGCTGAAATGCTTTAAATAAGATTAATGTTCTAATCTGTTAGACAATGAATTAATTGTTGTTAAACAATTATGATTCCTCTGTTCAGATTTATCTTATTAAACTTCAATAATAATGTTTCTGGCAGAGAGTTATATCTCTCGCTAGGGCAGTTTCAAATTGTCTCACCCCCGTGGGATCCAACTTTTTAGTTAGACACGGAGAAAGAGGCAGAAACCCCACAGCAGGGGAAGAGCAGCAGCAGCAGTAGCAGTTGGGACAGTAGTGATTTCTCAGGTGAAGACACTGGCTATCATGTCTTGTATATGTGTACATAGAGTCCTATGTGTCGTCTTTATACTCTCAGGTCCTCGGAGTTAGTAATTAGTTTGATGAATCAATATGAGATTTTGGCTTAATGCCTCGAGATTTTTATACTGCCTATGTACAGTTTAACAGGGCAGTTGATGCTTGTAACTCTCGAGAAGGAATGGTACAAGAGATGTACTGGTGAACTAGAATGTAATTTAATTACTTTGGTTCTTTTTGAAAGAGTTTTCCAGTGTATGGATCTCTTTATAAAAGGTTTTAATTTTTAGTGATTTTCGTTAATCCACTGCACATGATTCGCTTCCTCTTAGTTAATGGTGTTTTTGCGAGTTGGATGCCACAATAACAAAAAGGGAGACCTTATTCCATAAATGAGTTTAACTACAACTCTTAGAGAAGGTGTTAATTCACCTTGGGCAACTGGCTTGCAACCACAAAAACGTGCTTAGCCAAGACTTTAGTTCATTAGGGTCACCATCCCTGACTCCAAAGGACTTAGATCCGAATCCCAAATATATCAATCCCCGGCCAAGACAAGTCGACTCTGTTACCAACACATCTCCCAATATAAGGTTTAGAATTAAAAGGAAACCATCATCAAAGATATACAACTCAAAATGATGGCTAGTCAAAGTTAATGAGGTTAAAAGGTAGTCATCAGTAAATGAATCACTAGTTGAGTATTTCACTATGACATCTAAAATGTAAACTTGTGGGATTGTGGAATTGAATCAGACAAATATATGGCCAGGAGTGTGTAAGAGGTTAGGGAGTCCCCCTGTGCAAACACGGAACCAATTAAATAATCTTTCCTCTTTACTGGCTATAGGAATTAGTGAAATAGGCTTCTAGTCACCTTAGAAGTGTCTGATGGAATTCCACTTTCCAAAAATATCACATGACTCATATAATAGGGAGAAATAAGGGAAAAGGGAACCAAAAGACAATAGGATTGGAATCCAAAGAAATTCTTGATTATTATCTAAAACATTTTAACTCAAAATTGAAGGATAATATGGACGAATATATGGAAGTCATACCTAGCTTATTAATAAAGAGGATGTGTATAGTTGATCACTTATTCATTCTTTAGGAAAGTATATGAAGTATGCCTATGCTTTTTGTAAGGACCATGACCTCCATTTTGGGCTTATCATGTTTGCTTTGCCTAAAACTTGTGCTTAGTTTCTTGCTAATCACCTCTAGTGGTGATTAAGGTTTGCTTGAGCTTTGTTGAGAGTTGGAGGTGTTACTTGCAAATAACCTAAGTTTAGGGTTGATGAGCAAGTTTGTCACCTTGGGAGATGTTTTTCTCTCTCCTTGCTTCCTTTAGAGTTGAGAGGAAGGGTTGGGCTCGTTTCTTGAGTTGCCTTGGGCTTTGTTGAGCTTTGTTGGGCTTCATTTTTCCTTGTTTGGGCCTTGCTTTACCTTGTTGGACCTTGTATCAGGCAAGAGAGCTTGGTGTCAGACATGGGTGTGTCACCCATGGGGCTGTATTGGGCAAGGGTGTGACGTGTATCAGCCTATGACAATCTTTGACCTTTGGCTTCGTTTGTGTCACCACTCTAGTGGACACTTGGTGCATGGTGCTTGCATGTGGCAATAGCCTTGCACATGTGGTCGTGGAGAGATGAGAAGGTGGCATTGCCCATGGACAAGTGTCCCTAGGTGGGCGACACATTGCCTTATTTTCTCCTCACCCCTATTCTATATATGTATCTCCTTTCTCTTGCTAAGGATCCCTTTAGTTCCTTAGTTTCCCCTCTTCCTTGGTGAATGACACCACTCCTTCGTAACCTTGGTGGTCGATACCCTTGGAGGAGCTAAGCTTGGTGGCCGATCGTTCTCCATGGAGTCTCCTTCTTCCTCTTGTGGTGGTGCTTGAGCTTAAAGCTTGGAGCTTTGGAGCTTTCTTAAGGTGGGTTACATAACTTCTAACCCTAATTATACTACCTTATTTTATGTTGCATGTTCATATATGATCATGATCGTCCATGCATGTTGTTATATATGTTTCTTTCTCTAGCATGTACCTTTAATCTTGTGGATATAGTGATCATGTTGTTGATGATGTGTTGCTTCTTGTGTACCTTTGGACCTAGTTGGCTGAACCCATATATTAGGGTTTCCTTTGGGGCCATACCCCTTTCTCTCCTTGGTATTGAGAAGTGAGTTTGATCTCTAGTGGTGTAGGAAATACCCCTCTCTTCCTTAGTCGTTGAGAGGTGATTCTATGCTCTACTTGCTTGGGCAATACCCTCCTCTCACCATGGATTTGAGAGGTGAGCCTTTGGACGAGTGACGATCTAAGTTGGAGATGATCCATCATGTTTCTTGAGTGGTGATGGAGGTTGCGCAAAACCCCTCTCTTGGTTATTGAGAGGTGAGCCAACCTTCTTGATCTTTTAGGGTTTTGATGATGATGATCTTGAGGTTGATGATGACCTTGTTGGGATGAGCTTGGTGCCTTGCACGATACACCTTGGAGTAGTGTTGCCCGACACACCTCCCTTGGTCTCGAGTTTTGATCTTGGCTGATATGCTGTGTTTGGTTGGCTTTGTGCCCATTATGGCTCTCTTGACCTTGATGATGAGCTTGGGCGATATGCCTTGATCTAGATGATCCTTTGACCCAGTAGCTGTTACCCCCTTGGTCGATAGAGTGCCTAGTTGATATCTCTATTTGGAATTCTTGGGTGATACATGTTGGGTCGGGTTCTTGCCCAACATGGGTCGAGTGGTGGCCCTTGTGATGTCTTGGACGTTATGGTGTGTTGGTTGGGCGTTAGGGTTTGGTTTTGGGCGCCATGCTCCTGGTCGATATGACCTTTAGCTGATGAAGTGATGTGGGCTGCCCGGCATGCAACCCTAACCCTAGATGGGCGATAGAGTTCTTGGTCGTTGGGTAGTTGTGATGCCCGACACATCCCTTAGCACTTGGCTGCACGACACAATTCTTGAACCAGTTTGCATGATACCCTGGGTGTTGGTCTGCTTGTTACCCTCTATGCATAAGTGTACGACATGATGATGGCCGATATGGCGGCATAACACCTTAGAGTTGGATGCCCTAGTCAATAGATCCTTGGTGACGGTTGTTACCCTACCTGATATCACCTATAGTAAAGGTTGCACTACCCGTCACACTTCTAGTGAGGGTAGTGAGCACCTTTGGTGAGGGTTATGTCCAACCTGGAAACCCTAGGTAGTAGTTCTTTATCATGTAACCGCATCTTTATATATATGCATGATAGTTGCAAACCTATGCTATGTTGGATGTCTAAAGATGATGTCGTTTAAGATGATAAGATACTTGCCCATGTTTATAAGGTAAAGAGCATAATTGGATGCCCATGATTTGATAGCAGTGATGTAATTGATACAATATGACACACATATTTATAATCATGACATGTGCATCTACAAATCCTGATGACATGATAATCTGTAAGAGCTATGTATGGTGATTTTAAGTTATCTCTCTTGATGTGCATACTAACCATGCAGGTATATTAAATGGATCCATAGCTAGGTAAGAGCTATGAGGTATATGTGCTTTGATTAACACTAAATGATGATAATCCTTGCTGATGAGATAACATTCATCACCAGTATGATGAGATAGGTCTGAGGACCTGATAAAGTTTGAGTGCCTAGTTGAGGTGTTATCCTCTGATGATGAGATAAGGGATTTCTATCCCAGGATGTTGATGTAGGATGTTGATGCCTTGAGAGGCAGTAGCAATCTATAAGGAGGGATTGAGATCCCATGATGATGTGATAATAATAGTATTAATGTAGCTCAATGTTGTTTATGTTTTACAACTTGGTTGCCTCAACAACTCACTTAAAATATACTAATTAATTATAGTGGAACATATAATGTAGTTTCCCTGGCCATAGATCCATCATCATCAGATTTGGTGATGGTGAAATAGGTTTATCCTGCGAGATTACCTGGAGCGCATATTGTTGAATATGTGGGGTTTTCTCCTAGCTGAAAATAGGAGGATTGGAGTACAACTGCGGTTGTAGACTCCGTATGTTAAAGAGCATGGTGAACAGGCCCATGACTCAATGAGTTAGAGCATGATTGCAATCATGGCTCAAGAGCACAGTGATCAGGTTCGTGGTTCAAAAAGTATACTAGCACATGTGTCAAGGTGAGCTAGAGATATGGGTAGCTTGCAGACATGACCCTGAGGCTGAGGCCATATAAGAATGAGACGGCGGTCCTGCTTTGGTTTTCATGCACTAACCACGAGGAGGTGAGGTCATGGATCCGACTCTCCCATTGACCTTGTATGGCACCGATTTTTGGGCTTCGCAGCCAAAGGTTGGATTTGAGCAGGGACAACTCACTTCCTCAAGGCATAATAAAACGTAATCCAACCGAATAGTATATATTGCTTATAGAAAAATACGGAACATTGATTGAGGCTTTGATTATATAGCTGATCTAGTTATACCTTGCAGTTATGTGTAAGATCCTTATATTTTGTGATAAGTTCTTATAAAGCTTATCTTGTCAATCATGTTCCATAAAGAAATACTTGGTTATATGCCTCCGGGATATCTTGGTAAGATTGATTGTAATAATAGTCTTTCTTAGTATGTTGCTCTTATTATATGTCTTTACCAACTACCTATTTTATCTACTTTAAACCTTCTGAGTTTTTATAGTTTTGGCAGGGAGTTATGTTTCTCATTGGGACTGTGTGTCTCACCCCGCTAGTTTACAACCTTTTTAGGTGATCACGTTAGACGTGGTGGTGGTCGTGAGGTTGCGGCCGAGCAACTAGAGGAAGAGTAGTAGAAGGCAAGAGATGGACATGCTGATGTATTGGTGGTTTTGTAGTAGAGTTCTAGAGTCATCCCTATACTCTCAGGTCCTCGAAAGTGTTTGACGATGTTTTACAATGTATGGCTGATATATTTTGTATATCCTACTACTGGCCTTACGTGGCCTGTTATGTATGTATAAACATGTGATGAACTCATGTGCAGGCTGTACAGCTAGTTCTGATAAGATGGGGACATATATCAAGGGTTGTACATGTTTATATAACATGTTTCGTTGTAGGATATGGATGTAATAAGCTTTCTTTTATATGTTTCCACAATCGGTTTTAATTAACCCGTGTTTTTGGTAATATGTGGTTTATGGTGTTTCCCCACATTTTCACGTGTCACCTTGCTGTCTGTGTGATGGCGGGGTGTCACAGTTGGTTTGGTATTAGAGCTCTAGGTCCGCTGAGTCTATAGGGATCTAGGACTAGGTTTGTATCCGTTCTTGTGAGTTTCCTAGATTTTCTTACAATAACCTTCTGTCCTCAGCGGAAGATAAAGCTTAAAGATGTTTGGAAACCATGAAGAACATGTTGCCGAGAGTAGTGAGGTTGCATCAGTTGATGGAGCTAGAGAGCAGACACATGAAGATCGGGTGCCTGAGGTCCCCCAACTTGACCCAGCCATTCTTGAAAACCCTGCCTACCAGTAGCTTATGGGGCAGTTGATGGCTACGATGAATCACATGGTGGAAAGAGTGCTAGTGCCTCTACCAAGAGTACAGGCTCACCATGGTGAATCATCAAGCATTGGGAATACCTTTGAGCCGCTTCGCTGAGTCAGAGCTTCGGATTATGCTGGAACGGCTGATCCAGCGGATGTAGATCTGTGGCTGATAGGTCTCGAGAAGGCCTATCGGATCCTCGACATCCCCGAAGCAGACAAAGTAAAGAATGTTGTCTACCTTCTGAAGGGTAGTGTTGGCCACTGGTGGGCCATCGAGGAGGAGAAGCGACCCGATGAGGTGATCGGTTGGGAGGTTTTCCGGCGAGAGTTCATCAGCAGATACTTCCCGAAGACGTACCTGGATGAGAAGATCAACCAGTTTGAGCATCTGCGCTAAGGATCCATGAGCATCACCGAGTTTGAAGCCAAGTTCATGGACTTGCTGAGGTTTTGTCCTCACATGGCGGCGACAGATGATGAGCGGATCAGGCGGTTTGAGAAAGGTTTGAGTGCTGAGTTGTCGACACATGTTGCTGCTTTGGAAAATCGGGAGCAGTTTGCCACATTCATGGAGTCTGTCCACAAGATTGAACGATCTATCAGGGAGAAAAGGGAGTCCATGACTAGGAAAAGGCATGATCAGTTTCGGGGATAGAGATCTGGTGGCTTCAAGAAGCCAAGGTTTTTAGCACCTTCCATGATGAGAGGTTCCAGTACAATGTCACAATGGTCCCTGAGTAAGGGAAGAGGTTATGTTTCTTCACTATTGAAGGCGCATAGTACAGCCTCAGTGGTAGTGACAGGGCCATCTAGGCCGTAGATAGAAGGAATGTCATGTAACCACTAAGGACAGACTGGGCACTTGAGGTCAAATTGCCCAAAGAGAGATGTTGAAGTGACACAACAGCTAAGGTAGAATCAGCAAATGTCAGATAGACAGCAACCCAGTGGTAGGAAAGGGTGAGGATGCGGTCAAGCATCGCAAGTGGGATCGTCTTCCCAAGGAAGCAAAGGACATGGACAACAAGCAATGGCTCGATTCTATGCTATGATTCAGTCAGAGGCGATAGTCAACCCGCGAGTGGTGGCAGGTCAGATGGAGTTATTTCATTCTAATTTGTCTTCTTCTTTCTTTATATCTGTTCTAGTTGACCCGGGTGCTACGCATTCTTTTATCACACGTAGTACGCTTGATAGCTGTCTTTTACCTGTTAGTTGTAAGAAAGATATCCCATTGTTAGAAACCCCTCTTGATGGTTCCTCGATGCTTCGAGAAGAGTGTCCATCTTGTGTCTTATCTTTTTCGAGACACAGTATACAAGTGGACCTTATACCACTTGATATGCATGGATTCGATGTGATCCTTGGGATGGATACCTTAGAGAAGTATAAGGTTGTATGGGACTGTGGTTCCAAGCAGATAGTGTTTGATGATGGTGGAGAGAAGTGGATCTTCTAGGGAGATAGGAAGATTCTTCCGATGTGTTTAGTGTCAGTGATGGTTGTAGAGAAGTTGTTGCGGCAAGGTTGTAAGTCATTCTTAGATCACGTTGTGGATACCAAGGCGAAAGGTCCTAGCCTTGAGGTGGTGATAGTTTTCTGAGAGTTTGTGGATGTGTTTCCCTATGAGTTCCCCGGTGTTCCCCCAACTCAAGAGATTGACTTTGAGATCAATCTAGTGTCAGGAACACAGCCAGCTGCTCAGACGCCGTACAGGATGGCTCCAGCGGAGATGGCAGAACTCAATAAGCAATTACAGGAGTTGTTGGATAAAGGTTTCATCAGACCAAGCACATCACCATGGGGTGCTCCGGTCCTATTCATAAAGAAGAAGGATGGGTCGATGTGGTTGTGTATAGATTACCGACAATTGAACAAAGTTACGATCAAGAACAAGTACCCGCTGCCGAGGATAGATAATCTGTTTGATCAGTTGTATGGTGCTATAGTGTTCTCAAAGATCGATCTATGGTATGGATATCATCAATTGAGGATTAAGGCGGATGACATACCAAAGTCAGCTTTTAGGACAAGGTATGGTCACTTTGAGTTTGTGGTTATGCCGTTTGGGCTAACTAATGCACCTGTTGCTTTCATGGATCTAATGAATAGGGTGTTCTGTCCTTTTTTAGATCAGTTTTTTGTGGTTTTCATAGACGACATCTTGATCTATAGTCTGGATAGTCAAGAGCATGAACAGCATCTTCGACAAGCATTGACTCTTCTTCTCCAACACCAGTTATATGCCAAGTTCAGTAAGTGTGAGTTCTGGTTGAAGGAAGTCACTTTCTTAGGTCACATGATATCTGCTGAAGGAGTCAGGGTGGACCCCAAGAAAGTGGAGTCAGTTGCAGATTGGGAGCAACCAAAGACACCAATAGAAGTTTGTAGTTTTCTGGGTCTAGTTGGATACTGCTGGAGGTTTATAAAGGACTTTAGTGTGACTGCGTTGTCATTGATAAAATTGACCAGGAAGGGTGTACCCTTTGATTGGGATGATCATTGTCAGCAAGCTTTCCAAAGTTTGAAGGATAAGATGACTAGTGCTCCAGTGCTAGTGCTGCCAGAGCCTGGGAAAGGCTATGTTGTTTTCTATGATGCTTCCAGGAAGGGCCTAGGATGTGTGTTGATGTAGGAGGATCGTGTGGTTTCTTTTGCTTCACGTCAGCTTAAGAAGCATGAGGAGAATTACCCGACACATGATTTAGAGTTAGTAGCGGTGGTGCATGCGTTAAAGATTTGGAGACACTATCTTTATGGGGAATTGTGTCAGATCTTTACAGATCATAAGAACATGAAGTACATCTTCTCGCAGAGTGAGCTAAACATGCGACAGCATCGCTGGATGGAGCTGATCAATTATTATGATTGCACCATTGAGTATCATCCTGGTAAGGCGAATGTGGTAGCTGATGTGCTTAGTAGAAAGTCTCCTTCTTCTCGCTCAATGAAGAAAGCACAGTTGAGGTTCAGTACTTCTTTCCACTCGCAGACAGATGGACGGTCTGAAAGGACTATTCAGACTTTGGAGGATCTTCCCGATCTTGTGTTTTACAGTTTCTAGGCAGTTGGGATGTGCATCTCAGTTTCATAGAGTTCGCCTATAATAATAGTTACCAGCGGAGCATCGACATGGATCCTTATGAGGCTCTATATGGCAGGAAGTGTAGATATCCTCTATGTTGGTATGAGTTTGGTGAGTATCAGCTTTTGGGTCCTGAGTTAGTGCAGTAGACAACAGAGAAGATTAGAGTGATACAACAATAGTTGAAAGTGGCACAGGACAGATAGAAGTCTTATGCAGACAATCGTCGATGACCTTTAGAGTTCCAGGTGGGAGACAAAGTGTATCTCAAGGTCTCACTCTAGAAAGGCGTGCTAAGGTTTGGCTGGAAAGGAAAGTTGGCACCTAGGTATATAGGGTCATGCCCGGTAATAGCATGTGTTGGCAAGGTAGCTTACAAGTTAGAGCTGCCGCCAGAGTTTCATAGGTTACATCCGGTGTTCCATGTCAGCATGATGAAGAAAAGTCATCCAGACACAGGGACATTGATACAACCAGTTGAGGTTGAGATTGATAAATATGTAACCTATGAGGAAGGTCCAGTGACGATCCTTGACAAAAGAGTAAAGAAGTTAAAAAGGAAAGACCTGGTTCTTGTGAAAGTTCTTTGGCATCATCGTGGCATTGAGGAAGCCACATGGGAGCTTGAGGAAGAGATGAGGAGGAAGTATCCCTCACTTTTCTCTTCATATTTCGGGGACGAAATCCCTTTGTAGAGGTTTATGGCTTGTAAGGACCCTGACCTCCGTTTTGGGCTTATCCTATTTTCTTTGCCTAAACCTTATGCTTAGTTGCTTGCTAATCACCTCTAGTGGTGATTAAGGTTTGCTTGAGCTTTGTTGAGAGTTGGAGGTGTTACTTGCAAATAACCTAAGTTTAGGGTTGATGAGCAAGTTTTTCACCTTAAGAGATGTTTTTATCTCTCCTTACTTCCTCTAGAGTTGAGAGGAAGGGTTGGGCTCATTGCTTGAGTTGCATTGGGCTTTGTTGAGCTTTGTTGGGCTTCATTTTGCCTTGTTTGGGCCTTGCTTTACCTTATTGGACCCTATATCGGGCAAGAGATCTTGGTGTGGGCCATGGGTGTGTCGCCCATGGGGATGTATCGGGCAAGGGTGTGAGGTGTATTAGCCTATGACCATCTTTGACCTTTGGCTTTGTTTGTGTCACCACTCTAGTGGACACTTGGTGCATGGTGCTTTCATGTGGCAATCACCTTGGACATGTGGTCGTGGAGAGATGAGAAGGTGGCATTGCCCATGGATAACTGTCCCTAGGTGGGCGACACATTGCCTTGTATTCTCCTCCCCCCTCTTCTATATATGTATCTCCTTTCTCTTGCTAAGGATCCCTTTAGTTCCTTAGTTTCCCCTCTTCCTTGGTGAATGACACCTCTCCTTTGCAACCTTGGTGGCGAATACCCTTGGGGGAGCTACGCTTGGTGGGTGGTCCTTCTCCTTGGAGTCTCCTTCTTCCTCTTGTGGTGGTGCTTGAGCTTAAAGCTTGGAGCTTTGGATCTTTCTTAAGGCGGGTTACATAACTTCTAACCCTAATTATATTACCTTATTTTATGTTGCAGGTTATATATGATCATGATCGGCCATGCATGTTGTTATATATGTTTCTTTCTCTAGCATGTACCTTTAATCTTGTGGATATAGTGATCATGTTGTTGATGATGTGTTGCTTCTTGTGTACCTTTGGACCTAGTTGGTCAAACCCATAGATTAGGGTTTCCTTTGGGGCCATACCCCTTTCTCTCCTTAGTATTGAGAAGTGAGTTTAAGCTCTAGTGGTGTAGGAAATACCCCTCTCTTCCTTAGTCATTGAGAGGTGAGTCTATGCTCTAGTTGCTTGGGCAACACCCTCCTCTCACCATGGATTTGAGAGGTGAGCCTTTGGATGAGTGACGATCTAAGTTGGAGATGATCCATCATGTTTCCCGAGTGGTGATGGAGGTTGTGAAAAACCCCTCTCTCTTGGTTGTTGAGAGGTGAGCCAACCCTCTTGATCTTTTAGGGTTTTGATGATGATGATCTTGAGGTTGATGATGACCTTGTTGGGATGAGCTTGGTGCCTTGCATGATACACCTGGGAGTAGTGTTGCCCGACACACCTCCCTTGGTCTCGGGCTTTGATCTTGGCCGATATGATGTGTTTGGTTGGCTTTGTGCCCGTTATGTCTCTCTTGACCTTGATGATGAGCTTGGGCAATATGCATTGATCTAGATGATTCGTTGACCCAGTAGTTGTTGCCCCCTTGGTTGATAGAGTGCCTAGTTGATATCTCTATTTGGAAGTCTTTGGCAATACATGTTGGGTCGGGTTCTTGCCCAACATGGGTCGATTGGTGGCCCTTGTGATGTCTTGGATGTTATGGTGCGTTGGTTGGGCGTTAGGGTTTGGTTTTGGGTGCCATGCTCCTGGTCGATATGACCCTTAGCTGATGAAGTGATGTGGGTTGCCCGGCATGCAACCCTAACCCTAGATGGGTGATAGAGTTCTTGGTCGTTGGGTAGTTGTGATGCCCGACACATCCCTTAGCACCTGTCTGCACGACACAATTCTTGAACCAGTTTGCATGATACCCTTGGTGTTGGTCTGCTCGTTACCCTCTATGCATAAGAGCACGACATGATGATGGTTGATATGGTGGCATAACACCTTATGGTTGGATTCCCTAGTCAATAAAGCCTTGGTGAGGGTTGTTACCATACCCGATATCACCTATAGTAAAGGTTGCACTACCCATCACACTTCTAGTGAGGGTAGTGAGCACCTTTGGTGAGGGTTATGTACAACCCGGAAACCCTAGGTAGTAGTTCTTTATCATGTAACCGCATCTTTTGATATATGGATGATAGTTGCAAACCTATGCTATGTTGGATGTATAAAGATGATGTCGTTTAAGATGATAAGATACTTGCCCATGTTTATAAGGTAAAGAGCATAATTGGATGTCCATGATTTGATAGCAGTGATGTAATTGATACAGTATGACACACATATTTATAATCATGACATGTGCATCTGCAAATCCTAATGACATGATAATATGTAAGAGCTATGTCTGGTGATTTTAAGTTATCTCTCTTGATGTGCATACTAACCATGCAAGTATATTAAATGGATTCATAGCTAGGTAAGAGATATGAGGAATATGTGCTTTGAATAACACTAAACGATGATAATCCTTGCTGATGAGATAACATGCATCACCAGTATGATGAGATAGGTCTGAGGACCTGATAATGGCTGAGTGCCTAGTTGAGGTGTTATCCTCTGATGATGAGATAAGGGATTGCTATCCTAGGATGTTGATGCAGGATGTTGATGCCTTGAGAGGCAGTAGCAATCTGTGAGGAGGGATTGAGATCCCATGATGATGTGATAATAACAGTATTAATGTAGCTCAATGTTGTTTATGTTTTACAACTTGGTTGCCTCAACAACTCACTTAAAATATACTAATTAATTACAGTGGAACATATCATGTAGTTTCCCTGGCCATAGATCCATCATCGTCAGATTTGGTGATGGTGAAATAGGTTTATCCTACAGGATTACCTGGAGTGCATATTGTTGAATATGCGGGGTTTTCTCCTAGCTGAAAATAGGAGGATTAGAGTACAACTACGGTTGTAGACTCCGTATGGTAAAGAGCATGGTGAACATGCCCATGACTCAATGAGTTAGAGCATGAATGTGTTCATGGCTCAAGAGCACGGTGATCAGGCCCGTGGCTCAAAAAGTATACTAGCACCTGTGTCAAGGTGAGCTAGAGATATGGGTCGCTTGCGGAGGTGACCCTGAGGATGAGGTCGTATAAGCATGAGATTGTGGTCCTACTTTGGTTTTCATGCACTAACCATGAGGAGGTGAGGTCATGGAGTCCGACTCTCCCATTGACCTTGTATGGCACCGGTGTTTGGGCTTCGCAGCCAAAGGTTGGATTTGAGCAGGGACAACTCACTTCCTCAGGGAATAATAAAACATAATCCAGCCAAATAGTATATATTGCTTAAAGCAAAATACAGAACATTGATTGAGGCTTTACTTATATAGCTGATATAGTTATACCTTGCAGTTATGTGTACGATCCTTATCTTTTGTGATAAGTTCTTATAAAGCTTATCTTGTAAATCATGTTCCATAAAGAAATACTTGGTTATATGCCTCCGGGATATCTTGGTAAGATTGATGGTAATAATAGTCTTGCTTAGTATGCTGCTCTTATTATATGTCTTTACTAGCTACCTATTTTATCTGCTTTAAACCTTCTGAGGTTTTATAGTTTCGACGGGGAGTTATGTTTCTCGTTGGGACTGTGTGTCTCAACCCGCTGGTTTACAACCTTTTTAAGTGATCGTGTTACACGTGGTAGTGGTCGTGAGGTTGCAGCCGAGCAGCTAGAGAAAGAGCAGTAGAAGGCAAGAGATGGACATGTTGTTGTATTTGTGGTTTTGTAATAGAGTTCTAGAGTCATCCTTGTACTCTCAGGTCCTCGGAAGTGTTTGACGATGTTTTACGATGTATGGATGATATAGTTTGTATATCCTGCTACTGGCCTTACGTGGCCCGTTATGTATGTATAAACAGGTGATGAACTCATGTGCTGGCAGTACAACTAGTTCCGATAAGCTATGGACATATATCAAGGCTTGTACATGTTTATATAACATGTTTCGTTGTAGGATCTGGATGTAATAAGATTTCTTTTATATGTTTCTGCAATTGGTTTTAATTAACCCGTGTTTTTGGTAATATGTGGTTTATGGTGTTTCCGCACATTTTCGCATGTCACCTTATTGTCTGTGTGATGGCGGGGTGTCACACTTTCACTGCATATAATACCAAACCATTCTATTCCATACCTTTTATTGATGTTGATATTATAGATTGTGATAGGAATTAAATATCATATTAAACAATAATAAACCCTACTCTTTGGATGACAAAAATGTGGGAACCATACCTTTATATGTCCTTAATACATGTTTCCACAAGAAGACCATAGCATCATTAAATATATCCAATCTTGATATATTTGGGCAGCATTACGTCACATTTTCCATCACCTCAATCCTCACCCTCAACTAGAACAACTTCTAGGGTTTCTCTCACTAGAGTAGAAGAGAGATGGATTAAAGCATCATGACATATGTGGAAGATATAGTATTTGGATTATCTTAATACAATGGAGGAGGGAGGTAGTAGGTTTCTATGTACAGAGGGTTTGTTGGGAAGTGGTTCCATTCACTAACATAGAGGAAGAGAGATTGATTCACTAGTCTAGAGAGAGATGCGAGGTTTATGGTAGGGAGGGGGCTAGGATAAGGGAAGGGCGTCCACCTTTGTTTTGGGGATGAAGAGGAGAGAACTTGTTCTTATGGTGGGGTGGATGGGGGCTCTTTATATAGGAATGGTGAAGGGTAGCATGGTCCTAATAGCAAAAAGTGTGTGGATGACACATGGGTGCAAGGTGTCATCTTTAGGTGGATGTTTACTAGTTAGGTTACACATGGATGGTTAGGTGTCATCTCAAGAATTTATAGATGACACCTAGAAGCATATGTGTCATCTCAAGAGAGTTATTAAAGGGTGGTTGATACATGGAAGGATAGGTGTCAACTTTTGGAGGTGCTAGGTGTCAAGGGAAGGAGTGTGCCACTCACCTACTTTCTTCACCAACTAATGTGCTTGCTCAAGCTACCTAGTTGTTATCTAGCTATATGCTTGCCTCCATAAGCATCTTGCTTGCCACCCAGCTACTTGCTTGTGTGCTTACCCACCAAAATGTTATTTTTCAAAAATTGACAAAAAGTACCACAATTATATTTTCAATATATATAAGCTTTTAAATAAATCATAATAGATTGTTTTAACATTAAATTGATTTGACAAAAATATCCTCAAAGAAGCTTGTTTTTATGAGTAGCTCTAAATAAGGAGTTTTAGCTTAGGCGGGAGACCAGGATGTTACATTTCTAATGAAAAACTATGTACATACATAAATCCATGGTCTACTACTTAAAAGTTTGTGATAGTATTACTAACTTGTACAAACATCTCTCAAGACCAAAAAATGAACTAATAGTATGCATTCCTTGAGAATTAATAATTTTTTGTGCTCTGATTCTATTATTATTTCTAAGCATATTGTTTCTTACTATGAATATCTTTATAAAATTATAATAAATATGAGCCCATTATCTGGAATGATAACTGGTGTCTACCTAAGTTTAAGATTGAACAATGGGACTGACTTAGGAAATTGGTTATTGAAAAGGAGGTTTAAGAGACCTTAAAAGCTATGAAAAGTGATAAGGCCCATGGGCTAGATTGTTTCAATCTTTAGTTTTTAAAGACTTGTTGGGAGATTGAGAGGAGTGGTGTAACTAAAGCAGTGATGAACTTCTTTGATAACTACAAGCTCTTAAAGGAATGTAATAGAACCTTCACTACTCTTATTCTAAAATCCAAGGATGCTTGTTCTGAAGGACTTTTTCCCTATTTCTCTCTGTTAAATCATTTACAAGTTCATAGTTACGATTTTGGGAAACATGATCAAGTTAGGTCTTCTTGATCCAATTAATGAAAAGAAATATTCTTTTATCCATGGAAGAAGGATTGGTGATTGTTAGTTCTTCCTGATCTAATTGGTGAAATCAATCTTCTTTTATATAGAGAAGAAGTATTGGTGATGCTATCATGTTGGCGAGTGAAACTTTGAGAGCCTTTTTCAATAAGAATTGGTCAAGTAATGCATTAAGGTTGATTTTTCTAAAGCATGTGATATAATTTTAATGCATATTTCATCCTCTTTACAATAAGGAAATTGGAGTTCCCTTACTGTTGGTGTGATTGGATTGATTTGTGATTTAACCCTACTTACTTCTAAAATCTAATAATTGGAAATCCCTCTAGACCCTTCTATGCTTCAAAAGGGTAAGGCAGTGAGATCCAATTCCCCCGTACCTCCTTGTAACAGCTATGCCAAGATTGTCTACAATTGTCAATTATAATGCCAACATTTATATCTTGAGCCCTAACTCTATTCTATCATTAATTGTTTCACATATCATTTTTGCATATGATCTCTTATTGTTCTCCAAAGGTGATGAATTGAATGTTATTGACATATAAAAGTTGCTTAATGAGTTTGAAACTATTTATAGTTTGAGTTTGAATACAAGAAAGAGTCAATAATTTTTTAGTAAGTAGACAGATGAAGGTATTCCCAATATCTTGAATATCGATGCTATGTATTTTCCTATTAGATTGCTTGACATTCCCCTCTTCATTGGTAGGATCACAAAATATATGTGCCTGCCCATCACCGATAAAGAAAAGATAAAATTATACTACTGAAAATGTAAGCATCTTTGAATGAACGAGAGAATTCAACTAGTAATATCCACTCTTTCTTCATATCATATATTACAGTATGGAGCCTTCCCTCTTCCTAAGTTTATTATTCATGAGCTTGAACAAAACTTCAGAATCTTTATTGGGGAGATACTAAGGAGAAGAAGCATATGGATTTTGTGTCATGTTCTCAAATTTGCAAACCAAAAAAGGAGGATGACCTGGGTATTTGGGTTATCCAAGACTGTACTACTGGTGTTGTAAAAAACTTGTGGGACAGTCGAAGTGATAATTACTCTTCATGGGTTCAGTGGCTGCATGTGGAGTATATGAATATTGATTTTATATTATTGTAAAACTAAGGGCAATGCACCTTGGCTTTAGAAACATCTGATCTAGCATTGAGAACTTCTACTTCACATGTAGTTCTTTGCTGGCAATAATAAAAAAATCCTAATTTGGAAGGACCCATGGTGTGGGAATGGCTCAAATTTACTATAGGAGCTAGACATTCAACTTATGAGGATATTGGGCAAGGGGGAATACTATAGGATTGGTAAATGCATCAAAAGAATGGTAAGAATTTTCCTTATGCTAGTGGATGCCAACTTGCAACTGGTTATTTAAAAAATCCTTATGTAGGCCATATACTGACCATGTTAATATGATTCTTACAATGGAAAGTCTAGTATTTCCTCAAAATACAATTGGGATATTCACATGAATAAGAATCATACTCTTCTGAGGTACATTTTATCAAAGAAAATCTGTAAGAGCTTGTTCATTTTTCTATGTAAACGCTATCTGAATCGTATTCCTATTCGTGATGTTCTAAAGAATTTTTGTTTCAATATGCCTTCTAGATGTGTTTTATTTAGTAGGGAAGAGTAGGACCTTCGTCATATCCTATTTTGTTGTGATAATTGCTTGATTATTTGGGTCTCTTTCAAATAGATTTGGGGTTTCTCATGCTTGTCTGTTGGATCTTCTAAAGCTTTATCAAAAGGCCAATATCTTTGCTTTCTTTATTATCTACCACATGTGGATGGAAATTAATAAGAGGTTTTTTCAAGGAACGACATGCTCTCTAGTCTTATATGGTCCTTTTGCATACTAAATTTAAATATTATGAATAGTTATGTGATGTTCCTAGGGTACGCCAAGCTAACAAATACTTATAATTGTCCTATTTAGACACATTCTCTTCAGGGATATAGTATAGGAGTGGCAATTCACAGTTGATATGTAGAGAGAGATGGGGGCACTAGAGCTAGGTCTATTATAGCTAGGTTTGTAGTGCAAAGTGGAGGGTTTCAAGGGTTCAATCTTGGGGAGTTGAGTTACGCTAAGGTGAACATGCAAGAACGAAAGGCAAGAATTAAACCTTGATTAACCCTACACAATCACGACTAACTAACAAGGTTAGACACTAAAGCAAGCAAGTAAAAATATGCAATTAACTAAGCAATGGAAGAGCAAGAGCTAACTAACACAAAGAAAATCAAGCTAGAAATACACTAAGCAAGAAACTATCCAATCAAACACAAGTAATCTCTAACAAGAACTAACTAGCATGAGCAAGCACTTGAACTAAGTGAGTAACAAAAAATTGCCTATCAAGATAGCAAGTTAAAGTTTTAGCAAGTAATAAAGGTAGTGGGTTGTTTAGGGGTTATGCAACCATCAACCATATGCAAGGTACTATTCAAGCATATAGATACAAAAATTAAGCTATCAGATCAAACAACAAGGAACAATGTAGATTATGGATCATATCCTATTAGTTGGTCATGGGTGGGATGGTGGTGTGTAGGGGATCCACTTCCCATCCTTACGAGGCTCTTTTGACTAATTTCAAACTTACAAGGTTTGTTTGACTAAGGTTAGGTAAACATTGGTCTAGATCATCCAATTCTAGGTTTCTAGATGTGATTCTCATAATACACTTAGTACCAATTGGTGGTATAAGGTATAGGAAGAGGATATTTCACCTCCTTTATCCCATACCCAACCTCCTAACGTGCTCCTTGCTAAGTGCATATGGATGAACCTACCTAGTTGTTGGTATGTATGCCCTAAGAGCCAATCATGGGATGATTGGTGGGATACATTAAGATTGATTTGATAAACATAAAAGGCAAGCTTCCAATTCTTTCTGGTTCAGTCATATGAGATAATGATAGAATAGATTGAATGTCTAGAGAATGACAATACTCAATGACGTATGCTTTTAGGTTAAGGACCTGAACGATGAGATCATACAGATGCTAAGAGTTTGTACATTCTTGTTATGTCCCTATTCGGATGTCATTATGGAAGGTAGATAAACAAAAATGACACACAAGACTAGATTTTAGTGTTGGTTGATGACAGAATCTCATTAGTCATGATATGGAGACATCAAACCAAACACATAGGTACTTGTTAGAGAACAAGTGTACCAAATGGACCCACCGTGAGTTTGACACATGGAACCATGACATGGTAGTCACTGTCAGTTCTCACAATGATGGTGGTGAGTGTGATTCTTTGACCTGAAATCACTACACTCAACACATGTAGTTGGGTACACTTTGACATCATCAAATGCAGTCCTGAAACATGAGTTGTTATAAAGGTGATGATTGGGTGGCTTTGACACATGGGGCTTTTGAGGGGTGAGTGATAGATATGGGATTTGTCCCTCCTGAGGGAGTTTGATATCCATGGCCACTTGATGAGTAGGATTGAGATAGGTGTGCGTATGCATGTGTGAATCAATATGTGATATTGATGTCATACATATCTCCTCCAATCTACTCTGAGATCAAGAAAGTGAATGAATGTTGACAGGATGACTGTTCCATGCCTTGAGTTCATTCAGGATATCAGTGACAAAGGAATTATACATTCGTTATAACACCATACACGGATTGTAGGATTGAAAGTTTTTCTCCAACTTTCTATTTCACTTGAGTAGTACTGATGTGCGACTAGGCACCGCTCTTTGCTTGTGAAGTCATAAGTGTTATGGACTTTCACTGCCAACATGAAATAGACCTGCAGGGTCACACACATAGGATTTAACTTGGAGGAGGAGTTTATCCACAAACCATGTTTAGATTGATTACTAAAGGAGTTTAGTAGTTCAATTAAACACTCAATTAATTGATAGCTCAAAATCATAGTATTCAAGGTGTTGGATCGATTGATTAGAGTATCGAATTGATTGAAACTGCAATTGACTGATTTGCACAAGTCTGCAGCCCCAACCGATAGGCTCATGAGATGAACCGATTGGCCCAAGTTGGTGAACCGATCGGCTCATCTGGTGAGATGATCGGCTCATCTGGTGAGATGATCGGCTCATATGGTGAGATGATCGGCTCGTGCAATGAACTGATCAGCTCAAATTTTGAATCGGTCATCTCATGTGACCAACCGAGATCGTTTTGAAAGTTGATTTTGCAAATACAATTTGTTTCACTTGTACAAATTTCTATTTGGACAAGGATTAATATTTGATTAATCGGAAACAAATTTTAAAGTCAATTTGAGTTGGATCAGGACCACGAACCGATCGGCTCAGAAGTGAACTGATCGGCTCAGGGGTCCCAACCGATCGGTTGAGGTTGAACCGATCAGCTCAACTCCCCAACCAACCATTTCATGTATGAAACGATCAGTTCAGGTGGCGTGGTTGGTTGCTTTTGTAGAAAATCTTGAACCCTTCTACTCTTGCATTAATTCCGCATTTCCCGGGATAGAGAACCTTATCCCCATGACCCTTCTATATATAGGGGTAGTGGGGGCTTCTCTAAAAAAGAACTCAGTGCACCAGTTGCTCTGCAAAGTTGTCGTTCTCTCTAGTTTTGGTAAGAGCTCAAGCAAGTGCTACCCGATAAGGGAGGTACAGCAAGGGAAAGACAACTATAGAAAGTGACTGGTGGCAGGAGAGTGTGTTGGTGACTAGTATGCCAATAGGAGGGTGCGACTCCTTGCGATTCCTTGTGTGACAAGGAGATCGGAGTTCCAGGTGGTCCGTGTGGACTACTACAGAGGCGGGAGACTTCTGCTTCTCGGAGGACAGCTATCAATCCTGACAGTCCCGGTGAGACTAGGAGCTTCACAGACACCGTCCAAGACCAGAGGTGAAGACCGCACAAGCCGTGAGGTAATGTCGCCAAGAAAGCCTCGGGACAAGGCACGCCTCTACAAACCATACTTCCTATTGTATAGACGTTGACGTGTTTCCTTTGTTCTGGGTTTGGGGAAAAGAAAATTTTTGTTTCCACTGCCTTCTCTGTCTCCTCTAAAACCCAACAGTGGTATCAGAGCCACGTCAACTTCTCTATACTTTAGGATTATCGATGTGATCAGTTTTGGTTTTTCACCTTCATTTATTGCATACGATGTGAATAAAATTGGCTTTATGCATGTCCAATCCTAAATCCACAAATCCCAATATACATATATGATATGTAATATGAATGCACTCTATACACGTCGCCCTTAAATGAGTTTTGTGGTGGATGTATACCGTGGTTATGGCCAATAAACTCTATATGTGTGCTTGGTTGTATGTGGTTGCTTGCATCTCAGTCTGCGCACTGATTCCCTATCTCCTATTCCTGATGTAACTCAAGATAACTCGAGATTTCTTTCCTACCTTTGCTTCCCCCGAATGTAACTCGGGGTTTCCCAATTCAAATGTGAATAGGATAGAATTTTGTTTCCTGTTATGTCAAAGAACAGCGGACAACCTGACGACAACTGAGACGATCGGCTCAAGGAGTGAATCGATCAGTTGGCGATCCAGACGACTGGTTCGAGGAGTGAGATGAGCGGGTGGCATCCATGAAGAGATGCATGATGACCAGGCGAACCGATCAGTTGGAGGATCCAACCGATCGACTGGTGGCACCCAACCGACTGGCCTGATGGCGAGCCGATCAATCATGGAGATGAGTTGATCAAACCCAAAAAAAGACAAGCAAAGAGTTCATCTTGTACAAGATGCATGTGATGTAGACCTAGACGACCGTGATTCCTCTTGGCTCGAGGAATCACATTAGGATGGCCATAATCATCGCTTTTATCATTTCACATGTTTTCTGTGGGATATAGCATGTATATGATACGTACTATGTATTGTGGTGATTGGATATGTATATGTACCTATAAAACCAAATCCATCATCAAAATATTAAGTCTTATACGCCTTCCATTAGCGGCACACATGAACAACTTGATTGACCAAGCGTAGGTTACGTCAAAGTGTGGTGCGTCGTCTATCTCGCGGAAGTGTGAAGGGTAAACATGTAGGTTCTGCCAAAGCAGGGTGCATATTTACCGTGACAGCTTTTGGGTTAGACTTAACTGGTGATTCTTAGAGCATCTAGGCCTAGAGGCAAGGAATGTCCATGGCAAGGTGTTTTGCATGTTCATTCATCAAGAGTTGCATATGATGCAATTGGCATGATGGCCTACCTAAATAGTCAAGATTGTGGGCCATCAGCCAAAGCTGACTCATAACTTGATGAAATTCGGATCTTGACCCACTAGAAGGTTGTTCGCTGCAATCTTCTGAATTGATTGTAAGGGCTATCAATTTGAACAAAATAGTAGGAGCAATAATTAATTAAAGTCCTAATTATATCGTCAAATTTTCAAATCAAACAAGTCAAAATTGAGTTTTGGACTAAATTGCATATATTTCCTTTTGTAGTACAAATGACAACAAACAACAATCACTTCTTGTTGCGGTCGGTCCTTGAGAAGGACAAGTTGAATGGGACTAACTTCCATGACTGGTTTAGGACATTGAGAATTGTTCTCTCTCAAGAGAGAAAGCTCTATGTCCTGGATACTCCAGTTCCAGAGGAACCTGCTCCTACTGCACCAAAGGCAGAAAGGGATGCTTATAAGAAGAATTCGGATGATTCCATTGTTGTAAAGTGCTTGATGTTGTGCTCCATGAACCACGAGTTGCAGAGACAACATGAGAACATGGGTGTCATTGAGATGATTCAGCATCTCAAGAACATGTATGAAGATCAAGCACGGCAAGAGAGATATGATGTCTCCAGGGTACTGTTCAAGTGTGTCATGACAGAAGGAGATCCAGTTGGTCCTCACACGCTCAAGATGATTGGGTATGTGGAGAACCTGATGAGACTGGGATTTCCCCTGAGCCAAGAGTTGGCTACTGACGTGATACTGCAATCGTTGCCAGAATCCTACAGTCAGTTTGTGATGAACTACAACATGAACAACTTTGACAAGCCATTGATAGAGTTGTTGGGCATGTTGAGGACAGCCGAGACACATATGAAGAAGGACAAGCCTAAGTCTGTGATGATGATCAGCAGCAAGAAAGGCAAGTCCAAGCGCAAGGGCAAGGGCAAAGCTAAGAAGGGTTCTGATGCTAGCCAGGAGCCCAAGGCGTCTTCAGCTCTCAAGGTCAAGGGAGGCGTGACCAAGAGAGGGAATTTCTACCATTGTCAAAAGCCAGGACATTGGAAAAGGAATTGTCCACTCTATCTAGAAGAACTAAAGAAGAAGGAGGTGACAGACGTCTCCACCTGAAGGTGTCATGAAATAAACTTGTAACACTTTTGAGGTATATGATACCAAGATGTAAAGTGTAAAGCACTCAATAAATGGGGCAAGTGTTGCCACCATAGATAGGAGTACTTTAGTTTATTTTCAGCCTTGAAGGCATGTAATAGAGTTTTGAACTGCTATTTCATATTTGCCAATAGGTAGAAACACATTATTGTTTTGCATATTGTATGGCAATGATGGCAATTAATAAAGTTGATGTTTCAATCTCAAAAGATATGATCTTTATGGCAATGCCTTGTTTATATTGTGGTACTTGTTATGCATAAGATAAAATGATACCTAAAAGTTATTGATAACTCAAACAATCATATTAGCATAAATCATGAGAAATTCATTTCTAGTTTCCATATGATGGATAAATCTAGACTCTTTTGGTTAGAGGACCAGTAAGAGACATGAATCTCTTAGACATGATTAATCAATCTTCACTAGTGGTTGTGGGAGAATGATTATCCTATTAGGTATAATACATGTGATGTATTTACATACCTATTGAAGTTAATGCTAGTACTTCAAATGGTGTTTAGATAAATACCAATATGAATATCTTGAAGTGTTCAAGAATATCATAGATGAAGTACGAATTTGGTAAAGTGTTAATTCTTGATGAGATCAATGAATGAAATACTTGAACCAAGTGTTTGAGATCCTTATGAGTGATTATGATAGTGTATCATAGTAAACTCGTGATTAAGGCATGGTGATGTCTAAATAAACAAGGAGTCATACTCTAAGGAGTTGGAGGATGATTATCAAATAACTAATTTCTTCTTAAATAAAGAATACCCCACACTAATAAAGGGCATTAAGAATCACAAGGAGTTGTGAGTTCTTATATCCTTGACAGATACACCTCAATTATCTATGTGATGAGTTGGTCATGTGATGAGTCAACTATCTAGGTGAATATGAGGAAATGGATTTTGAGTTATGGTTTATGATCATTACATCCTAAATGACTTCCATGTGAACCATAAAGGTATGACCTTGATGGTAGCACCTATTGGGATGAAATCCATAAGTGAGAATGAGTCTTAAGCATTAAGACACATGGATAACATTTTGAGAAGGATGATGCTTGTTAATTGCAACTTAATGACTAAGAGATTTGGCATATGGATACTAAAACCGCATTCATATGAGGAATAAAACAAGGATGTGTATATGACACAACCTATAAGGTTTATGAATGCATTAATGCAAATGAAGTCTATAAGTTACAATGGACTAATCAATATGATTGATTGAGTAAAAGAAACTCAGAACTGTGATCTTTACTTTGATGATATAGTCAAAGGGTTTGAGTGATATGTCAAAGATAAAGAGAGATATGTGATTTAGTGGGAGCTTATTCACATTCCACATGTTGATGTGAAATGGAAATGTTCTATAATGGAAATCCAAAGTGGAAATTATCTTTAAGGAAGATAGAGACGTTTCCTATGAGATAGGAATAGAGATCTATATAGATAGTTCTCGAAAACCTCTTGACCTGAAAAGAGAAAGCATACATTGGCAATCTATACTGAAAGGTTCAATGTACATAGAATCAGTGGGAGAAAACTTGTCCATGTTACATGGAGTAGATATCCTAAGGCCAAGTGTCCAATTCTTATGAAGAATGGGAACACTAAGAATAGATATGGATCTATCATGTATGTAATCATCCCATTATCTTGCATGTATGGACATAGCAAGAATAAATTGCATTCATCATCTTATATGTAGGACATGACAATATGATATGCTCATCCTGATAACTCGTATGTGGGACATGACAAGTGGATGTCTGTCTAGTTCCAGTAAGGGTTACTGGAATACCATAAGAATTTGATAAGTACTTGAGAAGTACTAGTTCTATGGAAATAAGGAAGGGTTCAATGTAAAGAGTTACACTAATGCAAACTTCCAAAAAGGACAGAAAATTAATCGCAACGTATATATGAGATATAAAAGTGAATGTTTGTTGATAATTGGAAACGTTCCAATAAAGTTATTTTAAAAGGAAATGTCGAGTATCCATGTGTTAGAGAACATTAGTGGATACTATATGGATCTAGGAGTTCATAGAGATGAACTTATAAGTTATTTCGGTCATTGATGACAAGTTAGGAATACTTGGTCATGTAATGTGGCTAAAGGTTAATAAAGGAATACTAGATCGTATATTATGGCAACTCCATCTCATACATGTGATTTACAGCGAAGAGATGAGAGACATGCAATTAATACTGACTTTGGCAAGGTGTTGCCATAACTCACTCTGTTAGCACTAGAGCACATCAAAATGTAGGACATGTTTGAAGATCACTATGAATATGATTCAAGGGTGATTAGCTCGTAGTGCAAGTGGGAGTCTGTTGGTATGTATGCCCTGAGAGCTAATCATGGGATGATTGGTGGGATACATTAAGATTGATTTGATAAACATCAAAGGCAAGCTTCCAATTCTTTCTGGTTCAGTCATATGAGATAATGATAGAATAGATTGAATGTCTAGAGAATAGCAGTACTCAATGACGTTTACTTTCTGGTTAAGGACCTGAACAATGAGATCATACGGATGCTAAGAGTTTGTACATTCTTGTTATGTCCCTAGTCAGATGTCATTGTGGAAGGTAGATAGACAAAAATGACACACAAGACTAGATTGTGGTGTTGGTTGATGACAGAATCTTGTTAGTCATGATATGGAGATATCAAACCAAACACATATGTACTTGTTAGAGAACAAGTGTATTGGACGAACCCACCGTGAGTTGGACACATGGAACCATGACATGGTAGTCATAGTCAGTTCTCACAGTGATGGTGGTGAGTGTGATTCTTTGACCTGAAATCATTACACTCAACACATGTAGTTGGGTACACTTTGACATCATCAAATGCAGTCCTGAAACATGGGTTGTTATAAAGGTGATGATTGGGTGGCTTTGACACATCGAGCTTTTGAGGGGTGAGTGATAGATATGGGATTTGTCCCTCCTGAGGGAGTTTGATATCCATGGCCACTTGATGAGTAGGATTGAGATAGGTGTGTGCATGCATGTGTGAATCAGTATGTGATATTGATGTCATACATATCTCCTCCAATCTACTATGAGATCAAGAAAGTGAATGAATGTTGACAGGATGACTGTTCCATGCCTTGAGTTCATTCGGGATATCAGTGACAAAGGAATTATACATTCGTTGTAACACCATACACGGATTTTAGGATTGAAAGTTGTTCTCCAACTTTCTATTTCACTTGGGTAGTACTAATGTGTGACTAGGCACCGCTCTTTACTTGTGAAGTCATAAGTGTTATGGACTTTTACTGCCAACGTGAAATGGACCTGTAGGGTCACACACATAGGATTTAAGATGGAAGAGGAGTTTATCCACAAACCATGTTTAGATTGATTACTAAAGGAGTTTAGTAGTTCAATTAAACACTCAATTAATTGATAGCTCAAAATCATAGTATTCAAGGTGTTGGATCGATTGATTAGAGTATCAAATTGATTGAAACTGCAATTGACTGATTTGTACAAGTCTGTTGCCCCAACCGATCGGCTCATGATATGAACCGATCGGCTCAGGTTGGTGAACTGATCGGCTCATCTGGTGAGACGATTGGCTCAGGTGCAATGAACCAATCAGCTCAAATGTTGAACCGGTCGGCTCATGTGACCAACCGAGATCGTTTGGAAAATTGATTTTGCAAATACAATTTGTTTCACTTGTACAAATTCAATTTGGATAAGGATTAATATTTGATTAATCAGAAACAAATTTGAAAGTCAATTTGAGTTGGATTAGGACCACGAACGGATCGGCTCAGAAGTGAACCGATCGGCTCAGGGGTCCCAACCGATCGATTGAGGTTGAACTGATTGGCTCAACTCCCGAACCGAGTGTTTCATGTATGAAACAATCGGTTCAGGTGGCGCGGTTGGTTGTTTTTTGTGGAAAATCTCGAACCCTTCTACTCCTACATTAATCCTGCATTGCCTGGGATAGAGAACCTTATCCCATGACCCTCCTATATATAGGGGTAGTGGGGGCTTGTCTAAAAAATAACTCAGTGCACCAGTTGCTCTACAAAGTTGTCGTTCTCTCTAGTTTTGGTAACTGAGAGAGAGCTCGAGCAAGTGCTACCCGATAAGGGCGGCACAGCAAGGGAAAGACAACTGCAGAAAGCGACTGGTGGCAGGAGAGTGTGTTGGTGACTAGTACGCCAATAGGAGGGTGCGACTCCTTTTGATTCCTTATGGGACAAGGAGATCGGAGTTCCAGGTGGTCCATGTAAACTACTACAGAGGCGGGAGATTTCTACCGCTCGGAGGACAGTAGTCAATCCTTGCAGTCTCGGTGAGACCAGGAGCTGCACAGACATCGTCCAAGACCGGAGGTGAAGACCGCGCAAGCCGCGAGGTAACATCACCGAGCAAGCCTCGGGACAAGGTACGCCTCTACAAACCATCCTTCCTATTATATAGACGTTGACACATTTCCTTTGTTTTGGGTTTGGGGAGAAGAAAATTTTTGTTTCCGCTGCCTTCTCTGTCTCCCCTAAAACCCAACACTAGCTACTTAGATCTCTCACCTAGAGCTAGTGGAATGAAGATTTGGTGGGGAATGAGGGGAAAGTAGCTAAGGCTTCTCTAGGGAATTTAGGAGTTTCTCCATCAAAAAGACCAAAACCACCCCTTTCTATGTACCTTAGGTGATTCTATAACTCAAACAACCAAAGAGATATGGAGTGGGAGTTGTAGATGGTAGCTAAGGAGATCTGGTTGGAGATACTAGTGGGCAACCCTGACTCCCAACCACTACTAGTGTATATACATTGGTCTAGGAGGTCTAGGATAAGTGAGGATAAAGTGGTAAAAGATGGTAGTGAGAATCACTAGTGTTAGGTGGGTAGTACGATTGTGGTGGTCACCACAGTCATGGTGAGTAGGCTGGGGCACACTCATGGTACTAGAGAACGGTTGTGTTGGAGGGGGTAAAATGTCAGAGTGGAAGTGGAGTTTTTGAAATGTGGTGGCTCGATCGTGGTTAGTACTATGGTCTTGGTGGAGTGAAGGTAGAATGGGTGTGGTGAGTATCATAGCCATGGTGGTCAGGAGGAGGAGTTGTGGCCTTAACCATGGTTGTCTTGTTGATGTGATACCATAGTCGTTTTGGCTGACATGACCGTGGTCGATTTGTCTTACCATGATTTTTGTGGCTTCACTAGATCTTGAGGTCTCTTAGCACGGCCATGGTAAAGTCCCACGGTCATTTTGGATTCTTGTCCATGCACTTTAGTGTTGAACTTTTCTATGCATGATGTTCTTTGTTCAACTTTATTCCTTGGTCACGGGGTAGGTTAGAGTTGACTTTGATGAGTCCTTGGGTTCCTCTATGTGTGTTGGAGTCCTTGGGATCATATCTCTCTCCTCCTTCCATCAACTAGTGCAAATACTTATAAAAATATACAAAGAGCATCCATACGTACATTTAATAATAAACTAATTATTGAGAACAGCACACGCATTATGAAACATCTAGATGTGAATAACCAGCAAAATGACACAATCGAGATTCAATCTAGAGCTCCATTATTAGGCTCCTTTCCTTTTTGTAAAGTTTTCCTAACCTTGGATAGTTGATGTATACGAACTTTTTATGAATGCGAAAACATGCTTGGTTCAGCAAAAAAACATAATCCTAATGTCGTTATGTCAATAGATAATTAGTCATTAATATAATTAATATTTAGCATAGTTTTAGATCATTATTTCATAAAAAGTATAAGTAGATAATGTAACTAATATTTAAACAAAACTAAGCTTGAATGTTTAGATCTAATTGTGAGTCAAATGTTTGTTTAAATCATTTAGTAACAGATTCAATAGTTAATGTGATCCTTTTTGAAAGCAACGCATTTGGATATGTGATGTCTCGGCCCCACTAGGGCACACTGCCTCTCACTCTGGCATGTGTGGCCCCACCAAAGTAGATGTGATCCAAATAGGGATGCATTGCCCCCGAATATGATTTCAGTTTTCTTTTAAAGTGATGTTTTGGGTATTAAAATCATAATATGTGACATTTTTCGTCCAAAGATAAAGCTGAACTTGATAAGTATGGACCAGATTATCCAAATACCAGGTTAACAATACACTTGGAGGCCACAGTGTTGTTTATATCGATCCAGGTAGTCCGTCATCATGCAGCTATGGTCGCCTTTTAGTTCGTGTATGTCGTGTATGCTTGAGCCTTCCCAGCATGTTACCCTCACGTGTCTGCTTCTTGCTTCTTTGATTGCACACTACTCGCTGAATAGCCCTAAGAGTGATTAATTACATAAAGATGAAGCAAAGACCGAGTGTATGTGATCGAAAACGGATTCTGCACTACAAATGGAGATCTCACGGGCTGAATTCCAAATCAATATCTCTCTTTGACATGCCGCACGCCTTCTGTCTTTGGATTTGCTAGTCCCATATAAATCTGCAGTTAAGGTCACATGTCATGTCTATTTAATCCGAAAGATAAACAAAGGTGTAGCATCATATTCACACTAGAGTAGCAAATCTGAATTTGTTGTGCGGTTGACCCTAATAACTAACGAAACAAGTAGTGTGGACGCTGCGACGGATAAGGTGCCACTTGTATGTATGGATGAAGATTAGTCATATGTTTGGATGAACGTCGTCGAGGAAGCAATTGAGCAAGCAAACTGCCGCTGGTCGGTAGTGTTGGGCTGCCAACCATCAGCGCACCAAAAGGGACGGGATATAGACGAGAGGGACCTTTTCGTAAAAGTCCGATGAGACGGTGACGCGAGTGGCTATGTTGCTCTCGGACGAAAATCTGCTTAGGCACCGGCTTTTGACGAAAATCTGCGGGCTGATGGAACTGATAGTAAGAGGAAGTGTGGTCTGTTGTATAAACTTTAAACTGGTCCCCTAGCAAGATAGGAGGAAAAAGACTCCCAGTTTGCTGATGCAATGCTGATGTCAACGCTGTGTTGGAGGAGGTGAGTAGAGAGAGGTGGCTAAAGAGGTCAAGCGGACGGAACAGGAGGTTATGGGTGTGTGAACGATTAGATTGGAATGAGGATGGATGCAAGATGAGTGGCAACTGGTTCGCAACATTTATCAAGATATTTTTGGAAGAGGACGGTTGGACAAGGCCAGAATTGGAAAGGCTGTAGTCGAATGTGGTAGAGGTGCGTTGGCATGGCACAAGCTGTTGGGCCTATGGCCCTTTGTTTTCCAGCCCATTAGGGCATTAGTGGTGCCGTAGTCCCGGGTATTTATACCCATGCCCACGCAACGACAATAGGAGCCGCAGAACAAGAATAAGAAAAACGCCGCCGCTTTCTTTCTTATTTGTTGCTGTATAAGAAGAAAGGGCCCCGGAAGAAAGTAAGGAGGGTTGTGTATAGGGTTGTAAATGGTTGGGGTATGGTCATTATTCTTAATCATAACTGTTTAGTAAAGAGGATATGGATATTGTTATATACTCCGTTTGTCAAAAGATATAATGTACTCATATCCGTCTAACCGCTGGGTATATGAATGGATAATTGGGTATACATTTATGTTTAACTTGTTATAATAATACAACACAAACTTTAAGATATAACAAACTACCACACTTAAACGGATAAGTTATGGAGAAATATCATTAAAGGAGATGAGAGAAGAGAGAGGAACGGAATGAGAGAACGATTTATGGCCTTCTTAATTTTAATGTAATGTACTTGGTGGATATAAAGGTGTGTTAATAGATTTGTTCATTATACTACTACAAGGTACTTATATTTACAAGATGAGAGTGCGTTATGATATAGAGCACTACATCCTAATATAAATGTTTACTATTTTAGGGTATATATACTTGCTAGATTTGAGTCCTACAATATGTACCTTTATATTTTAATGTAAATTATATACATAAAAATATAATTAAATAGATATATAGTTATATATGGTACGAGTATATACATAACCATAATCTTACCCTATAAGAGACAGATATGTGGGTATAAGTATAAGCGATTACATGGTTATAAAAATGTATATCCATGATGGCTTTAGTGGGTATGGGTTTGAGGATATGCGGGTATACTCATATCTATTTATAGCCCATAGTCACGTACTATTTCGGTTTGTTCGGGTGTTCTCCTCTACACTTCTATTTTATTTTGGGTATTCTCTATAAGGGTTTTTTCTTTGGAAGGCATCGGTGTAGTGACGTACCATCTTGGGTAATCTTTGTATGTCTTCCTTTTCCTCTATATTCCTCATATTTTGGGTCAAAACTTCGGACGAACATTGTAATATGTTGATTAGTTGATCTCTCTGTCGAACTTTGACCATGTAGTTTTTTCCTCACACATTGTGAGAGTTTTCCACGTAAATCTTAGTGTTCATGTGGTTGTTTGGTTGTTATATTATTTTGTGTGCCTAGTCTATATGTGCAGATGCTTTCGATGTTACTATGTGTGTTGGATACACACATCTTGATCTGCTAACCCCTTTCAAGTGGTATCAGACCGCGGTTCAGGATTAGGCTTTGCACCTTTGTGAAATACAATATTGAGCTGTGTGGCTAGGCCTATATTGTGTAGTGCATTTCGGGGGGGGATTTATGGGGTCACACATGAGGGGGAGATTGTTAAGTCACGTGTGAATGAAATTATTCCCACATCACTTTCCCATGAAGATTTGTGCCCAAATATAAGACCTTAGGCTACTCCATCCATTGCCAATTAGTTTTGGGATGGAACCCCAACTGGATTATATATTGGGTCGAACCTTCCCCCCATAGTTTCTGTAACATCCCTGACCTGGGTTATGCTTTAACCCTAGGTATTTTGTTTTAAGAAAGATAATTATATGCTTGCTCTTATTTTTTGAAAAGTAATTAAGGCTCAAGAGGAACTTATGTTTCAATTTTAGTCCTTTTTTAATAACGTTGAAAACAATGTTTTGCCCATTTTGGACTAAAGTACAAATTACCCAAGTTGAGGGGTTAACTTACAAATGTTACATGATAAAATGTTCCTCAAATGTTGAAGCATCATAAGAATGAGAATGATGTCGAGGTATGGCTTCCAAAAGCCCGAGCACCAAGAAAGAGCTTATTAAGTAATGTTTTGTGCATTAAAACCTAGTTTTGGTGTAATGTGCAATTTACCCAAAACCTAGGGTTCAATATGTAAAATACCACTTCTAGAGAGTCCCTAATGTTTCTTGGTATTAATTAGAGACAAGAAAATCAGCGGGGCGTCTCATTTGAATCTCTTTGGGGGAGAGAGAATCTTTTTTTTTGTCGGTCCAAAAAGCGTGTTACTATTAAATGAAGTCCAAAAACTTTGGGCACAAAGGCGCACCCCTTACAACCAGGATATAAATCCAGAAAACAACAAAAGTCCTACACCAAGACCTTCCAAGAAGCAGAAGGAGAAAGAGATGGAAACAAACCCCTATCCTATGCTAGCAACTAACACACAGTTTAAGAGTTGCTTACAAACGACTCAACAATCACTGACAGTATGACCACCTTCAAAGTGTGACATCAAGCCACCCGAAGAAGCCTTAATCTACATGGGAAGATAGCAACGTCAAAGGCCAGTCATCAATAGACTCAAACTACTTGCAGGCATGCAACCGAACAGCAGAGAAAGAACCAAAATAGCACATCCAAAGGTTATGATAACAACTTATGTCCATGGAGGGGAAACCCCCCTGACCTCCATATGCAATCTGCTCATCTCTGAAAGAATGGATTTCATGGGCGTTTTCCTCCATCTTCATCAGCCGTCGACATACCCTTCTTAGGAGCCATATGATAACAATCTGCAACCATACAGGAAACCAGCGGCTCAAACTTTTGCAAGTCCTATGAGCACCATAGTACCCAACAACCTTTATATGCAAAGGACAAAACGTCGAACACCTAGATGGTGCTCCATATCACAGCCGCAGGGAGCAGCCAAGGTAGACCAGGAGCCAGCCACGCCTGATGAGCCGTAGACGACCACCGCGCCTGCAAACAACAATACATCTGCAGGTCAGGAATCCTCTATCATAGACACCGGTGAGCAGCAGGAACAGCCGCCAAAACCAGCGCCGGCGCAGTAACAGGAAGGACTGAGAAGAGAGAAGAGGAAACCCCCCCATCCCAACCCCACACAAGGTTGTTGTCGTATAGACCATCTCGTCGAACACCTTGAGGGCGTTCAGATGCCCTAAGTCGAAGACCATCCGTGAACCTGAGATTAGCGATTGGGGAAAGACCTCCTGGTGGACGAACAAGACGCAGCCCCTCTGCCCAACAAGAAGCTCACCCGTCGCCACTATCGTCTGGAGCAGACCCAACCGCTATCGGACCACCAACTCCGTGGATCAGGTTGACCACGGATCATATAAGAGTAGACGTGTGAGGAAACAAGTAGAACTCGAACTTCTTCAGCATCTGGGAGCAGCAACTTGCGAGAGTCGGATCAATAGGGAAGGCTCTCCTCCATCCGTCTCACTTGAATGGAGTGGTGTTAAACAGCATCGAATCCCAACCCTCAACAATCAAGGCTCCGTGTGTCGCTTCTCGTCGCTCTTCGATCCTAGAACTGAGCGGGGTCTGATGGAGATGGAAGGGGCTGCTCAATCGAAACCCTTTCTCTAGTGAGAGCAGACCCCGGACCACCGTCCAGGGTCGAGCCCGGATGAAAGGGTCAGGGAAGAACCGTAGCCGGTGAAGCAGGCAGATGGAGTTGGGGAAGCACCAGAGGGGGGTGGCACGCTCGGAGAAGCGAAAGGCCATAGCGTCGAAGGTCCACGCACAACAGGACCATGGCGGAACCACACGACCCAGCCACAGGGCGAGGGCCAGACCACCGTCCCAACGCACTAAGGAAAGGAGAGGAGGACCCCGGACCACCGTCCAGGGCCAACCACGCCACAGCAGGGCCCGCGCCACCGCCCGAGGGGCAAGTAGCAGTCCACTGAAGGAGCATCAGCGTTGCCACCGCACGTCAAGGAGGGCCACGGAGGGGAAGCAAGGAGCAGCAAAATGGCCACCGATGAAGCAGAAGACCACCGCGCCAAAGGTCCATGCTCAGCAGGACCACGGTGGAACCACCAAGGGGTGGGATTGACCAGGGAAGCAACGCCGCCTAGGTCACGATCCAGCCACAAGGCAAAGGCCAGACCACCAGGAGGACCACCAGGGGGAGCAGTGGAGCCGTTGGAGGGGAAGCAGAGGTAAGGGAGGGGAGCGGGGAGGACGATCTGGTCTAGGAGAGGCCAGGGGGAGGGCACGTCCGGTGGAGCGGTGCCCCTCCCCCCAGCGGGGAAACCCTAGCGAGGGTTAGAGAGAAGGCAGAGATCATTTCCTAGAGAGAGAGGGGAGCGGTGCCTCAATTGCCTACTTTTTTAGAGAGAGAATCTTGATATTAAAATAATCAAGATTTAAGCATAATTGAAACCCTAATTCAATTTAATGCAAAACTAAATATATTAATGGAAGTGTCCTTCAACCAAAAATGTGATGGTTGAATTTATATAAGTATGGACGTCCTTGTGACTTGAAATGGCACTGAAATATCTAAATGAGTGGAGAGCCCACTCACATTAGTTAAAGAAAAAGTAATATCCATTAATTTTTGGATATTATTATTATATTGATTAAGGTGCTTAATTGTTTTCTTTTAATTCATGGATAAAGAAGAGGATTTTGAAAGGGAGGATGATGGCTTCGTATGCAAGGAAGTTAGGGGGATAAGTGGCACCAATTTAGGGAATTGAAGGATTTTTATAACACTTTCTCTCTCTTGAATTTCCCTTATATACACTCCATTCTTTCACCCACGTGAAAGGCTTTTTTGACTCTTCTTGTAACATCCTTGACCTGGGTTATGTCTTAACCCTAGATGTTTTGTTTAATAAATTTAATTGTATGCTTGCTCTTATTCCTTGAAAAGTAATTAAGGTTCAAGAGGAACTTATGTTTCAATTTTAGTCCTTTTCGAATAATGTTGAAACATTGTTTTGCTGGTTTTGGACTAAAGTGCAAATTACCCAAGTTGAGGGGTTAAATTGCAAATGTTACATGATAAGATGTTCCACATGTATTGAATCATCATGAAAATGAAGATGATGCAGAGGTGTGGCTTTTGGTAGCCTGAGTACCAAGAAAGAGTTGATAAAGCAATGTTTGTGCATTAAAACCTAGTTTTGGTGTAATGTGCAAATTACCCAAAACCAATGGTTTAATATGAAAAGTAACACTTCAAAATAGTCCCTAATGTTTCTTGGAATCATGTAGAGCAAAGAAAATGAGAAGGGCATCTCATTTGTATCTCTTTGGAGGAGAGAGAATCTTGATATTAAAATAATCAAGATTTAAGCTTAATTGGAACTTTACTTCAATTAATGCAAAAATAAATATAATAATTGAAAAGCCCTTTAACCAAAAGGTGAGGGATGATCTTGAAAAAGGATGGACGACCATGTGCCTTGCAAAGGCACGAAAATATCTAAAGGAAGTGGATAACTCACTCACATTATTAAAAGAAAAAGAATTATCCACGAACTTTAGGATATTATTATTAAATGGATTAAGGTGCTTAGTTTCTTTTTCTCTAAATCATGGATAATTGAGAGTAATAAGAGGAAAGTAAGATAGACTCATATCTAAGGAAGAGAGGGGGGAAAGTGGCAAGGAAATCGAGGAGATAATCCCTACTTTCTCTCTCTTAAATGAATTTTTCATAAAATTCATATATATGCTCCTTTATCCATAAGTTGAAAGGGTAATTTCAAAACCCCTTTCACTTCTTGCTTGCAAAAATGACCAAGGGAGCTTGTAGAAACAGGAGGACGACCCCCAATCTGTTGGTAAGCTTCTTGACCTTCTTTCACCATGATTTCATGGTGGAAATCGAAAATAAATGATGGATTTCTTCTTTTCTCCATGCAATCTTCTATCCTAGCCGTTTATTTTCACTCAAAAGCTTGAGGACGAGCTTGGGATAGTTGAGAAAGATTCTTCCACATTAAATACGTGGAGATTGGAGCTTTTAGGCTCAATTGGAGGCGGGTTATATAACTGAAACCCTTAAATGTAGTTATTGCATTCAATTCTCCATTGATTGTTGATCATTTTGTTCTACTTGAAATTCCCTTGATCCATTGATGTAATTACCATGAAAATGGCAGTAGATTTTGAATGAACGAAGGTATATGATGATGACATCATCTTAGGCACACATTCCAACAATTTCTATTGCAAACGGTTTCAAGTTTTTGGTCCAATCGGTTTCACTAAACCGTTTGGAGACCAAACGGTTTGCAAACCGTTTGGAGGTTTGGACTCCAAACCATTTAGAAGAGTTGACCATTTGGATGGGTTGACCGTTTGAGGTCAGGACCCTAGTACATGCTGCATGATGATCTAATGGATCCAATTGATTAATTCAATATATGGACAATCTTCCAATTAGAAACCCTAATCGGGTTAAGTGCTGAAATTTCAAGTAATTGATTTAATATTTTGGGTTGATTAACCCAAACGGTCTCAATACCATTTGGAGGTCACCAAAACGGTCTCAAGACCATTTGGAGGTCAACCAAGACTGTTTGGAGGTCTAGGGTTGAGTATAGTTGAGTAATTGAACATTTTGAGATATCAAATCGAAAGGCAATCAATAGCTAATTTGATGATCAATCCAATGATCTAAACCCTAATTGGATTTCACAAATTTTAATGGTGGGATGGGGAAAATGGTCTCAAGACCATTTGGAGGTCATCCAAATGACCTCAAGACCGTTTGAGGTCAGGTCATGTCATGGTTTGATGATGATCCAATGATTTCAATTGGACTAGTTCTACAATGTCAACCATTGATGGTTCCTCGATCTCAAAACCCTAATTGATGGTTTCTTGATTATAAACCCTAGTTCAATTGGGTTCAAAACCCTAATTGAAGGTCCAACTGAAGAGTTATTCAATGGTTCAATTGAAGGATAAATCAGTGGTCCAATTGATAGATGGTTTAATGGTTAAAATCCTGAATTGATAAAGTGATGGAAGACCTTTTTGGTCCATTCGGTTTTGAGAGAGTTTGGACCAAACGGTCTTAAGACTGTTTGAGTCCAAACAGTCTCAAAACTATTTGGGACCAAATGGTCTCAAATCATTTAGAGACCCAAGTGGTTTCAAGTGTAAATTGTCAATACGGTTTCAATTTGTTTTGCTTAAACAGTTTCAAACCGTTTAGAGCATCAATGGTCAAGAACGGTTGGATGTTTAAATGTGATTAAGTCAATTGGAAACCTAAGGTGATGAAAGATAAAATTACCCTATGATTGTTACTGATTTATCTCAAAGATAATCACTAGGGTTGTACCTTTAAGGTACTAAGTAATTGGTAACTCTAGATGAGTTAATCCCTGAAGCTTAACTAAGAAATATTTTAATACACTATGTCAATCTTAATTGGATGTGTTTAATTAAAGGGTTGGTTGACCTAATTTATCCAAGTTTGACATAGTCAACATCCTAGAAAGGATGAGAGAGAGAGAGGAATCCATACATGTAGGGTAATTATGTAATGGATAAGCCTCAAATACCTTCAATATGAATAAATTAAGAATCTAAAGTATGATCTTTGATGAAGTGATCATGAAACCCTAATTGAGGTTGATTCCATGAGAAACCCTGATTGAGGATGATTCGATGAGAAACCCTAATTGAGGGTGATTCCATGAGAAACCCTAATTGAGGTTGATTCCATGAGAAACCCTAATTGAGGGTGATTCCATGAGAAACCCTAATTGAGGTTATTTCCATGAGAAATACTAATTGAGGATGATTCCATGAGAAACTCTAATTGAGGGTGATTCTATGAGAAACTATAATTGAGGGTGATGCCATGAGAAACCCTAGTTGGGATGAATAGTAAACCCTAATTATGGGTAATGTGATTTGAACGCCTAATGAAAGGTGATGGTATATGAAATCCTAACCCTAATGAAGTATGATAGTATGTGAAACCCTAAACCCTAATAAAGGGTGATGGTATGGGAGACCTAATCCTAATAATGGAATAGTAATTATTACACTGATAAGGGAAATACCTAAAGTGATTGGTTATAGGTAATCTTATAGCAAGCAATGCCTTAATCTGAGATAAGTCCATATCTTTGAAGATAGTTGGACAATTCTAATGTGTGTTCTATAACCTATGAACTTTATGATAAAGGTGATAGGTTAGTGGATAAAAGTATTAAGATGGGAAATACCTTAATACAATACAAGTTGATAAACTTAAGTAAGTTAAAAGTAATAAGGAAAATAATGCTTCAAGAAATCATAGATATCACCTCCAACTCTTTAAGAAAGATATTAATGGTTACCTAGTGAGAGGTAACAAGATGTTTTATGGGCCTTGTGAGCCATGATGTTAATTGTTACCTAGTGAGAGGTGACAAGATATTAAATGTGCTCTATGAGCCATGAGAATGGTTATTGCCTAATGTAAGGTGACAAGATGTGGTAATCTGGAATAGATACACATGATTGGCATAGTTCAATACCTGGAATAATATCATAGGATTGGTTAAATCCCAATACCTGGAATAATGTCACAGGATTGACATAGTTCAATACCTAGAATAATATCACAGGATTGGTTAAATATCAATACATGGAATAATGTCACAAGATTGACATAGTTCAATACCTAGAATAACTGTATAGGATTGGTATTAACCCAATACCTGGAATAACTGTACAGGATTGGTATTAACCCAATACATGGAATAACTGCACAGGATTGATCACAACCCAAAATCTAGAATAATGTCACAGGATTGACATAGTTCAATACCTGGAATAGTTGCATAGGATTGACATAGTTTAATACCTGGAATAATATCACAGGATTTACCATCTCAATACCTGGAATAATGTCACAGGATTGACATAGTTCAATACCTGGAATAACTATGCAGGATTGGTATTAACCCAATACCTGGAATAATATCACAGGATTGGTTAAATCCCAATACCCGGGATAATGTCACAGGATTGACATAGTTCAATACCTGGAATAACTGTACAGGATTGGTATTAACCCAATACCTAGAATAACTGCACAGGATTGATCACAACCCAATACCTGGAATAATGTTACAGGATTGACATAGTTCAATACCTGTAATAGTTGCACAGGATTGACATAGTTTAATACCTGGAATAATGTCACATGATTGATATAGTTCAATACCTGGAATAGTTGCACAGGATTGGCATAGTCCAATACCTAGAATAGTTGGGATTGGCATAGTCCAATACTTGGAATGGATACACAGGAACAATATAAGCCCAAAGCTCGTACTAGTTGCACAGGATTGGTATAATCCAATACCTGGAATATTTATACAGGATTGGTATGGACCAATGCCTAAACAAGACATGATGAAGTACACTCTCGTGTCCAGTATAAATCAATACATGTTTAGTAGATTGGCTAAGTCCATCAGATAGAAACAAGAAAGAGTCATGGGTGACATATCATAGTAATGAGTATCATGAGAAAAGCATGAGATGTTGAGTTAATATAATAGATAAATGATATACATGTTCCTCCTATTATTTATAAAGAGAATAGATGATTTAATGCTCTATCATAAATAGTTGTAATATTTAAAGATGAGAATGATATAAACTGTTTATCCTCTGTTCTGATTCATTTTATAAACTGCAATAATAATGTTTCTGGCGGAGAGTTATATCTCTCATTGGGACAATTTTCAATTGTCTCACTCCCGTGGGATCCAACATTTTTAGGTGGACGAGCACGAAGGAGATTGAGAACAATCATGCAGAGGAAGAACTTCAGCAGCAGCAGGGACAGCAGTGACAGCTCAGGTTGAGGGTACTGTCTGTCGTGTCTTATAGATAGATGTCCTATGTGTCGTATTTGTACTCTTAGGTCCTCTGAGTTAATAGTTAGTGCTTTTAATGAATCGTTTTGAGTTTCTGGCTTGATGCCTCGAGGTTCTTATGTTGTCTGTGTTTAGCTTTTAACAAGGCAGTTGGTATTGTAAGCCTCGAGAAGAGATGGTACAAGATTTGTACTTATGAACCAGGATGTAAATGTAATACATTGGTTCTTGTTGAAAACGTTTTCCTATGAATGGATCTATTTGAAAAAGGTTTTAATTTTTAGTGATTTTTGTTAATCCACTACGAATGATACGCTTCTGCATTAGTTAATTCTTGTTTTTGTGAGTTGGATGCCACACTTCTTTTTTTCCTTACTTTGGCCGAGCACAAGGGAGCTTAGGAGCAATAAGAGGACGTACCCCAACCTGTAGGTGAGCTCCTTAATCATCTTCAACCTTGATTTCATGGTGGAAATCGAAATTCAATGCTTGTTTTCTTCTTTTCTCCATTCAATCTTCAACTTTAGCCATTCTTTTCACTCAAAGACTTGAGGATGGACCTTGGGAAGTTGAGAAAGCTTCATTCACCATTAAAGACGTCAATCTTGAAGCTTGTATTCAACTTTGAAGGTGGGTTATATAACTTGAACCCTTAAATGTTATTATTGATTTCACTTCTTCATCATATGTCAAATCTTTCTTATTTTCCAAAATTCCTTTTGATTAGTTGATGAAATCACCATAAGAATCACAGTCATTTTCGAAGGTTTGAAGCTTGAAGATGATGATGTCATCTTAGCACACACCTTAATAAATATCATGAGCAAACGGTTTCACCTTTTGTTGACTAAACGGTCTCAACATCATTTGGTGACCAAATGGTCTCACGACCGTTTGAGGTCAAATAGTCTCAAGACCGATTGAGACCAAACGGTCTCAAGACCGTTTGGAGGTCAAGGGATGTGATGGATGGTTGGAGATCCAAGGGTTATAATTTGATGTATTTTCAATGGTCTAATTGATGAATGATTCAATGAAGCAAACCCTAAATCGATTGATTGTAGAAAACCCTAATTTAGGGTTAAACGGTTTCAAGCTGAATTGACCAAACGGTCTTAAACCATTTGAGGACCATTCAGTATCAAACCGTTTGAGGACTAAATGGTCTCAAATGTTTGGGGTTAATTAATATTTAATTCAAACGGTCTCAAACCATTTAGAGATTTTGAGATCAAGACTGTTTGATGGTCTAACGACCTTAAGATTGATTGAAGGTGTAGACCAAGACTGTTTGGAGGTCAAGCACCTCAAGACCATTTAAGGTCTAACGGTATTCAAACCATTTGAAGGTACAAAGGTCCAAGACCATTTAAGGTCTAATGGTCTTCAAACCGTTTGAAGGTACAAAGGTCCAAGACCGTTTAAGGTCTAACGGTCTTCAGACCGTTTGGAAATGCAATTGGTTCAAAGACCATTTGGAGGATTCAATTGAACCAAGACCGTTTGGAGGATTCAATTGAACCAAGACCGTTTAAGGTCTAACGGTCTTCAAACCATTTGAAGGTTTTGGGACCAAGACCATTTAGGGTCTAATGGTCTTCAGACCATTTAAGGGTGTTGAGGTCAAGACCATTTGAAGGTCAATAACCTCAAGACCGTTTGGAGGTTAATAACCTCAAGACCATTTGAAGGTCAAAAGTACTTCAAGACCGTTTGAGGGTCTAGTACCTCAAGACCGTTTGAAGGTCTAATTGATTCAAACCATGTAAGTACTATTAACCCCATGATTGTTAATGATGTTTATCAAAGATAATTATAATGGTTGTACCTCTCAAGTACTTAGGTGATTAGTACCCTTAGAGGGGTTAACCTTTGATGCTTATGGAAGCAATATCTCAATACACTATGCTAACCCTAAATGTATGTATTTGAATGAAGGGTTGACCTAATCTAATCAAGTTTGAAGTAATCAACATCCTAGAGAGGATGAAAGAGAGAGGAATTCATACATGTATAATAATCATGTAGTAGTTAAAACCTCAACACTTTCCACATGAATAAAATATGTAATTAGGGTATGATCCTTGATAAAGAGATCATGAAACCCTAATCGAGAAGGTTGATGATCCCTAACCCTAATTTAGGGCAATTCTTGGTGAAACCCTAATCTAGGGTAATGGTGTAACCCCAATCTAGGGTGATGATATGAGAAATCCCAATTCAGGGTACTAATGAAAAACCCTAATTTAAGAGGATGCTTCATGAAACCCTAATTTCGGGTAAAGTTATATGAAACCCAAATTTGGGGAAAAGTTATAAGGAAACTTAATTCAAGATAATGATGTGTGAAACCCTAATCTAGGGTGATGCCATGTGAAACCCTAATGCAATGATGTGATGTGAAACTCTAATCCAGGGTGATGTTATGTAATGCTAAATGAAACCCTAATATGAAACCCTAACCCTAATATAGGGTGAAGGTATGTGAAACCCTAATTTTGGGTTATAGTGCATGAAACCCTAATCGTGGGCAATATGATGATAAACCATAACCCTAATTTTTGGTAATGGGATGAGTACCCCTAATTGACATGAATTTGGAAATCCTAACCCTAATGAGGGAATAGTGATGCTACCATTACATTGCATAGTACTGATATGTAATTGGTATAACTGTTATCATGTGTACTAATCATGCAGGTATCATGAGATGTTGGGCATATCCAGGTAGAGCTATGATGTTTTATTATTGAAATTGTTTTATAGGCCTTGTGAGACAGAATATGCTTCGTTGCCTAGTAAGAGGTAACAAGAGATGAAATGGGCTTGAGAGCCATATGAGATGCTTGTGTAGCAAGTATTATGTTTACCTTGGTCAGATGACCTGAAGGTATTAGTTACCTGATAAGTGGTAACAAGTGCTATTTGATGAACTGAGGGTTTGAATGCCCATATTCCATAATCATGATGATGAGATGTTAAAGGATGAGAATGCCCATGATGTGACAAGGGATTGAGATTCCCAATGTTTTATAAAGCTTCGAAAAGTACATGATAGAAGTGTTACACATTCTTTATAGCATTTGTTATAATAATTTATGTTTGAAAACTTGACTGATGCTAAAATAATATGGTAATGTACCTAATTAATCAAGTGAAATCTTATCATGTAGAGCCCTGGCCATAGATCCATCATCGTCAGTAGTTGGTGATGGTGAAATAGGTTTTCCCACAGGATCTCCTGGAGGGCATACTGTTGAGTATGTGGGGGTTATGTGTGTGAATATCCTTACGCCCTAATGAGAGACTGATGTGAGATAAACATTAAATCTCTCAATCCTTCATTATATGTGTCGGGATGGATGTATCACGAATCTCCCGATAATTTTAATGCCGGATCGATGTGACATAAACATGAGATCTCTCGATTGCGAAGAGAGTACAGCCGCCACTGTAACTCTATAACAAAGTTGCCAGTATACCCTAGAAAGCTATCTTGAAGAGACACAAGATGTCCTGCATTTTGTACTCACACTAACTGAGGAGGATGAGGTCATGGAAATTCGTCTCTTCCTTGACCTATGTATGGTACCGATTTTGATTTCGCAATGGTCGGTTGGAGTATGAGCGGTATACCTCATCTCCTCAGGGCTTAAGTATGATTGTAAAATGTAATCAGCCGTGTAGCGTATTTTCTTAAGGTTGAAATATGAGAATCATTGGTTGATGTTACCTTGCTTAGCATATCCTAGATGAATAAATATTAAACATTTTCTTCAATTCCTTATTGGATAAGTGACATGCTACTTTATCAAGTTATATCTGAAATAACTTCAATAAGAATATTTCTCTAATCTGTTTAGACATTGATTTATCTGTTGTTGAATATATATGATTCATCTGCTCAGTTTTATTCTATTAAACTGTAATAATAATGTTTTTGGCGGAGAGTTATATCTCTCGCTGGGACTGGGTCTCACTCCGTTGGTCACCAACACTTTTTAGGTAGACGTGGAAGAAGAGGAAGAAACCCTATAGTAGGGGAAGAGCAGCAGCAGCAACAATAGGGACAATAGTGATATTCCAGGTGGAGGCACTGGTTGTCATGTTCTGTATAGAGAGTCATATGTGTCGTCTCTGTACTCTAAGGTCCTCGGAGTTAGTAGTTAGTACTTTTAATGAATCGATCTGAGATTTTGGCTTGATGCCTCGAGGTTCTTATGCTACCTGTGTATAGTTTTAATAGAGTAGTTGATGCTTGTAATCCTCGAGAAGGGATGATACAAGATATGTACTTATGAACCAGGATGTAAATAAAATACATTGGTTCTTGATAAAAGAGTTTTCCTGTATTTGGATCACTTTGTAAATGGTTTTAATTTTTAGTGATTTTCAGTAATCCACTGTTAATGATCGCTTCCGCTTAGTTATTGACATTTTGTTCGAACAGTTCACGACAGTTTTTCCCATAGAAGTGGTATCAGAGCCTATTTGGCTACATGGACAAGATGGAAGGCACAAATCATATGGTGAAGTTGATAGCATCAAACTGGCCAACATGGAAGAACAAGATAGAGATTCTTTTGTACTGTAATGATCTCTATGAACCAATTCAGGGAGATGCAAGCAAGTCATCAGACACGAAACAGGAGGACTAGATAAAGATGAACAAAAAATGCATGGGCCTCATCCGTCATTGGGTTGATGAGTCTATCTTCCATCACATCGCCAATGAGACCAATGTCCACTCTCTATGAAAGAAGCTCAAGTCATTATTCAAGAAGAAGACTATAAGGAACAAAGTGTTTCTAATTAAGAAGCTTGTCAACCTAAAGTTCAAGGAAGATGGCAATATTTTAGTACACCTGAATGATTTCAAGAACTTGGTTAATCAGCCAGCCACGATGAGTTAGTCACTTTATGAGGAGTTACAGGTGCTTTTACTTCTTGGTTCTTTACCTAACAGCTGGGAGACATTGGTACTTTTTGTTAGAAACTCTGCTCCAGATAGGAAGTTGGCATTGGACTTGGTGTCCAATACCCTACTGAATGATGAGACAAGACAACATAGCTCAATAGAGACATCAATTTCACATGCTCTTGTTGCTAAAATAGGGGAAGGAGTTAGATTTGTGGTCAGGGTGGTGATAGAGGAAAGTTAAAGCAAGAGAGTTTTTCATACTACAACAAGCCAGGTCATGTATAGAAATTTTGTAGGCAGCGCAAAAATGAAATTAAAGAAGGAAAGTAGAAAGTGATAGATAATGATAGCAACAAAGCTGCAGTCATCATACATGTTGAAGAGGTACTCACATGTGGAGTTGCCATGGGACATTGTATACATATTAGTGACAACACTGAGTGGGTGTCAGAAACTGACTCTTCTTACCACATCACTCCTTATAGATATATCTTTTGGTCCTACAAGTTTGGGAACTTTAGAATGACGAAGATAGCTACTAAAAGCTATGTGAAGATTCATGGAATTGGTGATGTATGCATTAAGACCAAGTGGGGTTATACCATCTTGCTGAAGAATGTTAGACATATTCCTAAAATTGACTATAACATCATCTCCAGATATGGGATCGACATTTAGGGCTTTAAATATTATTTTGTTAACTTAAAAACTATTGTCACAGGGGACAGTTGGTCATGGCTAGAGGAAAATTTTCTTGCACCTTGTACAAGATGAACATAAAGGTCCTCAATGATAGTGTCAACATTATGGACAACTCCAGTTCTCCAAATTTATGGCACAAGCGGCTTGGGCATATGAGTGAGAAAGTACTACAAGTGTTTGCACAGAAATATTGGATCTACTATGGTAAGAATGTGATTCTTGACCCCTATGAAAGTTGTTTTCTTGGGAAGCAAAAAAGAGTCCAATTCATTGCTTAGTGTGAGAAGAATTCTAATGTGTTAAACATGATTTATTCTGATGTTTGTGGTCCCATGGAAGTCAACTCTTTAGGTGGAAGAAAGTCCTTTTTGTTACTATTATTGATGGCGCATCTAGGAAAGTACGGGTCTATTGTTTGTAGAGGAAAGATCAAGTGTTTGATACTTTCAAGAAGTTACATGCCATGGTTGAAAGGGAGATAGGTAAAAAGCTAAGTGCCTTCATTATGATAATGGAGGTGAGTATTCTTCCAAGGAGTTCAGGTCTGTGAAGGATCTGACATATGGCATGAGAAGATTGTTCCCAGTACCCCACAACATGATGGTTTGTCTGAAAAAATGAATAGAATCGTTATGGAAAGAGTTAAATGCATGATGAAGAATGCAAAGTTACCTAAGGCGTTCTGGGTGGAGGCTGTAAACACTTCTTGCCACTTGATTAACATGTCACCATCGGTTCCTTTGGATTTTGACACTCTAGAGAGTGTGTGGACAAGGAAGCCAGCTTCTTATTCTCACCTTAGAGTGTTTGGGTGCAAGACATTTGCATTGTTCCTAAGGATTAGAGGAAGAAGCTTGATGACAAATGTATCCCTTGTATTTTTGTTGGCTATGGTGATGAGAAGTTTGGATACAAGCTTTGGGAACCAGTAAAGAAGAAGATAATAAGATCCGGAGATGTAATTTTATTTGAGGACTAGATGTTGTTTGATATAATGATGACAAAGCCTGAGCGAGTAAAAGATGATATTGTTATACTGATATGTCAGTTTCCTCTCCAATCTAGCAGAATGTTGATGCAGAACATGTTGAGGATGATAAGATCCCACATGATAATATGGCAAAGGATGATCTTGGTGCAGATGGCGTCCATTTTGAGGAGGTCCCTGAGCAGGGGGGCCAACCTTAACCATTAGATCTAGAAGGTCATAGCTGAGAAGGTCTACTAGAGAGAAAAGGTCATCTACTAAATATTCTGATTCAGAATGGTCATTGATCACAGAAGAGGGGGGCAAAAATCTATGAGGAAGCAAACTCTCATCAAGAAAAAGATATGTGGTTGCATGCAATGTAAGATGAGATGAACTCATTGAAGAAGAATGATACTTATGAATTATGCACGCTTCCTGAAGACAGAAAATTTTAAAAAAAATAAGTGGGTCTTCAAGCTAAAGAAAGATGGGAGTGATAACATTGTGAGATACAAAGCTAGACTTGTGGTGAAAGGCTTTGGGCAAAAGCAATGGAGTGACTTTGATGAGATATTCTCTCCAATGGTGAAAAACACTTCCATTCACACAGTTTTGGGCTTTGTAGCTAGCTTGGACCTTCATATTGAGTAGCTTGATGTGAAGACAGCCTTCCTCCATGGTGAACTAGAGGAATATATTCATATGCAGCAACCTGAAGGATTTGCAATGAAAGGTAAAGAACACATGGTTTATAGAGTGGAGACAAGTCTCTATGGGTTGAAATAAGCATCAAGGCATTGGTACAAAAAGTTTGATTGTTTTATGTTGAAGCAAGGTTACCACAAGATAGAGGTAGATCATTGTGTTAACTTCAGGAGATATTTAGGTGATAGTTTCATCATTCTCTTACTTTATGTTGATGACACATTGGTTGTTGGCAAAGATGCTCAGATGATTGCCAAGTTAAAGAAGGAATTATTTAAGTCTTTTGACGTGAAAGACTTGGGACCATCCAGATAGATTCTTGGCATGGACATCATGCATGTTAGGAAAGTAAAGAAACTTTGGTTGTCACAAGAGAAATAAGTTGAGCGTGTACTTGCCAAGTTCAACATGAACGGGGTGAATCCAGTTGAGACCCCTTAGTTAGTCACTTCAGACTAAGTATAAAACAATCTCCTTCTACTGAGCAGGAAAAGCAAGAGATGGCTCACATACCCCACTCTTCTCCAATTGGAAGTCTTATGTATGTTATGGTGTGCACTATGCCTGATATTGCACATGCAGTTGGTGTAACTAGCAGATATTTTTGTGACACTGGTAAGGAGCTTTGAAATGTTGTTAAATGGATACACAAATATTTGAGTGGTATGTCTATTACTTGTTTATGCTTTGGCGGCGTACCACCAATTCTTACAGGTTTCACAGATGCAGATTTAGCATGTGATCTTGATCAAAGGAAGTCTACATCAGGGTTTTTGTTCACTTTTGCAGGGGGAGCTATTAGTTGGCAGTCTAAATTGGAAAAGTGTGTTGCTTTATCTACTATTGAGGCAGAATATATCACAGCTTGTGAAGTAGGAAAACAAATAGTTTGGCTCAAATGTTTCTTATAAGAACTGGATATGACACAGGATGAGTATGTTATTTACTGTGACAGTTATAGTGCCATGGACTTAAGAAAGAATTCTTCTTTTTACTCTAGAACAAAGTATATTGAACTAAGATACCATTGGCTGTGTAAACATATTAGTGATGACCAATTGAAGCTGAAGAAAGTTATCACTAACGACAATCTTTCTGACATGCTAACAAACATAGTTCCTACAAAGAAGCCCGATACTAGTAAGGAGCTCTTTAGATTGGACTTCAACTGAAGAGTCATGATGACGGTCTCTCCTTTGGGCTGGAGGGGGAGATTGTTGGGTCTATGGCACTTTATTTTTCTAGACCATTAGTGTTGGGTATTTATACCCATGCCCACATAGACATATTGGGATCCGCAGAACGAGAAAAAGAAAAGAGTTACCGCCTTCTTTTCTTAATTGTTGTTGTACTTGTGAGACGGGAAGAAGAAAGGGCCAAGGAAGAAAGGAAGGAAAGGAAGGAGGGCCATGTACCTCTCTGGTTTCTTCGGGTGTTCTCCACTACACTTTTATTCTTTTTTTGGGTATTCTCTACAAGGGGTGTTTTTCCTAAAGGTAATCGGTGTAGTGAGATACCATATTGGATAATTTTTATATCTCCTCCTTTATCTCTATATTCTTGAAGTTTTGGGTCAAAACTTGGGATAAATGTTGTAATTTGTTGATTGGTGGATTTCTCCATCGGTATTTGACCCCGTGGTTTTTCCCTCACACATTGTGAGGGTTTTCCACATAAATCTTGGTGTTTTGCGGTTGTTTGGTGGCTCTATTCTATGTAGTTCTAGGGTTGTTGATTGTAAAAGGTTCCATGTGTAGGGTCGTAGGGGAGACTATTTGGGGTGGTCTTTTGGCACCAAGAAGAGGTGGAGATAGGATGAACAAAAATGTGGAGGTAGTGGTGGGTCGATGTGTCGAGATTGAGCTTGTTTTGGTGAGATTTTTTGATGACCGACACTCTAGAGAGCCTTTAAGGATCATATATAGTAAGTTTTTCAATAACCTACATATGAAAGTATTGTAAGAATGAGGATTGTTGTGATACCCTACTCTTAAACCTACACCCCCACCCCCAGATAAAAGTGTGATACTAGATTAGGGTCAGTTGCATTGGAGTGAACATGGATGCATGTGAGTGTGACATTGGGTTTTAAAGGGCATCAATATATGTATAAATCTTGTTGGAGTGAGGAGGATCTAATAGAAGTTTGTTTAGGGGCTATGGAAAGCATTTTTTATCTAAACCATTGTGTTTGTTACAACCCCAATTTTTGGGTTTTTGGTTGGAAATACAATTTCCCCCAATAAATGTATGATTTTGTAATTTGTGTGATTTAAGTTAATTGAATGGTTTCCTTTCATAAATAGCCTTGTGGGTTTGATTTCATGGGCCTTGTTGGCTATTGGGCCCAATAACAAGAAAAGGAAATAAAAAGGAAAAGAAATCAATTAATAAAAGAATAATTGAGATAATGATGAAAATATAAGAAATGTATAGAAATGTGGATAATGGAATCATTATGAACAAGATTTCGACTACACGTGATTTCTAATGGTAAAAGGAATCAAAATAAAGATTAAGAAAGAGAAAATACCAATTAAATAAGGGATAACTTGCACATGAGGATAATGTCTTTTTCCTTTTGAGTTTGGAACTCGAATTTGGTACATGAGTAGATAAAATCAAATAAAGAATTACTAAGAAGAAAATTTGAGATATAAGAAAGTTATATTTGAATCACATTGATGGTATTTCGAATATATATGGTTATAATGGCAATAAGAGGATAATTTTAGAAATTGGCAATAAAGTGTCATGAACTAATGAGTATATGTGGTGGCTTTTGTGTTGTCAAATCAAAATACTACCTAATAAGGAAATATATCCTCGTGACCAAAGGATTAAAAGCCAAGCACAAAGGGAACATAAGTGATGATTTTCAGATTTGCCAAAATATAAATACTCTAATATGAGATTCCTTGATAACCAAGGAATGTGGATTGACAAGGAAGTAATCAAAAGTATAATTACACCCTAATAAGGAAAGTAAGTTGCTATAGATAGAGGGACTTGTTTCCTGGTGGGTAGGCGTGCTAGGACATTGCTACCTATCCCTATAAAAGGATTTGACCCATAGCCTTGAGTCCAAGAGGGTCTCAAGCATCTCACGTCTTCTTCAATCTTGTATTCATTCTGACCCTAACAACGGGGAGTAGTGTGACCCCTAAAGCAATGAGGGGATGTGGGAGGAAGTATGATGGAAGAACGAGGCTCACACGTCACCAGAGAGAAGCTCGGCCACCATCTCCTTGCCCTAGCACCTGTGTGATGCCAACAGGATGGTTGTAGGTCGTCCGCATTTGCAGACCTGGCGGGTGTGAAGCCCAGCCATCGTAGTCATGACCTGAAGGACTTACCATGCATGGAGGAGTGCAGAGGAGGAAAAGGGACCAACCCCAGTGGTCATCGGGTCCTAGAAGGGGTGGTAGTGTCCCGCCTGACCCCTACCGCAACGGCAGTGGAGGGTTCCGTAACGTAGAGGACGACTAGGAGGATCAGGATGAAACGGCCCCTTTGTTTTATGCATAACCAAGTAGCCGCATGGGGGCATAAGTATCCTTTCATCATGTTTTGAGTCGGCCCAGCTACGCAAGATAGCATTGCATGCAATAGCTGACATGTCAGCCTCTCATTGGTCCAAGTAAGTAAATCTTGCAAAATTTGTAATTAATTAATGGTAGCTCGGATTGATACATGTAATATATGAATCTTACTCAGAAAAATATGAGGAATCCAGTAAAAATATAATCATACTCTTTTTCTTCTCCTAATTTGAAAAGTACATAATGTTGATAACTTTAATGCTTTAAATAGATCAAAGCCCTAGATCTTGATTATGGATGTATTTAATAGACTTAGTTGATGCTAGTAATCAAAGTATGACTTAATTCCATAAATACGATGAAAGAAATATAATTAGAGATAATTGTTCATAACTGGTGTAATTAGGGTTTACTAACCTAGAAGATGTGACAAATGGTAATTAGGGCTCATTTGTGAATTTGACTATAATCATTGATGAAATCAGAGTTGTCAATTCAAAAGAGCCTTAATGATCTTGATATGACTTAAAAGGATAAGGTTGGTAGTTTAGTGTAAAAGAGTTATATTTGACTTAATTGGAATTTAATCATGCATATGATGTTGAAATTAGGGTTGTGGGCCAAAACTGCATTAAAAGTGATAATTGGATGAAGGAAGCTAAAACCCTAATAAAACCCTAAAAGGTGGCCTAGAAACCATAATGTGGGACCTCAGTCAATCTTGAGGATGTTTAATGACACACGGGTGTTATGCATTAATTTCAGGATCACTGATTGGTTGCTTGATTGATTATTCTTGAGTATTCTTGCTTGGACATCAAGTTACTCTGGATCAGGTATGTGGTTATTTATGAATAATCAATTTAGTTTCACGATGTTTCCCAAATGTTTTATCGATTGGATGCAGCCTAAAATGTTGGATATTTAATTTTACAATCCTATAAAGTCCATATGATTATCACAATTAAGTATATATGTGTATTCTCGAACCTACATGCCACCCTGATGTACGTTGCATGACCAAGCCCCGGAGGGAAGGTCTAATTGGTCAAGCCCCAGAGGGAAGACCATTGGGCACCATGAGAGGTGACCCCAGGCACCAAGCTCAGGATGGAGAAGGTGGCCTTATGTCCCTTGCAAGGACAAAACCCTAAGAGAGGGTAATCCATGGTTTAGGGTAAAAGCGGGGAGGATGTCACATTGAAAACATAATTTGGATTATTAATAACTCATTTGTGATAATTAGGTTGTTAGAAACTATTTGTGGAAATTTTAATTGCCCCCACATACCAGTATAGAAATATACTGACCAACATTTTGTTTGTCGGCATTTTAGGTACTGTTTTGAAAATGGACAAAAAATAAATCAAAATGTGTGAAGATGTAACTAAACTTTTCAAGGAGGATTAGTTAGATAGACTTTTTCTGTGGATAGAAGTCTAGAATCTAAATTTTAGGAGGTATGCAAAAACGATTTATTTTATTCCAGCTTTTCAATTTAGAAATAGTAGAATTTGATAATTATTTTTTATTAAATGTCAAACCATGGATCCTAAAACATTAGGATAGCGTCTCTGACCTCTTGGTCTCCCTTTATTGGGGGTTACCGGGAGACGGGGTCGTTACATTTGGTATCAGAGCAAATGGTTTCTCATTTAATCCTTGATAATTATTAAATTTTGAAAACTCTGTAGAACCCAAGGGAGTTATTCGAGGATTTTCTGATGACGGAGGTGTCTCGAAAAGGATCATGGTCTGGGGGCTAGAAATATTTTCCTCCACCCCGCTAGTCAGTCATGAGGACTCTCGAATGCGATGTGACTGCTTGGCCAAAGTCTGAGGTTTTGACTCGAAATAAGGTACCTTTAGGTCTCTCTAATCTATGTTATCCCTTCTCAACCCCAATTCAATTAAGGTTCTAAGGTTTAGGGTTTTCTCTCTCTTTCTCACCCTCTTAAGGTGAGGGTAAGTACGATAAAGATTAAGGAATCCCCCACCAAATTAATGAAAAGCATGTAAACAAGATGTAATGGACATAATCTTAATAGTTTAAATGTAAACTAAAGATTAGTTACATGCTTAGGTTGCATGGCATGGGTTTTCGTGCCCTCAGGAGAGCTCTAAGGTTAGACCTTGTTGTAGGAGGATGAGGAGAGAGTTATCCCTAGGGGCAGAGACCTCCAAGAAGAGGTAGAGACCTGACGCATCCTCTGAGGATGATGCTAACCCTGATCCTAAGTGGTTGTTAGAAAGAGGGATGATAAGATGAGTTGAATATCATAGTTGACCATGCATGTATGTATGTGGGTTGACATGAATATTGGTTTTGAGTACCCGTGAGAAGCATGAGCTATGTGAGGTTGGTTGACCTAGTGCCTTTTGGCGACCCAACCTTGGAAGGGTCGTGCCTGTTAGAATGAAGGATAGCTCCTTCATTGAAGAGGATAGTGGTGACCATATAGAAACCCTTATGGGCATATATGAGCATAGAAGAGCATGCACCAATGTAGGAGAGAATGTCAGCAGTACTGGCAGTAGGTTGAGGCTTAGGTCAGAAGGGTTATGCCTGATAGGTTAGGAGATGAACATGTATAGCCTGGGATGATATGTGCCGGACATAGGTCTTGATAATACATTTAACCCAGGTAGGTGTAGACTTGTATCCTTAAGAGCTTGACCCATCTTCTAAGAGAGAACCTCAAGTTGTAGGACTAGTTGTAGGGTTTGCTCTAGAGAATGAGGACAAGACTCGATGAAGAAGGTTAGAGACTTTGACTCTGAGACAAGAGGGACCATTAGAAGTTGGGTATGATATGACCTATTTTAGACGACCCTGAGTAGATAGTTGTGGTTGCCTCATGCATGATCCTTGGGAGATTTTTGCACCTTGGTTGCCATTAGAGGAACCAAACCCTAGAAAAGGGAAGAGGATTCTTGAGTGGATGTACATGAGTTGTAGGTGCCTACCTTATCTTATAGGTATAGGAAGGAGAGTTCTTTAGACCCTGAAGAAGTAGAGTAACAAGTAAGAGGTCTCACACCGAGTCAGTTGTCCTTGTGTAGGACTCTACAGTGTTGTTCACATGGATGAATGGTGGGAAGTGTATGCCCTACCTTATGCATGTTTGGTTCGTGGTTGGATAGTTGATGCATAAGGAGTGAACCTAGGGGTTCCTAGACCTAAGAGGGGAAGTAGTAGTACCTGGTGCACATGATGCTCACAGAGATATTTGAGTTCTTATGGATTCGAGTGTGGCACCCCTCATGTATAGAGCTAAAGGAAACCCCTTTGGACTAAGGTATATGTTTGTTTAACCCCTCACACATAGGTTGGTGACACATGCATGTATCATAAGTCCAATGTTGAGGTGTAAGGAACAAGTATGATATACCCAGGAACCCAGAGGGGCTTAGTGAGAGGTCTTCTTGCTAGCTACATGCCTTAGTATCTTGATAGGGCTAAGATTGCCCATGATGCTGCAAACCAGAGGCGTAGGGACATTTGTGACTTTTGTTGTTATCAAGAGATAGTTTTCTCCCATCATGGGGAGGGACCCTTCTGTAGGGCGAGTGTCAGCTTTTGTTTAGGTTCGAGGAACCTAAAGAGGTCTCTCTTATAAAATTTTGATGATCTCAGAGGAGAGCACATAGTGTAAGCATTAATCTATAGACCCATGTGTGACCATCACTACAGGGCATGAGGATAGGTTTCCATGGAGGTAACCTGTATGGGGCCATACCAAGGAAGGTAGGTTGCCATGATCCCTATGAAAGGATGTAAGTTTGACCACGTATGCCCATAGAGATGATGGAGTTTTGAGTAAGGGTTCAGGTTTGAGATGTACCATGATAGAATCCTAAGTCTATGCTAAGGTCAGGTGGGGATAAGACCGATGGGAGTAGGAGTTGCCTAATTCCCTAGTTGCATAAGACCATAGGGTTGGGAGGTAACAGATATCGTTGTCCGAGGACCATGGGTTAGGAGATTGATCACCTTCATGAGCTCATTGGACCCAATGGGCGAACAAGGTGGGCACTCCCTGGATGCATAAGGGAAGAGGGATGACCCCAAAAGTACCGGCACCCTACAGACCTAGAAGAGATGATTAAGGATTGTGTGATGATCCAAGTGTGTTTGGGAATAGTTTCCATGGAAGTAAACCTAAAAATGAGATGTACATTATGTGGAGTCATGTGATGCACATTTCAACTTAGATTGGAAAGTGTATTGGTGATGTGTGATGCACCATATCTATTCTTGGAATGTGACGAACTCTGTATTTGGACTGCAACCAAATGCTTATTTCCTCTCGTTATGGGGGTGAGAGATAGGGAAACACACGTCATAAACTAAGGATAAGGATGTTGAGAGTTGAGACATTGCTACGATGTCTAAGGATAGAGAAAGTGTCATACCTTTTTGGAAAGTATATGGAGCAGATGGTTTACAAACACGTAGAAAACTAAGGTAGTCATCATGAGGACGTTCTTATCAAGAGCAGTATGGAATGTATGAGTTATATAAGTTTGAGGTTGATAACCAAGATGATGAACCTGAAGTTTTCTTGTCTCAATTAGACCTAAATCTGAGATGAGGATGATAAGTGGAGTATATGAAGGATTATGTCTTCACCGTTACCTAGCACATAAGGATGTAAGGTGGTAATGGATGCTCTTTGTCGAGACATGGATGTCTAGTTTAGCCAGTAGAAAGGCTAGAAGAGGTGGTTGAACCCTAAGTTTGTGAGACATGTATGGTTAACACCCATATACAACCAGACCCATTGGTCTAGTGGAGGTTGCTTAGTTAGCCAGCCTAGGGCTTGATACGATAAAAGGATGGTTGAAGAACCTCAGATACACCTCTTAGGAAAGGAAAGTGATGGAACCCATGAATAGAGTGTTCTAGGGTTTCTGAGGAGTCAACCTTTAGGAGCCATGACATGCAAGAGCTTGTGATGATAAGTACACCCTGCATCGTGGTACTACTAAGATGATTAAAGTTTGCAGTAGTGCTTTGAATACCTGAGATAAAGGAGTAGATAGAGTTGCATGTGGCTTGTCTCCATGCATGCTAGTGGGTGAAGGCCGAACACCAGTAACCCAGTAAGTTGCTGCAGACAATGAAGAGTCCCTGAGAGGGAATGGGAGTAGATTACCGTATGCATTATGGATGGTCTCCTATGGACCAAGAGTGGTCATGATGCAATATGGGTTATGGCGGATTGCCTTACCAAGTTGGCCTAATCCCTTGCCTAAGAAAGAGTTTTGTCAATGTGACAGATCTGGTTGAACTATATACATATATATATAAACATGAGAAAGAGATAGTTCAACTACATGATTCGAGTTCAATATTTGGAGCATGACCTCAAGTTCACTTCTCTACGGTGGAAGTAGGAACATGAAGAACTCGATACCAATTTGAAGTTAGCACAAATTATCACCCCTAACTGATAATTAGTATGATCCAAACTAAAGGGTCGGAGGAGGGCATGTGTGCTCGTTTCAGGTGATACATGGGAGCAGTCTCTGCCCTAAGAGAGTTTGCTTGTGATAATAGCCACCATAACCAGTAACAAGATGTAAGAAGCTATGTAAGGGAGGCTGTGTCGATCACCTCTTCATTAGGATGATGTCGGTGAAAGGACCTTGTGAAGGTTAGAGAGACCATAGTGTGTGCAGATGAAGTTGCTTTGATCATGCGATGGTTGAGAAAGCCCAGGGGTGACATGAGTCGTGAGCTGATGCAAAGCAGACTGACATGCAGTTCACTGTGGGAGAATATGTGTTATGAAAACCCGACCCCTCTGAGCTATAGTTGACAAAGATGAGTCCCTGATACATGGGTCCATTTAAGATGGATTGGTGGAGATGCTTATGTTTAGCCTACCCCTCAGGATAATATGATGTATGATGTGTTCCATGAGTCTGATCTAGATCACTATGTGTTGTACATGAACCATGTATTGAGCCATGAACCTGTTGAGCTTCTAGGGAGGCTAAAATATCATGAGTCACCTATGAGGGTACAAGATACCAAGGTGAGAGAGAACTCAGATGTAAGAATATAAGATGATAAAGGTTCTTTGGAAGCACCATGGAGAGGATGAGGCCACATGGGAGCCAATGATGGACATGGAAAAGTTTTATCCTAATTTGTTTGTATGTTTGGTGGAATTTTGAGGGCAAAATTCCTATAAGAGGGGAAGGATGTTACAACCCCAATTTTCGGGTTCTTTTGGTTGGAAATATAATTTCCCCCAATAAATGTATGATTTTGTAATTTGTGTGATTTAAGTTAATTGAATGGTTTCCTTTGATAAATAGCCTTGTGTGTTTGATTTCATGGGCCTTGTTGGCTACTAGGCCTAATAACAAGAAAAGGAAATAAAAGGAAAAGAAATCAATTAATAAAACTATAATTGAGATAATGATGAAAATATAAGAAATATGTAGAAATATGGATAATGGAATCATTATGAACAAGATTTCGACTCCATATGATTTCTAATGGTAAAAGGAATCAAAATAAAGATTAAGAAAGATAAAATACCAATTAAATAAGGGATAACTTGCACATGAGGATAATGCCTTTTTCCTTTTGATTTTGGGACTCGAATTTGGTACACGAGTAGATAAAATCAAATAAAGAATTACTAAGAAGAAAATTTGAGATATAACAAAAAGGTATATTTGAATCACATTGATGGTATTTTGAATCTATATGGTTATAATGGCAATAAGAGGATAATTTTAGAATTTGGCAATAAAGTGTCATGAACTAATGAGTATATGTGGTGGCTTTTGTGTTGTCAAATCAAAATACTACCTAATAAAGAAATATATCCTCATGAATAATGGATTAAAAGCCAAGCACAAAGGGAATATAAGTGATGATTTTTAGATTTGCCATTATATAAATACTCTAATATGAGATTCCTTGATAACCAAGGAATGTGGATTGACAAGGAAGTAATCAAAAGTATAATTACACCCTAATAAGGAAAGTAGATTGCTATAGATGGAGGGACTTTTTTCCTCATGGCTAGGTGTGCTAGGACGTTGCTACCTATCCCTATAAAATGATTGGACCCATAGCCTCGAGTTCAAGAGGGTCTCAGGCATCTCACGTCTTCTTCATTCTTATATCTATTCAGACCCTAACAACAGGGAGTAGTGTGACCCATGGAGTGATGAGGGGTCGTGGAAGGAATTATGATGGAAGCACAATGCACCCATGTCACCAGAGAGAAGCTCGGCCACCATCTCGTTGCCCTAGCACCTGCGTGACGCCAGCAGGATGGTTGCAGGTCGTCTGCGTTTGCAGACCTGGCGGGTGTGAAGCCCAACCGCCATAGCCATGACTTGAAGGCCTTTTCGTGCATGGAGGAGCATGGCGGAGGCAAAGGGACCACCCTTGGTGGCCTTAAGGTCCTAGAAGGGGCGGCAGTGTCGCGCCTGACCCCTACCGCAACGGCAGTGGAGGGTTCCGCAAGGTAGAGGACGACCAGGAGCATCTGGATAAAACAGCCCCTCCGGTTTATGCAGAACCAAGTAGCCACACGGGGGCATAAGTGTCCTTTCATCATGTTTTGAGTCGGCCCGGCTACGCAGGAGAGCATTGCATGCAATGGCTGACGTGTCAGCCTCTCATTGGTCTAAGTTAGTAAATCTTGTAAAATTTGTAGTTAATTAATGGTAGCTCGGATTGATACATGTAATATATGAATCTTGCTCAGAAAAACACAAGGAATCCAGTAAAAATATAATTAGACTCTTTTTCTATTCCTAATTTGAAAAGTACATAAAAGTTGATAACTCTAATGCTTTAAATAGATCAAATCCCTAGATCTTGATTATGGATGTATTTAATAGACTTAGTTGATGCTAGTAATCAAAGTATGACTTAATTCCATAAATATGATGAAAGATATCTAATTAGAGATAATTGTTCATAACTGGTGTAATTAGGGTTTACTAACCTAGAAAATGTGAAAAATGGTAATTAGGGTTCATTTGTGAATTTGACTATAATCATTGATGAAATTAGAGTTGTCAATTCAAAAGAGCCTTAATGATCTTGATATGACTTAAAAGGATAAGGATGGTAGTTTAGTGTAAAAGAGTTATATTTGACTTAATTGGAATTCAATCATGCATATGATGTTGAAATTAGGGTTGTGGGCCAAAACTGCATTAAAAGTGATAATTGGATGAAGGAAGCTAAAACCCTAATAAAATCCTAAAAGGTGGCCTAGAAACCCTAATATGGGACCCGAGTCAATCTTGAGGATGTTTAATGACACATGGGTGTTATGCATTAATTTTAGGATAACTGATTGATTGCTTGATAGATTATTCTTGAGTATTCTTGCTTGGACATCAAGTTACTCTAGATCAAGTATGTGGTTATTTATGAATAATTGATTTAGTTTTACAGCATTTCCCGAATGTTTTATCGATTGGATGCAACCTAAACTGTTGGATGTTTAATTCTACAATCCTATAAAGTCCCTATGATTATCACAATTAAGTATATATGTGTATTCTTGAACCTACATGCCACCCTGATGTACGTTGCGTGACCAAGCCCCAGAGGGAAGGTCTAATCGGTCAAGTCCCAGAGGGAAAACCATTTGGCACCATGAGAGGTGACCCCAGGCACCAATCTCAGGATGGAGAAGGTGGCCTTATGTCCCTTGCAAGGACAAAACCCTAAGAGAGGGTAATCCAGGGTTTAGGACAAAAGTAGTTGAGGATATCACATTGAAAACATAATTTGGATTGTTAATAACTCATTTGTGATAATTAGGTTGTTAGAAACTATTTGTGGAAATTTTAATTGCCCCCACATACCAGTATAGAAATATATTGACCGACATTTTGTTTGTCGGCGTTTTAGGTACTATTCTGAAAATGGAAAAATAGTAAATCAAAATTTGTGAAGATGCAACTAAACTTTTCAAGCAGGATTATTTAGATACACTTTTTCTGTGGATAGAAGTCTAGAATCCGAATTTACGAGGTATGCAAAAAGATTTATTTTATTCCAACTTTTCAGTTTAGAAATAGTAGAATTTGATAATTATTTTTTATTAAATTTCAAACCATGGATCTTGAAATATTGGGATAGCATCTCTGACCTCTTGGTATCCCTTGATTGGGGGTTACCAGGAGGTGGGGTCGTTACAATGTTGGAGTACGGATGGATGCAAGATGAGTGTGACAATTAGTTTGCAACATTATCAACATATGTTTGAATGGAATGGTTTTTATGATAGCAAGGGGTTGGAGTTTAGAGGAGGCATGTAGAATGGAATGTTGTATGTTGGTAGAAGTTTCTATGGCTGGGAGGATGAGATACTAAGACAATGGTTCTGTAAGACCAGTGTTATAAAGGCTGAAATTGAATGTGATACAGGTGACTTTGGAATGGAATAAGATCGTTGGAGTGAGTAGGACCTAGTCGTAGAACTTGATAGACAGCTACAAGACTTTTTGTGTGTGAATCATTATGTTGGAGAATGGAGGCTAACAAGATGAGTGTGAAAATAGACTTGCAACTTCATGAAGATATGTACAAAGGATAATATTTATAGTCTAGCAGGGGACTAGAGTTTGGAGGAGGCATGTGGGACCATATGGATTACTTTGAAGGTTTCTACCAAAAGACTAGCATACCAAAAGGTTAGTTGGGTAAGCCTAGAGTGGAAATGCTAAAGTTAAATGTGGTAGAGGTGCCTTGGTGTGACACAAGTAAGTTGAAGTGAGGAGAATCTACTAGTAGAATTTTTGTTGGGGTTATAATAAGCTTGTTTTGTGTAAGCCATTACATTTGGGTGAGGATGGAGCAAGATGAGTGTGAAAACATGATTTCAATATTAAGTTGGTACGAGATTGAATTTTAGATGAGGCATAAATGATGGAAAAGTGTACACTGGAGATTCCTACCAAGAGGCAATATACAAAGGTTAGTTGGGTATGTCTATAATTGAAAATGATGAGGTTGGAAGAGGTAGAGGTGCTTTATTACAAGGGTCATACTGGTAGGGTTGTGGGTTAAGTTTGAAAGATGCCAAGAAAAGAGTGATTTGGGGTTTTTCGGCACCAATATAAGGTGGAGATAGGATGCATAGAAGTGCAGAGAGTTCTAACATACTGAAACATGGGTCATGAAAGTACAAATCTAATTTATTTCTTATTATTTATTGATTTGGAACTTATTCTCACTGAAAAGCCAACTGTTTTCATTAGTTAGAAAACATTTGAAAATATTCTTAAATCTTACATTGAGTTATCATCACATGATTATTTGGATCTTCATTTCTTAAAGGTAGTATCATCTTAAATCAATAGCTTCATTGGACCCCACGTCATGATTATTGAAATCATGTTTAACATGTGGTGTTGTACTCATTAGATGATACCTTTAAATATTGAGATATTGTGCTTTTAATCTTAATAGAGAAATTAATGAAACCTATTTTTTTTCACAAACATGTTTTTATATTTGTTTAAATTAGTAGCCAGTGTTATACACCTATATTTTAAACTTCACATCTTGTGTAAAGCTAAGGAGTCCTATAGAAAATATTTATTTTAGTACTTTTAAGCTCCATGCTTGTTGGATTGGATGACGGGCTCTAGAGGGGGGTGAATGGATCTATAAACACTTAAACCAACTTCATTAGACCTTCAAAGTATATCACAAGATATGGTTTCTAATATGAAATTTGAGTGCAACTAAACATACATAACAGGGATGAGAGAGATTGAATAAGATCAGGAACACAAGCTATGTATAGTGGTTCCAAACTCCAAACTAGGATAATGTACGTCCACTACCTAGAGAGGTCAACATCTAGGATTTTACAACCATTTCACACTTCTTATATTCCATTATAAGAGATATAATTTGACCTTCCTCTTAAGGACAAGGATACCTAGCCTTTTCTTCGAGGACAAGGGAGCCAACAACCTTACAAAGGACTTATCTATCCATGACCAAGAGTCTTCTACCTTGCCAAGGACTTACCCACTCTTGCAACGAGTCTTCCTCCTTCACCAAGGACTTACCCACTCTTGCAACAAGTCTTCCTCCTTCAAGGAATTGCCCAATCTTAACTTGGATCTTCTTCCTTTGAATTCACCTTCATCAAGGAGAAGCTTTCACCAAAGGACTCTTTCCCTTCTTCTTATTCCCCTTTCTTAACTAAGAGAGAGAACCTTCATCTTCATGGTATAATGAGATATCGATAGGTGGAGGAAGTGACAGACACAAGCAAGTTGAAGTGACAAGAATCTACTAGTAGAATTTTATTTGGGTTTACAATAAGCTTGTTTTGTGTGAGCCATTACATTAGAGTGAGGATGGAGCAATATGAGTGTGAGAACATGCATTCAACATTAAGCTAGTAGGGGATTGAATTTTACATGAGGCATAAATGATCAAAAAATCTACACTAGAATTTCTACCAAGAGGTGAGATACAAAGTGGTTACTTGGGTATGGCTAGAACTAAAACATCATGAGGTTGAATGTGATAGAGGTTATTTATCACAAGCGAGGGTCATATTGGTAGGGTTGTGGGTGTGAAGTTTGAGAGATGTCAATGGAAGAGTGATTTGGGGTCTTTTGGCACAAATAAGTTGTGAAGATAAGATGCATAGAAGTGAAAAGAGTTGTAACATACTAAAACTTGGGTTGTGAAAATACAAATCCAATTTATTTCTTATAATTTATTGATTGGAACTTATGTTTACTAGAACCCAACCCTTTCCATTAGTTAGAAAACATTTTGAAAATATTCTTAAAGATTCTATTTATCATCGTCACATAATTTCTTGGATCTTCATTTCTTAAATGTAGTATCATCTTACATCAATAACTTCATTGGAACCATCCCATGATCACTGGAATCATATTAACATGTGGTGTTTTACTCATTAGATTATACCTTTAAATATCGATATATTGTGCTTCTAATTTTAATATAAAAATAATGAAATAGATTGTTTTTGTTCAAATACATGTGTTTATTTTTTTTTTGAATTAGTATGCAATGTTATACGCATATATTTTAAAGTTCACATCATATGGAAAGCCAAGGAGTCCTATAGAAAATATTTATTTCAGTACTTTTGAGATCCATGAACATTATGTTCATGATCTAATAGTTATGTCTTGGGGAGGAGACCAATCATATTCAAACTTGAGTTGGCTACTAGTGAAGCCACTAAGTAGAAACATAGAAAGCTTGTTCATTTATGGATTTCCACCAAATCATGTGCTACTTGTCCCTCTAATTTTGAAATTGAGTTACGTACTCAGTTGGGTGAATTTATTGACATATATATAGAACTCAACCCCCCTACTTCCATATATTATTCCTTAGTAACTTTGATGGAAAGCAAGGCTTGAGTCTAGAATCTTATTTCCACCCCTCTAGCATCATAGTGAGTTCTTTTATATTTCTTGTGATCTTCCCAAAAACCACCTCTCCACCAATGTTTCCCCTTATTTTCCTCATACTTTCTTTCACCTAACTTTTTGGGTGTTGGGCCGCACCTTGCGTCAAACAATTGAGCCTCCTAAATCTATCCATGTCAAGTTTTGATTACATTCATACTTTTTGTACTCGTGACATAATGTTTGACCTTTTATAAGTTATAAAAGTTGCCGAAAAAGCACAACAACATGTTGCGTGACTTTTTAAGGTGTCATGTATTTTAGTGATATGCCCTGAGACTAATCATATGATTATTGTAATGGTTTATCTTATATGTGATTTGATTATTAATAAAGACATTTTTTATTGTTATGTTTTTTTCAATATGGGATAAGGAATAAATATAATAATGTCCTAAGAATGTATGACTCAATAACATGTGAATTTAGATTGAGGACATGAACATGAGATCAGGTGTATGTTAAGAGTATTCAGTCTTGTCTGAGTTCCTAGCTAGGTATTATTGTGGAATTTAGTACAATAATAACACATTAAAACCAGTATGTGTGTTGATTAATGACTATGTCTCATTAGTCATGATAATCAAACACATAGGTACTTGTTACGAACAAGTATATAGACCCACTTTGAGTGTGATACATAGAATCAATAATGGCAATCAGGATCACATCTCAATGTGACCATGATGATTGTGGTCCTTAAAATTGAAGTCACTACAATGATTGCATGTTGTTTAATGTTCATTAACATACTCAATGTGACCTTGAAAGGGGTTGCTATACAAGTAGTGTTTAGGTTCATTGTTACACATGTGTACTATTCTGAGTGACATATATGGAATTTTTCCCTCCCACAGGAGTGATATCATGACCACTTGATGAATGAGACTATGAAATGCATGACCATGCTCATGTGAGTCAATGCATAATATTAACCTCGTGTATCTCAACAGTCTACTATATATCAAGAAACAAAGACTAAATATTAAGAGGCTAATGTTTGCATGCCTTAAATTCAATTTGGATATTAGAGAAAAGGGATTATACATCCACTATACACTAGTCACAATACTAGGTTAAGTTGTCCTCCAACCTCTCCAATTACTTAGTTAGCAATGAAGTCTTTCTAGATACCAATAATTGCTTGTGAAATTACAATTACATTATGAACATAATTGCCAATGTAATTTTGGTCCTATAGGATCACATGCATAGGATGCATTGGAATAGGAGTATAATGATGGGCATGGGTGGAAATATTCTGGGTCAAATTGATTAGTAAAACGTTTAGGTAGTCAACTATAATAATATGAGAATATAATCTAAGTTAATTGGTTATAATGTTTAATTCAATTAATTAGATTTAAATTCTTGATTTATATGATAAATCTATAGGTTAACCTTGAGCAATTTGAAGGAGCCAGATGTACAAAATTAGTGAATTGAGTAGTATGATTAATTGGTTAATTAACTAATGACATGCTTCTAGAACATTCTAACCTATTTGGTAATCCACGAGTGGTCCACTTTAAACTCTATTGCAACCTTTTATTTCCTAGTATTTTTGAAAAATCATGCTTCCTTTCCTTTCCTATATAAAGGCACATAACGATCGAGTTTTTGGCACGCTCTTATATGTGTACCATAGTCATCAATTGTTCCTGAGAGATAGAGAGAGAAGGAGAGTGATTACGATGCTAGCACATGACCAAGCAAAGGCTTCTCCTTTCCCACTGAGCCAGGGAGCGTCCAGAGGAGTTCCACTCCATCCTTGTGGACTACACAGAGATGCAGACAATGAGCAACTGTGTTTGGAGGGCTTGACAAAGACTGTCCATGCACACGAGGAACAGCATACACCATCGCGTGAGGAACATGTTGTTGGACCTACTCTGTGATAAGTTATACCTCGTACACCCTCATTCTGATTTTTTTATGAGATCTACTTGTAAGTTACGTGGTGGGAAAAAATTGTTTCCTCTATGCATGTCTCCTCTACGAATCCTACTATGATGTATATGGATTAATATCGATATGATTAGTTTTCTATTGTTTTTATAGTGGATGGGATGTGAACTTAAAACAGTTAATATATCTAACCTAATTCCACATACTCTATATCACTACTATTTTTGACATGAGGATGGGGTTGACTATGAATTTTTTTTTATTTTTCCTAGTGCACAAAAATGAAATTTACAGACCTTTCAGGGGTGCTGCCCCTGAGACACCCCAAGAGGTGGCTGCCCCTCGACCCCCACCCTTTGGTCGGGAAAAGGGATCCCATCAAAGGGGTGTTTCCCATGTGTACCCTACCTTGTCTGTGTGGGAATAATAATAAAAATTAATGGGGAAGGACATGCATTAAAAAGAATTGTGATTTATAACATATATGTATATGATAGGTATACCTATAAAATCATACATGCCTCCCTCAAAATATGTTTTATGTGGTGGAAGTATACATGGTTATGGCCTAGGACCTATTTGTACATGTTATGCATGGATGTAAATGTTGTGGATGGATGTGAATGGTTCTTCATGGATCTTTTTGTATAAGTATTTGACTTGCATGTCGAGCTTAATCTTTTATTTTCTTTTCCTTCTAAACTCCCCTCGAATGTAACTCAAGCTTCTCCTTTTTACATGTCATGTAATATAAGAAAGGAATGTATTTAGTTTTAAAGGACTTGGCATATAGACAACTTGAAGATCCAACTCTAAGGAGCATCCATGGATGGTTAACTTGAACATCCAACTCCAAGGAGTGTCCATGATGTTGTTTTCCATGATGTTGATCAAATATAGGTTCATACAAAAGCTCAGAGGTTGATTTTGCATGAGATGCAAAAGACCTTAGGTGGATAGTAATCATTTGTGGTTGTAAAAAAATTACATTAGTATGGTCATAACCAATGCTTGTATGTTTTTGGGTTGTATGCCTGTGGAGTTTGATTGTGGATATAATGTGTATATGATACATATTATAATTATTTGGTGCTTGGATATGTATATGTATATAAAAAACCTCAAATGAAATATTAAGACTTCGATGCTTTTTAAAATAAATATACATGAAAAGCTTCATCGACTATGTATTGGCAGCCAAAGTGTGGTGCACTGTCTATCTTGTGGAAGTGTAAGAATAGATATGTGGATCTACCACAACATGGTCCATATTCTAACGTGTGGACTTTTTTGTTAGAATTAAATAGGTGACCTTAATAGGAATAAGTGTATAGAAGCATAGAGATGGAATATGATAATGAGATATGCATACCATTCATCAGGAGTTGCATCAGAAGAAATTGGCAAGTGTTGTCTACCTAAATAATCATGTTGTGGATGATCAGCCAAAGATGACTCATGATTTTATGAAACATGGAACTTGACCCACTAGAAGATTGTATGTTTCAATCTTCTCAAATTAATAATGGGGATATTTATATGAATAAAATAGTAGGAGAGGTTATTAATTAAAGGCATAATTAATATCATCAAATATTTTTGAATCAAATAAAATTATTATATTGACTCATGTGAATATTTTTTTGAAGATCAAATGGAAAACAACAACAACAAAATTCATCTTGGTCGATCCTTGAGAAGGAAAAACTTAACGAGAATAACTTCCATGATTGATTCAAGAATTTGAGAATTGATGTCATTCATGAGCATAAGCTATATGTCTTGGACATGTCAGCACTAGAGGAACCATCTCCCGATGCACCTAGGGAAGAAAGGGATGCTTATCGTAAGCATGTCTGAGATGCAATAGACATCCAATACCTCATGTTGTGCTCCATAAACCATGAGCTCCAGAAGAAACATGAGAATGTGGGATTTATATAAAGGGTCACACCTCTCTATAACAGTATCAATAATAGGAAAGGCATGAGAGGTATGATGTATCCAAGGCATTATTTTAGTGCAACATGGCAGAGGGTGGTCCATTCTGGCCCCATGTGCTCAAATTAATTAGGTGTGTGGAAAGCCTATCTAGATTGAGATTTCCTTTAGGCCAAGAGTTGGACAAGAACGTGATCTAACAATCATTTCTAGAATCATATAGCTAATTTTTCATGAAATACAACATGAATAACTCTGGAAATCTATTGATAGAGTTGTTTGGCATGTTGAGAACTGTTAAGGGACAAATGAAGAAAGACAAGCCCAAATTCATGTTGATCATCAACAAAAGGTAAGAGTAAACCTAAGGATAAAGGCAAAAAAGATAAGTTTTAAGGTTGGCCAAAAGTCTAAATTGTCTGCATTTAAAGAAAGGAGAATTGAGTAACGAAGGCATTTGTCACCAATGTCATCAATCAAGACATTAGAAAATTAATTGCCCTTTCTACTTAGAGGAGCTGAAGAATAAGAAGAAGGGGGTAGAAATATCCACTTTAGGTATTTGTGTTATTGAGATAAATTTATCTACTTCATCATCGAGGGTTATAGATACCAGATGTGGATCTCATATAAGTTCAAATATGTGGGATCTGAAAAGAAGTAGACCCTTGAAGAAGGGAGAGGTGGAGCTACGGGTTGCAAAGGAGAAAGAGTTTTGACTACTTCCATAGGTACCTACTATTTATCTATGCCAAGTAATTTTGTAATGGAGTTAGAGAATTGCTATTTTGTACCTACTATTAATAAGAGTGTAATTTCTATTTCTTGGTTGGACAAGAATGGATTTCAATTTCATATTAAGAATGGTCAATGTTCAGTTTCTAAAGATGAGATATTTTATGGAAATGCATCTATGTCTTATGGTCTTTACTTATTAGATCTTGATACAAGTGTGTATAATATAAATAACAAAATCCTAAACCTTAATGACCCAAACTAAATATACCTTTGGCTTTATCATCTAGGGAACATAAATGAGAAATGCATTTATAGACTTCACAAATATGGATATCTAGACTCTTTTGACTTTGAGTCAATAGAGACATGTGAGTCTTGTTTATTGGGCAAGATGACAAAAGCTCCTTTTACTAGAAATAGTGAGAGAGAAAGTGATATGTTAGGTCTCATATATACCGATGTCTATGGATTTTTTATCACAAATGCTAGAGGTGTTTACCAGTACTTCATTGCATTTATTGATGATAACATTAGATATGGCTTTGTGTATTTAATGAAACACAAGTGCAAATCTATTGAAAAGTTAAAGAAGTTTATGAATGAAGTACAAAACCAACTTGGTAAAAGTATTGAAGCACTTTGATCTGATCAAGATGGAGAATACTTAAGCCAAGAGTTTGAGAACCTTCTGTGAGACTGTGGAATTATATCACAATAGACTCCAGTCAGAACACCACAACATAACAATGTATCAAAAAGAAGGAACCGCACCATGTTGGACATGGTATGATCAATGATGAGTTTTTTTCTTCTTTTGACTTTGTTCTGGAGATTGTTTTAGAAATTTCAATGTTTGCACTTAACTGTGTACCTTCCAAATCACTCAAAAGACATCATATGAGATATGGATTGGGAAACATCCCTATGTGTCTTTTATGAAGATTTGGGATGTGAAGCTTATGTGAGAAAGCAATTTTCTAAAAAGTTTGGACCCAAATAAGATAAATATTATTTTGTTGTATATCCCAAGATAGACAAGGGATACTACATTTATATTCCATATGATAATGAATTGTTTTTTACCAAAGCTATTGTATTCCTTGAAAGGAATTAATTTCTAAAGGAATGGGTGGGAGGGAATAGAACTCAAAGAAGTTTGAGACCAATAAGACAACATTGAACCTATGGAGGTAGACAAGGAACATGAGGAATCACAAACAATTGTGGAGTCTCAAGTTCCTCATGTAATATAAGGACCTCGAAGGTCTCGTATGACATGCCTTGAGCCAGAGGGATTTGTATATCTTGTAACTCAACAAGGCGATGAGTTGGTCATAAATTACAATGAGCCAACAACTTAGAAGCAATCGAGGGACGAGATTCTATAACATGGCTTGAAGCCATGACATCTGAGATGGACTTCATGTATGCCAATAAGGTATGGAGGTTAGTGGATCCACCTGAAGGGGTAAAACCCATAGGGTAAAAGTGGATCTTCAAAAAGAAGATAGACATGGATGGTGATGTACAAGCCTACGAAGGGCGAGTGGTTGAAAAATGTTTCAAACAAGTTCAAGGTGTTTATTACGATGAAAATTTTTCACCGGTTGTCATGGTTAAATCCATTAAGATCATGTTTTCCATTGTAGGTATCATGACTATGAAATCTAACAAATGGGTGTTAAAATTGCATTCCTTAATGGGGATCTATTTGAGGATGTGTACATGACACAAGCCAAAGGTTTTACCACTCTAAATGGATCTAGAAATGTGTTTAAGCTACAACGGTCAAACTGAGGATTGAAGCAAGGATCTCAGAGCTGGAATCTTTGATTTTACAAGGTAGTCAAAGAGTTTCTCTTAAGTTAAAATGAAGATGAAACTTTTGTTTACAAAATGGTTAGTGGGAGCATAATTGTATTCCTTGTATTGTGTGTTGATGACATGTTTTTAATGGGGAATGAAATGCCTACTCTACATGATAAAATCATGGTTAGGAAACACCTTCTCAATAAGGACTTAGGAAAATCATCCTATATTTTAAGAATCAAGATCTATATAGATAGTTCTAAAGGGCTTCTTGGTCTAAGTCAAAGAACATACATTGAAAAATGTTGAAAAGGTTCATCATACAAGAGTCTAAGTGAGAAAACTTACCAATGTCACATGGAATGAATATCTCTAGAGAATAGTGCCCTAGATCTTCCAAAGGGAGGGAACACATGAGTAGGATCCCATATGCATCTGCAATTCAAACTATCATGTTTGGACTGTTATGTAGATGTCCCGATGTCTCGTATGCTTTGAGCATAATGAGTAGGTACTAGTCAGATCCCAGTAAAGGTCACTTGACTACCTTAATGAACATCCTTAAGTACTTAAGAACAACTAAGGATCAATTTCTTATTTATGGTGGTGAGTAATATTTGGTTGTAAAAGGTTACACAGACGGAGGCTTCCAAATCCACAAGGATGATTATCAATCACATCTAGTTTTATGCTTTGCCACAACAGTGGACTTGTAAGCTAGAAAAGTTCCAAGAAAGAGACAGTGTTTGATTTTATGATAGAGGTCGAGTACATGATTGCCTACAACGCTGCAAAAAAGGATTTTTGGATCAAGAAGTTCATTGGTGAACTAGGAGTACTTCCATGCATTAACGATGCAGTGGAGCTAGACTAGGACAATAATGGATCTATTGAACTAAGAAGCCCAAATCTCATTAACATTCACACACATATTATGGTGTTACCATGTCATACGTGAGATCGTACAGAGAGGAGATGTCAAGATTTGTAGAGTACCAACCAAAAGCAATGTTGTTGACCCTCTAACTAAGTACTTTCATAGTAGAAGCATGATGGTCATGTTATATCACTTATAATGAGGTTCATGAGTGATTGCCTCTAGTGCAAGTGGGAGATCGTTGGTGATGTGACATGAGATCCAATCATATGATAATTGTAATGGTGCATGTTATAATTTATTTGATACATAATAAAGGCATCTCCCATTGTTATGTTTGTTATAACATAGGGTAATGAATTAATATAATAATATCCTAAGAATTTGTGACTTAATAACATGTAAATTCTGGTTGAGGACCTGAACATGATCATGTGTATGTTAAGAGTATTCATCCTTGTCTGATTCCCTGGTCAGGTATTATTGTGGAAATTGGGACAACAATAGTACATCAAAACTAGTATTTGTTTTGATTGATGACTATGTCTCATTAGCCATGATGCTGGATATCAAATCAAACACATAGGTAATTATTATTAACAAGTGTTACGATAGACCCACCTTGAGTGTGATACATGGAAATCAATACTGATAGTCGGAATCACATCTCAATGTGACAATGGTGGTTGTGGTCCTTATACCTAAAGTCACTATAATGATTCCATGGTGTTTAGTTTGTTTAAACACTACTCAACATGACCATGAAAAAGGTTGTTATGCAAGTAGTGCTTAGGGGCATTGTGGCACATGTGGACTATTGTGAGTGACGTAGATGGAATTTTTCCCTCCCATTTGAGTGATATCTTGGCCACTTGATGAGAGAGACTATGAAATGTGTGTATATGGTCATGTGAGTCAATATATCATATTGAGATCATGTGTATCTAAATAGTCTACTCTAGATCAAGGAACAACAATTGAATATTAAAAGGATGATGTTTCCATGCCTCAGATTCGATCTGGATATCAGAGACAAAGGGGTCATACATTCCTTGTAACACTAGTCATAATACTAGGTTAAGTTGTCCTCCAACTTATCTAATTGTGTAGATAGCAATGAAGTCTTACTAGATACCAATCAATAATTATGAAATCAATAATTGATTATGAACATCACTACCAATGTAATTTGGAGCCTATAGGGTGACACACATAGGATGCATTAGAATAGGAGTGTAATTGTGGACATGATTAGAAATTTTCTGAGTCAAATTGATTGCCAAAATTCTTGTGTAATAAATTAGAATAATATTATAATATAATATAAGTTAATTGGTTAAAAGGTTTAAGCCAATTAATTGAATTTAAATTATTTACTGATGTGACATGATGAATGGCTAACCCCAAGAGATTGTATAGAGAAGGGTGACAAAAAATTTATTAACCGATTAATATGATTAATTTGTTATTAATTAACAACAAGATTCAAGAATATTTTAATTATTTATTTCACAGTCCATGAGTGGTTCACTTTAAACATAGTGACAACCTTTCATATTCTAGGGTTTTGAGAAATTTTACTTCCTTTTCTCTCCTATTTAATGGGGCATAACAACCGTATTTTAGATATGCTCTTGTATGTGAATCATAGTTGTCATCATCCCAGAGAGAGAGAGAGGGAAGGAGAGAGGTTGTGATGCTAAAATATCACTGCCAGAGAACTATTTATTATCCTACGTCCACACTCATAATGGCTACATAGTCAAAGGTGAGTGGACTTGGGCATTCGTCCATAAAATGGCACAAATATTTCACACAGGAAAAATATATGTAAAGGCAATAACAAACTAAAGAGGTAACAATATACTAAACATGGAGATAGAGATATGTACCCATTTCTATATTCTAGAATACACATTTGTATTTCATTCCAGAGCTTAGAGTCTTGAGTGTAGCATACCTTCATTTGGCAACTAAAAATTCAATAAACAAAACATATTAATTCTAAAGCATTAAGTACACTAAGAAAAAGCATGTAAATAGTTTAAGAATAATACAAAACTTGCTTATCGAGAAACATGATCATAGTAAAGAAGAAGAAACAAAGTAAGAACACATAATGATATTAGTTTATACAAAGCATGTTTTAGGTTCCTCTATCCATTATGCCAACATTAGGTTACGTAATGGATTTATGTATATTATGTTCAAAGTTTATCAATGTAGAATACTCAAACATGAAAGTAGTAATCATAGAAAAATAGCTCAACCAAGTAAGTAAGTAGCCAAACATTCATACGAGCATACATACAAGCAAGTCGATATCATAGTAGGGTCAAAACGGAAACTTACCTTAGGAGTAGAGTACAAGTTATGATAAGATCTCTAGAGATGGTCCAATCCCAGGGGACATAAATTATGTGGATGATATGGGCCACTGATCTTTGATCTGGTGGTCGTGCTACCCTCCCTCATGCGTTCCTGTGTCGGCCCTAGCCAAGTGGCATTCTCGGAGTCATCTGTAGTAGCATGTGTTTGGCTCACTAGTGGGCATTCGCATCTCCTAATTGTAGACGTGTGGTAGGCAATCGTTCGACATCGCTCGTGACCCTTACATTGGCTCACTCGAATCCATGTGAGTTGCGGCCCTACTGCATCCCACCTTGTCAGCACCAGAGGGAAGGCGCAAGACCAGACCTCCTTGGGACTTTCTAACCAGTCGTCCATCTCTACAAAAGCTCGACAAGGCTATATCATCCCTTGATTTCTTCTAAGGGTGGCTAGATTCCATAGACCCAAAGGTGGAGGCTAGGGTTCCAAGGTAGAAGATAAAGTTAGAACTAGGATTAGGAGGCATGAGAAGTAAAGAAAAGAGAGGGAATGGGTTGGGGGAGGATTTGTATAGGAAAAACTAGAGTTGGAATGAGAAGATGGGGGCTCCAGTGGTACTATTGGTGGAGTTTGGTCATGGTAGGTGGCAGTCGAAGCCTTTTCTACTGGTGGCACCTATGGGTGTAGGGGATGAATGCATAGCTATCGAATGAAGGTGAAAACCACGGGTGGGGAGTCCAAGGGCTGAGATCTACTATTTTTGGATGTAGGGCACATGATTGGTTCAAAAAGGGCCAGATTACTAAATGGAAGGGGGGAAATTGGGCCGCTCGCCCAATTGGGCCCAAACTGGTTAAGCTTTGGATTAAAAGTGCTAAAAAGCAAGGTTAAAACCAAGTTTTTTCAAAATGGCATATCTCTCTCATAATAGGTCAGAGTTGAGAAAATTTTGATGCTTTGGAAATGTGAGAGTGTTCTCTACACCATAACAATAAGATTTTGACAGAATATCCAAGAGGGTATCAATATAGTGATAAAATGGTAAAATACAATGACATTGAAAATTAAGTTTTTAAGTTAAAAATACCATCCCACAAGGCACATGGACTCAATATAGACCAACCGAGCATCATAACTCATTCAAATATTAAATTGAATTTCATATTGAGGAAAGAGAGCAAAGATGATGTGCCTAGCACATTCGTGAGGATAGAGAAAAGTCCATGTTATCACAATCACCAAGCAAGGCCTTCTCCTTCCTGTCAATCCAGGTAGTGTCGTTAGGAGTTCTAATTCATTGGTGTGGACTATGTAGAGACACAGTGTTGAGAGACTGTTTGGGGGACATGGACGAATACCATCTTTGCACGTGAGGAATATCACACACTACCATGCAAGTATGACATTGTTGGATCTGGTCCACGAAAAGGTATACCTCGAGCAACCTCCTTTCGAATATGTTTTTTCAACGAGATTGGCTTGTAGGATATGTGGATAAAAAAATTATTGTTTCCATTGTGCATGTAGTCTCCATGAATCCTAAGAATGTAAAGCTTTAAATCACCATGACATGATGTATGATATAACAACATGTTGCATAATCATGTACACTTATTTATTTGCCAACACTATGCATTGTTGCTAATCAGAATATCATGCCAAATCATAGAAATCAAATTTTATGATCTATTTTATTCTATTGTAATAATATTGATAAATTATAAATAATTTTGGAAACTTTATTAGAGAATGAAATTTTTACTATAAGTGCATCATGATAATTTCTACCTCGTATATATTTTTTCTAATTAATTCTATATATAGAATATATATCTAATGTCATTTTTTTGTCAATTTATATCTTGAAATGTTGAACAAATAAATAAAAATGCAGTAGTTACCATTTTCTCCTAATGTATAGTCACTGGTAGATAAGGATTTAAAAAAGATTATCATATTGAGTTACTCTTTCATTATCTAAAAGTGAACATTTACTCTAGAAAATTGATAATAAAACTTTCACCAAATTCAAACCATATCTTGATCTAGACACATTTTACTATATATATTTATTTGGGACAATATTTTGACATGTCGATGTTTTCCTATTGTTTTCTCTTTTGAACTGCATAGTTTGTACATGTTAGAGTATGTTTAATTTTGAGGGTAGGATAATATCAGTAGGCAAGAGTTAGGTAGGTGTTTATGAGGGTGATCTTAGTGAAAGTTTTGGCATAATAACTACTAATCGGTTAAGCGACGATGGGGTTTCCTCACCTTGTGATTGACATGGTTAGCGCCAGTTTTGAAAATATAAAAACTATAATCTTGAGATTTTCACTATTTAATATTTTGTTTGAGTTTGATAATAACAATTTACAACATGTTTTGATCAATACGAAACAGTAGTTATCATATAATCCTATATATAAGGAATAATGAATGAAATAAGTATTTGGGAGTCTTATTTTAAAAACTACATCTTATGTATGTGTTGGTATGAGTGATCCCAACCAAACCTAGTTATACATAACTAATTTTGACTACATACCAAGTCACTACTTAGTAATATTTTTGTAAGGTATATATTAGTCTGTAATCCTCGTGTTTATACTTTTAGACTTGCTTGAATATCTTGAAGGTCAAACCATGTAGGCCCATTTGTCATTTTTGCTCTTAATTCGATATTCATTCGGTATGCCTTGATGGAAAAATCCCAGTTTAACACTTGGGTTTTTAATTGAAATATTCTTACCACGTTAATATTATACATTGGTAGAATTGAATTTGGGAATTTTAGATTATGTATACCTTTATCCTTTCTCTTTAGAAACTTGCTCTACTAGTATACTTTGTTTAAGTAGAACATATTTTTACAATCAGATTTTGTAATGAGATAAGGTCTCTAATTTAGTATTATTACATTCCACTACCCTACATGAGGAATGGGATAGTGGTTTCATTTCACTGGTGTTCATCTTGTGTGGTTTTTATTATCACATAGGTTGATGATACATGGCTTCCCAAGAACGGGAAGAATATATTAAGTATCAAACTATTTATTTCTTTCTTAAAAAATATTTTTGGATGAAATTTAATCAAATGAAATAATAGCATAACATATTTCATTATTGAAAGATCATCATTGTCTTACTCTTGATACTATCTGGATTAATTTTTCATTCCATATTCTTGTTAGTTGTTGTGCTTTTATTGTTCATGTTAAATAGATTATGCATTGATCCTTGTGATTGAAGTGGGACCCTTTACATTCGTTCATGATATATTCTCAATGGGGATGCATAAACATATCAAATATGTTTTTGGATTAGAAAATGATGAATCTAATGAGGACATGGGATGAATATTGTAAGAGATGCCCTAGGTTTAGTTTAATACGAGATTAAGAATTTATTTGTAGTTTGTGTATAGGTTTTCCATTTAAGCTTTGTATACTATGTTGACGTGTATGAATGTACAAAGAATTTTTTTGTTTTGTAATAGGATTAAAGTATAATATGGTCTGCAAATATAAGACTTTTCCAAGACCTAGGTTTAAAGTGTGAGTTTATACGTTAAAATAGGGTGTTGATTGACTTTGAGTTTACAGTTGACATTTGGTGAGACTATTAGATGACTAGTCTAGAGATACTCCAAAGATCCATTTATGGTCAGCTACTCACTCGTATGATGCATGAATAAGGTTGTTCTTTTGGTCATGTGTGTATATAGGCTAAGATGTTGTATACCTACTTGGTAGAGAATATGATGGGCTTTTGAATGAAACACTAATTTACCAAGTTGTAAGATGTCATTGTTGGCATGTGGTTTGTATGGGTCTGATACAATTGGTGTAGTGTGTTTTAGGCATGGCATAGCAATCAATACAAGATATAGGCTTGCATAGGCATAGAACACAATTCAAGTTAGTGATGTCCATGGTTTCTTTCCATCAATAGGTTTTTAAAATATTTTTGTTATTATCCATGTGGTAATGGTTCCCATGCGGTAATATTTGTAAATAACTTAAAGCTGTAAAATTGAAGCTTGTTTCTTATTATTTATATTATAAACATGGAGAATTTTAATTAGAATAATGAAAGCTTTAGATTATATGTGCATAAAGAAATCATAGAGAGAGGAGAATATGCAAGGCAAGGAAGATATAATTCTTTGTAACAGGATATCAAGAAGGAAAGAAGGTTACCGAACAACCCAACTAAACAAATATTGCAAGATTCAGAGTTATTAAGAAACCATACTTTTAAATCTCACGCACAATATTTCGAGGTTAAGGGGTCTTAAGAAACCCTACTTTAAGAGTCTCCTTGTGTGAAACCAGGATAGGGCCTATAATATTCAAATCTCGTATCAAGATCAATCACATGTTGTGATATGTAAGTCAAAAAAATGTAAAATATGATTATTTGATTAGAAACATGTATATATCTAGGAGGTACTAACTAGATATCACCTATATATTTTTAATCATGTAATTTCTAAAACAACAACTTAATATAACTTACTATCTATTAAATTTCCGGAAAGGATATACATTGGCATAAGTTGGCCAGATATACACAAATGGCACAAGTGTTAGACATAGAGTGTCCAAAGACATCCACAACAAATATAGAACAACAAGATAATGACTTGAATTTTCACACGATTCCCACCTTAGGATTGGATGGTCTAAGGTTACTACATGTAAATTATAGGCCCACATATTAAGGCTCTTACAAAGTATGAAGAATGTTGATTGGCCCATAAACCAACACAAGCCTTTGGTGCATGATTTATCATCAGTCATGTAGCTAGTAAACTTATTAGTGTGTCACATATCCTTTTACTAATATAGAATAAGCATACTTATATATGGATTTCCAATTTATGATCTCTTTAGGAAGGAGGTATGTCTTGGCTATAAGGGTGGTTCAGACATTTTGTAAGTTCATTTTTATCTGAGGTCTCATATCATGGAATGTTATAATATCCTATAATTGGGCTCTTGACATCTTCCTCTAGAGTCAACTATATGGACACATATCATATTGTGTTTTAATTAACAAATAGTATGGATCATCTACACTCAAATTTCCATATAGAACTACTACTAGTATAAGGGTAGATCCATCTCCCCTCAATGTTGATATCCATTTCCATGTGCATGGATTGTACGTATCAACTTTGGGGTGTTACTAGTCTAGGACAAGCACTCTTGATGAGCTCCCAACAAGGTACGTGTGCCTTGTTGATATAGGTAGCACATACATTTCCTTATAAGATCACTATATTTAATGTCTCAAATGTTGATATGTTACAATCTCCACCACTCGGCATCTTGATGTTCTCATTAGGAATGAAATAAATGGCCTCATATCCTCCTGTTCATTTCATTGAACAACTAGAATTCTCCATGTACATATAAGTTTCTATACATGGCTACCAGTGTTAGGGTGACTTTATTGCCTTGATGCAAATAACCCTTTCCAGATGTCCAAGTTACATGGATGAGCAATGATGTTTACCATTCCCATATTGGGTGCACTCCTACTAAAGGGGATTGTATCTAAGTATCATATCTAAAGAGTGGGTATGTACCCTAAGACTCTTATAGATTTTTCAGAATGGTAATTTATCCCACATACCAACACAAGCATTTGATGCATATTTTTCCCTCATTCATGAACATATTGATAAAACTTTCTAGCAAGTCATCCATCTAGGTACTAGTCGAGCTAAACAAGCTTAACCACAAAGTTCTAGTTATGGGCTCCTAGGAAAAGATGAGGAGCCTTATTATTTTGGGACGTCTGATAACTTATTTTAAGCTAATTTTAACAGAAACCTCAAATCATGTAATGTTACACTTCTTTTGTTCCTTATTATTAGTTTAATGATTGTGGATTTCATAATCTATGTGGACACTCCACTCAAGATTTTTAAGCGATAGACAGTTTATTGACACAACTTTTGCATTGAAATACAATAGAAAAGATGTATGTCATAAGCCAAGTAATCAGGAACTCAAATAGGATTGAACATGTCCTCAAAAAAGTCAAACTATAGTAATTATATAATTATGATATCATCTACTTAATTATATAAACATAGTCCATCAAATTCTTACAAATTTCAATGATGTTTTGTAAATAATATATCGATTATTTTAGTGTGTTTTGTCTGTTTATCATTACCCTTTACCATTTAATCAACATTTTTCTACTTGGCAAGTGAAATCAATAGATACAAGTCATAAGTGAATAATTGTTCAAGTATTGATTCTTTCCTTTACCCTCAATACTAGCCTAAAATTATCATCCTACCACAAGGTTATCATGCTTGGACAAAGAGGCATAGTCATGTGTGTTAGGGGGTCTTCTTATGGGGGCATTCAGGGGAGGTATTGCATAGTATAAAGAAATAGTATGGTGAATCATTTTTTATCATTGTTCATGTTTCTTTCCTTATCTAGGCTATGTCATTGTCAGTTTGTATTTAGAGATCATTGTATGATGTTATCATTTGTTGACTTGCAATCACGAAAATCATAATTTACCTTTGACCCACCTATAAGTATTACCCTAATAAATCATATATAACTTTCTACTTCATTCTTCAAACCTTATATCATCAAATATTATCGCAATAATAACAATATTCAATCTCTAGTCAGATGTGGAAGACATATAATATATTTAATGTTGATCATAGGTTCCTTATATTTCCCTATTTGAACTAATGCATGGTAAATCAAACAAATTATATAAATATTAATGCATATAGAGCATCTGTTGGAAAAATTCTAATGTATAACTGACTTTGTCAAACTAGAGTAGGGGTCAAATCTGGGTATGATTTCTCATTCAAAAAAACAAGGTCATGAAGATCATGTGTTCTTAGAATGCTAGAATATAAGATATATTTAGAAGTATGCTATTTAAGAATGAAAATTTGTTTGTTTCCCCATTACGAGTTAAGGGTTAGACTCAAAACATAACAAGTAATGAATAAAAAGCTCTTAGGAAATTATTTTGTATTCAATGCTTGTGATTATAACACATGAAGTAAGAGGAAAATTGTTTCTCATAAAAAATGGTTTGTGTATCATGTGTAACTTTAGTGTAATTAAAATAGCAACTAGATATGGGATTCGTGATATTAGTGATCAATTATCATTGTAGGGCATTGTATGTGGGAATTACAATGTAACTTCTATACCAGATATGTACATGTATAACTTGCATGCATATTTTAATCTCTTACTTTTACAACTTAACATTTATCTTAAATCAAAACAAGAACGAAAGACCCATAAAGGGTCATCTAGTTTCATAAGTGACACATAAAACTGACAATAAAATGACATCTAGGTTGGGATACATTTCTATATGAGGAATAATGAGGAGGGAACTATTAATATATTGACGGTAAAAGGATAACCTATTATAAATAATAAATGAATAGTCTCTTCAAAGACATCAAGTAAAATTAGAACGATACATAGAATATTAACATGGCCCTTGTGCAAGGATGACATGCAAAAATCGAGAAATAAATAAATATAGAATACATGTTTTATCCTCACTAAAATTGGTAGGGAATTATGTGTAGGGTGAACTAAAAGTAACACAACTTATATATACACCAAGAAAAGGTTTCCTTTGATATCATTCTCTTATAATGAAATTCCTAGACCCTTATTTTGTACCCCTCTGGTTAAACTTACATGGTATTAGGTATTTTTTTAAGATAACTTACTTTTCCCAAAAAGTAAAAAATCACTTTGAATTTTCTCTAAATATGTTTTTTTCCTAAGAACTAGGTACCATGTGAGTAAATAATCTTCCACGAAAATGAATATTCCTTCTGATAATAACCTTTAACTAAAGTAATTATTTTTCTTAAAGTATTTGGTCATACTATTACAAACTTTTAGCCATGAGTTCAGTTTCCCTTGGAAATAAATTTCATCTTGTCAAATCATTGATATCATTAAAAAGATCTATATTGGTGTGCTTATTGTGTTTATCTACTAGATAGATACAATCAAGATAGAAACTATTTAAGTTTTCCTTAGTAATATTAGTGTTTGGAATAGTATAGTGTTTATATTCTTCTACATGTATTTGCAATGACATTACATTTTCATATGTGCATTGACATTACGACAAGGATGTGTGATGTTATACTTAAAATGAGAAGAAAAAAATAACATTTATTTGTTGTGATTTCATCATTACCATACATATACGTTAAGAAGAATTTTCGTGTCACTTTGTTGTATCCATATAATACAAAACTTTTTAATATTATTCTACCACTCTATCCATCTTCTCATACACTTAACCAAACAACTCTTCTAAAAATTCCTTTCCCATAATATATCCCCTTCTTTCTCAATCTCTTTCTTCTTATTTGTACTAACAACTTAATAAGTGAAAACTTGTGCATACTAAAATCTATATGGTATAACTATTATGATTTTAGTCAAATTACTTTTAGATAGAGAGAAGAAAATATATCAGATATGTTTGGTTGTGCAAAAGTGAGTTTAACAATTTCACCATTGAATGGGATGGAAAGGCATGAATTTGAGGGGAGAAAAGATGACTCATGGGGAGAACCATAAAGTAGTATGACAAACACTTCTAAATACAACTAAGACAATTCTTTTACCTAATCAAAAGAAGGATATTGGTATTATTTTTTATTTTTCCTTGGATAAGAAGTGGTTGGAGGTCTTTTTATCAAAGGAAAAGGAAGAAAATGAGGTTGCAGCATGTCTCTCTAGAGGTTAACAATGGTGTGATTGTATATTGTATATCTCAAAATTTTGATATGGATACAAATGGAAGTGGCACCCTAAATGGATTTTTGAGATCATCCTTTGTATAAAAATCTTCTTTACTGTGAAGTTTGATGATCTTAGTGATCTAAAAATGATGTTGGATGGAAATCTCTAGTTCATAGGTGGAAAACCCCTAATTCTATATAAATGAGAGATCGATGCGACTATGGAGAAGGAGAAATTCATAAACTGTATAATCGGGATTGGGTTTCCTAACTATCCAATCAAATTTTGGGATGATGAGATGCTAAAACTATGGAGAAGTTAACAAAGGAAGCCAATTTGCCTACAACACATATGAAGAGGTTGGACTATGCAAAAATCTAGGTACTAATCTCTATGCATTCAACCTTTCCAAAATAACTATTATAAGAAGTGATGAGGGTCATAGAGATGGGGTGAAGGTAGAGTATGAATGAATACTAGAAATTTGAGATAAGTGTATTTGATTTGTCCTTGAGGCCAACTTGTACCTCACACTATTATGAACAAGACATGGATTGTGACAACCCACCGCCACATGAGCGAGATTACTCAAAACAAAGTGTGAAACTAATACCAAACATCCAGGATTACCATAAAACAGAGTAAATTAAAACCGATTCCATATAACCACAAAAGCAAAAACATATTGCATCTAAGTCCATAAACATCACTACATGTATCACAGATCATGCCACAAAGATGTACACATCACTATTCAGTGGCCATCATGCCATAAACTTATTACATATGATAACATGTTTACACATATATAAGCAAAATATGCATAATAATAGCCTACTGCCAAAACTCATATCGATATACAATGTCCACAAAACACTCCCAAGGACTTGAGAGTACAGGGATGACAAATATGACTCTACTACAAAACATTGGCAGCATATCCAACCTTCAACAGCTACTGCTCCTCTTGTTGCTCAACCTCAACCGCACACTCTCTACCTCGTCGTGCACAACCACCTAAAAGATGTGGAAACCCACGGGGTGAGATCAACGTCCCAGCGAGAGATGTAACTCTCCACCAACAACTAATATAAGAAAAGATAAGCTAAAGTAGGAAAATGGCATTATTATCAAGATAAGCATATTCAACTAAATGATATGTGAAAAGTAGTTAAGACTATTTAAGCAAATTAGGCATCTATAGCAAAGTAGTATAACATCTTATACTTTTAGAAGGAATATGAAGAACATGTATAACAGTGAATTTCTCTTACCTCATTACAAATCAACTAAATAGTATAAGAGATAAGGCAAAGGTTCATCCAATGTGAATTGTGTTTAACCCTAAGCAAGTATACTACATGATTGTTTTTTATGCCCTGAGGAGATGAGGTATACCACTCATACTCCAACTGACCACTGCTAAGTCGAAATCAGTGACATACAACTTCTAGGAGGAGTCATATTCCTATGATATCACACACCCTTGGTCAGTCTGAGTCCGCCGCAGTGACATATAAAGTTCAACTGCAAAACCGCCTAGTCTTCCATGGTATATAGGCACAGTACTAGTGAAAACTGAGCTACGGCCGCAACCACACTCTTGTCGAGGCAGGACCGCATCCATCCCCAAAACATGTCATGTATATACTAAATCACATCACTAAGATACGACCTCGACCGTTCTCCTATCAGGGTATGACTGCAGCCAATCCTGTGAAATGATGCATATACTCAATAGCATACGACTCCAAGTTTCCACTGAGGGAGAACCAGTTTCACCATTCATCAAGTACTAACGTTGAAGATGGATCCAGGGCACATGGAAACTACGTGATTAGGGTTTTACTTGATCAGTTAAGTCGATTAGGTGTCTCTTAGCATCAATCAAGTTAAAATGCACAAACTAGAGAACAAACTCTACAAAGATAAGGGCATGTTACGACGTCAGAAGACATAAAATGTATGAGGTAACACATCATATCTTGATACCACTACCATACAAGGCCATTAACCCATCATGTTACTAGGGAATAACAATACCTTATCTCATCACTAGAGGCTATCACCTCACATTAGGCATAAAGCCTTTGCCAGGTCATAAGACCCAAATCACATAGTTCATGCATGTCCTCATTATTCTCTCAGCGTGCCTCACCAAGGCTCATGATCGTCACCCTGTGTCACATCAACTACAGTGTAGCATTCACTAGCTATGTTATTCATTCCACCTACAAGGTTAGAGTTACACAAGTAGGATAGAGAAAATATCATCTCATGTGAATTACTTCAAGAAAGCTCAATAAGTGCATCATACACTTGAAATTATGGTTTCGATTTTTCATCTAGACGGCTAGGGTTTACAATTCAATGGCATCATTAAACCCTAGATACACCACCTCCCAATTTCTCAGAGCATATTAGCATTTAGCATTTTAATCATCAATACTCAAACATATACATAATAACTTTAGAGACATGGTAGAGACCCCACATACTCCATGTATTGTGGTTGTTGGGCTAACCCACTAAGGGTAGCAAACGCAACACTTTGGGTTAGGGTAACGACCGTTAGCATAGGTGTCAACCCTTATTGCGACCGAAATAGATGCGCTCATGTCCCGACCAACTAGGTTAACATGTTGTGACCAAACTAAGAAGAATCGTGTTTTACGACCCAACAAGCGTATCCATGTATAGCAACCATCAAACTAGAACATGTGTTGCAACTGAAACACACAAAGTCTAGCGACCAACCAAAACAAACATGTGTTGCGACCAACATAGGTGTTCGTGTGTAGAGACCAACTTGAAAGCATAGTACTAAGGAAATTGAAGCAACCTAAAGCTCAAGCTACTCCAACAGAATCTAACAACTTCAAAACAGAACCAACATTCGATCAAAACAGATATTGAGCATCAAGAAAACATGGCATCATCAAGAGGGAAAACTCCATGCAAAGAGGAACATAAAAACCCTAACAAACGTCACAAGGTGAACAAGGGAAAAACCATGTTAACAAGACGGAAACCAAGCATCCAACTCATCTAACTAAAGATCAAAATCTCTAAAATCTTATGATAATTGAAACATAGCATGGTGATAGAACCAAAGATCAAACCGCATGTTAAAACAACAACTTCCCATCACTTAGAATTCGGGTGCATGAAGTTAGGGTTTAGGAGGAAGAGTAATTCATGAAAGAGTACTTCAAGATCATAAACCCTAGATCATAATCCCATAATGTAGCATATTTAATTCACATTTATAGATTAGGAAAACAAAATGCAAGCAAGAATATAGTGCAATAATAGAAGAGCCAAAAGTTATATAACCTACTTTAGGGTGAAGATCAAGATCCAAAGCCATGAGCTCCAAGAGATAAAAGGATCACTCCATGGATACAAGATCACCTCAAGAGATAATATTACACCAAGGTCAAAGGAAATCTCAAGGTGAAGAAACTAAAACCCTAGGCTGAACAATAGAGGAGAACGGAGAAGAAAGAAGAAGCTTCATCTCACTTAGGTACAACCATGGTCAAACCATAGTCTCCGACCTTTGTGAAGAGAAGATCTTCAAGATAGCCACCATGGTCGAGCAATAGTCTCATGGCCAAGAGAGGAAGAAGGAAGGTAGGGTGCAAAAGAAATGAGATCATGGTGATAAAGTCACTTACCAAGAAGATAATCACCAAGGATCACTACAAAGAAGATGATCAAGATCAAGATTCAGATGCAAGGATGATCGGCCAGTAAAGCTCCAAGATCAGACCTTTATAGCTCTACCAAGATTCAAGGTCGGCTCAATCAAGAAATAGGAAGGGGAGAGAGATAAAAGGATTTCTTGCATGTAAAGGAGAGGGTTTATATACATATCATGTAGGAGGGAGGTAAGATATGAGGTGTCAAGAAATTAGAGCACCACTAGGACACTTGTCCCTCAAAAGATCAATCATGCAACCATTCAAGACATGCATGCATCCCAAGGTGGTGAAATATAGGTGGTGTAGCGACCACTTAGGCCCACTACACACCCTCTTGAAATCACAACAACCCTAGGGTCACTGTGTAGTGACCACTACACATAGCTAAACAAGGCAAGGTTACTACATTCCAACACACTAAGAACCCTAGCGAACAAAAACCAAGACCAAGGTACCATGGTCGCAACAAACATCAACCAAGGAAGGTGTTGCAGTTGCAACACTCCCATGGTACAAACATATAGGTCGCTACAAGGGTCGACACTCACCAGGTCGGCACCACCATCAAGCAAACCCTAGAAAACCCTAGCATCACCACAGGATGTCACATCATCAACCAAGGTCCAACAAGGAGCCCCTATGCATAATTTTCTCTCATGATGCTAAGGCACAAGAAGCATGACCTACATGTGAAAATTGCAAAATAGTCCCTCAACATGGGTAAATTGCAACTTGGTCCAAAACAAGCACAACTCGCCAGAACATCAACCATATAGGACCAAACCAAAAACATAGACTTGTCATATGTTATTAAAGCATCTAAAGAGATTAGATTAAGGTTTAAGCATCTTATTAAGCAAATCAAACACAATCAAGCACTAAGCTAGGTCAGGCGTCTTAAATCATAAACCCCTAATAAGGATTTCACCCCCAAAATCCTAGCTATGTTATTCATTACACCTACAAGGTTAGAGTTACAGGAGTAGGAGAAAGAAAATATCATATCATGATAATTACTTCAAACAATATCAACAAGTACATCATACACTTGATATTAGGGTTAGGATTTTTCATCTAGTCGGTTAGGGTTTCCAATTCAATGGCATCATTAAATCCTAGATACACTACATCCCAATTTCTTGGAGTACATTAGGGTTTAGCATTCTAATCATCAATACTCAAACATATACATAATAAAAAAAGTATCAACTCTAGAGACATGGCACTGTAGTGACCCCACACACTCCATGTATTGCGACTGTTAGGGTTAACCCACTAAGGGTAGCGGACACAACACTTAGGGCCAGGGTAGCGAGTGTTAGCATAGGTGTCAACCAATGTTGTGATTGAAACAGATGCTCTCATGTAGCGACATGCTAGGTTAACATGTTGTTGCGACCAAACTAAGCAAAATCATGCATTACGACCCAACAAGAGTATCCATGTATAGTGACCATCAAAGTAGAACACATGTTGTGACTGAAATACAAACAAAGTGTAGTGACCAACCAAAACAAACATGTGTTGTGATCAAGATAGGTACTCATGTGTCGCGACCAACTTGAAAGCATAGTACTAAGGAAATTGTAGTGACCTAAAGGTCAGGCTACTTCAACAGTACCTAACCCACTTCAAAATAGAATCAAAATTGATCAAAATAGATATTGACCATCAAGAAAATGTGGCATCATCCAGAGGGAAAACTTTGGGCAAAGAGGAACATCAAAACCCTAACAAATGTCACGAAGGTGCACATGGGAAAAACCATGTCAACAAGAGGGAAACCAAGCGTCGAACTCATCTAACTAAAGATCAAAACCTCTAAAAATTTATGATAATCGAAACATGGTATGGTTATAGAACCAAAGATCAAACTGCATTCTAAAACAACAACTTCCCATCACTTAGAATTTGGGAACATGAAGTTAGGGTTTAGGAGGAAGAGTAATTCATGTAAGAGTACTTCAAGATCACAAACCCTAGATCATAATCACATAATGTATCATCTTTAACTCACATTTTAGAGATTAGGATAGGAACATGCTACCAAGAATATAGTGCAATAATAGAAGAGGGTAAATTGATATAACTCGCCTTAGGGTGAAGATCAAGCTCCAAAGCAATGAGCTCAAAGAGAGAAGAGAAACTCCAACTAGGATCACTCCAAATCCACAAGATCACCTCAAAAGATAAGATCACACCAAGGTCAAAGGAAATCTCAAGGTGAAGAAACTAAAAGCCTAGGCCAAACAAGAGAGGAGAAGGCAGAAGAAAGAAGAAGCTTCATCTCACTTAGGTATCGCCACGGTCAAACCATAGTCTCCGACCTTTGTGAAGAGAATATCTTCAAGATAGCCACCATGGTCGAGTCATAGTCTCATGGCCAAGAGAGGAAGAAGGAAGGAGGGTGCAAAATAAACAAGATCATGGTGATAGAGTCACTTTCAAATAAGAGAATTACCAAGGATCACCACAAAGAAGGTGATCAAGATCAAAGATCACCACATGCAAGGATGATTGACCACTAAAGCCATAAGATCAACCCTCTCTAGCTCTACCAAGCTCCAAGGTCAGCTCAAGCAAGAAAGAGGAAGGAGAGAGAGCTAAAAGGATTTCTTTCATGTAAAGGAGAGAGATTATATACATATGAGGTAGGAGGGAGGTAAAGATATGAGGCGTCAAGAAGTTAGAGCACCACTAGGACATGTGTCCCTCAAAAGGTCAACCATGCAACCACTCATGACATGCATGCATCCAAGGGTGGTAAAACCAAAGTGGTGTAGCGACCACTTAGGCCCACTACACACCCTGTTGAGATCCCAACAACCTTGGGGTCACCATTTAACGACCACAATCACATAGCCAAATAAGGCAAGGTCGCTACATCTCCACAACACTAAGAATCCTAGCGACCAAAAATGAAGAGTAGGGTACCATGGTCGCAAAAAACATCAACCAAGGAAGGTGTTGCGGTCGTAACACTCCCAAGGTACAAACACATAGGTCTCTACAAGGGTCAACACTCACCAGGTTGACACCACCATCAAGCAAACCCTAGAAAACCCTAGCATCACCATAGGATGCCACATCATCAACCAAGGTTCAACAAGGAGACCCTATGAATCATCCTCTCTCCCATGATGCTAAGGCACAAGAAGCACAACATGCATGTGACAATTGCAAAATAGACCCTTAACATGGGTAAATTGCAACTTGCTCCAAAATAGGCATAACTAGCTCAAATATCAACCAAATAGGACCAAATCGAAAACATAGACTTGCTTAAGTTATCAAGGCATCTCAAGAGATTAGATTAAGGTTTAAGCATCTTATTAAGCAAATCAATCGCAATCAAGCACTAAGATAGGTCAAGGGTCTTACAACCATAAACCCCTAACAAGGATTTTACCCCCAAAATCCTACACAAAAAGAGATGGGTACTTCCTATGCATCTCTTCCTCAAGCTCCCGTGTGGCTTCCTCCATGCCACAGTGATGCCACAAAACCTTAACCAAATGATATTCTTCTTCTTCAACTTCTTGATCCTCCTATCAAGGATCAATACAGGTCTGTCCACATATGACACATCCTCATCCATCTCAACCTCCACTGGCTGCATAACCAACTTAGTGTTGGGGTGACACTTCCTCAACATCGAAACATGGAACACTAGATGCAATTTGTTCAACTCAGGTGGCAAATCCAACTTGTAAGCCACCTTCCCAATACGTGCCACCACAAGGTAAGGTCACATATACCTCAGAGCCAACTTACACTTCTTCTCACACCTCAAAACACCTTTTCAAGGAGAGACTTTGAGATACACCTTGTCTCTCACTTGGAACTCCAAAGGCTTATGACGATTACTCAGCATAAGACTTCTACCTATCATGGGTTGCCTTAAACTATTGTTGGGTCATCTTAATCTTTTATATTGTCTATTGTAAAAGCTCATGACCTAGAAGCTAGTATTCTCCGGTCTCATACCAACACAACGGAGATATGCAATGTCTCCTATAGAAAACCTCATATGGTGTCATATCAATGTTCCTTGATAGTTGTTATTGTATGCAAACTCTATCAAACTGAGATGTATATCCCAACTACCCAAAAACTGCAATACACAAGCTCTCAACATATCTTTCAAAGTCTATATAGTCCTCCTAGACTATCCATTTGTATGTTGGTGGAACGTTGTGTTGAATCTCAACTGTGTGCCCAAGGTTGTATGCAGACGCTCCCAAAAGTGACTGGTAAACTGAGGACCTTTATCTGACACAATGGTAGTTGGGATACCATGTAAACGAAGGATCTCATCAACATAAACCTATGCAAGCTTCTATGTTGTATATGTTGTCTTCACGGAAAGGAAATGCACTGACTTAGTCAACCTGTCAACGATCACCCATATGGAACCATGGCCTTTGGATATCCTAGGAAGTCCAACTACAAAGTCCATCATGATATGATCTCATTTTCAGTGCAGTATGGACAACGGTTGCAAGGTCTATGCAGGTGTATGATGCTCCGCCTTAACCAGCTGACACACTACGCACTTTGCCACGAATTCAGCTACATCTTGCTTCAAGCTAGGCCACCGATACAAATATTTCAGATTTTGATACATCTTGGTGTTACGTGGGTTCATAGCGTACATCGAAGAGTGAGTCTCTTCCAAAACCAACTTCCTCAGATTGTCAACATCATTTATCACTGCTCTATCGTGGTAGCATACTATACCATCCTTTGTCTCATGGAAGCCATCACGCTTCTCACTGCCAGACTCTGCTCAGATTTACTATATCATAGTATCATCATGTTGTGCATCTTTGATCTACTGACTCAATGTAGACTGAACCTATAACTATGCCAATAGTCCTGCTAATAAGGATACTTCCAACTTCACATTCATTTGATGCAAGGAGTCCAACATGTCTCTTTTATGGAACACCAAAGAACATAATTGTGCCTTATCCACAGATGATGATGAAGAAGACTTCCTACTCAAAGCATTTGTCACCACATACGCATTTCCTAGATGGTAGTCTATGGTGTAGTCATAATCCTTGATTAACTCCATTCAGCGTATCTGCCACATGTTCAACTCCTGCTACAAAAAGATGTACTTAAGATTCATGTGGTCAGTGACAGTCTGACACTTCTCACCATAAAGGTAGTGTCTCCATATCTTGAAGGCATGGATCACCACTGTAAGCTCCAGATCATGCGTCTAGTAGCTCTCTTCATGTTTCCTAAGCTGTCGTGAAGCAAAAGAAATCGCGTTCTTGTCTTGCATCAGCATGCAACCCAAACCATTCTTTGACGCATCACAGAAGACTATATAACCTTTCCCTTATTCTGGCAGAACCAACATTGGTGCACTGGTCAGCTTCTCCTTCAAAAGTTGAAAAGAACACCTACACTTGTCATCCCAAACAAACGACACATATTTCCTCATCAACTTTGTTAGGGGTAAAGCCATTGTGCTGAAGTTCTTGATAAACCTTCTGTAGTAACCTATCAATCCAAGAAAACTGCAAACCTCTATTGGTGTCTTCATATGCTCCCATTCTAACATAGATTGAACCTTCTTGGGATCTACACACACACACACCTTCTTCATATATGACATGTCCCAAAAAAGACACCTCCTTTAGCCAAAACTCACACTTACTGAACTTAGCATACAACTTGTGCTTCTCAACAAGGTCAACGCTTGTTGTATATGCTGCTCATGCTTCTAGCTGTCACGGGAGTAGATCAGGATGTCTCCAATGAACACTACCACAAACTAGTCAAGGAAAGGTCTGAGCACTTTGTTCATCAAGTCCATGAATGTTTTCGATGCATTTGTTAACCCAAATGGCATAACCTGAAACTCATAAAGACATATCGAGCCCTAAAATCTAACTTGGGTATGTCATTTGCCTTGATCTGTAACTGGTGATATCCTGACCTCAAATCTATCTTTGAGAACATTGTAGCACCCCTCAGTTGATCAAACAGATCATCTATCTGCGAAAAAGGATACTAGTTCTTGATCATCACCCTGTTCAACTGTCAATAGTCAATGCACAACCTCATGGATCTGTCTTTCTTCTTCACAAACAACACTAGAGAACCTCAAGGGGACGTGTTCGGTCTGATAAAGCCTTTCTCAAGAAACTCTTGTAACTGCTTCTTAAGTTCTTACATCTCGGACAGTGTCATCATGTATGGTGCTTGTGTTATTAGTTGTGTACCGAGAACTAGATTAATCTCAAAATCAATCTCTTGAGGTAGGGGAACACCTAGGAACTCATCAGGAAACATGTCTTCAAACTCACAGACAACTGGCACTTCCTAAATATTAGGACTCCTTGCCTTGGTATCTACCACGTGCGTCATAAACACTTCACAACCTTGCCTCATCAGCCTCTCCGTTGTCATAGATGACATCAGACACGTCGAAAGAATCTTTCTATCTCCTTAGAAGATCCACGAAATATCACGGTCACAAAACATGACCACCTTGGCACTATAGTTCAAGACCACCTGATACTTCTCTAAAGTATTCATACCAAGGATCACATTGAATTTGTGCATGTCAAGTGGTATGATGCTATATCCTGAGAAAGAAAGTACACGGGATGGACACACCTCCTACAATTTGGCATAACCAACCAAAGGGGTTTCTAAAAAAGGTTGGCACGTCTAAGACTAGCAGGCAAGGAACAGCTAGCAATTACTTCTCTAATGATAAAAGAGTGTGTCGCACCCAGTTCAACCAAAATGGATATAAAGTAGAAAAAGGACAAATCAGAATGAAATAACTCCATCTGACTTGTCACGACCCGCGGGTTGACCACTCCTTCCAGTTGACACATGGCATAGAATCGAGCTATTACATGTTGTCACCCTCATCCTCTGTTGGCTTGTCCAGATGAACCAGCATGTGATGCCTGACCACGTTCTCGACCTCCACTATTGATGAACTACTATTGTTGTGACCATGGTTGACTCTATCTTGGTTGTTGTGTCACCTCATCATCCTTCAGTAGACCACGTCATATGTCCTACTTGCCCACACTTGTGTCAAGTCATAGTCTCGTATTGTGGCCTAGACGGCCCCATCACTGACACTAACGCCGCACTGTGAGCTCCTGTCAGTGGAAAAGTATGACCTCTACCCTTGCTTGGCGATCACTGAGATAGAAGTGTTGACCTTTGTTGTGACTGAGGTGTTGAAAACCTAGGATTCTTGAAGCCTACAGACGATTGTCCTTGATATCGAGTTGGCCTCTTCTTGGCATTCACCTCTCACTTCTCTACAACTTATCACTCTATCCTCCGTATTGACTCCACATATGTAGCAAACTTCTCTATGTTCTCTAAAGCTGACATCAATATCGTTAACTCTGAGCTCAAACCCTTCTCAAAATGTTTGATCCTCTCCTTGTCCATTGCAGCCATATGCAGACAAAACCTCAGAAGCTCCATGGACTTCGCTTCGTACTCTTTGATCATCATATGTCCTTTTCAAATCTTCTCAAAGTGTGTGATCTTCTCTCCGGGAAGTATCGACTCACAAACTCTTATCGAAACTCCTCCCAACCGATCACAACACCAGGTCTTTTCTCCTCCTCGATGGCCCACCAATGGCCAGCACTCCCTTTTAACAGGTACATTGTGTGCTTCACCTTATCCTCATCAGGGATATTGAGGATCTTGAAGGTTGTCTCCAACTCAGTCAACCACATGTCTACGTCTACTGGATCCGTCGTACTGACATACTCCAATGCCCCCACACGTCTTAACCTCTCAAATGTCTTCCCAGAACCTTGAAATTCCGCATTGGGGACTGTCTCTCTAGCTTGAGGTACGGACATCCTATCTGTCATATGTGTCGCCGTGGCCATAAACTGTCCAAACATGGACTGAGAAGCTGGATTGGCCACAGTTTCTGGGTCGAACTGAGGCACTTCAAGAACTCCATCAATCCTTACACGCCTCCCGGCACCACCTCATGGTGTAACAACACTACTCTCTGCATGTTCTTTGTGTTCTCTAGACATATCTTTTCCTCTCTTCTTCTTCTGCATAAGTAGAAGTTACCATTAAATATGTCTGATGACATTAGAACAAACAAAAATCATAGTCCTACGTCCATGTAGACTCGACAAACCAAGAGCTCTGATACCAACCTTTTCATGTGACAACCCACTACCACATGAGCAAGACTACTTAAAACAAAGCAGGAAACTAATACTTAACATCCAGGATTACCATAAAATAGAGTAAAAAACCAATTCCATGTAATTACAAAAGTTGAAACATATTATCTCTAACTCCATAAACATCACCAGTTGTATCATATATCATACCACAAAGATGTACGCATCATTGTTCAATAGGCCATCATGTCACAAACATGTTATATATGATAACCTATCTACACATATACAAGCCATATCTATACAATCGTGGCCTACTGCGAAAACTTGTATCGATATACAATGTCTACAAAACACTCCCAAGGATCTGAGAGTACAGGGACGACACATAGGACTCTACTACAAAACACTAGAAGCATATCCAACCTTCAACAGCTATTGCTCCTCTTGTTGCTCAACCTCAACTGCACAATCTCTACCTCGTCGTGCACGACCACCTAAAAGATGTGAAAACCCACAGGTGAGACCAACGTCCTAGCGAGAGATATAACTCTTCACCAACAACTATTATAAGCACAAATAAGCTAAAACATGAAAATAGCATTATTATCAAGATAAGCAGATTCAACTAAATGATATGTGTAAAGTAGCTAACACTGTTTAAGCAGATTAGGCATCTACAATAGAGCAGTAGAACATCATATACTTTTAGAAGGAATATGAAGACTATGTATAATAGTTAATTTCTCTTACTGCATTATAAATCAACTAAATAGTACAAGTGATAAGGCAAAGGGCCATCCAATGTGAGTCGTGTTTAACCCTAAGTAAGTATACTACACAGTTGTGTTACGTCTTTTATTATGCTCTAAAAAGATGAGGTATACCACTCATACTCAAAATGATCACTGCTAAGTCAAAATCAGTGTCATACAAGATCTAGGAGGAGCCGAACTCCTATAACCTCCCACACCCTCCTATGTAGCAACCAAGGTAGTAAAACTAAGGTGGTGTAGCGACCACTTAGGCCCATTCTCCACAACCCTAGGGTCACCATGTAGCAACCATTACACATAGACAAACAAGGCAAGGTCACTACACAACACTAAGAAACCTAGCGACCAAAAACCAAGACCAGGATACCATGGTTACAATAAACATCAACCAAGGAAGGTGTTGTGGTCGCAACACTCCCATGGTACAAACACATAGGTCACTACAAGGGTCAACACTCACAAGGTCGACACCACCATCAAGCAAATCCTAGAAAACCATAACATCACCACAAGATGTCGCATCATCAACCAAGGTCCAACAAGACATCCCTATGCATCATTCTCTCTCTCTCTCTCATGATGTTGAGACACAAGAAGCACAACCTACATGTGACAATTGCAAAACATACCCTCAACATATGTAAATTGCAACTTGATCCAAAACAAGCAGAACTAGCTCAAACATCAACCAAAAAGGACCAAACCTAAAACATAGACTTGTCATATGTTATTAAGACGTCTCAAGAGATTACATTAAGGTTTAAGCATCTTATTAAACAAAGTAAACACAATCAAGCACTAAGCTAGGTCAGGGGCCTTACAACCATAAACTCCTAATAAAGATTTCGCCCCCGAAATCCTCACGAAAAGAGGCGGATACTTCTTACACATCTCTTCCTCAAGCTCTCACGTGAGTTCCTCCACACCACGGTGATGCCACAAAACTTTAACCAAAATGATATCCTTCAACTTTTTGATCCTTCTATCAAGTGTATGGGTTGGATCTGCAGTGTTACTTCTTACTTTGATGACTGCTATAGAACAGAGAATAATAAGAGTCTATTACTTTGATGAGTACTATAGAACAGAAAATAATGAGAGTCAACTGAACTACCTAATTATTCCATCATATTTTGTATTGAAAGAAACAGCCGTTTGTTCAATAATAAAGAATCTGTTATGAAGAATGCTGGAAGAGAATGAGTCTTGATTTTAATGGCTTGTATAGCTAACATGTTCCTTTCTTTGTTGTACACTCCCTCCTTTACCGACCATCCCCTTCATTCTTACGTTTTGTAAATCCTTCTGAACTTGGAATGAAAAAGAATCCTACTCTTATTGATCCAAAAAGAACTGCCCTTCTACACAGAACCATACCAGCCTTTACATATGTTTCTCCTGAACTTAAAAATCATCACATTTTTGCAGATTGATAGATCACAACAGATTTACTCTGGAAATCTGCTCAGTCATATCTTTACTGTTCTTGATAGTCTGCTTATTCTTTTGACTTTCCTTACTTATTAATAGCAGTTGCTCTTTTAAACTATGAGATAGAAGGGAGCAACAAGCATTTTTTATACGAACACTTGTTCGACAAGAAAAGGCTAATAACATAGTATAATGTAGATGTAACTAGCAAACAGCATAAACTTTTGGAAGTAATAGAAAGCCTTCGTTTTACAATGCAATGATGCAACACCCAGGTAACAGCACTGACAAACAAATCACTGCGGAAGATCTTGTGCATATCAAAGCCGACAGATATCAAACGCATCCTGGTTTGGTGTATGACAATAATATATATCTATACATTTCGTCTCCAAATAACTATAGCCTTCTATCAGATAACACCCTCTTATTAATGTGTACATACACAAATGGTAACATACAACGGAGCAGCAGCACATCAGCTGCATCAACTGCATTAGTTTATGAAGATCACAGGCAGCACGTAGTACCTACCTACTGTGAAGTTATGTTACAATGATGGTGATATATCTCAGTTGCTTTATTAAATGAAACGAGTTGTTCACTATAAAACATGTTACTATATGCCAAACTCGTTACTGATTGCCATATTTCGGGCCATCCAAGCCTCTCTTGTCATCCCATCCTCGAACCCATGGCTGCCCAGGAGTAGCCCGGGTTTCAGGAGGAGCGTGGCTTAGATTATCCATCACTTTGGAACGCACTGCAGCAAACACCTGTCATAGATATTAGCTGTCACATATACGAAGACCAGAAAGAATACCTAATCAGAGGGCGAATTTTTGCTACTTACTGGATTGTTGGCTACTTAAGAATACCTAATCAGAGGGCGAATTTTTGCTACTTACTGGATTGTTGGCTACTTCTTTAGGAGGCTGTTCTTGGCCAGTAATCCACTTCCACAAATCTGGGTTTTCCTAGAACAAAAAACACCTTATCAAGTGAATTTCGAATTAATACAGCCAATTTATTGCTTATAAAAGTAAAACAACAACGGTAGGTGTAGCTAGCATCATTGTCGAGGCGCCTAAGCAATGACTGGCCTGTCTGAGCATTTAAGGGTACCTTTTCTTGGATTTCAATTGTACAGCATATTCAAATATATAAAAGGTATTTCATGTATTTCTTAAGCATAATATACCTTAAAGATTGTGTAAGAGTGAAACGCAAACCTATAAATGCATTTCTCTCAGCCAGCCTGAGCATGAAAATTATGACAATGCGTTATAGTCCCATGTTGTAACATTGACGATTTGTCGACCGCTATCCCAGTTTCAGGCACCGACATATTGTGCCTAAGCTCCACCGTGGCAACATGGACCAAACTCGTCGAAGACTTCTTTTGAAGACTTGGGTAGCTGATATCGGACAGAAACTCTCGGGAGATCCCAATTAGGTCCATTTAGATAGGTTTTAGATATTTGGTATCTAGTTATTAACTATAGAGACTTCTTATTAATTCTAGGGACTTACTAATTGTTTTAGAGATTGAAATGTACTTCTTGATTTTTATTAGTTATTTAAGTTTATTAATTAGGCAATTCTGCCTAATTGCCACGTCAATAAGGGTTTCATTCTGTTTCTATAAGTACCGCAATGGGGTATTCTTAGGGAGATATTTGGGGAATTGGTTCCCCCGTCACTTGTAGTAAAGGAAACATCAGGCATGGTGATTGTCGTGTAACTTCACCTTCCAACATGAATCTATACCCCTAAGGGCACTTCAGAATATCCCAACTAGGGCTGGCAAAACAAGACCGACCCGAATACCCGACCCAAACCCGAAATTTTTAATCGGGTTAGGGTCTAAGGTTTTTTTACTCGACCCCAAAATTGACCCGAACCCAAAGAACCCGAAATTAATTTAGGGTTGGGTCTGGGTTTGGACTTTAGACCCGACTCGACCCGATTGACCCAAAATTCACAATTTATATATTCAAATAAAATTACAAATACTAAAGTATAAGACACATAATGACCTATTAAGTTACTAGTATGTCACTCATGAAGCTTATTTTGACAATTCTACATAGTTTTGTATTGGTTTGTATGATTTCTTGTGCTAATTGTTTTATAAATTTGTGTTCAAAACTCTCAAACAAACTACAACAAACTTTATATGTGTTTCTCAATCACATTAGTAGTTAGTTTACATTGAAATTCGTTGATTACACTTGGTAATTATCAATGATTAGATACTCTAAAATACTAAAGGCTATTTCTTATTGAGTGAATAAAACAAGTACATGGCTCTCTTTTATAAGACAAGAGAGTGAGACATAGAGTAGAGCTAGGCAATATGGGAAAAAAGTACAAGAGGCTACAAAGACAAAAGACAAAATACACTAAGTAAGAAACAGCACAGCACAGTAAAATATATATACTAATACTCCCCCTCAAGTTGGAGCATAGATATCAATCATGCTCAGCTTGTCAATCAGAGCAGTGAATCGAGTCTTCGGAAGAATCTTGGTGAAAATATTTGCAACTTGATCTGATGTATGTGTATAAGGCATAGATATTTGACCAGATAAGACATCTTCTCGTACAAAGTGACAGTAAACTTCGATGTGCTTAGTACGTTCATGAAATGTAGGATTACTCGCACTAAAGATAGCAGTCTTATTGTCACATCACATACCAAAATCTTTCAGAAGACCACGGACCCAGAAGAGTTCACAGGTAGTATGAGCCATGGCTCGATATTTTGTCTTAGCACTAGAACGAGCAACAACTGTTTGTTTCTTGTTGTGTCGGGTAACCAAGTTACCACCTACAAACGTGCAGTAACCAGAAGTAGAACGGTGATCTATTTTGCTCCCAGCGTAGTCAGAGTCAGAATACCCAACAAGGATAGAGTGGCCATGTTTCTTATATAGATGACCTTTCCCAGGAGAACTTTTTAGATATTTTAAAATATGGCAGACAACATCCCTGTGACATTGTCTTGGCTTATCGAGATACATGCTAACAAGTCCAATTGCATATGTGATATCAGCTCGAGTGACAGTAAAGTAAATAAGCTTCCCGACCATGTGACGATACTAATGATGATCAGGATAAGGGGGAGATGTCTCGTCATCCTAGTTAGTGTTCGGATCTAACGGGGTACTGGCAGGGTTGGCTCCAACAAGACATGTTTCGGATAGAAGATCCAGATGATATTTGCGCTGAGATAAGCACAGACCAGAAGATGACCGAGACACTTCAATCCCAAGAAAGTATCTCAGTGTACCTAAATCTTTAGTGACAAAATGAGTTTCCAAGTAACGTTTAGTAGCCTAAATACCTAGAAGGTCACTCCCAAATAATATGATGTCATCAACATAAACAATCAAGATAACAAGCCCAGAGGTGGTGTGTTTGATAAATGCAAGATGATCAGACTGAGAACGACGAAACTGAAATTTTTGAAGAATTGAGCTCAATTTATCAAACCAGGCACGGGGGCTCTGCTTCAGTCTGTAAATTGCTTTGCGCAGACGACAAACCTTTGATGACTCCCCCTGAAGCACAAAACCAGGAGGTCGTTCCATGTATACCTCCTCATGCCGATCACCATATAGAAAAGCATTCTTGACATCGAGCTGAAATAAAGACCAGTCAGAATTAACAGCCACATAAATAAGTACACGAACTGAGTTCAGACGGGCAACTGGTGAGAAGGTCTCAAAGTAATCCACGCCATATGTCTGGGTATAGCCTTTGGCAACAAGACGAACTTTGAGACGTTCAATAGTCCCATCAAGCTGATATTTGATCGTAAAGACCCATCGATAGCCAACTGGAGAACCAGTAGGAGGATCAACTAACTGCCAAGTGTGGCGTTCAGTAAGGGCCTGCATTTCAGATTCCATGGCCTGACGCCAAGTTGGATGCTTAAGAGCCTGAGAAGCATTCTTAGGAATAGATACAGCAGAAAGAGCAGATGTGAAATTTGCAAAGTTAGTCCCCAAGTGATCAGTGGCACAAAAATTCCCAATGGGGTGTTATGTACAAGTTTGAATACCTTTGCGTAAGCTGGTAGGTATATCTATGTCAGAAAATACCTGAGATGGAGGTGGATCAGCCATCGAGGATGAAGTATCTGGAGGGGGCATGGAGGGAGTTGGAGCCTTCGGTCTTCTTTGATAAACCTTCGGCGGAGGAGGAGCAACAGGAGTGGTATCTGATGAATCAGAAGCATCAATCAGCGGTAAAGGTGTATCCGCAAATAAATCCAATGTCAAGGCAGAACCAACAAAGGAATAAGACGGCATATTTTCAAAAAAGACTACATCAGCTGAGACCATCCATTTCTTTCCAACTGGGTCATAGCAGTGGTACCCTTTTTGTGTCCTAGAGTACCCTAAGAAGACACACGTGATGGCTCGGGGATCAAGTTTAGTTAATCCAAGACGCAGATTTTTAACAAAATAGGTGCTTCCAAAAATCTGAGGGGGGACAGAAAATAACGGAGCATCAGGATATAGAATTTGATATGGAACTTGATTGTCAAGAATAGAGGATGGCATGCAATTGATAAGATAGCATGCAGTAGAAATAGCTTCGGGCCAAAAACAGTGGGGAACATGGTAGTAGAACAGCAGAGTGCAAGCAACTTCAAGAAGATGCCGATTTTTACGTTCGGCAACCCCATTCTGTTGCGGAGTATAACCACAATAGGTTTGGTGAATAGTACTCAGTTTGCGACAAAAAAGACTGACTGAGGCTTGCATGAATTCAAGGGCATTGTCAGTGCGAAAGATTTTTATAGGTTTATTAAACTGGGTACGTATTTCAGAAAAAAGACAATGATAGTATCAAGCATGTTAGACCGATCTTTTAACAAGAATATCCAGGTGGTTCTAGAGAAATTATCAATAAAACTCATAAAATACTGGAAACCAGAGACACTAGGAATAGAGCATGAGCCCCAAATATCAGCATGCACTATATCAAAAAGTTGTTTTGAGCCAATACATAACTTTTTGGAAAAGGTAGACCTAGTCTGTTTGCCTAACTGAAAAGTTTCACAATGAAAAACAGAATCAGAAATAGCAGGTAGTATGTGCTTCAATTTGGCCGCTGACGGATGTCCCAACCGATAGTGTCATTGGATGCCCGTCACGGAAGAAGTCAGAAGCGCAGCAGTCCTCGATACATTCAGGTAGTATAAGCCCTTTGGTCCCTCATGGCCCGAACCAATCTTCGTTCTCGTACGCAGATCCTGAAAGATAACACCATCCGGGTCAAATGTTATAGAACAGCGCAGGTTCTTAACAGTCCGACTGACAGATAATAAGTTAATTGGAAATTTAGGAACATATAATGCAGAGCACAGAGGTAGGTGGCCAGAAGTACAGATATTTCCAAACCCAGAGACAGACGTTTGTGAACCATCAGCTAGAGTAACAGTAGGAATAGCACTAGTTTTATGCAAAGCAGAAAATAAGGCAGGATTGCCAGTAATGTGGGAGGTCGCACCAGAGTCGATTACCCAAGTGTTTTTACCAGATTGGGTCAGGAGAGCAATACTGCCATCAGTAGAAGTCTCAGTAGATGAGGCCAAACGCGCTTGAAGCAGTTTCTCAAATTTCGATCTGATCCAATCGACAGACGGTGGAGCAGAAGAGGAGGCAGTAGTGTCAGACTGATCAGATGTGACATGATTTGCCCACGCAGGTTTCCCATGTTTGATCCAGCAACAGTCTTCATTATGATTCGTTCGTTTGCAGAAGGTGCAATAGCGTTGTTCAGTTAGCGTCAGCAGTACAGGAGGACCCCCGTCCTGGACCAATAGAAGATCGTCCACGACCGTGACCACGTCAACGAAAGGAGTTGCCTGACCGAACAGCAAGGGTTGTCCCGTCAGAAGTATTAGGGAGTGCTTGAGAGACAGAGGGAAGACGTTACACACGCTTCAGAACATCGCGCAGGGTGGGAAGAGGATCACTAAAAAGGATCTGATCGACTACCCCCGCAAAGGATGACGGCATGCCAGCAAGAAACTGGACTAACTGTAACTCATTGCGCTGGTGCTGGATCTCAGTAATATCTGATGATAGGGGGTGATAGACATCGAACTCATCCCAGAGAGCAGAGTATTGATTATAGTAGTCCTCCACAGAATCAATAGTCGAGTACTCCAGTTTGGCCAAGTTTTTGAAGATTTCGAACACCTTCTTTGGATTCTACTGGTGAGAGTACACGTGGGAAAGCTAATCCCACATTTCCTTGGTCGTCTTCAGGCGGAGCAAAGACTGGCTGATTTTGGGCTCTGCACTATTGACCAGCCAGGTAATGACGCCATAATCTTCTTTAGACCAAAGATCATAGGCATGTTTCGTCTTGTCATCAGCATCTGTAGCAGGAGTCGTTAGACCTTTGGTAAACAGATGCGAGAAGCGTCCTTGAGCTTTGACGTAGAGTTCAAATGAGGTTGCCCATAAGTGATAGTTGGAGCCATCTAGCTTGACAGTGGTGTCGCACAAGTTGCGGGGAACATCTGTGGTCGCCATGACAAAAGTAGGCAGCGTGAACCAAAGGCATAGGCAGCAGCAGCAAGCAGAGGGTTGACGTAACAGTCAACAGAAGCAGACAGCAGCAGAAACCCAATACATGGGCAAATCTAGAGGCACCAAGGTTGGGCGCACAAGATAGGAGTAGGAGATCCAAGCATCGGATCTCAGGAACCCACGTAGGGACAGCAAAGAATATAGAAGAACCTACGCCAACATGCAGGAAAAGTTACTCCACCATGAGGCGTAGGCAGGAAGAGAGCAGAACTGAGTTTACGTCTTCAACGTGCCAGAACTGGAAAGTGTCTGAAGTTGTCTGGAGACCAACGGGAAGAGGATGGGTGGATGGTGCGGTCAACGGGATGAGATAGGGATAATGGATGAAGAAGGTGGTGATGACAGAGAGCTAGGAAGGTGGTAGTGGGTTGTAGAGGAGAGAGGGTGGAGGTGGCAGGTTGATAGGTGGGTGGCGGCGACGAAAAGGGGCAGGAGGAGAGGTGGCGGGATGGTGGTGGGTGGAGATGGTGGCAGTGGTATTTGGGGTGGAGAAGGGAGAGCGGGGAGAAGGGGCTAGTGGGGTGAAGGAGGTGAGGGCGGCGGCGGCATGGGCTGAGGAGGTCGGCAGTAGCAGGGGGCGGCGGCAGTAGCAAAGAAAAAAGAAAATAGGGGGGGTGGCGGCTAGGTTATGTGGGCATGGTGTTAGGGTTTAGGGGGGATCGGGAGGCTCTGATACCACCTAAAATACTAAAGGTTATTTCTTATTGAGTGAATAAAACAAGTACATGGCTCTCTTTTTTATAAGACAAGAGAGTGAGATATAGAGTAGAGCTAGGCAATATGGGATAAAAGTACAAGAGGCTACAAAGACAAAGGCCAAAATACACTAAGTAAGAAACAACACAGCACAGTAAAATATATATACTAATAGACACATCACAGAAAAAAATTTAATCTCTTGGTACTTAGATTTACGGGTCGGATCCGATAGACCCGAAAATATTTGCGAGTTGAGTTAGGGTCAAAGGTTTTGACCCAAAAATCCATCTTTTGCAAGTTTAGGATCTAGCCAAAAAGTGTTGACGCGAAACAACCCAAATAAAACCTGGTCAACCTGAACCTGACTGCCACCCCTAGATTCTCAACCCTTGTTTAGCAGTCAACTTGAGGTTGGCTTGGGATCCATAGGTATTACTTGATTTTGAACCGAGGATGCCATATTACTCAATTAGTAGGGTGAATAACATCTAAGATGCAAAAATACCTTTTGCAAACATGTCACTACAATCCTAAGGAACACTTTAGATTGTCTGAATCCTTGGTCTATAAATATATCTGAAAGAAAACTTTTCGTTGGGAATATCTTGTTTATGGTCACATAATAATTACAAATATTTAATATGAACGGGTGGGAAAATACATCTATAACCAATAAACGTGTAGAAAACAATATAATATACACCTTTAAGACCAAATTCACAAAGTACGCTAAAGCAACCACACAAAGCTTTGAGTTCATAAAATTATTAGCCCACCATACTAGATCTATTCGAGGTAAAAAAAATCTTGAGGATTGGTTCATATGGATTTCTTTTGGAACATCTTGATATTTCACTTAAATATATAAATCTACAAATTTGTTCATACACCAATGTTAGAACTCCTACTATTTGAATACACAACAATCATTGCTTTGATAATATATTTTTAATACAACATAAACCATGTGTATAATGTTGTAGAAGATTACTTAGAATCATTTTGAATAGTTAGTAGGCATTTTGGAGCATCTTGATATTTCACTTAAATATATAAATCTATTAGGATACTAGCGTAAATGTTTAAATGACATATAAATTGTGCACTTCACCCTTACCCTTCCCATTTACCTTGTAGGTAAGAAGGTCACGGTAAGGGGATGGTAAGGATATTGGTGGAATGGAGAATTACCCATACCCTTACCCATACCCTTGCCCTCCACACTTGGTGGGTAAGGGTAATTGTCCATACCACCAATATCCTTACCATCCCCTTACTCTGACAGGGTAAGGGTAAGGGTAAGTCCTTACCCTCCCCATACCGTCCCCATTGACAGACCCATGGGGGCTCCATCTCTCTTTTCTCTCTTAGGGTTAGGGGTTCAAAGATAGGTGCTCTAATACCAAATTAGAACACGAGTAACAGGAAGTTCTCGTGTGTTTCTTATTATTAGATGGATAGACTCCTTCCAATATATAGGAGAGAGGGGCATTACAAACTGAAGCAAAACCCTAATGTGCCTAAATACAATTAAGCATGTATTACAATAGACCCACTAGACTAAATACTAACATGTTCCAACAAAGAGCATTACAGGATACATTATTGGATTGGTTGTTACCTATGATCATAGTCGATTGGCCACCAAAAACAAAAACAGTGCAATGACTATGAATAAGGACTCTAAACCAATCCCTTTGACAAGGTGACGTTTGAGCAAACATTATGTTTGGATAGTTATTGTGCCATGCAGTTGAAAGAGATGATAAAGATCATGGCACTACATCTGTATTGATCACTCTAGGAGATTGTCTGCACCATATGGAGGAATTCCCCACTTCACCCTTACCCTTCCCATTTACCCTGTAAGTAAGAGGGTCAGGGTAAGGGGATGGTAAGAATATTGATGGAGTGGGGAGTTATCCATACCCTTACCCTCCACACTTGGTGGGTAAGGGTAAAGGTATGCCCTTACCCCCCCCATACCCTCCTCATTGACAGACCATGAGGCTCCATCTCTCTTTCCTCTCTTAAGGTTAGGGGTTCAAAGATAGGTGCTCTGATACCAAATTAGAGCACGAGTAATAGGAAGTTCTTGTGTGTTTCTTATTATTAGATGGATAGACCCCTTCCAATGTATAGGAGAAGGGGAGCATTACAAATTGAAGCAAAACCCTAATCGGCTTAAATACAATTAAGCTCATATTACAATAGACCTACTAGACTAAATACTAATATGCTCCAACAGAAAGCATTACAAGATATATTATTGGATTGGTTGTTACCTATGATCATAACCGATTGGCCACCAAAAACAAAAACAGTGCAATGATTGTGAATAAGGACTCTAAACCAATCCCCTTGACAAGGTGAAGCATTGCTTGTAGCAACGTTTGAGCAAACATTATGTTTGGATGGTTATTGTGACATGCAGTTGAAAGAGATGATAAACATCGTGGCACTACATTTGTATTAATTACTCTTGGAGATTGTCTACACCATATGAAGGATTAAGAAGTAATGTTGCGTACGCTTCATCTTTTGAAGGTAAATATTAAAGTCATGTACATAGACCCTATTTGAATGATCATGTTTTTCACAAGTCAAAGCATATCAAATGGATTGCCATTTGATCACAATCTTGTAAGGAAAAAGGAAGGTATTTTATGTGTCTCAACCTTATTATCTCCCTAATCACTCTTACAATTTTGACAAATTTGTGTGACAAGCTATGTATAATGTGTATATAATTGTTTGAGGGGTGGTGTTTAAGAGTTTATGCCATTCTATATTATTGCAGCTAATTCCCCGTTTGGTTAGCCTCCTTGTTCTACTCTTTTTGTTTATACGAGCACAAAGATATTCAATATATATAAACAAATATTGTTTATTTACTAGAGGGGTAGCTAATGATAGATTCGTCGATGCACTTAACACATTAGCAAGAGAGAGAGAGAGAGAGAGAGAGAGAGAGAGAGGATTGTGTTTATGGCATACTAGAGCCTTTCCTGGGATTAGATAGAGCCTCTGACTTGAAAACATAGTTGGTATGGACAGGATGAACACCGAGGGGATCCAAGTAGTAAGGTGTGGGTTTTTTCCTTCAAGTCTATTCTTCCTAATGTCATGAAGGTTTCCAAACAAGAAATTATGATTGGATTAGGCCAAGTTGGTGAGCGGCTTTGGTTTACTATGGTTTACGCTTCTTGCAGCATGGTTGAGGAGAGTAGTCTTTAGGATGAACTTATGCAAATTAATGGGCAAGCATCCCAGATACCATGGATTATCTATGGAGATTTTAAGGCACATAGGAACTGAGATTTCCCTTGTGGAAGGCAATAATGGATTTTAATGATTGGATGGATAAATATGGGTATAGAAGAAATTCCCTTCAATGGGAGTAGATTTACTTAGGCAGACACACAGGACGGCAGGGAAAGAGATGAGGAATACTAGATAAAGAGTTTTTTCAGCAAAGGACTGGCCATGGAGATGGAGGATTTTGATAAGAACACCTTGTTAGAACATGGGCATCTGATTGACGTCCCATGTTGTACAAGATTGAGATAGGTGAATATTCGAACCAAACTAGCTCGTTTCAAGTTCATAAAGATGTGGTAAAAACACAAAAGCATACTGGAAGTCGTTATGAAGAATTTGACCCTAGAATCTGGAGGGCTTCCTATATTTTGTTTGAGAATGTAAAAATCTTAAGGTCCTAAAAATCTGGAATTAAGAGGTAGTAATAAAAAAATTGAGAGGGCGAAAGTAACAGAATTGAATACTACGGACTAGGTTGTATGCTTCACAGAATGAAGATGGAGTACCAAAACTTCATGATGTTGAACAAGTTCTAGATGAGTTGTAAACTGGGAATAATGATATTGGAAGGAGAGGTCGGGAATTAAGTGGCTCAAAAGTAAAACGAGCACAAAGTCCTTTCATGCTAATGTAAAAGCGAGGAGGATGAATGTACACAAACTTGGGAAAGGTTATGAATCATGGACAGAAGGTGAGGAGGAAGTTAGGCAAGAGGTTGTGGATTTCGATTCCCATGTAATTTACATTGGAAGCATTTCAAAATTAAGAACAAATGAATGCAATACTATGTATATGGCCAATGAGGAGGAGGTTAGGTGAAATGTTTTGAGTACGTATAGAGAGTGCACTTAGACTAGATGGCTTCACCACAGCCTTCTATCTTCTTGGGAGATATTTAAAGAGGATCGAACTAAAAGGTAGGTTCATACGCAGGGGCCTAAAATGTGCTACAATAGTGCTTTTGCCCAAGGGCGTGGTGATTGAATCAAATTATGATTTTATACCCATTACTGTGGGCAATGTAGCGCTTAGGATTGTATCTCGTGTCATCCTCTCTAGGCTAGTGGATGTCCTTCCTAAAGTGACATCAATGTGTCAAGCTTTTAGGAAAGTGATTGTAGTATACAAAATGGACATGGCCAAAGCCTTTAACATGGTGGCATGGCCTTATTTGGAGGAAGTGATGTTTAGGCTAAGATTTAATCAAGGGGTGGTAAGTTGCACCATAGGAATAGTTAAAGACGCTCGATTTTCAGTATTCATGAATGGCGGGATGATGAGTTTCTTTCTAGCAGCTAGGGGGCTAAGACAAAGTGACCCACTTTTTTCAATTCTCTTTATAGCTTGAGCACAAGAATCCTTAGGCAAACATTTTGACGTTGAGGTGAGGGGAGGCATAATCTTTACGTTCAAGACAAGAGGGACAGGGTATGCATTGTCATCTCTTTTCTTCGTAGATGACCTTATTCTCTTTGCCATCAGAAGGGAACTCAAAGGAGAGAGTAGAGTAGGTTATCCAAGCGTACACCAGAGTATCAGGGTAAGAGGTTAACAAAGGTAAATCTCCAGTGAATTTAGTACATTTTTCAGAGGACAAATAAAGAGGGATCTTATGTTAGCATGGGGATGTGAATGTAGTTCGGAGTCGATTCAATAGCTAGGAGTGCCTCTTATACTAGGGAGGGTCCTTATTAGATAGTATGAGTCGGTAGATAAGGTGCAGGGACGCTAGCCTCCTAGGGAGGAGGACTATTGTCCTTCCCGAGTAGGCTCACCTAAATATATTAGTGTTGGCATTTCTTCATTTATATAACCTGACTGCCTGCACAGTTCCACTGATAATCGTTAACAAAATTGAGAGGAAGATAGCAATTTTCCATTGGGAGTCAAGGGTGGGAAAAGGAGGCAGTAGGTCAATTGGGAGGAAGTGACAGTACCAATAAAGGAAGGAGGATTGGGGATCCACAAGCCGAAGGAAAGGTACCAACTACCAAATATCGCTTATGAAGGCAACTTGGATATCCTTAGTTACCAAATATCGTTTATGAAGGCAATTTGGATATCCTTAGTCGTTATGGGCAGGTTTTTGTAGAAATAAATACACAAGGGAAAGATGGGACCAAGGATTGGACATTCCATATTTCCTTAAAAAACGGAGGATTTCATCCATCTATTGAGGAGGGTGTGTGCAGTATTCCCATTAGTAATGAGGAACGCCAGATAGGAGATCGATATATAGGTGATTACCTTTTGGACCTTTTATGTGAGGAGGGTTAGAAGGATGAACAAATGGAAGCAGGATGATGCTGATATAGACCATGATGGATTGAAAGTGAGTGACTTTGTAGATGACGACGGGAGCAGGAAAAGGGTCTCCCTAATGCAAATCATCAAAGAAGAGGCCGATGGAAGCTCAGAGATAGATTAAATAGATGTGAAAATGATCTTGATAAATTGGTGTCCTCAAGAGGATGACCTTTTACTATGAAATCAGTTGGGAAGATTGTGCGACAAGATAGAGGCAATAACAGAGGTAGAAGCCAACCATGTATTAAGGACATGGTTAGTGTCCTTATCGATGAAGGTTTCAACTTGATCCTAGAAGCTAAGACAGTGAGCTATCCCGACTGATTAAATAGTCAAGATTTATCGCATCCAATTGGTATCAAAATGCAAGTGTTTTATGATAGGACGTGAGGATACACTAGAATGCCTATTCCTAACAAGTCAAAGCGAAAAGACTCCGTGCGGATGTGGAGAAATTTTTGGAGATAAACTCCTACAACTCTCAAAGTTCAGAAGAGCTAGAATTGAGGGATTGGACTAGCAAATAACTATACTTGGCTTGGGGTATCTAGAGGGATTCTTCCCTCATTAGCCTATGGTGCATTTGGGTGGGTACGTGTAACAACGAGCTCGATGGAAGATGGAGTTTAGGAGTATATATGACAAAAACATGATACATTTTTGAAGTGGCAAAGAAAGGTCTTACCTTAATAGCCTTAATTGGACCCTCTATCTTGATGAATAAATGGATATTGAGAGGTTTTAGCCTTCCCTTTAGAGATTGTTTAATCGGGTGTAGTCGGATGACAAACTATGACTTTGTAGTGTATTTTTATACATCAAGCTCATTACTTGCAGCCCTACTACACCCTGCCAAACTAGCCCTTAAAATTAAAAGGGTTAATTCAAATAAGTACGTTGGGAGAAACCAAGAAATGCTTTTTGAAACTTTACATAGGCAAGATACCTTGGAAGCTATCTAGGGGGAGGGGAAGAGGGAGGCAATTGGGGGGACCTTAAGGGATAAGGATGGAGCTATACAATGGGGGTTCTCTACCTAACGGAAGGCGCTTCCGGTCTGGAAAGTTGTCTAGAAGCTCTTGAATTAGTTTCGGATAAATGTATAGGACCTTAGGGCACAGTAGAGCTTGACAATAGTAGGTTGTAGAGGATTTTTTCGAGCAACAAATGTCCTCTATGGATGTTTAGAGGGCGCTTTAGGCGAACCAAAAACTTTTTGCATGAAAGGAGTTGGTATGCCAGAATGCTATTAAGGAAGCTAATAGAATGGCTTGCCGACTAGCAGTATAACAAGTCTAGGTTACATAACCTACACTTTTTTGTTGCTTAATAAAGATGTCTCCTATTGGAGGTGTCTACATGATGAAATCTCTTGATATGGCTTACCTCATACGAGAGGAAGCGCCACCAGAGTACTACCAATGAATAGGTTTAGTTTTTTCAAGAGGGAAACGGATACTCAATTTAAAGTGAGTAAACAGAATTCCATACTCGATCTCATAGATACATATAGAATTCTGTGGAAAGCCGTATTCGATGAAAGTCGTATGTACGGCTGTTTGAGAAAGTGGTGGTGTACATTTAGTAGAGTTCGAAAACCATCATGTCTTAATTTGTTTCTTTTCCTATCAGGGAATGGGGTGAATAGATTCCCCCACGGTCTCTCTAAAATATCTGCTTGTCTTCACTTACCAATCAACACGGGAAAGCGTCAAGATAAGTAAAAATAGATTTCAAATATTGAACCGAAATGGATAAGACAGATCCATACAGCCAACACTAACATGGTTGGGACCAACAGTTAGATATTACTGTCTTTTTGTTGTAAAAAATGAGCAGGGCTCATTGTTCCAATCCTTTCTTCTCCTGTGGCTTCTTTTTTAAGCCTTATTACAAAAGTTTTCCAAGACAATTTTTCAAAATAATTTATATAAGTATGCTTGATGGCTTGATGCATGTTTTTTCAAGAATATGTTCCATTTGATTAAATATTAGTTTCCATGTGATTAATGTTGCAGGATAGTCAAGCAAATTCTGATGTTGACTTTGACTCCTTCGGTGGTTCTAAATCATTATTCTTCGACCTTTAAAATTCTGTGAAAGAATTAAATTCTTATGGGTTTGTTGTAGGAGTAAATAAAATGAATTAAGTCTTGCAAACTGCTGCAAGAAAATGAGATGGATATTTTTCTGAAGCATATGGGTGCACATCGATTTAAGGATTCAAGTATTCCTATTGGTAAATGAAAACAAATACAATATCCACTAAAAATAAAAAAAAATACAGTAATGTCATTTTTATTCATGTACACTGACATAAAAAAGGGATTATCTTGGGATCAACAAAAACGAGTAGGGCATTTGTGAGAAATAATAGCATTAAAAATGGATGTTCCTCTGTCCAAGATGTGATGCCCTAGAGGTTAGATCTTTGGTTTGTTACCAAGAGGTCTCAAGTTCAAGCCCCGGCGACGACATGAGTACAATCGCCAATTTAAAAAAAAAATGGATGTTCCTTAATTCCTTTGTCTCGGAACTCATAGTTATACAATCAACTAAGCCTGCTAGTACAGAGACTCTGCAATGTCCAAAATTATCCATAAATAGATTCTTTGGTAATATACATTCATAGCCTCGTGTACTTTCCACATCCATATTTGAAACATTGGTCAGTGAGGTATGAGCCCAAACTTCAGAAGATATTGTATTGTTCAATTTCAAAACATGATAATAGTGTTATCTCATTGGACATTGGATACCACATAACCAAAGTTTAAGGGTGCATGAGGCGTAATGAGGCGCTTTTGTCTCAATGAGGCAAGGCGTCAACCTCAAGGCGTTTGAGGCGTAAGCCTCAAAATATATATGAGGTGCTCATAAATAAGTATTATACATATGCATACATATTAATATGCACGTACATGTGTGTATATGTATTATATGTATGTTTGTGTGTATCTAAGAATAAGTGCATGCATAATGTAAATAAGTATAGCAAAAAGTAAAATGAATTTTACCAATTTAACAAGGGAAGATAGGGTTTAAGGGCAATTTGAATAACAAAGACCACCAAAATCAGAAAAAAATTCCCAAATAATGAGATATGAATGCTCTGTATCCGAGTCCAATTTTTGTATCTTGATAAAGAAATTTAGGGCATACATAACTTGGAATAAGTAGAATTCAAGACAGATATAAACGAGATTGAGAAAATCACTAGCATATTAAATAAAAATGTGGCACAAAAATATGTTTTGTATTTAAGCTTACAAAATCTGAATCAAAAGTAACTTTAGAGTTATAAATTGAAACAATCAAAGTAATGTAAATTCATTAACGAAAGAATGGTGATCAATCACAAGTCAAAATCGAAAACTTTTGAAGAAAGTGTGTATAATTGTCTAAAAAGCAAAAAAAATTGGTAGTTCACATAAGACATTAGCATCCGGATGCGAGGCTTGTGCCTCAGCTAAGCGTCAGACATTTTGATGTGTAAGCCTCAATCCAGGACATTACAAGCCTCAAGCGCAAATGGGATAGCCTCGCCTCTAGGGGTAGCCTTAAGCCGGGTTGTTTAATACCATGCACATAACCCAGGCTTGGTGTTGGAACATTTTTTCACTTGGCGACGAGGAAATAAAACCCCATCTGCAATACAGATAAAAATGAGCTGCTCCATTTATGTTTCCTTATAGAAACAACTACATCCATCATGTTACCATAATATTTTAGGTTAGCTAAATTAGACAAAAAATCAGTAGTTTTTTCCTGGGCCAACAACGATTTCAGTGATACATCAGCCATTTTTTTAATGGAACTCACAAAACGTCAGAATCAGGATTCAGTAGCAAAGTTAATATAATTGCTGGGATAAAAAGGCAGGTTACACAATTTTATGAGACCGTGGAGAGAAAGCAAGAAGAGATTAAAACAGAAGTAAATTTTACCAGATCAAGTACATCCATTAGAGACCGAATCATAGGCTCGTCCATAGTGCGGACATTATCCTCCACCCACCTACCCAACACCAAATCCAGTTCGAGAAATCCCCTCTGTCTGCTCCTATACAGCAACCTATGAACCCAAAGAGACTGTATAATCAGTAACAGCTGAGAAGTAAGAGAGGTTAGGGGATAACATACAGGAGAAAGTTTCGTCATAACGGGTTGGCCAAACTTTCAAACGTATGGCCTGTGATGAGAGTGTAAGCGATACCTGTTCACCAGTTGTCGTTTGCTTTCATCATTGGAAAGGTCAACGTCGAGGGAACTCCGGTTGGAGAGGTAACGAAGTAGAAAAGCCTGACTAGACCTGAAAAACCAACGACCATATGAAAGCCTGAGATACTTCGCAGTGGAAACCGCTGGAGAGATGGGCAAAGGTGATATTGTCCTGACCTGTTGGTTGCCGCACCTGGAAAAGCAGGCCGGGAGGCAAGGGTTCGTGGGAGGCGCAGAAGAGCCCGTCGGATCAGAGCTGCCATAGCGAGGAAGAGGAAGAAACAGAGAAGAAGCACAGTCGCCGCTTTATGCCGCGCGGCTCTTCTATAACCGCGGAGCTTGATTCAACAGCGGTACCTTGTTTGGCACAGGGCTTGAAGGCCACGTTTGCCGGTTGGGGCGTAATAACAATAGACAGCCGGGGTGCCGTCGGTCCCTTCCCCGGGCCGACCGGCCGAGACCACACACGCACGAAGTATAGGTGCGAAAGCCGAGCTCAAGTAGCATTTTTTTTTCTAGATAATCATTTTCCATTATATTGATGATAGAAGGTGGTAGACTTATGCAACCGCCGCAAGGAGTGTTACATAACCTAAAAGATAGAGCAAAATAAAATAAAAGGACAGCAGAGAATGTTGTCCCATAGCCCATGTTTGGTTCGGGACTGAGATTCCGTAGTCTGGATTAGACTGGGTGGGGTTAGTCAGTAGATCTGGATTGGTGTATTCTGGATCCAGTCTGATTCTGTTTGGTAACCCAGTCTGATTCTGGTCAGCTGATCTGGTTTGAGTCTGGTTTCAGTCTGATTCTGTTTGATTATCAGTATGGATGCAGTCTGATTTTGTTTGACAACCTAGTCAGGATCTGTGTATTATGTCCTCTTCTAACAGAAATGGCTTAACAGTTACACAATATGTGAAGTTGTGATGGCACTACAATACAAGTAAAAAAATTTAAAAAAAATTGTCCATACACTATGTGGATGATATTGTTTGTTGTTTAGTGGTATGGATATAAGATGAGTATGCTCTTTTTATATATTTATTTTAAATAAATATATATAAATGTCTTGTCTTGTGTGGCATCTTGTATTTATGTATATAGTTATGTGTATTCGATCCAATAATTTGTAACTGACAAGATAATTAAAATTGTCATGATAGAACATAAAATTACGTACATGTAGCATAACCGTTTGAATATAAACATGTCCATACCACAGTCACACATAATTCTTCCATAATAAAATAAATGACAAAGTGAAGAAGTTTTCATTTGAACTTAAATAACGCCCAAAATAAGGGATAGTAGCATACTTTGGTCTTGGACAAATTCATCATGAACGAAGGAAGAGCGGAAAAAACATGAGCGGCATTGTCTAGGCCTACTTCTACACATCCATACAGACATGCTAAGATGGCGGTGTGAACGATGATTTATGTTGATCCCAGGTAGGACCATCCAAGTTGGCCCACTTCAGGGCCTCATCATATTCGTCCCATGAAACGGGACATTCTTCCTGCACAGGCTGAATGGGTTGTTGCTTGACGTCGTCTTTTGGCCAGTCAAACAACAATGGCAGATGACAAACAGGATGATTGACCTCTTCCTTTCCTTGTTCATGTCTCCCAGATTTGCCCCCATTAAGTGAAGTCTCGCAATATTTTTTTTACATACAAGGTTTTCTTTAACATATTTTTTTATCTTTGATGGAGACATCAATATCTTTTCGTACTTTGTCGGTGACTTTGATCTCGATGGTGGCATCTATATTTAATAAAAAATTAAAAATATGAGCACACAATGACACTAGAAAAGTAATACTTACACTAATGTATAGAAATATAAGTTGTCAAGCAAACATAGACAAATGCAAGTTTTAAGTGATGTAAGTCTTGTAATCAAAAGCGTAAAGTAGATATTTATCAAACGATGGAAAAAAAACTGATTGTGCCCATAAGTTGTACAACATAAAGAAATAGAAATTGGAGACAACCAAACATAAACAAATACAAATTTGAGCTATTATGTTACAACTTCATGTGTTATTTTTGTTTTCGTCATTCGTAAGGTACTCAGCAAGTGTTGGTGGATAGGTGCGATGAGTAGTCATAAAGTTGTGTTGAACGTCGTGTTGCATGGACAATGGCGGGGGAGGCACTAAATCTCCTAAAATGAAAAGATTATCTGTTATGAACTCTCTCATGATGTGCTGCCACCGCAGTTGCAGCTCGCTCAAAGAAATGTAAGACCCCCCTGTTATGTGCAGAAAGTGACGCCACACCTCCCTCCAAGCCTGAGCAGTATATACTCCATTCGCACATCTCCCCATGTGATATTGGGTTCTCATCAAACCTCTGAGAACCATATCAAGCTCTCTACACCATATAACATACGACGTAGTTTGTTGTGCAGCCATATTACAAAATTCTGTATGTATATAATATTACAATTAACATCCATAAGAATTGAACAAAATTAAGAAAATAACATAATTGCGGATATAATTCGAATGTTAGGATTTCATGATCAAATAACATATGGCATAAAATGTGATACATCCATAAGAATCGAATAGAATTAAGAAAAATACAAAGTTTGCGATGTAAGTGTAACAACAACTTTATGGAGTCATTGGGGGTGAAGGAGTGTCCAAAAGCAGAGTACAATTGTCCTCCAACCTCCGAATGAAGGCTTGTAAAACTTCATACTTGTACTGTTTAGAGGTGTAAACATGTTGGAAGTCGTGATGGATTTCAACAAAGTCCTTCATGTTCATCGTCTGGCCCCATACTGACTTGCACTCATAAGTTAGTAAGGTAATTTCAGCCTTCAGTGAATCAGTTGTTGGGGGGAGATCGACTTCCTAATAAAAGTATTTGCATCGGTCTTTTCCCTAAAAATATTTCCCAAATTCGAGTTTAAAACAACAAATACACCATTTACTTAGCTAGTGCAACTGAGTATTTGTGGTTGTACTAGCGCACCTCTCTAGAACTGTGTTAACTCGCAATGTTGTAACCAGACAACAATCACACCTTGGAACTTCGAATAGATTCATCGACATCTAAAACACGATTAATGATTAGTAACATAAACTTGGCTTCAAAACATATGTCTCTATGAGACTTAGGTTTGAAAGTAGTTCGTTAGTCGCAATTGAATGTTGTAATATGTAGTGAAGCCACACTTCATTACATATAATTATATTACATCTATGATGTATTGTATCCCTCTTCCTCCATTGAAGAGTCATTATCACTCGGGAGGTGGAGTCGTTCGCATAGATATAGATGCCTCCCATGCAACACTTCAATTTCTGCTCTTAGCCGGTCTGTGTCTGCTCTAGTGGAACTTACAAAGTCACATTGTTCTGACCATGTCTTGTGTTCATTGTGTGCATATGCAAGTTGAGATACCAGCGCATCCCTAACTGCAGTTAGCGTGGCAAGTGTATGTTGTACGCGGTGCGCGGGCAACATCATGTGACATCTATTTGGAACAACTCCCCTACCATATGTAAAATATGGCATGTGGGGGTTGTTGTCTTCAAACCGGCCATTTGCCACATCTGTGGCATCCATGTACACTCGTACGGTGCACTGAAGCCCACATGTACACTACGACATTCCATTCTCCATTTCAAGACTGACAACCTAATCAAACAAAATGTGATATTTTTTATTACGGGGCATATAAAACGTTGAGGGGATAGAATAATTAGAGAACACATGTGAAACATACATTAGTTGTCACACGCTAACATTGTTATTAAACAAATAGGGGCACAATACATGTCAACTCATACATGAGTTCTCATATTGTATAGAAATGAGGATAACTACAAAGTCAGTTCAACGAGTATCCCAAATAAAAGTGGAAATAGTTTCACGTTGTACATCACCCTCCCTTGCATCTGCCGCATTTGTTCAGTGTAGCGAACTTAGATCGACGCCATTGGGTGGGACGGCAGATGTTGTATTGTTGTCTGGTATTTCTTCCATAATAGTGTCACCATCATTTTGGCGACGTATGAAATTGTGGAGGATACAGCAAGCCATTACGAGGCGACACTGCGAATGAATAGGATATTTCGCCCCCTTTTTAAGGTAGGCAAACCGCCTCTTAAGCACTCTGAATGCTCTTTCTACAACATTACGCAACTGAGTGTGGCAGTGGTTGAACATTTCCTTCTTATTGTTGTAGGAATGTCTGTTAGCCTGGTACTCAGATATATGGTAAGTTGTGTTGTGATACGATGCAAGAAATTGACGAGTGTTTGTGTATCCTGCATCCACTAGGTAATACTTTCCTGGAGGGACTTTAAAACCGCATGTAGTCGTTGCTGCTTGTAGGACCCTTTGGTTAGCGGCCGAGCCCTCCCAACCAGTGAGTACATATGTAAACTCCATTGAGAAGTCTACAACAGCCATGACATTCAGGGAGACATTCCCTTTTCTATCTCGGTAACGATTTTGCTTGTCACGTCTTACCAAGACTGGGATGTGTGTCCCATCAATAGCACCGATGGCATTCTACAATACCATAATCAAGTTTCAACATACAAAAAAACTGAGCAATAATAAATACTACAGGGGATGATTGTTACTACCTTGAAGTAAGGGTAGAACCTTGGGTTCTCCGATATACGACGATGTGTGTTTGTGTTTGTGGTTTGCATGACAATATAGTCATTGCACAACGCGCACACCGTGTCCAATACTTCATTGAACTTTCTACTTATGGTTTTTCCAGAGTGGATGTAGTCCTCCGTCAAAGCACGATTGGTATGGCCATGGCCAACCATCTAAAGGAAGTAGCATACATCCTCAACTAATGAGACTCCTCTACTATTCTTTAACAAGCCACGATCCTCAAGCTTGTCTACAAGGGCATTTATAGTTTGTGGACGCATTCGGAATAGGTCATAAGCCCTCTGTTCATGACCAATCATTATTTCTAGCACCTTTTGGTGCCCACTCCTAATACTAACTGATCTAGGTATTGAAGGAGGTACGTCATCATCATCAGAAATATCATCCATGATGGAGTTAGCTATTGACTCAGCTATTGCATCAGCAACGCGATTTGCTATACTAGTCATGATATCTATAATCTTTGGTAGGAGGTCTATTGGTTATGTATGCCCACTACCAGACATGATGCCTACAACCAAAATGATTTTGAACTTTTCATGATTCGTACATTAAAAAGAGTAGCAACATGATCATAATATGATATATGTGAACGAAACTGAACAACGTCAACATTAAATACGAATAAAATTGACACACTATAAATGTACGGATGCATCGTATTTATTACAACAACGAAACGGTTTTCCTGTTCGTAAATAAAAAAACCATCATCATAAACTAAAATCTTGAAGTTCATTGATAAATGATACTAGAAAGCAAACTACAACCTGAACCCTCCTCTAAGTTATGATGTTGAAGGACCTGTGTTATTCCTACTAGTGCCACCAGCATTGCTTCCAGTATACCACATAGATGGTATACTTGTCGTGCCATTGAAGTTTGATGATGGTGACTGCGAAGCATATCCCTGCTGAGATGGCACATAATCGGATGCCATTGAAGGTCGGGCTGGTGCACTACCTATGTGGGACCTTTCCCAAAGATCATGCAACCATATAGTTAGTTTCTTTGGGGTTTCAGTGAGGCTGAGGTAGATCATATGGTTTGTCAAATCCTTGATGGCGTTCATAAGAGTTGTAAACACTTGTGTAGGGGCTTCGGGAAAATTTCATTGAAATGTTGTAAAATTCTTTTAATATATTGTGACTATTGATTATATATTAACAATCGACAAGCATTGAAGGGATTCAAGTGATAATTCAATTGAGTTTTTAGCAAGTTGCATGTAAATTTTGTAGTACTTCTACTTATACATACACATCAACAAATACATGTCTAGAATAAGAAACATATGTAATTTGAATAATCATGTGCTACAAGTCTGAAGAGGTTAATTGAGTTGACTCTTTAATAAGTTCTGTTATTATTATTGTGAATGCAAACTATATGTTAGCAGTTAATAAGAAAGAACATGTAATATTAATAATCACATGCTATAATTATATAATGGTGTCATTGTTATTGGGAATGGATTAATATATAATGGTTTGATATATAATGGTGTCATTGTTTCAACACATCAAACATATGTAATTATTATTGTGAGTACGAACTATAGGGAATGGATCATGTTTACCCCAAATTATTATACAAATCATTTGCAATATTTCCTTTCCTTGATTTCTCATGTTTACCCCAAATTATTATACAAATTGACAGGTGATACCAATCCCAACCAAATCAAGACTCAAGTACCCAAATTAAACCCTAGTTTTCTCCCACAACAAAAAATAGTTTCTCATGTTCTTCCTTAGAACACATAGCAGACATGGATCATAAGGCCCTCTCAAGGACAAGTAACGGTCCCTGTAGACTTTAGTCTTTGTCGAAAATGATGATGATATCATTTAAGAATCTCCAATATAGTTTGCACATTTGATTATCTAGTAAGTTTGCATATTTGTATAAAAACAAAATTAGTAAGGCACACATGAATACTATTGTGAGTAGTAATTATATATTCACATTCAATGAGCTCATATTCAAACAGGGGAACACACATAAATTTTTCGACTACATATCAATGACAGCCGGCTGATACATACACCGAAATAGTTATCTAAGAAATATGATAAAGCAAAAAATGAATAGATGTCAACTAACTGCCCAAGCTAGGAAGATATTGTTTTGACTCAAACATGGTGTTCCTTTGTATTTGATTTCCCAATATTGTTACATTTACATTTTACAGGGAATTCATTTCAGATAAACACTATTGCACGGATCCAAAATAGTATATATGATTAAACAGAAACCAATGGACAATCAAATTATCAAGGTTGAATTATATTTCAGTTTGAACAAAGCTCACAACAATGAAAAAAAGCACCATTCAAACTAAGGTGGAATGGGCTAGGATCAAAAAGAGAAGAAGGAAGGGATGTCGTGCCCCTCAAACGGACACCACAGCAGCAAAAACTGGCAATGATCATGGTGTGAGAGGGTTAGAGAGCATACCTGAACACCGGAAGTGTCGTCGTCATCCACGCACACCACAGCAGTAAAAAAACAGAAACACAAATCAAACACATTGGTTAGTATCTACTAATAACTGGAACAACAAGAAACACAGACACAACTACAAACGAATAACAGCAGAAGAACAACGGAAGAACACAATGCACTTATCGTGGAAGGACTGGTGTTGGATCCAAGCAGGTTGTTGAGCAGCTACAAAAATCATCAGAACTGAAGGCATCTGCGAGGAGGCTGACGACACTCACAAGGTGAAACGGGAGGAGTTGGATGACCACTGCCCCAAATTTATAGCAGAGTTGCCTTTTCCTCGATTGGGACTGTTCTACGATGGTCAATGTCCTGCAAAATTGATGAGCATCGTGACAGCAGTAGGGGGGGAAGAGATTGGACAACACAATGCCCTTACCTACTTTCAATTCGTCGCCTGCTATGCCCTCCTATTCACCCTGTGAACTGCCTCCCAGCTACAACACTACCATGGCGACACCCTACTACCGGTTGCATTCTCAAAACACCTGCTACCACCACACACTGGCGCCGGGACAGAGCCGAGTGGACGGGGAACAGGTAAAGCCGACCTACACCTACTCCTAGACCCAGTTATTGTCTTCCTCGAGCAGCTATGCTCAGACAGAGTAAAGGGGGGTATCAGGTGGCGCGGGGTGGGGGAGAGGAGAGGAGAGCGTCGGGACGAGAAAGTCGGGAGCGGGGGAGATTGAAATCGGGTTGCAAATGAAATCCCACTCAGACTGGGACTGAGTTGGTCTGGGTTTTGGGATTACGGAACCCCAGAACGGGATTGTTCTGGGATGTTAAACCAAACGCCCAAATGCGCCGATCCGGATCCAAAAATGCTGACATGTCACTACGCGACAACCGTCGATCCGGTTTTAGTCTGGAACCAAATAGGGGCATAGGATCTAGATAGTAATGTTAAAATGGGTGGGACTCCCATATTATACATGCTCGCACATCATCTCAAGCGTAAAATAGCAGTGGTAGCTTCAGTGGTATCTTCAATTTTCACCGCCGCCCTCTAAGGAGTGTATGATGGGGTGCTTGTTCAGGTTGTTGGGCATACCATGCTCAGAAGCCTGGCCGAACTACTTCTCTTTGTGAGCTCTCTCCCCTACACATCTTGCAAATCGTGAATTCATGATAATGTGTGTCCAACAGTTGAAGTAAGTGTGCAAAGGAGAAATTTTGATTCCCAAAGAAGATATTGTTGTGTGAGTTAGCCATATGGTCCAGATAATGGTCGTGACTAGTGCTTTGGTATCACCATGCCTATTGTAACGGTTGGTGGTGTGTTGTAATCGGTGGAATATGTTGTGTAGGGGTTGTGCCACTGTGGCTGTGGCTGAGGTGTAGTGTACCCATAATTTCATAGATGTGTGACATCCAAAGAAGAGGTGTTGCGTGGATTCTTCTTGTTCTCTGCACATGGGGTATCTGGATGGTCCAAGGAAACGTCACAATCTAATAAAAGAGTCTATGGGAACTCTCTCGTGGCAGATGAACCATAGCAGAATATGTACTTTAGACGGGCATCTAGTGTGTCATGTGATGTGGAATTGCCTAGTGGATCCTCTTAATGAAAAGAATGTGTATGCATGTTTGGTGGTGTATCGCGCCCCCATGTCCATGTGATGTGAGTAGTGATGTTGTGTTCAAGTTGGTATAAGATGTTCATGTATATGTCTGGGTCAATCCAGGTCCTATGAAAGTCCTTGAATGTGTCGTTCATGCGTGATCCTAGTTTGGTGAGGGTCCGGTCAGTGTCATAGTTGGTGATAGATGGTGGAATGTTAGCGTCCAAGATACCATGGGTCCCTCAAGTAGCATGTGTAAGATGTCAATCTCATATACATACCATTCATCTATCTATATTATATATATATATATATATATATATATGTGTGTGTGTGTGTGGGCTCATCTTTAATACCCGCCCACCCTTCCAGTCACTTTTTTCAAAAAAAAAATCACAATTGTAGAGGAGCATTTTATCTAGCTCCCCAAAAAATTTCATCCAAAAATAATATCATTTGCCCCACCAAAATAAAAAAACACATCCATATATTTACTAATTGTATATTTTCTGCGCAGTTATTTTTTGATCTCATAGTTACTTTTGTGTACCATATAGTTACTCTTTTGATCTTAGAGTTACTTTTGTATACCATATAGTTACACTTTTGGATGTGCGGGTAGCGAAAAATCAGGCTACCCGCGCGAGTAACAAATAAATCCCATATATATATATATATATATATATATATATATATATATATATATATATATATATATATATATATATATATATATATATATATTCTAACTAATTACAAACACATGCCATTTTAAAACCCCTAAAATCATAGCACAGTGTTTTGTAATGTTGTACTCAATGTTTTAAGAATTAGATCGGTGGTCGGACCAATGTTGACTCAGACCGGGTTGAGTCGGGTTCAACTGGAGTGGTTGAACATGTTGGATCGGAAATGACGTTAGCATGATGTCAAAAAAATTTGAACCGGAAAAACCAAACCGGTCACCAAAGTATAAGGCAATTAGCGGCCGAACCAGTTAAACCGGGCACACTATATACATATATGTATATTGATATTAGTGTACATATTTACATTCTCATATATTAATATATTAACATATACATATATAAGTATATATATATATATTCACATATATGTATATATGTATATATAGATATATACATATATTTATTTGTATTTATATGTATGCATATATATCATATAGATATATGTATATATTTATATGTATATGTATGTAAATATATATAGACATATACGTCTATATGTACATATATATATATACATATAATTGTATATACACACACATATATATATACACACACACACATATATGGGTACATATATGGGTATATATTCACGACCCAATGGGTAACTAACTTTAGTTACCCGTGGATCTATTTTGTAATAGAAAGGTACATGTTTGTAATGAGACATGCAACTTTTGTAATTTGATGACCAAATTTGTAATACAAACACTCATTTTGTATTACACGTCTGATTACAATAAAAATGATATTTATGACAGCAGTTTATGTTGTAATACAAAATGAGTATTTTTATTACAAATTTGGTTATCTCATTACAAACGATGTATGTCTCATTATAAACATGTACCTTTCTATTACCAAAATAGATCCATGTGTAACTAAAGTTAGTTACCCATGCGAGTAGCGAATGAATGGCATATATATATATATATATATATATATATATATAGAGAGAGAGAGAGGTTAGGAAGTGTGTATCAGCCGGTACATGTAACTTACGTGTACTGGCCATTAAAATAGCACACGTGGAGTATGTTTATAAAATTCAACCATATGGATTGATTCAACACTATATAGATTACATGTGTTTAAAAAATCATAACTACATCTCATATAGATCATGAGATATAACAATACATCATTCAATGGTTTCTACAATTTCTGCAACTTACCGTTGATTAGAAAATACACATTTTCTTTTGTTAAATGATCTATGAATGTCAGATTGTGGCAATTTGTTGTATACATCTTATCTGAGGGGTATGCATTACATTCATAAGGTTGGATTATTTAGTTGAATTTTACAATCACCATAAATAAAGGTGGGTATATGTAAGCTACATGTACTCGGGTACACAATTCTTTTAGTCATATATATGTATATATATATATATATATATATATATATATATATATATATATATATATATATATATAATCATCTTTAATACCCTCGCGGGTAGCTACCCACGCACACTTCCTGATATTTTTTTAATTTTTTTCGTAATTATAGAGGAGTATTTTATCTAGCTCCCCAAAAAATTTGATCCAAAAATAATATCATTTGCCCCCCCCCCAAATCAAAAAACTCATCCATATATTTATTGACTGTATATTTTCTGCGCAGTTACTCTTTTGCTCTAAAAATTACTCTATATATCAATACAGTTACTCTTTTGATTCAGAAGAGTTACTCCAGTGTACCATATAGTTACTCTTTTAACCCCGAGTTACTCCAGTAGGTAGCGAAAATATGGCTACCCGTGCGGGTAACGAATGAACAACCTATATATATATATATATATATATATATATATATATATCACATACTTCCTTCTCCAACCAACAGCAAGTAAAATATTATTTTCTCTTTTATTAATCATAATATGCTATTAGATATGTGGTCCCAACCATATTTTTTTATTATATATTTTATTTTATTTTTGTTTGATTTGAACCACTGGTTCGATCCAGTTTGGTCCGGTCAACTGGTTGGACTGGTCGAAATGTGTTTTTGACCGGTCGGACTAGAAAAGAAAACATAACCAATTTTTTAGACTTTCAGACCAATTGACCACCGGTTTACCGGTCGGACCGGCCGGTCCAGTTCAGTTTTGAAAACACTGATTGTATTCTTCTTCACTTTCTCTCTTCTCAAAATTTTACTCATATTTTCTTCAATTTTTATTGTCTTTTTCGACAATTGTTCCTTCCCCTCCCACTAAAAGAGAAAACCCACTCCACTGCCCCCTCATTTCCGCCACTCTCTTTAACACGTTGTGTTTTTTCTCAATTTTTTCCAATAGAACCGCACAAACAAACGTCAACCGTCTCCATGATTGTCTCCTATAACCAGTGAGAATGTGACGCCATTTCTCCTCTATCCTGATTGAATATACACGTGGTTAATAACTACCTTGACTTGTTGAAACCTCCTCCCATGATCTTGGCTCGCGCTCACCCCAAAATGCACGATTGGAACGTGGATAGAAACTCTCACAAAGTACTAATCATATTCCCTGGCAACATTTAGAATGAACCCACCAAATTCACATCCAGCCACACACGAATAAACTAATCCTTGTGATCTTTTCAAGAAGAAAAACTAATCCTTGTTAGTGGTGTTGGGATGTTCAAAATGAACTGGTGTTCTCTGCCAAGCAATTTGGCTGTGTCGGTGGTGTTTTGCTTTCCTTCTCCATGCGTGCTGTGAAGACAACTAGAAAGATGAATACCTACAGGTTCATATCTTAGCTTCCTTCCTGACTCCTGAGGTTTTTTGTGCACGTTGCATGTTATTTAGGCACTTGCGGTTGCGGGGACTTGTACATGGAGAAGTTAGAGAAGCTGACAGCATACTACAAATCATGCATTGCTTATCTGACATATAGTTTTCTCCCAGCTTAGGCTACAGAGCAGGATGAGTTGTCTTCATCAGTCTGGCAACTGCATGCCAGATAACTAGTACCATCACCATATTAAGATTGCCACAAACCGATTGAAGTGTATTAGGTTATTCCCGACTCTATTTGTTGTGCCAGGAGATGTGTAGAATTCCATCGTCATTTACTTCAGTGGACAGTGGAATTTACCACCCTCGCTTATATGGCAAAGCATGATACTCTTTCCCATATCCTCACCGTTATCTTTTTCTTTTATCTAAATAGTCGTTTCAAATGCATAGATGAAAATACAACATGTGAAGGTTAGTTGATCAAGCAGCAATGAATGACAAAGGACACTGCTTTTTCCATGACCAAGCAACGTGTGGCCAGTGATGCGAGACAAAAAAAAAAATGGAAGGCAATTGATATATCCGGCTGTGGATCGTCTTTGATGTGGCTTGACCGTAGGTGGCACTCGAGACTTCGACATGTACAACCACTAACGACCATTGCTAAAAAAAGGTAATGTTGGCTGGCTCCGTAGTTCAAACATTGTGAAGGATTTGGCTTTACAAAGTATCGACCTTACTAAATCATGAAGTATTTTGAACCAAACATATCGGTGTGATTCAGTCATTTTAATTTTATATTTTAAAGCTCTACATTAGAATTCCTTACTCCATGCACAGGAAGGTGATGTATTTGAGACATCTAAACTTGAATGTGGTCATTAGAGTCTAATGATGACAGTAAAGAACACCTCATTGGTCCATGAGCTCCTTTTTCCGGCATCCGGTTATTCAGGTTTTCACTTTGGTGTGGAAAATTTTTCCCACTTCCTCTTATAAATGCATAGTTGAGACTTCTAATGTGATAATATTTGTATTTCCATGTCTTATATGGTGTCAAGCGAATCATCACAATAGACAAGTGTATTTTAGAAAAAGAACATATGTTATGTTTCTCATATATCCATTTTGCAATTTTTTACTTTGACAAATTTATTTTTGTGCCCATGTCTCTGCAACCTTCTTACTTCTCATGTTATGTATCATTGATTTGTTTTAAGATCACATATACTTCAACATTTCAAGCATGTATCTCTTATCCTTTAGATATTGATCTTTTGTTACGAAGTCAATATGGAAGTGAAGAAGGTACAATGCTATGCCACTTGCGATCCACATTGCAAATTTACTATAATCTATTTATGCAATATTTTTTTGGAAATGAAATTGCCTACAAACATATGGGATAGGAAAAACAAAACTGCGTAGATTAGGGTCACCACATTTATGCCAATATCTTCCTACTTTAAATAACAGTTTGTATCATTTGTGGTGTCACTAATTTTGGTAAATGTAGTGTCACCTTTTTTGCATTGTGCATATATAGTTTTACTTCTTTTGTCTCACGAGGAAAACAATTTGGAAATATGAAAATTGAAATATTTTAGGTCATTTCAACAAGTTATATGAATAGATGGCCTTGTATTGTCTTCTTATAGCACATGATATTTACAACCATTGTAATATTTTTCTCAATTAGCTAGAATGGTCATTGTCATTAAGATGTTGAATCACTCAAACATGATATACAAGGATATTTATTGAGATCAATTTGTTGAAGAACGTAAATATTTAAGCACATGTTTACATTAAAAAATCATTTCTACAAAAGTTGAACTTTCGGTGTTTAACATATTGTGTGAGAAACTATAAAGTAAAAAAATATATATAACATCATTATTTTTGATATAACTGATAATAACAATTGCATTTGCCAATGGTCTAAGAATTTACTTGTCTTTGTAGATGCTATTTTGGATCCTTAATAATGACTTTTTTCTCTATTAAGTTGGGTACTAATAAAATATACTTATTTTATACTACAGATATCGATTAATATTTGAAATCACGTGCATGGGCATGTGTGGGTTTACTAGTCTAAGGACAAGTTTGAATCATTAGTTTAACGGAATTGTGTGAATTGTCCCAGATTATCAAACTCCTTGCTTCTTAAAAGTCCTACAAAATTACATGTTTGCGTTAGTTTTCTCAGAACAATCAACTGGTATTGTATAAGTTACATTTTTTTTCATGGTTTTTTATGATTACTAACATGGATTACAATTAAAACCATTTAAGTAAATTTCATGTTGGTCAACTAACTTTTAAAAATAGAGTTATACATATGCATGATATGGTTATAGTTTACACGTGTAAGCATATTATATTTTTAAAAAATGTTGTTATAGCAAGATCAGTTAGACAAATGTATAGGATCCAAATCTCAAAAGGTGGATTTTCAAATTATATTACAAATAATTAAAACAAGAAAATGTGGGAGAGAGTGAGAAAATCAAAGTTGAACACAACTAGTATGATAGTTCCACCTTAAAATGTTGTGCTTACACTACCAAGTAGTTTCACCTACTTGGATTTCTTAACCCCTTGAGATGCACCTTGTATTACCACACCAAGAGTAATATGCCAAGGAATTTCTTTACAAAACACAACATAACTAGCTATTATTCTAGTAAAAGAACCAACAACTTATTCTAGAGGACTACCTAACCACTTATCCAACACATTTCTTTATCAAAATAGAGCTTCAATCAACTTTATTTAGCTATATATCTATACTATTATAAAAAGAGCGGGTTCATGTTGCACTCTTCTTAATTCTCTCTCTTCTCACAATTTTTCTCAACCTTTGTTTATATTGTTCTTTTTTATTTTTATTTTCTTTCATGATAAAATCAGTTGCCGCAAACCTCTCAACTTCTCCATCGCATTCCTTCTCCTTCAAGTGTGCATTTCGGAGTCAATAAACAACACGTTTCTAAATTTTTTATAAAACGGTTACGAGAATTACCATTATCTTTTTAGTAAATTTTATTTTTCAAATATTTAATGTAAAATAAACACTTTTAATGGGTACGTGCATGTGCATGTGTGTTTTAACTATATATATAGAGAGAGGGGGTATGATCTGGTGCGAGACTCATTCTTGTGCGAGTGTGTGAGGCAAGAACGCAGGCCTTTCATTTGTCTTAGCTGTATATGAACTCCATTTCATTGCATCCAGTATTGCGCTAGCCATAGCAGGTCTGAATATAGAAGTGATGTTTTCGTACGGTTAATTTATTAATTGGAAATTATGCTAGCTTCACAATAAAGCTATTGTCCGCATCCTCTTAAAAGAATCTAACCTCTGCTTCTTGGCATACCTATTCATTACTTAATAAAAACATCCGCTCCTTGGCATACCTATTCATTTCCGCTTCTTGTCATTGCTTTTCTTTACTTAATTAAAACCACCATGCGTCACTAATATATCCAAATGTCTTTCCGTCTGTGAATTATTAGACATAAATACATGACAATTACTTATGTGAGTGTATGCACCATCTGTGTTCGTAGGATATTGTATGACGAGAGTAATGAGGGCAATTATCAATATGGACGATCTGCCAAGTGGATGTGGTTTTGTATTGTTTAAACTACATCGACACATGGATTTTGTAGCCTTTAAGTGTTTTTAGTTTTGTATGATGTCATTATATGCAACAACAGACAAATACAATTGTATTAAAATATTCAATGTCACATCTAGATAGATAAGAGACGAAGAATTAACTAATGCGAAAGAATAGAAAATAATTAGAGTTAGAAAACACAAACCAAATTATTCGTTGAAAAACAAATGTGTTAACTTTAAAAAATTAGCAATCTCTGATCCGTCCGATAGATATCATTCTTCTACTTGACTCGTTCACAAACCTATAACAGGTTCCCGTCGCGCTCATGCTCGACGAAGATCAGAGTCCACCACCAATGTAGCTCAGCGGTCACAAGTACCACTACCTGAACATACCACATCAGGAAGGAGAGGAAGGAAGAAGACGTTTCTCGCAAGAGACTGATGCGATGTATATTTTTCATTTTCACATGCTATTTATTATTTATTTTTTACAACCATTGTTCATTTTCGTATTAATTTGTGCATGATTTATTAATATTAACTTGTGTCACTAAATTGCATCAAATAAATATAATTTTAATGTTTTTGAATAATTTATTATATTTTTAGAGCTTATGTTTGGATTTTATGAAATTTTAGGAATTTTTCAAGAATCTACACAGGTCGGTACTATCGAATTTGGAGTCGGTGATATCAACACATGCTCAGGTTACAACAGAAAGAAATCGAGAAAACTCGGTAGTACCGATAGAATTGTCGATACTACCGATGATGTTACAACCTTTTGTCAAAAAGTTATCGATGCAACTCGGTAACTACTAATGAACTATCGGTAGTACCAACAACTTGCTTGATGGTCGTGTAATTAGAGGATTCGGTTATACTGATACCCTATTGGTAGTATCAACAAGTTAAAATTAAGCAGATCTGAGATTAAGTTTAATCTGACGGCTGAGGATTTATTTTCATCCTAAGTCACTCTTATGACTTAGGAAAAGTGTGGCCAGACCTATCTATCACGTTCTATTACATTGCACGACGGGGAAGGCACGGGAGAGGAGAATTGTACATTCGGGAGGTTCCTTGCATGTTCAGTGGGCAGAATTTGCGTCTTCCAGATCCGTTTGTCAGTGTGGAGCATCCTAGTCACATATCTCCAGGGGGTTCGTTGGTTTTTCTATGTTCTCCATATTTTTCCTTTTTCCTAGCATGCTTTTATCCTTGGAATGCATTAGTGCCTAATCCTTGTATTCTCTAGGTATTGGGAGTAGTCTATTTGTATGGATATTATTTTCTTCTTTTTTTGGACATGTTGCTATGAAATCATATTGAATTATCTATGTTGTGCATCATAAGTGATTAATTAGATCTTTGATAGCTTTGAGGGGAGGGTTAAGGATTAGAAATGCATAGTGACACATATTTTATATCGCCTTTTGAGAAAGGTGGCTTACGAATGTGAAGAGAATAACCCAAAGATTTTGTTAAAGAACCTAAGTAATTACACAATTGATACAAGAATGGGATTGGTATTAAAATAGGTGGTAGATTACACCATGAGAGTGGATAATTCTAGCTACAGGTCTCTTTGTCTAGGATTAGGAGGAACATATATTAATCTTAGGTAAAATTGCAGTGTCAATCATGGTGAAACCACAGTCCTAGGGAATTTCTTCTCATTGTGATCACAAACCAGTAAATTAGTTTCATTTCTTGTAATTAGTTTAATAACTCTCAAATCAAAGTTCTCTTTGGCCTAGCTAATCGAAAGCAGCTCGTAGTAGTTTTTAAAATTATGTTTCCCTGTGTTCGATATTTGGGCCTCATTGGCATGTATTACTTCGATGCATACGCTTGCATTTTACACATACAATTTAGTTGTGTCAAAGACGAGTCTCCAAAAGCAGAAGGGAGAGACGACAGCTAAGGAACGTCTCGCTAGGGTTCATAAAATGTGTGCACGAACTGTTGACGGGTGTGAGTATGTTGTGAGATATTGTGCCTTTGACCCTAATGGCCAAATGTATTATTAGCTTAATACACTTCCTAATCCTTTTCCCAATAAGACATGGTCACACGTTTGCTCTTGTACACATTGCAGAAAATCGTGAGGCAAACACTTTTCAATTATGATTAATAAATTTGATTAGGAAAAATATAATTAATTAAATAAATAAATAAATAGTTACATGGTTGTATCTTTGTGCAAAAGAAGATGAAATACGGAAGATAATTTTGACAACCCACAATCCACAAGCTACAAGCTCGTGCCCGGCCTGACGAGGTGAGACAAGACGAGGCATGGCATGGCACGCACGCGCACATGCATGCTTGTGTGTGTGTTGTGGTCGCCATACCTACCAAATAGGTGCACATACTCTCCCCCAGAACCATTTAGACATTAGTATTGGAAAATATGGCATCAAAGTAGGCAGCGGAAATAAAAAATTTACTTGCCATATTCTCCTTTTAATAGAAGATCATGTCGATAACTATGTAACAGGAAGGAAGGTTTAGTGAGATTATACCTGATCCCGGAGCAAGTCCAGCGATAAAACCTCGCAGATACGTGCAACCTTCTACAACTTGTACTGGGACCAGTGTCTAAGCAGCTCATGATCAACTCTAACTCTCTCACTCCAATTACGTAGGATTTGCTCAGGCACTCATGGTTACTAGAACCAGGAAATACAACAACTATCACAGTTACTGATTTGAGATGTTGTGTTATGAGAATCCCCCAGTATCCCTCTATTTATATTAGAGGCCAAGGTCAGGGTTCCCAGTCTGTGCTAGTGTCGACGTGGATAGATTTATAATTTTTTTGGAACCTGCACACAACGAACTGATGTCGGTTAACACACCCAATCAGTGGGTTGGTGCATGAGTTGGTCAGTTCACTAAGTGAACTGGTCGGTTCGTGTACTTTTCTACTCTGGATTCAATTGGCAATTAATGCCCGATTTCTTGTCCTTCAATTAATCAAATTGATCAAGCAAAACAAGCAATTATTCTCATGAATCGGAAAATTGACCAACCGGTCAGTTGCCAATATGTGATTCGATCGATTCTCTAGGTGAACCAGTCATCTCATTAACCTGAGCCAATCGGTTCACCCGGTGAACCAGTTGGTTGGTGGTCAGACTCATACAAAATTCAGCCAATTCAATTTTCAATCAATCTAACACTTCAATCAACTAGTTCAATACTTGAACTTGATGGTTCTGATTCCAGTCAATTAATTATTAGAAACAAAACCAACTGATTATATATCACAAAATCAAAGTTCTCATGTCATTGTTTAGGGGATGTTTCAAGTCATATAATGATTTAACAAGTTCACACACTTTGTACACATTCCCACGAACCACAAATCCCTTGGGTTGTTCCATATATATCTCCTCTTGAAGATCATTGTGTAAGAACACGGTCTTCACATCCATTTGATGGATAATGAGATTATAAATGGAAGTCAATGCTATAAGCAACTCGATTATGGTCATAAGGGAAATAGATGAATATGTATCAAAATAATCTATTTCTTCCCTCTGTGTATAACCCTTAGCAACTAAGCTAACTTTTCACTTATTGATTGTCCCGTCTATATTAAGTTTCTTCTTAAAGATCTATTTGCATCCAATTGCAGACAACCAGGAGGGAAATCTACTAATTTCGACGTTCCATTCAAGATAATTGATTGGATTTCATCACTAATGGATTCTTTCCAAAACTTAGCTTATGGAAAATCCATGACTTGTTTGAAATATATAAGACCATCCTCAATGTTGTAAGTGAGGAACTACTGTTTTGCAGTACTGCACTTACTTTGATGACTTATTCTCATGGTTGGATTTATATAAGAATCATGTACTTAATGGATATCAAAATTCTCAACTAAAATGGATATAACTGTACCTTGAAAGCATACTAATTTTTGGGTTGTTAAACAATAACTCAAACTACAGTTTAGGCAACGACACAATCTGGTTAGCTATGTTCTCTAAATGGTTTCTTTATAGGTTTGACTGATACTGAGTGGCCCTACACGGAAGCAATTTCCATGTAAAAAGATATTAGCTCTATCTAGCCCGTTTGGTTAATAAGGTTCCCGCTCATATTATATTTTTCTCTTATATAACTATGTGAAGATCTAATTGCCCTAAGAAATAGAATATTATAACCAAACCCAGTATTAATCTAATGCAATAAAGGTAAGTTTCTCAGAAAGAATTAAATAGAAAATTATCCTTTATATCAAAGCTCTATAATGCCTAATGATATCCTAGTCACGAATTCTTTATAATAGTATGTTGATAATTCCCCACCATTCTCATTATATAGTATATCTAATCTATACTATATAGGAAAGTGTGTGGAGCGGGTTCCACTACAATTTTTACCATTATTTTCTCAAATTATAAACTAGTACTTTGTTCATAATAAAAAAAAACAGTTGTCTGAAGGGTTGTTCGTAGGAAGGGTTCTACGTAATGTTTGCACACTTTTGTTGTGAGATGATTTGAGTGCATTTGTGTCTCCACACTCCCCACCACCGCCCTATCAGACTGCTAGAGTTCATGCGGAGAAAGTTGGAGGTAGAAAAAGATTACAGATGGCAGAATTACTTTCGCCGATTGCTAGCGGTAGCCAGATATCTTTATTATCAATTTGAATGTTTGAAGATTTCCCCACTTTCTTCAAGGTTTTCCATGGAGCGCTTGTTGTGCCATATCTCTGGAACTTGCTCTGTCAATTGATGAACACTTTCTTGTCTTTGCAGTCACTCTTGGTAGCTTGTAAGTTGAAGTTGTTGCTTCCGTTCCAACATAGTCTTGGCCTCCTTCAGTCATCTTTTCGTCCCCATCCTCTTCTGACCCAGGCCATGGTCACGAGACTCCTGCGGTGTATCGTCTAAATGATATGTCCCCTATTGCGGAAAGGTTCACAACTTACTTTCTCTATTTATTACGCAACTTGAGATATTGCCTCATTTATGCACGCATAGTAGCTGGTGATCAAGCAACCAATGCTGCAAAGGCTCTTTAATTAGACATGTGGCACAATCTAATGCTTCAGGAAATATGAATTATTTTGACCTGATTGTCCATGTAGTTGTGGTAGGTGGCTGGAAGACAGAGGTGATACTCAAGCTCTTGGTTAACTTAAATACACCCAGTCATGCCTTCTCTAACCTTTTTTAACGGCTGCAAATTAGTTGGTTTGTTGCCCATTCATTGTTATAATAGTCACATGTTTGTTCTTTGATTGATAATATTCTTTTCAAATATGAATTTTATTTTTGATGTGGTTGTCCATATAATTGTGGTATATGGACAAAATAAAAGTAATATTAAAAGTACGGATACATCAAAAACTACTAATAATTGATTCTATATTTTCAATTACAATAGAAGTTGCGGGATACAAGAAAGGATGTCATCGATAAGATAATTGTTGCTACAAAAAGGGCCACCACCGTTTACATCAAATATTGTTGTATATAAATGAAGACTCTAGAATTGAAGAAATTTATGTACTTCTGATCTTTTATTCCGGGTTATAAACAAACAAATATAACCTTGTATGAGAAGTTGTGCGCATGTTATTAATTTTATTTTTTCATTAATTTTAGAAGTTTAACTTACACATATTCTTATAGACACGCGTGCATAACACGGGATTTTGACTACTAAATAAAGATAGTAGAGAGGCTCTATAGGCGTAATCCTCATGTGTACTCGTGTAATATATATATACAAAGAGGAACGCAAACTCTAAGAATAAGCAGTACTTGATGGTTTTAATTAAACAAAGAAAAGAACTATCAAGATACGACGGATAGCTTTATCATGAAGCTAGCGCAAGATTTCGTTAATAAAATAACCTTACGAAAACGTCACTTCAACGGTCAGACCTACAGATGACTAGCACAAGACTCAATGTAGTGAAATTGCGTTAAGACATCACTACTACAGAACCTACTTTTAGTGTCTGTTATTTAAAGCCTTTAGTGTCGGTTTCTAAGCGACACATATGTGGGCGACACTAAAAGCTCACCCATTAGGCGTCAGTTCCAAAACGGACGCCCAAACTCTTCGCGCGCCATCATGGCACTATAGGCGTCGGTTATTAGATACGAAACCGACGCCCAAACCCTTCGCACCACAGAATGGGCGCCATCTTGGGCACTTGTCAGTGTCGGTTTTTTACAAATAACTGACGACATATATCTTCGCGCCACAGGAGGGCGCCAACTTGGGCACTATAGACGTCGGTTATTAGTTAATAACCGACGCCATATAACTCCCAACACGGCCGGACAGCACGGCCGTGGTGTTAAGGAAATAGACGTCAGTTTCTATTAAAAACCGACACTGTAACCTATTTGGCGTCGGTTTTATACAAATAACCGACGTCTATTTTTTTTTTTCTGTCAGCCTGCAGACCTGCTGTGGCTGGTCGCAGGATGAGAAATATGTTCAGTTCAGTTATGAACTGTAGGTTTTACGACATCCATTAATATCAGCCGACAACAGGCCACAAACCTGCAAAATTAACAACAAAAATATTCACACATGCATTTAGCAATGCAACCTGCAGTTCCATTTTATTTTCACACATTTAGAAACATTCATGTAGCTAGCAATCTGTAGTTCCATTCATTCACATTCACACATGTAGAAACATTAATATAGCAACCAACACTTTCATTCATTTTCACTCAGACACATGTAGAAACATCCAGACATGTAGAAACATTCACACATATATTATAATTCAGAAATTCATTTACAAAATATCATTGTTTAGTCATTATTCGCTATCAGGATCCCAATTATATTTTAAATCCCCCACTATTTGTATGGCTGTTGCCAATTCTTCTCTTACTTCATTTAATTCTCCCATCGTATAGGGAGCATGTACATCTGGTAAGTCTGTTCCTGTAGTGGGGTCAGCTTTAAACACATGTAAAGAAATTGATGTATATATATAATTAATGAGCTATAAATAAGATTGATATATTTCATATTATCTAATGAGACTATATAATACCTGAGCAATACAATCGATGTCCATACAACATGACAGACTAACACATATATAGTACATAACAACAACAGCGTCGAATTTACATACAACACTAGCTTAGTACATATATAGTGGGACTTATAAGGTGACGATCTCACCTGGTAAAACATGTTACCGACAACTACATGTTACGACTGGGAGGTCGTGATTCAGCAACCGTATGCATTAGCAGGAGGACAAACAGATCACCATATGTTTGTCCTCCTGCTAATGCATACGGTTGTTGAATCACGACCTCCCAGTCGTAACATGTAGTCGGTAACCTGTTTTAGCAGGTGGTATCGTCACCTTAGTCCCACTATATATGTATTAAGCTAGTGTTGTATGTAAATTCGGCGCTGCTGTTGTTATGCACTGTATATGTGTTAGTCTGTCATGTTGTTATATGAATCTGAAGCACTTGTGTGTGTTGCACTTTATGTATTGTATCTGTATCCTGCTTCTCTTCATTGGAGCTTCTTTTGTTGTTTAGCATTTGTATTAACTAGAAGATAATGAAATATCAAATCAGAAAATGATATTGATATTAAAAAAGTAAACATTTAGCTTCAATAAAAAAATATAAACATGCACGCCTCTAAAATTGTGATCTTTTATCAATTAACAATCCTTCTTGTGATCTCCGCGCACATATAAGTCATCATTAGCTTCTTCAATATTTTGTGGAGTTGTCAACCCAACTGAGAATGGACTGGAGTCATCATATTTATCATAGTACTCTTCTTCATCTATAGGATCTTCAATGAACTGTCTTTTACCATGAAGAACAACCGACCATTTATCATTTGCAGGATCATCGATATAAAATACTTGTTTCGCCTGTGATGCCAATATGAATGGTTCAGCCTTCTCGCCAATCTTTTCAAAGTTCACTAAAGTGAAACCCAATTCATCCACTATAACTTCTTTGGTGTTATCAACCCAATTACATTTGAAGAGCGGAATTCTGAAATCTATGTAGTCAAATTCCCATATCTCTTCAATGACACCGTAATATGACATTTTAGCTTCACGTGGACTCTTATCCTTTGCACTTGCAAAAAACATAGTCGATGCTTGAAGGGTGACCCCACTGTTTTGGACGACACTCTTATCATCTTGGCGCTTTGTGTAATATGTGAATCCATTAATGTCATACCCTTCATAAGACATAACAGTCAACTTTGGTTTAAAGGCGAGGCATTTGATAGTTTCAGTAATATCATCTGGTGTTTGAGATAGTTGATGTAAGACTTTATCTTCAAACCACTTAATAAAAGTCTTGTTATGCTCTCTAGCAAGCCACATTGTATTGGCTCGAGGATATTGTCTTTTGATGAAATTGGTATGTTCCTCGATATAAACGTTCACTTCGTCCATGTTGTGTAAAATATACAAATGACCTTGTTCCAACTGCTCACGGATGATTACTTTCACACGTAATCCCAAAATTCCTTTGCCAAATAGCTCGTCAATATTCTTGTCATTATCAGGAGTGTCATTACCACTGAGAAAGTCATTGCAGAAATCCATAACCTCTCTCGCCACATAACCTTCAATAATACTCTCTTCAGGCCGATAACGGTTTTGAACATCACCTTTAAAAACGCTATTGTATCGTTCAAAGGGATACATCCAATGCAAGAAAACCGGTCCCAAGATTTTCACTTCCCTAGTCAAGTGGACAACAAGATGTACCATGATATCAAAGAACGAAGGAGGGAAATACATCTCAAGCTGACATAGGGTAACAACTACTTTTCTTTGCAAATTATCGAGAGTCTCAGGGTCAATAACTTTGCTGCAGAGACTGTTGAAAAAGAAACAAAGTCTGGTGATTGCAAACCTTACATGCTTCGGCAATATAGATCGAATTGCCACGGGCAATATTTGTTGCATTAGAGTATGACAATCATGAGATTTAAGACCTATCAACTTCAGATCTTTCATTGATACCAATCTACGGATGTTGGATGAGTAACCATGTGGCACCTTAACATTTACCAAGCATTCACAAATAGCTTTCTTCTCCTTTCTAGACAACGTGTAACAAGCGGGAGGTAAGTATGTTCTTTTATTACCCATTTCACGTAATTCTGTTAATTCTGACCTTATTCCCATTTCACGTAGGTCCAGTCTGGATTTTATCCCATCTTTAGTCTTACCTGGTATATTTAATAGAGTACCAATGATGCTATCACAGACATTTTTCTCAACGTGCATTACATCGATACAATGTCTGACTGTCAAAGAACTCCAATAAGGAAGATCCCAAAATATTGACTTCTTCTTGAATGAAGAATTGTCACTCCGTATAGTACATTGTGATCTCTTACCAAATTCATTGACAAAGTCTTATACTCTTTCATAAACAACCTCCCCTGGTATAGGTTTAGGTGCACTGCGTTCCTCATTCAATCCATTGAATGCTTTGCGCTTCCTACGATACGGATGGAATTTTGGAAGAAACCTTTGATGACCGAGATATACATTCTTACCGCCATGTTTTAGTCTTGTTGAATCAGTATTCTCTTCACATATAGGACACACTTTAGCTCCTTTGACACTATATCCAGACAAATTCCCATATGCTGGAAAGTCATTAATAGTGCAAAACAACATAGCATGCAAACGAAATGTCTCTCTTCGTGAAGCATCATAGGTCATCACACCTTCACCCCAGAGTTTCTTTAAGTCATCAATCAGAGGTTCAAGATAAACATCGATGTCATTTCCAGGTTGTTTAGGGTCCGATATCAACAACGACAGCATTACGTACTTATTTTTCATACACATCCAGGGAGGAAGATTGTATATAACAAGCATGACTGGCCAAGTGCTATGTTGGCTGCTCAATGTCCCGTACGGATTCATCCCGTCTGTACAAAGCCCAAGTCTTAGATTCCTGACTTCTTCACCAAATTCAGGGTACAATAGATCAATCTTCTTCCACTGTGGGGAATCAGACGCATGTCGTAGGATCCCATCATTATTTTTCTTAACATCTGCATGCCACCTCAAATTCTTCGCATCTATCGGATTGGCAAACAAGCGTTGAAACCGTGATATTATAGGTAGATACCACATCACCTTGGCAGGAGAACCAGTTTTGGACTCCCCCGAAGTCGTCAATTTATACCGTGACGCACCACATTTTGGACAGTCTTTCAAATCCGCATAGTCCTTTTGAAATAATACACAATCATTAGGGCATGCATGTATCTTCTTGGCATCCATTCCCATTGGGCACAACAATTTCTTTACCTGGTATGTTGAGATTGGCAGCTCGTTTCCTTCAGGAAGCATTTCTTTCAACAAAGACAGCAATGACATGAAGCTTTTGTCGCTCCATCTATTGTTAGCTTTCAACTTATACAATCTCAACACAGTGTTAAGCTTCGTAAAATTAGTACAACCTGTGTATAACGGCATCTCAGCATCATGCACAATGTTTCTAAAAATGGGAGGTGGATCGGTGTGCTCTACCCCACAACTATCCAGCATCGCATCAACGATGTCTACTGGAACTGGTTCATTCACATCTACGTCATCGTAGGCAATTTCTTCTTCCACTTAAGCACTGCTATCGACATCCACTAGTTTCGGGTTTGAAATCTCTCCATGCCAGTGTCATTCTTTATAGCCTTGTATAATCCCGTTGCACATGACATGAGTTTTGATTTCGTCACCAGTGTTGACTTTCAAGTTGTTACCGCAATGCCTACATGGACAGTAGAACCTATCTCTAGGTTGTTTCCTATGTTCCTCGGCAAATCTAATGAACTGGTCAAGACCAGAAATAAACTTTGGGGTGCAGCGATTGTGAATTGACATCCATGATCTATCCATTCTATGATCAAAGAGAAAACAAGTATATATTAGGACAAGATTAGGGTCTAGGGTTAACAAATACATGTGATGTCATTATTATATATAATAAATGTGTACCACCTATCCATTCTTGAACACCTAATCTCACTAGTAAGTGTATAATGTGTATTGGGTTTTCAAGAAAATTTTGGCAGCATTTTCCTGCTGTTCTCCAAGTACATATGTACTTAGAGAACAAACGGGGAAATGCTGCCGAAATTTTCTTGAAAACCCAATACACATTATACACTTACATCCTAAGCGAGATTAGGTGTTCAAGAACAGTCTCAAACCGGGGACTATCCAAGATTTACTCCTAATGAGTAAATCTTGGATGGGTTTCTAGGCCAACAAATAATGTGTTGTCATTCTTATACCTAAAATCCTAATTCTTCAAGTTAGGGTGATTATTGATGTCTTTAAAAGCATGATTGGTGATTTAGGGAAAAGTTCATCATTTACATTCCAAGCATGTCACATGTGTGCATTACAGTTCATCATTAAGCAAGATATAAGTAAGTATGACGTCATATTAAAATAGACTATACAATATGAGAAAATAGTAGTGTAATCATGAAAATGGGAACATTCATGGGAACACACACTTCAGTTATAAGCATTCATGTAGCAACTTTCAGTTCCATTCATTAATCTCTTTTTACATCCACACACAGGGGTGTACCCCTAAACAGTAACTAAACATGCACATAATTAAAAAAACTATTAATACAGACAAGTCTAGATAGATAGACAACTAAATACTACACCAACATGGTCACGCATGCATCAGTAACTTCTTTTTGATGATGAAGCTGTGTCACGAAGCTCCTCACTATATTTAGACTAATCTGAACTGACAGGGGCCTCAGATTCAGATTCCTCATAGATGATATCCGACGCCGTGCGCTCATACCGCAGAAGATGATCGGGGGTCTCGCAGTTGTTGTTGGTTATCCAAACTTTGATGGAATTATGGCCAACTGGACGGAGAAAAAGCTTGTTCCAACGGACCACATGCAGCTCTCCAATCCAATCACGCCAACTGGATTTTGATACAAGATTTCCCACCAAATCATACTCAACCTCGATAACATGTGAATAATTGCCAAAAGTTAGGGTCACTTTACCAGGCATGTAGTGTCTTCCTTTTAGAAAACGCCAATGTTTGGGTATGACCAATTGGTTTAAGGAACGATCATCTAGGATGATGTCCAATTGTTCTTCAATAGGGAATGTTAACATTGACATAGAGGCCCAGTTCATAGTGACTGTTATGGGTGGACAGAGACTGCATAATATTAGTGTAAGTACATATAATGATGTTATATATTTTTAGAAAAAGTTGTATAACATCAGTTAACCTTTTATTGCTTGTCATAACCAACTTTATTGTGGTAGACATGATAGCTTGAAAAGAAGTCTACATATGTACTTAGAGAACAAACGAGGAAATGCTACCAAAATTTTCTCAAAAACCCAATACACATTATACACTTACATCCTAAGTGAGATTAGGTGTTCAAGAACAATCCCAAACCGGGGACTATCCAAGATTTACTCCTAATGAGTAAATCTTGGACGGGTTTCTAGGTGCTTACTAAAATAGAACCATTATATGGAACTAATCCTACATTATACACATACTTTTCATGAGTAAGATAATGTGCACTTCATGGAATTATTAAGATCTGAATATATATAAGTTGTTTCCATTTAGGGAAAAGTTCATCATTTACATTCCAAGCATGTCACATGTGTGCATTACATTTCATCATTAAGCAAAAGAAGGGTGATTAGGATTCTCACCAAGAATATAGCTAAACTATTAAACAATGATTATAGCTAAACTTTTAAACAATAGACTTGCCACACATAAAACACCCTATACAACTATAAAACAAAAAAGTATTAAGTATATATGCATGATACAATAACTATTTTGCATCACATTACAACATACTTATCATTGATACCTTACTAACTTATTGCTACATTTACATATCATCACTTGATCAAAAATTACAGCAGTACATTTAACCAAAGTATGCATTCTAAAATCTATGTCATGATTAGTTACATGTAATTTACTTGGATATACAACAGTACCTGATTACTATGTCTTACATACAAAGTATGCATATTAAATTAACGAAGGCTTATCATAGAACATGTATTGTATAGACAATAGAGGATTCAGCTCAGTAGAAGCACAAAATCAGTACCTAAACCCTAAAATCACACCTTTTTAGCATTTATTCTAACAGGTTTATGTACATCAATATGTGTATGAGCCCTAATTAAAACTGATTCTCATAGGA